>PUFA01000016.1:14215863-14839535 GCA_003508835.1 Eonycteris spelaea
TCTAGAAAAGCAATTAGCATTGTTTTTAAAATAAAATGTGCATGAAAGATATATAGCAATCAAAACAAAATTTATAACACATCTTTTCCTAAGTAAGATGACTGTCCTTTTTCAGTAGGAAAAGATTCATGAACAATAAATTTTGAAGAATGGTGACAAGTTGTATATGACTTTTATCTTGCACAAAAGGTTAAGGGAAAAAAAAAAAAAAAAAAAAAACCCTCAGTTGTGATTGTGGCCATCTTTAGACTCTGTTACAAGCAATTGGGAATTCTCATTTGTGTCAAAACAAATAAGGTTCATCAGCAAACTTTTTATACAAAATATGCAACGCAGCTCAAAAAAAAAAAATGTCTAATGCTGATCACATATGCCAGAGATGCACTTTAGAAACCCACTGACATCATACACATGGAACCCAGCTTTCTCAAACAAAAAGTATTGTCATGCAATCACTGTTACATAGCCTCAAGGTATAAGTGTTTAATCGTTTTGTTTTCCCCCGGTTACCTCTTTTTCTTTGAGATCAAGGACCCCTTTTGGCGAGAGATAGAGAGAATGATGATTCTGATATCACAGGGAAACTAATGCTTTAGCTAAATTATTTCGTTTCCTTTCAGACAACAGGCAACAAAACTTTGGACTTTTATTGGGAAATGGTCTTTGCTGTTGTGTTGTCAATTCTTTCTATTGATTGTGATATTTAACAGATCGCTCCGAACTGGGTAGGTTTTGTAGGTCTTCGTTTTCCTGATTTCAGCGCATATAATGTGCCACCACTACAATGTAGTCAACTTAGTGATTTATGAGAAAATCTATCAACATTTTTACTCAGAGAATAGGAAAAACAAAAGGAAGTATTTTGATTCTCGTACCTATTGCCGAACTCTTTATAAATGCCATTCATTTAATCTTCACAGTGACCCTGCTAGAAAAGCTCTCTATAGCTTAATTCATAATGACTTACCACAGGTTTAGAGAGGTTAAGTTGTTAGTCCAAAGTCACTAAGCACTAGCCAGGAGTCCAGATAGGGCTGATATCACAGCCTATGTATGTACTCTCCTTCACTACACAGCCCTCTCTCACTGTGCCTGGATCCTTTAGAGGGTTAAGTCATAACCTGCATCAAATTCTACCCCAATAAATCCCTGAGTCGTCGGGGTGTTAACATCTGAGTTCGTCCCTTTAGTATCAATTGTGGTTAAGTGTTTTTAGCATCCAGCCCCAATGCCCATCCTTCTTGGCCTCCAATATATCATTTTCCAATATGGTATTAGTAAAGATCTATGCCTAGTTATTGAAAAATGAGATTTCAGGAAAACAAGGCCTTCGCTTTCCTAAATTTTACTAGACGCACTGAGAACGTATTCTAGTTGTTTCATGTGGCAGTCTCCCAGTACATCAATGGCTCACAAACTTTAACATGTATGAATGTACTTTGCCTAATAGACACTGAGTTTCTCTTTATTTCTATCACTTGCTTCATGAAGATAATCTCTCTTTCTTTAAATTTATAACCAAGACATGGCAGAAAGATTAGAATGAGATATTCTAAATAGAGCATACTAGCGATTGTTTTTATTTTATGTATACTTTTCTTCAGAACTTAAATATTTAAATTACACATAATAAACATATCCCCCATATTCTTGTGAGATGGGCAAACAAATATGGAACTCTTATTTTAGGTTGTTTTAGTATATACTTGATTATAAAGCCCTTTGAAATTTTTTAATGTTCAAACTTATACTTCAAAAATATTATATTTGTGTTGTTATTCAAAGATGTCCTAGTGTGAAATTTTAAAATAACATTGAATTTGTTACTAAGATAACCTAAAAATTAATTCCTGTTGGTAATTGACAAAAGAGAAAATAGGATAATTCTTTGCTAACTTAATTATTGAAATAACTATTCTTTTTAAAAATATAAGTATTTTATGTTTGAGCAGATACTGTTATATTTATAACAATATATATTATTTATATGAGCCTTATTTCATAAATAGAACTGGAAAACAGAGCATAAAATATTTTAAAATAATGAAACCAAGAGTGGCTATAGTGGGAATATGTATTGTCACCATCAAAGCATGCTGTATAAAAATTTTCTTACAATAACATGAATTTACTAATTTGGTCTAATTTTAGGTATAGAAAGAGAATATGAATTAGTAAAAAAAGCTGAACTATAAAACATTGCAAAATATTATAAAGAAATTATTTTTACCCTACAGTTCAAGGTCAAATTTGGACTAGCAAGGTACGTTCAGCCATTTTGGTTGTTACTTAGTAAAAGTCCTCAGAGAACCTTGCTTATACAGATAAACTAGCATGGTCTGTTGTCAATGGGTGCATTGTTAACATAGGAAAATGTGCCAGAGATCACTTCAGTCTCTTCTAAGTTCCTGGTACAACCTCTTCGTTCAAATCAATTTTTACTGTAAATGAAGAAAGTATTTTCAACACAGTGGCAGTGCCAAAGGGTAGCTTGGGGGAAGAAGTGCATGGTACATAGCTTCTCTCTCTTCTTTCCATTACTCCACGCTAGTGTTCCTTAAGCACACAGCCTAAGTCAACACTGGAATTCTCACTGTGCCATGCAACTTCCCCAGCCTCCCGCTCCATCCGTAGGAAGAAAGTTTAGTGCCACCACTATCTTCTTAACTCTGGAATCATTACAAATTCAGAATTAGAGGAACTCAAATTATATGGTCTTATTATATGACATTCTCTTTTTAAATATTTTTCTGTGGTTATGGTCACCTTGGAAAGTTCTGTAAAATATCCCTACGTTTTCCAAAATTTTTCACAGTGATATCTCCTACTTATAATGCTTTGCCATATCTAAAATGTGTATAATTTCACTTCCAGGATGGCTTTCCCATTTATCTTGAATCTAAGCATAAGAGTTTTGTTATGTTCCAGCTCATTAGAGAGAAGCAAAGCAATAGCGAGAAAAAGAAAATCTAAACAGAAATTGAATCAACTTTCCACTTACTATTTAAAGTAAGAGATAGAAATCTTAGTTCCTGCTTCAGAAAGTTTGGTTTTTATTGTGCATTCCATTCCAGTTGATTTCCTAATCTCCTACATGATTGCCTACACCAATCCTAAAGGAAAGTGCTTCTTCTAATGTGTCATTTTTGTTTTTAGAATTAAAAGGAGAATCTTATTGCTAATACCAAAATGGCTTCATGAAAACATTCCTAATATGGAAAACAGTAATGCTGTGAAAATGCTACAGGTAATCAAACACCATCAACTAAAAACTAAATGGCAACTTTGACTAAGAGTGCAGTCCAACAGGGTAGAATATCCATTCAAATAAAGAGATGTGTGAATATTAGCATAACTGTATAAATATGTGTAGAAACAAAATTACACGTTTCAAATCATACTTAAAAGGAAAGAGAGAATAGAGTTAGGGACAGGAGAAAGAAACCATGTTACTTAAAAGATAAAAGTAAAGTGGAAGATTGTGGGCCAGGTACCAGAGTCACTTGGTGGCCATGCAATTGGTAGATGTCTTCAGGAACCAAAAGAAGAGGGCAGAATAGCTCAATAGAATGAGACTCGAAGTCATAAAGGGACTTCTGATTTACATGAGACTGGAGAAGCAGGCGAAGCCAAGCAGGACCCACTTCACTCCTACTAGCCAGTGGAATTCAAAAAAATAAATATGAGAGGACTATGAGAAATGATGTCACCAGGGGTGGGCCAGGTTTCCAATTCAGCAAAGAAGAGACAGGTGAGCGGGAAGACCCTGGGGATATATGGGACTTTGCTAGTTGTGGTAGAACTGCTGATGATTGTGGCTGAGGGGAATAATTTGCCGTGTGTGCTCTTGCACTCTGGCCTGGTCATCAAGAGGCTCAAGACCCAGCGGATGGGACAGACACTTATCCAAGCATTGCAATACAGCAATATAAGTGCAGAAATGAGACCAAACATAACAGGAGGATAGAGGACACATATTGGAATATGAGTAGGAATTGCTCAGGAGAAATAGAGAACATTCAAAACAGAGAGGACAACTTCAGCAAAAGCACACAAATGAAAAGAGCATGTTGGGTATTGCTTTATCAGAAAGCTTTATGTGATAAGTGGTTGGAATAATGCTAGAATGATGAGTGATATCAGATCATGAAAAGTCTTAGTACTATGGAACTCAGACTTCATCCTGTTGACTAATAGTTTTCAAACTTAAAAAGAAATTATTTTTGTCTAGGAACTCTGTGTTCAAATGATGTGAGGAAGATAGGTATTTGTAAAACAAATAAAATGTCTCTATTTGGAGCTCTGGAAAGTCTAGTCCACCCCCAACCCCAGAGAAGTCCCTCAGGCAACAGTTTTCAGCCTTAGCTGCATATTAGAATCCCATTGCCCAGGCCACAACCCAGGATCTCTGGGGGAAGGGTAGGCCTGGGAAGACTCAGACATCAGTATCAGGTTCCCAAGTAATTCCACTATGCAGCCAATGCTGAGAACACTGTTGAGGGATTGAAAACAACCAGTAAAAACAATGAGGAGCCAGTGCGGTGTCCTCAGTTGGAAATAGACATGGTCCTAGGACAGAGGCAGAATTAGGAAGGTCAGAGGATGAGCATAGTGAGATGGGGACTACGTTGGGAGGCAAGATCACAGGGCTCACCAATTTGTAGAGGGTCCATAACATAAGGAGTAAATGAGTCCATGGAATGTGACAAGGAGCAGATCACTGGTGATCCTGGCACAGAGGTTCTGCTGAGAGGTGAATGGTAAGTGAGGAAGGAGGCACTGAATGTAGACATTTTGATGAGGTGAACTAGAAGGGAAGTGAAGAAAGGGCAAAAGGAGTTCTGCGATATGTGGTCAGTTCTCAAATAATCATGGAATGAATGAATAACAGTAACTTCAGAGAGGTGTGGAGTCAGAAGCATGTTTGTACGAAATTGGATAGGTTTGAGAAAGACTATTACAGTTGGGGGAAATTGCTTAAACAAGACTGTGGAGAGGGGAGGGGATGTTCTAAAAAGAAGAGGTGGGAAGTTCACTAGAGCAAGAAGAACCTTTGTCTCCAGATACGTGAAGGAGGGACAAAGTGTGGATGTGGCTGGTTTTGAAGGAGGAAATGTTGCTAACAGTGGAGGCATGATCCAGAACAACTGAACCTATATATGTAATGAAGTGCACAGTTAACAGTTAACCAAAGCGCAAGCATATATTCATCAGACTACAGAAAATAAATAGTGTAGTCTTGATATTCATTCCACTTAGTAGTTCTATCTTGTTCCTTCATTAATTATCTTAGGCAATTGGGAACTTAATGTGGCTCAGAGAATTGTCTCTGATCTCATCGTGATCAGATCCTCTGCTTCCTTTATCCTCCTCACTCTAGAATCGTCCCCATTGGTCTTCTGTGTCCTTCATCGTGGTTCAACTCCCACCCACTTTTCCACTCAGTCACCAGCCTGAAGTGGGGAAAATGCCTCCTTCCTTGGAACATAGCTGCTTTGCATTCTTAGTTTCTATAGTGTATCTAGCTCCTCTGACTTCATCTGATCTTTAACTACAGCAGTCCCTCCTTACCCATGGTTTCACGTTTCAGTTACCTGCGATCAACCTCAGTTTAACACTATGAAATGGAAAATATGTAAGTTTTAAATTGTATGCCATTTGAGTAGCGTGATGAAATCTCAAACCATCCAACCTGGGATGGGAATCATCTCTTTGTCCAGTGTACCCATACTATACATGCTACCCATCCATTAGTCACCTGGTAGCCACTCGGTTATCAGATTGACTGTTGCAGTATCACAGTGCTTGTGTTCAGGTAACCCTTATTTTACTCGATCATGGCCCTAAAGCATGAGAATAGTGAAGCTGGCAATTTGAATATGCCAAAGAGAAACCATAAAGTGTTATGTATGTAAAGGAAAAAAAAAAACACAGTATACATAGTTACGTGCTGAGTAATGATTGAATACATTCTGAGAAATGTGCCATTAGGAAATTTTGTCCTTGTGCAAACATCATGGAGTACACTTACACAAATTGAGATGGGCAGCCTACTGCACCACACTTAGGTTACATAGAATATATAGCTCCTAGGCTACAAGTTTGTATAGCACGTTATATTATACCAAACAAATAATACAAGATTAAACAAGCCACGAGAGAAATGATGTAATCAAGAGACAAGGTAAACGTGAGATGTATGAGGCTGCTGCCAGCCTAAAATGGCATACTGTTTTACAGCAAACTTTTTTCTTATAATAGAAAGAGTACTCTCTAAAACAACAATAAAAGAGTATAATATAGTAAACGCATGTAGTAACATAGTAGTTTATTATGTACATAATTATATGTACTATACTTTTATACTACTGGGCGTGCAGTAGGTTTGTTTACACCAGCATCCACAAACACACGATAATGTGTTACACTATGGTATTATTACAGCTATGACGTGACTAGGTGATAGGAATTTTTCAGCTTCGTTATAATCTCATGGGACCACCATCATACATGTGGTTCCGCATTGACCAAAACATTGTTATATAGCTCATGACTCTACAGGTCAGATTAGGTACTATCCTCGGTTTCAGGCATCCATTAGCGGTCTTGGAATGTATTTCCTGTGAAGAAGATAGGATTGCTATACATGTCTGCCCATCCCAGTCCGAATTTTGTAAGTTTCGTGGGGAGGCTGAGCATGAAAAATATTTGAACGCCACTTTATTCAAGGTCTTTCTTTTTGCCAGCTTCCTTCCCATTCTGGGTTCCTGAAATTATAAGTGAACCTTAGGATTTCCTTCAGATGAGGTTTTGTTCTATGCAGCTTGGGCTGCTATAACAGATACCATAGACTGTGTGGCTTAAACAACAAACACTTAATTTCTTACATTTCTAAAGGCTGGGAAGTTCAAGATCAAGACACTGGCAATTTGGGTTCCTGGTGAGAGCTTTCTTGCAGACAGTGCTTTCTTGCTTCATCCTTATAAGGCAGAGGGAGAAATGTCTCCCTCCTGTCTCTTCCTTAAGAACACTAATCCCATTCTTGAGAGCTCTACCCAAGACTAATTACCCCACAAAGGCCCTGCCTCTTAATACCATCACATTGGGAATTACGCTTCAACATATGGATTTTGGAGAGAGGAAAACATTCAGTCCATAGCAGGCCACTATAATTTTATACTGTGTGGGTGGGAGTTATTGCCCTAGGAAGCCAGGTGGAAGGCCTCAAGTCCTTTCTTACCCAGAAGAATCATCAAGCTTTTATACAAATAAAAACCTTCTTCATCCATGCTCTTGATCATCACAGATATGTCTGAACTGTGAGTAGCTGAACACCTTTAGAATCTCAACTTAAAGCACATATTACAAACATATTCTCAAATAGAAGCAACACAGGATTCTCCCCCCCACCCCACCCCTTTTTTTTCATTTAAGCAACAAAGTATTTTCTTCTGGTAAGGCTCCGTAATATTAAGAAATATCCAACATGTTCCCAAACCAGATTTGAAAAGGCCCTGAAAATAATATGCAAGTTAATCTGCAAGATGCTTCTTTAAAAATTTTAAACCAAGACATGTGCTTAAAACATAGATTATTTTTACCACTTCTTTCTTTCTGTCTCCTCATGGAAAATTTAATAAGGATTTGGAATCAAGCAGGATAACAAAGGACAAGGGAGGAAATCATATGGGAAGAGAAGCAATATGAGGAAAAAAAGAAGGAAAGGAAAATAGAGGGAAAGCAGAATTTTAGTTCTTATTCAGTTATCTAGCCGGCCCCTTTAAAAGTCTTTTGCAAAATAAAATAATGTTTTTCCTTCCAGGAAAAGAATGAATTTATGAATAATAATTTCAGCGAACAGGTCTTATATGTCGATCCAGAGATTACAGAGATAGAAATCTTTCTCCCAGAAGAACACAAGCCCACAGACTACAAGAAGGAAAGGAACACAGGATCCCTGGAGACAAGAGCGTGCCTGCAAAAGTCATTACTCACCAGTACTACAGCGGGGTATATTCCTGATCTGAGCACTGGATATAAACCCCAGATTTCAAATTTTCTCACTGAGGGAAACCACCCCAGCAGTAATGATGAAACCGTTTCCTCAACTCTCAAACCATCAGTTGATTCCTTAAACCTGGGAAAGAATGCTCGGTTTTAAAAATTACCCTCATTTCGCTTTTTCTGTCTCAAGTGTGAATTCGTTAAGCAACTCACTATTTCGTGAAGAATTAAGCCTCATTTTAAATCAAGGAGAATGCAGTCCTCCAGACATGCAAAACTCAATAGAGAAGGAAACCACCATGCTTTTGGAAAATGCTCCACCCAATGAAACGAACAGACTCTGCTGCCTGATGAATTTGTTTCCTGTTTGGGGATTATGAATGAGGAATTGCCATGTGTTAATCCTTATTTTCCACAAAATATTTTGGAAAGCCATTTCAGTAGGATTTCACTCTTGGAAAAGTAGCGGTGTCGTCAAAATTAATGTGGGAAAGCTGCCTTGTAATCTGAAGTTGCATCTCTCCCTCAACATAAATTTACCTCTGCTCTATTTTTTAAAATTAGAGAATTAAGGTTCAAAGATGGAACATTCTTCATGGTTACAAAAGAAGCAGCGATATTAGGGACCCCCATCTGTACTTTTTTAAAGTATCATATCTTTTTTATTTTCCCTCATTGCAAGGCACAGAACAGATTTTCTGTTGTATAAAAGATAAATAATACAAAATATGTGGTAATGGAGTAAATACTGAAAATAATTGTTTAAAATCGAGACATTAATATTTGCTTGCAGAGGGAGAAGCAAATTTAATTTTCATTTTACTGTTTATGATTCTCTTAAGTAGATAAAAACATAGTCCCCACAATGAAATAAGTAAAAGATAGAAACAGAGGAGCAATTAAATAGCATGTTTGCTGTATTATTTTTTCTACTGTTTTCTATTCAGGTGTTAGATATTTGAACTTTTGTTATTCTGATTTTGGACTAACAGAGTTATAAAACAATGATGTGTGGTAATCATGAGATTTCTATCTTCGTGCAAGGTAAGACTGATAGCATTGTTCTCCTGTGGCATATTTGGTGCATTAATTACACTATAGTAGAATTAATGAGGTAGCAGATGCAGAATCAGTGAGGTGTAATTTTTTTTTATAATCAACTATGTATTAAATATGTCAAAAAATTACTGTTAAAACAGATATATGTCCAAACTGGGACGATAATATTTGCCATACCTACCATTGCTCCATATCCCTTGTCTCCTGCGGACATCACTAGCTGATCACCATATGTCTTTCTGCTGAACCTAAGGTGACCTCAGAATCATTCAACACGTGCTTCTGATGGCCACAGTCAATAACAGCTAGGACTGGGGATGAACTCTATTTGCTAACCAGGTCAATATTGAAAGGTGAATGATCATAAAAATATAAAATGCATATTTTAAGCTGAGAAATGGCACCCAGCAGACTTCTCTATTCTAATTAATGATTTTTATGATCAAGGGGAAAATTTTTTTAATGATCAGAATAGTTTGAAAATAGGGAAAATTACCCATTGAATTTCTTTTTCTCTTCTAACAGTTGTCAACATTAATAACTTACATTCAGATTTAAAAATTTAATTTTATTACAACAAATTAATAGTGAATCAAAGAGGAGCGGTCACTTACCATGTGTTTAGCACATGAGCAAGCTATTTTGCTTTTGTTTTTGGCTTTTTTAAAATAAGAAAAATGATAAAAGCAGTTTGTTGTCATTCGGTATCTCCATGAGGAGGATGACCAGACATCCTGGTTCATCCTGGTTTTTGTGCCTTTCTGAAATATGAGCAGTATGCCCTTTCACTCTCAGAAACATCCCCTATGGTCATCATATGGTTACTCTATCTGTGAAGACTGTTTCATGTCCGCAAACAACTAATTTATGACAAGGTATTCTCTCTGCATTGACAATCCTCTTTATTTTACTTCATCATTTACTAAAGACATTTTGCTCCAGAATGGAACATTACTAATCACAGTGTAAAAAACATATCCCGTTGTGAACTTCTATTCTACTTATCCTAAAATATGTACATATTTGTTGTATTTTATATATTCCAAAAGTATATTTTAAATCACTAATGAAATGCTAATATTAAATATCTTGATTCATAAATAATCATGCCTTTGTTTTATTCTTCTCCAAAGGGAGAATATAATGAAGCAAAGAGACAGGTAGTATTTAAGATAGAAACAACAAAAAATTGAGATAAATCTTTGATGTTTACCAACATGATGAAGACATGTGTTCATGTGAAGAATATTTTCACAGTGCATTTCAGTATAATTGCAAACAGCCGCACATTGAAAAAGTTTGTTAAGCCTCAAAGATTGCAGCATTATTTGATCTTCTGCATATGCTTTCATTACAGTGAGCATCCCCTTTAGAACTTCTTCTTACCTTCTGGAGTGAAAAAGGGGCTTCTTTCTCTTCTATGGGGTTTCCCCCACACCCACATTACTATTCAGCATAAAGGAGACATCTTCACCACTGGCCCTTGTGGTTCTAATGGACCAAAAATGGAGGCTAAACCTGTGACGGAGGCAATGTGCCTGCCCTTGCCACAACTCAATTGCTTCGTCAAAATGCAACCTTGGTAAATGGGCAAGGGTTTTCTTTCTATGATTCTTTTATTCAAATATTCACTGAAGTGTTGAATGCCCCTACTATATGCAAGGCACTCTGAGCACTACGGATGTTAACAAAACCAGCAAAGTCCCTGCAGGCTTAGAGTTTATATTCTGGGGGCAAGAAACAGACAATCCATGGGGCTAAGTCATTGCCATTTAAGAGCTTACATTTTAGTGGGGAAGGGGGTGAGAATAGGGGATGGAAAGAGGCAGAAGAAAAAAATAAAGAAGAAAACTGCCAGAGAATGAATGCTGTGTAGAGAGGTAAAATGGAGAGTGACTTGGTGGTTACTGGGCAGTCAGGGAAGGCTCTCCCAGGAGGAGTCATTGCCTTGCCATTTGAACCACAGGTAGGAGCCAGTATATGAGAATCAGCTCACCATTGATAAATCCTTCTATAGAAAAATTCTCCGGTGGCTAATATCGCTATTTCTTTCCCTCCTACTCAGGTCACCCCTAACTCCAGCCCCCTGCCACCTCTCTCCTTCCTCTGCCAGAATTTTCTGTAGATTGGGGAACAAGTGTATATTATTTTCATCTTTCCATCTAACCTTGGGCTTATTATTACTTTTTTTCTCTGGGTCTCACAAGCTTTTTAAGTTGCTGCTTCCGAAATGAATGTGTCATGCTTCTTGTGGGTTAAGGAGACGAAGGAAGAGAGAAAGAGGGAGAAAAAGCCCCTCATGATTCCATTGGGAGGGGAAAGGGAGGAAAGGTACAAAGAAAGAGAGGCAGATTAATTCTCAGTATTGCTGAAGCAAAATGGAATGTCAGAGTTCTGGATAATACTAAAACTAACTAAAGGGCATCCAGTTTCCTCTGCTTTGATATATCTTCCTCACCCTCGAACTCCCTTTTCTTACACAGAAGCAAAAAGGGCATGCAAACTGAAGTACAGTTTGGGGTTGTTTTCTTGCTGTGCATGTGTGTTTTACCCTTTTTTTAAATTGGGAGTTTGTTTTTGCCAGAGTTAGAAATAATATTTGACGATATATCGAGCCTTATGAGTTTGAGCATGTGGTTCTCAACAAGGGTCGCTGTCTGGCCATGCCAGTTTGATCAGAGGGCGTTTCCACCGTCTTTTCTTATCTTTTCAGTCAGCCTGCCTTTGGCACAGAGGTAGCACATGACCATGGCTTAGGGCAGAGCTTTCATAAATAAATTTTAGCAACTGGAATGAAATGACACCTGTTGCAGAAGCCAAATATAAAACAGATGAAGGCAAATCTCCTGTTGAAACAGAGGTTGCAGGTCATGCCTGTCCCCAGCCACCCTCCTCTGCAGCTGTTGCTAAAGCAGCCTATACATACAGGGTGAAAATCCAAGGTTGGGCGGTTTGCTCTTCCACACCTGGGTGCCTGAACTCCAGCCCAGCCTTGGGAAGCCCATACCTCAGGATTGTACCAAACCTTCTATCTCAGGCACAGCTACCAACCCAGTCCAACAGGACCAGAACTCCTCAATCTCACTACACCCTGAACGACTTTGTAAAAAGTAACTTTCTCTCAGAGGCTGCTAATTGAGGCAGTACTATATGCAATGCTTAACTTGTTTCTTTCCAATTACTTGATCATAAATGTCTGGGTTTTGTTCAAGTTTATGTTCTTTTATGATCACTTAGAATAAAATATTATGTTGTAAACATAATTAGATTTTATAACTCCAAGACTGAATTGTGCTGTGGTTTATCTCTTTATGATGTAATTATACCAATTATAGGAAGTGATGTCTTAATGGGAAATGTTACCCATTTGGCAGACACTATTGATTTAAAATAAAAGAAGTGATTAAAAACAATTTATGGATCTCTCTTGGGTAAAAGCATGAAACCATTATAAAATAATTGGATTCTGATTCATGGAGTAGATTGTGTATGACTTTCTTGGATGCTATAGTTAAGGCGATTTTACAAGGAACTCTAACAAAGGTTTGATAGAGCGTTATTATGTCTCTTTCACTGCTACGATTGCACCATTACATCCCTATTAATATTTCGTGTTAGGACCCTCTTAGCCGTTTTGCTAATTTCACTTTTCAACTTACTCTGCATCTTTTCATCTAGAATTTCCATCATTTGTCTGAGGATGCATTTTCTTCATGTTCAGGAAAACAACTTATTATCTAATTCTCATAATTAGCACTTAGCAACAAGCTAAGAATTTATTTTTAAATGTCCATTTTTATTAAAAGGATAATAAAAGAATTCTGGCCCTAGGCTTATGAGAAAGAAAGAAAAAAAAAAAACTAAGCAAGTGTTGCAGAAACATAATTTTTTCCTGAGATCCTTGGTTCAGAAATTCAAGCAAAATAAAATGCTGTTTCTACCATAAAGGCATACCTAAAAATACTGACTGTCAGAGCACAGGAAGGAAATCATAAATAGTCAAACACTGGAACCCAAGTGTGAGATACGGAAGTCAATAAACCTGACTGTTTTCTTTCTGTTCACATCCTGCCTGAGAATTTTATCGGAAGTGAGTGAAACAGAAAGAGTATAATAGTAAACTTTTAAAAAGTATTTTTGTTTTTAAGCCACACAGTAATTAATGAAAAACACTTTAAAAAAAATCAAAGTGATACCAATGTAAATGGAGTGAAAAGTGAGTTTCTCTGCACGCCCCTGCTTCCCACACTCCACCCCATCGTAATAATAATTCCCAATAAATTAGCATTTTATTTTCCAATTTTTTTAATGGTTAAAATTGGAATTGTTCTGTAACTTGCTATTTTCGTCTAAAAAGTATCTTGAAAATCTTCACATGTTGTTATACATAGCTTTATCTTATTCTTTAAACAGTTGCATAGTAGTCCACAGAATACATGTGTTATAATGTCTTTACCTGTTCTCCTGCTAATGGACATATAGGTTGTTTCCAAGTTTTCATTATAATACCTATTCCTGTAATAATTCCTCTTCTGTGTATCTTCACACACATATGAGAATTTGAGGGCAGAGGATAAATGCCTAAATGAATATAGCAAGAGGGAATATGAGGTATGAGAGGAAAACTGGGAAATGTCAGTAAACTTGTGGAGTAAAGAGGAGGTGAGGAAAAGGACTACAAATTCAAAATGCAAGTACTTTCAGGTAGCACAGTACTGTTCTTGTTCACTCAATAAATAGCAGCAACTCTAAATTTCCATCATACTCCTGGCTGTTTTGTTTTAGTGTTCAGAATTTTGTAATAAACATGCAAAATGTAATATGTTCATTAGATACTGGCTGGTGTGATACTTATTCCAAACCATTTCTTATCTGGATTTAAACCAAGTTCAGCACTTATTTTACTTTGTGATTCAATATAGAGGTTTTATTTTATCTTAGTTGTTGACATTGAAAATCGCTTATACTTCCTTAGAGAGGAGATTAGGATTTTAAGAGGCTGCCAGCTGCCGAGTATTTGCAAGTTCATTTTTCCTATTTTAAATATGCATCACACACTCCATTCAATGTGCTACTTTGGAGATTCCATTTCACTGAATAGAGGCAGCATATGCATAACCCTGTGAAGAATGGGAAGGAACTTGCTAACCTTAAGGAAATGATGATGTTTAAAAGCACTCTAAAACTCTTATTTTTTTTTCCTGCTTTGTTTCTTTTGTTTTCCAAAGCACTGGAAATTTTCATTTAACAACACAAAAAAAATTACAGAAAAATTACAGAACTACAGCTATAACTGATGTTGCAAATAGGTGAACTAAAATTTTTCTTCTTTTATTTTCTATTGAAGGGCTTGAATTAAGGCCAAACAATCAGAGTTTTTGCATTTTGAATGTACCACGTGCCAAGTATGTGGCCTTGGACAATCACTGGAGTTTGATGTTCTCTCTCCTTGTGTTACTCTCTGGGACACGGATACTGATTTTGTCATACCTTGCTAAAGATTTGACTATATTGACTACTCTCTCCTTCCTGAAATACTTGCTTCACTTCACCCCAAGGATGCCACAAGCCCATGACTTCTTTCTCTGACCACTCATTCTCAGACTTCTTTTCTGGTTTCTCTTAGCCTCTTTGTCACATGAACAATGGAGAACTCACAGCCTTGGCCTTAGTTTCTCTTTTGGTGATCTCGTCCATTCTTGTCATGTCACGAAAACAGATTATCCTGACCTTCACTGTAAACTCCAGACTTGTACGTTCAACCATCTAGCTAACATATGCATCCTCATGGCCTGTAAGACCCACTATGAGATGATCTCCCAAACCTTCTCTACTCAATGATGTCCCTATCTCAGTAAATGGTATTGCCATTTTTCCAATTGCTCACAAATCCAAATGTCATCCTTGACCTTTTTTTTTTTTTTTTGCTCTCTATCCTCACGTCTATACTATCAGGAAATCCAATTCACCCTATCTCCAAAATATATCCAAAAATTAAAATCACTTCTTCTCACCTCAACTCGACCATCCTAGTTCAAACCACCACCATACCTTGCCTGGGTTATTTGCAAAACTCCCAAGGTCCATCTTCAATAGAGTAACTAGATGTAACTAGGTGATCCTGCTGAAACAACATTTGTCTGTTCAACACCTGCTAATGGCTTCCCATCTCATGAATACTAGTACTCCAAGTCACTAAATTTGACCTATGAACCCCTACCTGGTTTATCCCTCTCTATCCCACTGCCTACCTAGTAATCACCTCGAGGATTTTTTCTTGTTCTTCCATCTCCCTGGAATGCTCTTCCCTCAAGACTTTTACATTGATCACTAGCACACTATCTTTAGGTCTTCCCTCGTTACTCTATCTAACATTGCAAACCACCCCCCCCATACTTCCTATTCTCCTCCTCTGCTTTTCCTTTCTTCATAGCACTCACCACTACCTAAAATCAAGCATTTCACATATTTAATAGGTAAATTTTATTTATTGCCACCCACTACAATATAAGATCAGGAAGGCAGGAATTTTGTCTACTTTTGTTCCCATAAATCTTTAATACTTAGAATAATGCCTGATACAGACTAGGTGCTCAATAAATATTTGTTTAAAAAATGAATGTATAATAAACAATGGCCCAATCCAGTTAGTCAAATCTGCTTCCAATGAGAAGTAACACAATATTACATGAAGGCATCGAAGAACTTTCAGACCTCAGTGTGTTTTATGCCATTCTTCCATACACTCTATTATTTTATCATCATCATTCTTGTTTCTCTTTAAACTGCCACTGTATAATTGATGAGAAAGCAATCATACAATGTAAAAATACACATTTATTTTTTCAACTGTGTACTTTTATTTCCGTGGATAATTTCAACATAATAGTTATTCTCAACCACCTTTTCCACTCTTGACCAAAACCCTTACTTTAGATAGAGCCATATGGCAGACTTAATAACACCCAGTGGTCAGACAATATCTTTCATTTCTTTAGGAGGAAATGTTTCTAGCGCCACCAATTAGACAGCTGTCTGGCAGGGGCAGACAAATTGTGTGGTGTATTAAAGAAACTGAACAAACAAACAAGCACACTCACCTTATAGAACGTTAGTTAAATAGCTTACTAATAAAAAACAACAGCTAAATTCTAAAAGACCAGGCACTCTCATGCTTGATAGGAACTTTGGCACAAAGAAATGTAGCTAAATTATCTAAAACAGTCAAGTAGATATTATCCATAGAATGTACTTATTTGTTTGTTTGTTTGTTTGTTTAAATTTTTAAAACTATTGTTTTAAATGTCATCTACTTTTGTTTCAATCTAGTCTGTTAATTTTCTAAACAAAGCTGGGGTTGACTTGGTAACTTGTGCAAAGTGGCAGAGCAAGGGCAGACCCCACTTTCCTGAGTCCTAGTCCAGGGCTCTGTCACAACCTACACCAAATTAGCTGCTTAGAAATGGATCAGTGGTTCTCACCTGCCTGAATATTAGAATCACCTAGAGAACAGAAAAACTAGTAAATTAGTAAAAACTACCGAAGCCTGATCACTACTGCCAGCATCATTGATATTTTTTAAAGGTTCATCAGGGATATTTTATACATTGCCAGGGTTGAAAATCATGAACTTAATTGTTCTTCCTTGTAGAAAGAAAGTTTTTGACTTTGCATACTATTATTTAGCACCCCCAATTCTTCTATCACCTCTTTTTCTCAGGGGACAATCCATGGGAGCACCTTCACCTCACTACCACCTCATCTACAAACGTGCTTTCACCCACCCTCTCTCCTTATTTTCATAAAGCAAAAGAAGTACAACTTTCCCCAATCAGGCTAATCTCTCCACCTAGCACTGGACTCTCCCTGTCGTCTTGTGCCTCTCTAGAGACTAACTGTAGTTATCTTATTCCCATTTACCAGTGTCTGGTTCATAGTAAATGTGGTAGGGACCTCTGTCTATTTAACATCCATTCTCACATTCTTACTTTCTAACAGAACCTCTACATTATTGAAACAGCAATGGACCTCACTGAAAGACACATTTTCCAGCCTCTCTTCCCACTAAGTGTAGTCATGTGACTGAGTTCTGTCCAATGAGAACTACATAGAAGATATTACAGAAATTTCCGGAGTTTATTTTTTTGAAAGAGAGACAGATGAAGAGAGAAATATTTTCCTCTCTTTCTCCCCCTTCCTCCTTCCTGAAAAGTGGACGTGACAGCTAGTACTCCAGCATCCAGCTGGGACCATAAGGTGACCTGCAAGATAGGAGCCATGCATGCACTTAGGATGATGGAGCAGAAAAATGGAAGAAGCCCACATCCCTGATGAGTCTGAGTGGATGCTCTAGAGCACTCATCTCTACTTTTAGATGAGACTAATGTTTTTTAGTTAGTTAGTTATCATCATGTTATTTATATCTGAATTAATCTTGATGGATGCAATAGGTAACCAGAAATTATTTTTTCAAAGAATGGATGGAGTACACCCTTATGGTGGTCATCTGTTCTCTCCTCAGTTCCTCTTTTCTGGGAACTATCCTCTTATCCATATGTTCCTTCAGTGTCACCATGGTCAGCTGGCTGCAATTGATTGGTGTGGGGTATCCTAATCCAAGCCAAGCCAATCAAAGGTCTTCCCAAGAACTTGCCTCTGGTCATAACAATTGGGCTAGAGGTGCACACCTGACCTAAGCTGAACCAAAGGCTTTCTCCAGAAATTCTGAAGAAGCAGAATTTTAGATGCAAAGTTTAGAAGCTATTGTCAGTCATGTTTTTCTCCATGTAACCAGAATAAAAGGAAGATAGTCTGCATTCAGTGACCAAGAAGAATAAACAGATAAGTAGAAAGGGGCAAAGAGGAGAGGTGGAATGAGAATCTTAAATGAATTTGAGTACCTGGTTTTCATTGCTAATAAGATTCAATCACGTTCGTGGCTCACAGTTAAGAAGCAACCTTTATTATAGTATTCTTTTTGCTTAAGTTACTTAGAGTTGTATTTCTGTTATTTATAATTAAGGGTTCTAACTAACACAACCCCTTAGATCTAAAAAAAAAAGAAAAGAAAAAAAGCTGTGTACTTTGCTCGCAGAATCTATATGATTTTTTAAAATAATGATTAGCAATATACTGTTTGTTTGTTTTATCTTATATATCAGTTTACCTGAAATTAAACAGGAACTACTGCACAAACATATATTTGATATTGCTTTCAATAAATTGTTACTGGAGTTAACCTCAAACTATACTGACAGCTGCTCCCCATATTAATCTCTTTGCAATTGCAGACAAAAAATGGACAATAAGTGTAATTCAGCTTGAAGAAAACGCTATAAATTTTAAAAGCCTGTGAGTACTGGATTGCATTATCACCTCATTGTGCAGCTTAATTAGAAGTCTAAATTGGAAATGAAGTTCTGTTTTTATTTTTTAACTGTTTACAATTTTCATTTTTCCATCTCAATAACCATGCCTTGATAAAGAGATTGCACATTACCTGAGAAGAGGACAATCCTTTAATTACATGACTGAGTTTCACAATGTGAGTAAAGTATAGCTAACCAAACTGCTTAAGCAAACTGATGCAAATTTCCTTTCTATGACTACGTAAAGAAAAATCTTTTGCATAGTACCAAGTTTTATGTGGTATAGTATGCAAGAGAGAAAGCACCTTTTCTGTGTTTGTGCAGAAACTAGATAACCTTGTCATAAACCCAGGAAGAAATGACTTCAGTGTCACCTCCCACATTTCCTGCTGTGAATAGACTTAAGGGCTACTAGATGCCATAACCATTAACATATAAACTCGACAGAACTAAATCTCAGTGCACAAATTGAAAAAAAAACAAGTATTTCCATACATTATTTAATTTCCCAACAACTTATGAAGTATTATCATCATCACTGTAAAGCTGAGGAAACTGAGTCAGAGAGATGAATCATTTTTCTAGGGTCGCCTAACTGGTAAGTGTTTGAGTTTAGGTCACTTCACTCATACCATGTGCCTAAGTCAGCACTGTGCACTACTGTGAATTCCTCAAGGTATGAAAGCTGCTATTTAGATCATGTCTTTAAGTTAACATTTGCCATGCCATACTAGAATCTTGGTAGTAATAATGTATACACACCAAGAATATAGCAGTTAACCAAGAGTATGGTAAAGTCAGCAGGTGTGTATAATAGGGGAATTACAAAAGGCACACCTGTAAAACATTTTCAGATTCAGCAATATTAAATCATTTATAATTAGGATTGACTGCCAAAATATTACACATGTACCTGGACTGAGTCCTATGCCAAGGACAAGTATAAGAGGATATTTGCTCTCAAGATTATTATTGAGACATTCAATAAAATTTTAACATGGACTGTAGATTATTTTTAAAATGCTATAAACCTAAAAGCAACAAATGAACAGGACAAATAGAGACTCATGGACAGGGACAATGGACTAGTGGTTATCAGAGGGTAGGGGGAAGGAGGAGGAGAGTGGTAGTTGGGTAAAAGGGGTCAAATATGTGGTGATGGAAAGAAATCTAACTATGGGAGCCGAACATACAATGCAATATATATATGCTTTACTGTTAAATTGTTCACCTGAAACTTACTGGATTTCATTAACCAATGTCGCCATTAAAAAAACAATAAATAAAGAGTAAATATTAAAAAGATTATAAAATAATAAATAATAAAAAATAAAATGCCATATTGATGTTAAATTTCCTGCATTTGATACCTGTACTGTAAATATTTAAAAACATATCTTTATATGAAAACACACTGGTATATTACAGCTAAAGGGTCATATCATGTGCATCAACCCCTCTCAGCTTAGTGAAGAAATTGTATTGTGGAAGAGAGAGTGAGAGAAAAAAAACAGAAGTGAAAATGTTAAAAATAATCTAGTAAAAAGTATATGGGAATTCTTTGTATGTATTATTTTCCCAATTTTTCTGTAAGTTTGAAATTATTTCAAAATATAAGGTTAATAATAAAGAGCACTAGGCTTAGACTCAGGAGTCCTAAATCCAGGTTCAGATTTCCCTCTGTAAATCTGAGTGACATTTATCATTTCATATAATCTCTGTTGTCCTGAAAAATACAGCAGTTATTTGTTTTAACCATGGATTGGCATTTTTTTATACAAATAAAGCTCAGCTCACCCATCCCCCTACAATAGGTCGGTTCAACTTTTTCTCTATTACAAGCAGTGTTACAGTGAGCAGCTGTATCCATGCTTCCTTGTGCTCATGTGGCAAACTTCTTCCTAGAGTTGATTCACATATATCAATGGGGATAATCTCAAGAATATACGATTGAGTGAAAAAAAATCACAGTGCAAAATGACATATTAATATGATTCTATTTATGCAAATTTTAGACACTAACATACACGATTAAAGTACAAAAACGTACACTGGATTAATGTATACCACCTTCACCTGAGCTTACCTCTAGGGGAAGGGAAGAAAAAGGTAGGATAGAGTGGGCTTTAGTTATATCTATAATATTTATTTTTTTAGAGATAGGTGAGAGCGAGAGCGAGAATGAGAACGAGCTAGAGAGAGAGAGAGAGAGATAAAAGTTCAGCTAAAGAATCTCTCAGTCCCTTCCCTTAATGGTCCATATTTGAGTTAGATTTGTAACCTCAACAAACTTTATAAACTTTAGCCTGCTTATGAGTGTGTGTAGACTTAAACAGAGTTTAACAAGCACATATTAAGAAAATACTTTATAAAGGGCACTTAGCTACCTGCCAGGTAGTCGGAGATAAATAAAATATGGTTTGGAATGCTTTGAAGAAAAAAGACTTTGATGTTGTATTAAAGAAAAAGCTTGATTAATAATTTCCTCAAGGTAATGGAACTTAAGTTACAATTAAAAGTAGTAAGGAACCTGGGGGTAAGGACAGACTTTGATTAGAAAAATGCTTTTAGCCATATATTCCTGATGTGAGAACAGGAGCTTTTCATCCTTAGCATTGTTAGTTCAGGAAGTTACACCCCAGAAGGAAACACATTGGAATTGACTGGTCTTCCATTAATAGCTACAATTGAATGGCATGTTTTGAAATTGCAGAAAAACACAAGCAAAGAAAAAATATTTTCAACCCAGGACTGATATAATTTAAACTAAAATAAGTGGAAATTTGATAATTCTCCAGTGAATTTCTGCAACTTGATAACCAAACTGGATAAGTCAAGCAAAATGTGACTCTATTGCAGCGGACACACGATGACAACAAGACATCTCTCTCTACCTCTGAGGGTCACTTCATGTAAACATGAACAGAAAAGGGGTTTATTTTCAGGTCTCTTGCAGACAAACGGGCAGGAAACCTGACTCAAATGAACTTAAATCATAATAGAAATGTATTGGATCAAGTAACTAAACATCCCAGGGGAGATTTAACCTCAAACACACCTTGACCAAGAAGCTAAGGCGATGGCATCAAGACTAAGTTTCTCCCCATACTTTGGCTTGTGTTGTCTGCAATGTTGGTTTCATTTTCAGGTTTCGTATGGTGACCACAAGAACCCCAGATTCAGGTCACTCTTACTATTAGCAGCGCCAAAGGGGGAAAAAAGGTAGTCTCAGTGGAGCAGCTTCTACACAAATTCCAATATTCAGGGTACTTGATTGACATAACCTGTGTCACACACTTATCTCAAAACTAATTCATTGCTGTGCCAGGGAATGCAGTGCTCTTGTTGGCTAGGCCAAGACACAAGCCCAAGAAGCACTTAGGGGTAGGGTTAGCACTACTCTCAGTACATATAGGCATGAGGTTTTCTCAATTAACGTTTCTTATATTTGAATGAATTAAATTGCCAGGTGACTTTTAAAAATGCATATTTTTGACTCATTAGGTCCCCAGTATGCCCAGAGCATTTGCACTTACAACAATCCTGGCCATATGAAACTATCTAGATGCATATTAAATTGCTCCTTAAGGATTGCAAGTGTAGTTACTTGCAGAGTGGACCAGCTGCATAAATTAAAAGGCCCAGTGCAAAATGAATATGTGGGGCCTCATGTTTAAAGTTATTAAGGGTTTCAAGAAGGGGACAACAGAGCATTAAATGAGCAGAGGGCTCTTCTAAGCTTGGGGCCTGTGTAACTTCACAGGTCACATACCCACAAAGCGTCCTGATTGCAGGCTTCTGTTCTGGTGAGTTTGTGCCCACTGCAGAATTGCTGTGAATAGTAGAGAAAGGCAGAGGCAGACCCTGTGGTCTTCTCTGTTCTTCTCCAAAACAGATTCAACATCATCTCTGAACAAAGGTTGAACAGTTTTCCTGAAGGAGCACCAGCCGTTAGCCTGCTTGTGGAGCCCATGTATCTCAGTTCAATTCTCATCAGAAGAGCCCTGCAATAGTTAACGCCAAAAGCGTTAACTATTACTATAATAGTAGACTCGGTTAATTGGTATTTATAAACATTGTCCCAGGCATCATAGTAGAGAAAGAAGCCTCAAGGATAAATGAGATAGACACTGTCAGACATTTCACTGTTAGCCATATTGGTGGGTGAGTGGCGGTATCTTATCGTGATTTTAATTTGCACTCCCCTGATGACTAATGAGATAGGACACCTTGTTCTTTATTTCTTGTCTATGACTACCATCTGTATTAGTTGGCTAGGGGCGCCATAACAAAGTACTACAGACTGGGTTGGCTTAAAAACAAAAACTATTTTCTCACAATTTCAGAGGCTAGAAGTTCAAAATCAAGGTATTGGGATTGTTTCTTCTGAGGCATCTGTCTTTGACTTGCAGATGGCTGTGCTCTCTCTGTCTTCACAAAGCCTTCCCTCTCTGTGCTTCTGTGTCCTAATGTCCTCTTCTTATAAGGACACCAGTCATTGGATTAGGGCCCTCCCTAATGACTTCATTTTAATGTAGTTGCTTCTTTAAAGATCCTATCTCCAAATACCATTGCATTCTATGACACTAGGGGCTAAGACTTCAACATAAGAATAACAGACATGCATAACACCCTCTTTCAAGTCTCTTGTCCATTTTTCTTTTAAGTTGTCTGCTGTTAAGAGCTCTTTATATATCCTAGATTCTCTTCTATTTGGTCTCTTCTCTCTACATAGTCTTGAGCTACATGTATAGTTGACCTTTTTATTTTGTTCCATATGTTCTCCCTATTCATTCTGGTCTAGTATTTTATTCTGACCTATATTCAAATTTACTTATTTTTTCTTTAGCTGCATCTAACCTATTTCTAAATCAATCCATTCAGTTCTTACTTTGTACTTTTCAGTTCTAGAATTTCCATTATTTTTACAGTTTTCAGCTCTCTGACAAAATTCTTCATTTTGTTATTTACTTTCTTAAATACATTGTTATTTTAAAATAATGTTTAAAAACTCCAATATTTATATCTCCTGTGGCTCTATTTTCTTTCTCGTTTGGGTCAATTTTTTTTGTAGGCTTCGTTACTTTTTTTTGAATGCTAGACATTGTAGACATTGTACATAAAGAAGTATAAAGGCAGTTTAAGGCTCTGTGTTGACTTTTATTGATGGCAGGAAGTTTGGTCAGAGGTGAATCATCTTAATGCAATCTGAGGTTAAAATAATGCAAAGCTAGGTCTCAGTTCTTCTGAAGCCTATTTCCCATTCACATTTATTCTTAGAATGAAGCCCTTGAGAATCCCAACTGAATGCTTAGAGTATTCCCAGGGAACCTTTTCTGAGCTCCATCTTTCTGTTCCTCTGTATTTTGTCCCTATAGCTCATGGGATTCCTCATGGAACTTCTCAGTCAACACTTTTGTCAGGCATCTTTAAAAGGAAAGAGAGTCCAAATACCAAGAACTCTGAGAAATAAGTGTCTGTAGTTTAAGCCATTCAATCTGTGGAATTTTACTATAGCAGGCTGAGTTGACTAAAACAGTTGTTTTGCATATGAAAGAAAGTGTTTGTAGGCAAATTGCTGTCTTAGGAATAGCCTGCCTATCCCTGGGAGGCAAAGTCTCTCCCTGGGTCTACAAAGCCCCCAAATGTCAAAACATTATAAAATACAGAAAATAAAAAAATATGATTAATACAGACATATAGACAGAAGTAACCAGAAGCATAAACAGTAGATAGAAGTTGAGAGAGAAGGAGACAGATTCTGAAATTACTTCCTTCTTTTCAGAGCCAAATTTCTCAAAAGACTAACTTACATTTCTTGTTCATTTATTTCTCATTTACTCCTCACCAAATACAATTTGACTTTTCCCCTTACCTCTAAAAAATTCCTCTTACGCAGACAACTGACTTCCCTTATACCAATTCCAATTGATACTTTATGTCATCTTCTCTATGAATTTTTTCTGTTTCCCCTCCTTCTACAGGTAGAATTGGTCTCTCTTGCACTTGGTGCTCTTTTGTACCTTATGGAAATTTTAATCAAGCACCTTAAATATTTCACTGCATATATTTGTTTATACATATATATATACTTCTTTTAGTGGAATGTAACTGCCGAATTCTGAATTTCTATTGTTAATGTTTAGAATTGCTTCTATTCTGAATGTGTAGAACCTAACACAGAATGGGTTCCCAATAAATCTTTTACAAATGAATTTAATGACTAGAAGTACTCTCTCCGAGGCAGAACTTACCCTTTTGAACTGTTAAACCAGCCTTCTTAAACTAGCTCCTCACTCAGTTTTCATGGCCTCTTTTTCTTTCCATTTTTCTACCTCTTACTTCTTCTTGTCTATCTCATTTGTTTTTCACATTCCTTAAACACTGGTATTCTACACATCCCAAGAACTTTATGAAATCTCCCTGGATGATCTCATATCATGTTTTTAATTATCATCTTCATATTGATTACTTCAACATCTATATATCTTGGCTAGATCTCTCTTCAAAGTTCCAGACTTATGTAGCCAGTTGCCTACCAGGCATCCCCCAAGAGACCCCAAAACTGCCACAAACTCAGCATGTCCAAAGCTGAACTCATTATTCTCTTCCCCAGACCTCATCTTCCTTAAGGTTGCTTAATCTCCCAAATCATTCTAGACTCATTTTCTCTGTAACATTCCATTCCATAATCTCGTGGTCAAGTCTTAAAGTCTGTTCCTAAATGTCTCTTAATCCTGTACTCTTCTCTGCATCTCTCTGCTCCACTCTAAGAATACCCATTCTCTCCTTCTCCAAATTATTCTACTCTCTATTTCAGGAGTGACTTAAAAAGATGATTAGGTCAATGTTTTCAGTACTTCAATAGCTCTCTATAGACTTCAGGATAATTATTCTTTTCTAAACATAACATACCTCTTCCTTAGTCCTGTACATGAAAGATCCTTCCCATCCTATCAGCCTGCCAGTCTCTTGCCCATGTAATCGTTAAATTAACTTTGATGTGTGCTTTCTATGTGCAAAACACTGGACTCATGTATCCTTCTTCAAAAAGCTTCCCTGATTTGTTTCTTCATTTCACAAGATGGCCACTTTTATAGAATTTATCAAACTCTATGATGATTATTTATTTATGTGTCTCTTTTTTCCCCTTAACTTTACTGAAGTGTAATTGAGAAATAAAATTGTAAGATATTTAAAGTATATAACATGATGATTTGATATACATACAGATTGTGAAAGGATTCCACTAATCTCACATATTTACTTTTTTTTTTTGGTGAAAATATAAGTCTACTCTCTTATCAAATTTCATAATGCTCAACACATACCAGGCATTTGACAAATGGCCATTAATGGAATGGATGGCTAACTCTTTCATGAGTTCTCACAAAGGAAAAATGAGTATTGTCGCAATCTGACCCACTCTACATTTCAGCCCATTTCCCGGCATTCCATTACATAAATCCTTATGTTTCACAAAAATGATTCAAACCTTCACAAGATCAACCTGCACTTTGACTCCTTACTTCTAACCACACAATCTCATAGCCATGGATGATATTTCCATGTTTCTTCTAGCCTGCAAAATTCTTATTCATTCTTCCACACCCACCTCTAGGTTAACATCTTATGTGCAACTGTTTTTGATTTCCTCAGAATGAGTTATATACTTTTCTGCTTATTCCCATGGCAGTGTGTACATTCTAAAATTTATTCTTGCACATTTGCTGTGTTTTCAAAACATATCTTTACATCTATTTTCTTCACCAAAATGGGAAAAGATTGAGGACAAGAAACGTCCATCCATCTTGGTATTGCCAGCAATTGGCATTGTAAACTGAATGAGTGGTTGAATGGCTAAACAAAGTTTCAGCTATGGGTTTTAGGAAGATTAAATTGGCTGAGGAGTAATTAGAAGTATAATAAAAAGGCGATGAAGACCTGAACTAGGTTGCTAGCAGGGGTGATAGAAGTACTAAATATGTCAAGGTGGCAAAGTTAAAAGGATTTGACAACCAAGCAAAAGTTAAGAAGACAAAAAATAATTAACTCCAAGTCAATTTTAATCAGTTATAGATCCCTTGGAAAAATCTAAAGAAAGCCAGGGATATTCATTCCTGGAAAAAAAAAAAATGCACATATGCTCATTCACAAAACCTTTCTTGCATATTGAATCAGGAGATTCCTTTCTTAAACATTCTTCACTCACACTGACACACCAGGACTTTAAAGTTGTGAGATTAACCAACCTCTCAACAACTTGAAAAATATCTCATGTAGAGGAATGGAGGGAGTTGGGTTTTGAGAATACAGACCTTATAACATGCATGGTTTTGACTACTCTAGAGAGACCCTTGAGGAGCATGACATGTGTAATTTCTAAGGTTGCTGAAGTTATTTGGATCCTGAGGCACTGCTATATAACAGCAAGTCACTTATTGGTTAGCCCAGCTAAGTGCTTAGCAAATGAGGCTAAACTTCTTTATACATGAGCACTAACAAAGTGAAAAATATCAGCTCTAAGGTGGGTATATGCAAAAGAAACTCATGACTTTAAATTTAATTATGAATCTGGACAAGCATTTCCTTATGTGAGAATTAGTAGATATATTCATTCATCTTGAATATCCAAATTTACTGTATTAAGTTTGAAATTCTAATGGACCACAGAGGCAGAGATGCTCATTAGATGGTTGAAATTATTATTGGAAAAGAAACTGAAATGGAGATAAAGATTTGAGAGTCATTCCTGCCAAGAAGTGAATTTCATGCTTCTAAGTATGATATTACCAAGCGTGATAGCAGAATTCTAAGATAGCCCCATGATTCTCATTGCCTTGTATTCACACTTTTGTGTAATCCTCTCTTCTTGAATATGGGTGGAACTTGTAACCTGTTTCTAATCAACAGAAGATAGTAGAAGTAAGAGGATATCACTCTTGTAATTATGTTACCTTCTATGGTAAAAGTGAAGGTATTTTGCAAATTTGTTAAAGTCTCAAATAAATTAACTTTGAATTAACCAAAAGGGAGGTTATCTTGGTGAACCTGATCTAATCAGATGAGTGCTTTAAAAGATGGACAAAGGCCCTGCCTGAGTTCAAAGAGATTCTCCTGCTGGCCCTGAAGAAGCAAGCCACCTTGAGTTCTACAGCTGCATGGAAATTAATTATGCCAACAATCCTGTGAGCTTGGAAAAGGACCTCAAACTTCTGATATCACAGCCCTAGTCCAATAATTTGGCTACAGCCTTGTAAGACCCTGAGCAGAGAACCTAGCTGAGCTGTGCCTAGACTACTAACCCACCTAAACTGTGAGATAATAAGTATGTGTTGTTTTACACTGTTACATAAGTGGCAATTTGTGATGTGGCAGTATAATACTGGTGTACTAAGAGTAAAAGAATATGAAGAGAACCAAAGACGGTCAAAAAAATTCTGACGTATATGCCTTCATTTGAAGTGTATTTGGATCCTCAGGTACTGCTATATAACAGCAAGTCTGTTAAAGAAAAAGAAATAGGGACCGTAGTGAGTATGAAAAGGGGTGCTGGTTGGGTGGTGTCATACTCAGTTTGAGATGCTATAACAAGAATATCAGACTTAAACAACAAGGATGTGTGAGTTAAGGGCAGCTTAAACAACAACATTTATTTCTTACAGTTCTGGAGGCTGGAAGTTTGCGATTGGGGTGCCGGCCTGGTCAGGTTTTGGAGAGAACCTCTTCTTGGTTTTCTCACAATGAGAAGAGACTTGAGTCTTTTATAACAATTAACCAGAACAAGATCAGTATATAAAAATCATGACTGTCGCTCGGTTCCAGCAATATCCAATTAGAAAACATAATGAGAAGATTTCATTTATAATATCAATGAACAATAAACTAATAATAAGAAGAAATGCCAGACCTTCATATAGAAAATTTTAAGTAAAAATTATTTACAAAATAACTATAGCATACATATAGTCTAAAAATTTTAAATACAGAAAGAAATGTTATTTAAAAATCCCTCCTACCTTTCCCTAGCCACTTAACTTAATTTCCTTCTTCAAGGGCAACCATTCTTAGTGTCTTATGCTTTCATTCAAAGATATCCTAGGTATACGCAGGCAAATATACATTATCCTCATTTTTTTTTACAAAGTAATAGCATAGTAGAACATTGCTCAGCATTCCACTTTTCTTCACATATAAATATATCTTGGAGATAATTTCATATCAGAACATGTGCAATTGCCTCATTCTTTTAAAGTGTAGCACTATATCCATTTACATAATCAATCTCATATAAATGGAAATTGGTAAAAAAAAAAAAAAGGCTAGTGTGAAAATCCCTGTACATGCAGCATTTCCCACATTTCCATATGCAGAGTATTTCAAGTTCAAATTGATTGAAGATGAATTTTTAAGTCGAAGGACATATACATTTAAAATGTTGATAGAAAAGCTAAATAGGCCTCTACAGAGGTTGCACTAATTCGCTTTCCTACCAGCGATGTAAGCCGTTTTCCCCAATGTACTCTCCATCTCAGTGCTGTTTAAAAACTTGAACTTTACCTATATGTTAGATAAAAATGGTTTCATACAAATGAAAATCACAAAGATATTCGCACACTTCACACACACTAGAATGGCTGTAATCTCTGCTCATGGTGGGAATTTTAAATGATGCAGCCACCTTGGAAAACAGTTGGGTAGTTTCTCTCAAAAACTTAAACATAGAGTCACTATCTAACCCAACAATTTCACTTCTAGGAATATATCGAAGAGAAACAAAAATATATGTCCCACAAAAATTTGTACACAAATGCTCATAGCAGCATCATTTCACCAAAAGAAAAAAACAAACTATCCATCAGCTGCTGAGTGGATAAACAAAATGTAATATGTCACACAATGGAATAACATTATTTAACCATGAAAAGGGGTAAGGTGCATGCTACAATACAGATGAACCTTGAAAAGGTTATGCTAAGTAAAAGACACCAGTCACTAAAGACCACATGTTATAAGTTCCATTTATATGAATGTCCAGAACAAGCTAATCTATAGATGCAGAAAGTAGATTCAGTTGTTGCTTAGGGTTAGGAGAGATGGAGGGGTTGCAATTGATAGCTAAAGGTTACAGTGTTTCTTTGGGGATTGATGAAAACAGTCTAAAATTGTTTGTGGTGATGGTTGCACATCTCTGCAAACATATGAAAAACCATTGAATTATACACTCAAAATGGGTAAATCATATGCATATGAACTATATTTCAAAATATCTCAAGCTGTTACAAAAATACCATATCTCAAAGTGTTACAAAAAATGGTCTATGTGTAGTTTCAATTTCTATTATTAGGAATGTAGTTAAACATCTCTTCATATATTTATTAGGCCTTTCGGGTTTTTCTTTCTGTGAATTGTTATTTATATTCATTACTAATTTTCTATTCATTTTTTTTCTCTTACTAATTTATAGGAGTTCTTTGTACATTTTGACTACACTGAGATGCTTTACAGATTGGCAGAAATTAGAAAGTAGGTGGTAGGCAGAAAAATGGCACCCTGAAGGTATCTGCATTATATAAATGAGTGTCAGTGGAGTGGAAGGGGAATAGGACTGGAAATAAAGAATAAGTGAAGAAGAAAATGTAACAAAACAAAAGCTTAAGGGAGTATGAACTATATTTAGAGAGAGAAGAAAAACAAATAAATTCAGAAATAAAAATGGAGATGTTACAACTGATATCACAGAAATGAAAAGCATCATAAGAAATTACTTCAACAATTACACCAACAAATTGGAAAACATAGAAGAAATGAATAAATTCTAAAAACATAGAACCTACCAGACTGAATCATGATAAAATTAAAAATCTGAACAAACTGATTCCTAGTAAAGAATTTAATCAGTTAAAAACAAACAAACAAACAACTTCCCAACAAACAAAAGTCCAGGACTACACAGCTTCACTGGAGAATTCTACCCAACATTCAAAGATTTAATACTAATCCTTTTCAAACGTCCAAAAAGCAGAAGAGGAAAGAACTCTTCCAAACACATTTTATAAAGCCAGCATACTAAAACCCTGATACTAAAACCAGACAAGGATATCACAAGAAAAATGCCAATATTCCTGATGAACATAGGTGCAAAAATCCTCAACAAAATATTAGTAAATTGAATTCAACAATACATTAAAAGGATCATACACTATAATCAAGTGGGGTTATTTCAGGGATGCAAGGATGGTTTTAACATTTACGAATCAAACAATATGATACACCACATTAACAAAATGAAGGAAAAAACCTTATGACCTTCTCAATAGATGCAGAAAAAGCATCTGACAAACATCCATTAATGATAAAAGCTCTCAACAAAGTGGATATAGAGGGACCATATCTTGACATAATAAAGGCTGTTTATGACAAGCCCATAGATAACATTATACTCAATGGCAAAAAGTTAAGAGCTTTTCTTCTAAAAATCAGAACTAAATAAGGATGCCAGCTCTCACCTTCTTTTATTCAACATAGTACTGGAAGTTCTAGCCAGACCAATTAAACAAAAGACAGCCATAAAAGTCATCCAAAGTCTCTACTTGCAAATGGTATAATATTATATACAGAAAATCTTGAAGACCCACCAAAAAGTGTTAGAACTAATAAACGAATTCAATAAAGTTAATACAAAGTCAATACACGGTAGTCCCCACTTATCTGTGGGAGATGCATTCCAAACCCACAGTGATGCCTGAATAGTACCTAACCTTGTATATACTATATTTTTTCCTATACATACATGCGTATGTAAAGTTTAATTTATAAGTTAGGTAGAGTAAAGATTAACAACAATAACTAATAATAAAATAGAACAATTATAACAACATATTGTAATAAAAGTTATGTGAATGTGGCATTGTTAAATAAAAATAAGGTTACTTGAACACAAATACTGCAATACAACAGTTTGATTGATAACAGAGATGGCTACTAAGTGACCAACGGGCAGGCAGCATATATACCGTGGATATGCTGAACACAGGCATAATTCACATCCTGAGGTAGCAGAGCTGATGGCATGAGATTTCATCATGCTACTCAGAATGCTACTCATTTAAAACTTATTAATTACTTCTAGAATTTTCTACTTAATATTTTCAGACTGCGGTTGACCACAGGTAATTGAAACTGTGGAAAGTAAAACCATGGATAAGGGACTAATGAACAAAAAATCAGTTAATTTTCTGTACACTAATAAGGAACTATAAGAATGAGAAATTAAGAAAACAACCCCCTTTACAATTTCATCAGAGAGAATAAAATGTCTAGAAATAAATTTAACAAGGAAATGAAAAAGCTATACACTGAAAACTATAGACACAGAAGAAACTAGAACACAAATAAGTGGAAAGATATTCCATGCTCACAGATTAGAAGAATTAATATTTTAAATGTCCATACTACCTTATCAAAATTCCAATGGCATTTTTCAAAGAATAGCACAAAATAATCCTAACATGGTATGGAACCAAAAAGACATCCAAATAGCCAAAGCAATCTTAAAAACAAGACATCAAGCTTCCTGGTTTCAAACAATATTCTGTATTAAACTCTAGTGATCAAACCGTATAATATTAACATAAAACCAGACACATAGATCAATGGAACAATAAAAAACCCAGAAATAAACCCGTCACATATGGTCAATTAATTTATGACAAAGGTGTCAAGAATACACAATGGGAAAAAAATATCTCTTTGAAAACTGTTGGGAAAGCTGGACAGTCACATGTGAAACAATGAAACCAGATGGCTGTCTTATGCCATACACAAAAATTAACTTGAAATGGAGTAAAGACTTAAACATAGACCTGAAACCACAAAAAATACTGCTGGGAGAAAAGATACACGACAAGCTCCTTGACATCAGTCTTAGTAGTAATTTTGGATTGGACACCAAAAAGGCAATAAAAGTGAGAATAAACAAGCAGAACTCCATCAAACTAAAAAGCTTCTACACAGCAAGAAAACCATCAAAAAAAAGTCAGCTTACTGAATGGGGAAAAATATTTGCAAATTACATATCTATAAATCTTAATAATCCTAATTAATAAATAAAGAATAACAAATCAAAAGCAAAAAAACTAATAAAGACTTGATAAGGATGTGGAGAAAAGGAAACCCTGTGCACTGTTGGTGAGAATGTAAGTTGGTGCCATAACATAAAACAGTATGGCGGTTTCTCAAAAATTAAAAATAAAACCACAATATGATCCAGAAATTCCATTTAGGATATCTAAAAAAAAAAGCTAACTTGAAATGATATCTGCACCCCCATGTTCACTGCAGCATTATTTATAACAGCCAAGATAAAGGAGCAACTTAAGTGTCCCTCAAAATGAATGAATAAAGAAAATGGTATATACAGACAACGGAATATAATTCAGCCATAAAAAAAAAAATCTTGTCATTTGCAACAACATGGATCTTGAGAGTGTTATGCTAATGACTTAGACAAAAAGACAAATACCATATAATCTCACTTATAGGTGGAATTTAAGTAAATTTAAGTAAATTTAAGTAAAGCAAATAAAAAAACAAGCTCATGGATACAGAGAACAGATTGGTGGATGCTAGAGGTATATGAGGGGTGGACAAAATGGGTGAAGTGGGTTAAAAAGTACAAACTTCCAGCTTTAAAAATAAAAAGTCATGGGATGTAATACACAGTATGGTGACTATAGTTAATACTATTGTATTGTATATTTGAAAGTTTGCTGATAGCAAATCTGGAAAGTTCTCATTACAAGAAAAACATTTTCTGATTGGTGTGTTAATATTAACTATATTAATTGTGGTTTGTTTCACTATATACGTATGAATCATTATATTGTATACCTGAAACAAATATATGTTATTTATCAATTACAAATAACAAAAAAAATTATAAATATGTACTTCCCTGATACTTAAATAAGTATATAAACTATATGAAGGGTGCTTCTTGTAATGTTATGGCTAATAATAGAAAATTACAAGTTAAAATTCCATTAAAATGGAAGTAGTTTATGAATTGTGGCCTATTTCTACTATAGATGATGAAATTTGAAAGAAAAGTATGAAGTAGACTTACACACCTTGACATGAAAAGAACTCCAAGGTGAATAATGCTAGTAAATGAACAGTACGTACACTAACCCAAATACACCCACATAAAAAATATAAAGGCAATTAATAAATGAGTGTAGAGATTAAAAAGTAATAGAAGATCCAGCTCAAAGTTTGTTTGCTTGGAGCTTTGCAAAAATTGAAAAAACACAAAGTGTCACTATCAGAAAATGGTGTGGAAGGACTGATAGAGATTATGAAAGGACTAAAAATCTCCCTAAACTGAAAGTTGACAGTTGCCGAGTTTGTGATGCAGGTGGAAAAAGGGATTGTTTATATTTTGTTCTTCATTCTTTTGCTTTTAACTGTAGCCCAACAGAAAAAAAATGTACTGATGTAATTGTTTTAAAAAGGGGGTGTATAACTTTAAAAGACAATTGCATGCTATGTACTCCATGTACTGACAGTTATACTCAGTATAATTCTACACATCTAGGGCAGGGTTAACAACAGACTTTTTCTGTAACAGACCAGATAGCAAATATTTTAGCCTTTGTAGATCACATAACACTTACAATATCTAGGATTCAGTAAAAAAAAAAAATTACTAGATGAGCAAAGAACCACAATTAATGTGGTTCATAAGTAGGAGAAAAATTAGGCAATAGAAAAAAACCCAGAAATAGCTGAAGTGATAGCTATAGCAGATGAGGACTTACTACAACTATTATCATTGTACTGAATGATTTAAAAAAAAATGGGTAATAAGAGAAATGGAAACTATAAAAAAATGACCAAATGGGACCTCTAGAGCTGATAAATATTTTAATATCTTATATAAAACTAATTGAATGCATTTAACAGATTTGACACTGAATAAGAAAGAGCAATAAATTTGAAGACATAGTGATAGAAACTATCCAAACTGAAGCAAAAAGAGAAGAAAAAAGCTGGAAATTTTTTTTTTTTAAAAAAAAGAACAGAGCCTTATTGACTTGTGGGACAATATTAAGCACTCTAAATCTGTGTAACTAGAATCTAGAAGTGAGCAAAAGAAACATTTTGAAGAAATCATGTCTGAAATTTTTTCAAATTTGGCCAACACTTAAAAAAATCATAGCTCTAACAAGCTCGATAGACCCTAACTAAGCACAATAAACACCGAAGAAACTACACAAAGCGCATTTAATATAATGTTGAAATTCAGATAAGAAAATCTTTTTAAAAAATATTTGTTTGTTTGTTTGTTTGTTTGTTTACTGGTGACATTGGTTAACAAAATCCAATAAGTTTCAGCTGTACACTTTGTCAGTGAGGCATATATATGTACACTGTGTGTTCACTTCCCACAGTTAGATTTCTTTCTGTCACCACATATTTGACCCCCTTTACCCCGTCTACCTTCCCTCTCCCCCTCCCCTTCCCCTCTGGTAACCATGTCCGTGAGTCTCTGTTTGTCTTATTCCTCTGTTGCTTTTAGGTTTATATCTCACATACAAGCAATATCATGTGATTTTCATTTTTTCTGTCTGGCTTATTTTGCTTAGCATGATTATCTCGAGAGCCATCCATGTTGTCGCAAATGGCAGTATTTCATCTCTTCTTATGGCTGAGTAATATTCCATTGTATATATACCACAGCTTCTTTAGTCAATCATCTATTGTAGGACACTGGTTGTTTCCATGTCCTGGCCACTGTGAATAATGCTGCTATGAACATGGTGTGCAAATATCTTTTTGGATATGGGTTTTCAAGTCTTTGGGTAAATACCAGTAGAGGGATTGCTGGATCATATGAGATCAATTCTTAGTTTTTTGAGGAACCTCCATACTGTTTTCCATAGTGGCTGTACCAATTTGCAGTCCCACCAGCAGTGTATGAGGGTTCCTTTTTCTCATATCCTCTCCAACATTTGTTATTACTTGTCCTGTTGATTATAGCTATTCTAACACATGTGAGATGATCTCATTTCCCTAATAGCTAGTGATGTTGAGCATCTTTTCATATGTTTGTTGGCCATTTGTATGTCCTCTGGGAGAAGTGTCTGTTCAGGTCCTCTGCCCATTTTTTGATTGGATCATTTGTTTTTTTGTTGTTATTGAGTCATATGAGTTCTTTGTATATTTGGATATTAGGCCCTTATCGAGGCATTGCTTGCAAATATATTTTCCCATTGGATGGTTGTCTCTTTACCTTGTTGGATTTCTTTTGCTGAGCAGAAGCTTTTTAGTTTGATGTAGTCCCATTCATTTATTTTTGCTTTTACTTCCCTTGCCTTTGAGGTCAAATTCATAAAATCCTCTTTAAGTCCAAGGTCCTTGAGTTTATTCCTATGTTTTCTTCTATGCATTTTATTGTTTCAGGTCTTATATTCAGGTCCTTAATCCATTTTGAGTTAATTTTGGTGTGTGGTGATAGACAACAGTCTAGTTTCATTCTTTTGCAGGTGGCTTTCCAGTTTTCCCAGCACCATTTATTGAAGAGGCTTTCCTTTCTCACTGTATGTTTTTTGCTTTTTTTGTCAAAAATTACTTGTTCATATAAATATAGGTTTACTTCTGGACTCTCAATTCTGTTCCACTGGTCCATGTGTCTGTTTTGCTGCCAATACCATGCCGTTTTGATTACGTTGCTTTGTAATATAATTTGAAGTCAGGCAGAGTGATGCCTCCAGCCTTATTCTTTTTTTCAGGATGGCTTTGGCAATTTGGGGGTCTTTTGTGCTTCCACAAGAATCTGATGACTTTTTGTTCTGTTTTTTAAAAAATACTGATGAGATTTTGATGGGGATTGCATTAAATCTGTATAATGCTTTAATAATATGGTCATTGTAACTATGCTGATTCTGCCAATCCAAGAACATGGAATAACTTTCCATTTCTTTATATCTTCTTTGATTTCTTTTAATAGGGTCTTATATTATTCATAGGAGAAGATCTTGAAAGCATCAAGAGGAAAAAGATATTACATACAGGAAAACGAGACAAGAGTTTAACTGACTTCTCTTCAGAAACAATATAAACCAGAAGACCATAGAATAGTATCTTTAATGTGCTTGTGAGAAAAAAATCTGCCATTTTATGTACGGTAAAAAAATTCTTCAGAAATAAAGTAAAATTAAGACATTTTTAGACAAATAAAGCTGAGAAAATGTGTCAGTGGCACACCTGCACTATAGAAAATGTTAAATTTTTTAGTGGAAGTGAAATGAAACCCGGTGGAGACTTTGATTGACACAAAGGAATGAACAGTGCTGGCAATCATAAATATGAGGGAATTTATTTTTTTTAAAAAACCTTCATTTTCTGTTTTTAAACTTCTTTGAAAGATAGTTAAAACAAACATAGTAGCAGTGTATTGTGGAGTTTTAATAACTATGAAAGTAAAATGTACAATGGAATAGCACAGGAAATAGAAAAGTAGAAGTATACTATTGTAAATTTCTTGCATTACACTATTTGAAGGTAGACCGAGAATAATTAATAATACCTATTTTTAAAAACTATCAGACATGTGAAAAGATGTTCATAGTCAAGGATATACAGTTTGAAGAATGAGCTAGCATTTCTCATATCTTACAGTGATGAAAATTATATAAGATGGATAGCATTCACTGTTAGTGATAATGTGGTGTGTTAATAGGAGTGTTAATTACTAAGTTTGGATAGTAATCTTGTATAATTCATTAAAGTGGAAAAGCTCATATCCTTTCATTTAATAAGTCACATGTGGAATTCTATTGCACACAAATAAAAGCACCATATGTTTGTACATGTATATATGTAAGAATATTTTTATTTTGGGAAGTGTGTTGTATTTCTATTTGTGAGAAAATTGGGAAAAAAACTTGAAAAACTAATAAATAAAAGAATAGTCAACTAATCTAAGTAGATACATAGGATAGAATACTTGTAGCTATTGAAAAAATGAGTTAAATCTATTATGTATGTTATGGAATGAATTTTATATCATGTAGTAAATAAAATCAAAAGACAGATGGATAGAAAGTTGGAGAGCATGACTCAATTTTTCTTTAAAAAAATAAAGGCTATCATGGTTTGATACACCTATAAAGGCATGAGAAAAAATATGGACAGATTCTAACAAAACCATTACTTTTGCGGGAGAGGTCAGCAGAAAGAGGACAAATGATTAAAATTTGATATTACTCTGTTGTGTTTGGCTAGTAGAAAAGGATACTTAACTGAGATTCTTTCTGTCTTAGGTTTAGCAGATTTCAAGCCAAAATAAAAAATACTAATACATTGCCCAGTAGACAGTAGTGCTTCAGATCTGTGACTTCTGGTGTCTCACGTTGTTCTCTCTTCTGAAGGGGAGCATTTATTGTTCCCGTTCTATCACTACACATTGCGAGTGTGGGAGTGGGGTGTAGGTAATGTGTGTTCGAGGATTATAAGCAGTGGACTGGAGTAGTCATATCTCACTAGCTGCTGATGCTCACTACTCAGAGAGCTTAACTCTGAGCTGGATGCAATGACAAGACAGAATTTGGGGTAGTCTCACTTGAGAAATCAGAGAGCATTTTCTGTCTATGGGTAGCATGAAGTTAAGGGATATTTGGAACCTAAAATACTGAAATATAGAAAGGAATGTTAATGCTCACTAAGCATCCATGTTCTAGCGTGTTCTCCATTAGGCTTTCATTGAAGACCTCTCTAACAAAATAAATTTATAAATTAAGGAACATATGTGTGTGTTTTGTGTAAGAATGTCAGAAATTTATCTTTTACACAAATCACGCTCCTCTTTATAAAAAACTATAAAACACTTTCTCTGGGGCAACCAGAAGTTCTGCCTCTGATGACCAGGTTACAAGCCATTAAATCATGAAATCTCTGAATCTTATAACTCATATGTCTCTTAGATTTAGCTGTTGAAAATAGCAGAGCTAGATTATGAATCAAGCTTATATTGTGTGCAACCTCGTAGCTGTCAGAGTTTTATGAATATGTATTTATAACTGGTTACATATTGGTTTCATAATATCAGTGTTTTAAATTTGCTTCATGTTCTCATTTTACTTTTTAACCTTTATTTTTATTTAATAAATTCTCTGGCAACCTAGAAATGCATCTCCTACCCAAGACATGGCATTTTCCATGTGATCTGTTCCTCTATAAACATCTGTGCTTGCCGAATGTCAGTTGCAGGAAAATTACAACTCTGCATTTTAAGAATCTTTGAGGGTTATTGGTAGTCAAAGAATCTAGCCCTACACTATTTTTATGTCTTTCAACAGATGACACTACAAATATATTTAGTATATATATTAACATTGGTGTTTTATAAGTGTAACACTTTAGACAGATGAGTAAAATTAATAATTGAGGAAAACTTTTAGAAATAAAACTTTTGTAAAGTGATTCAGCAAAGATGAATAATTCATCTTAGATTCTGATCTTTTTATTAAAAGTAAAAAGTTAAAATGTATGTAAAAACTTTACCAAGCTTAGCTGGTGCCAGCATTTGTCTGATGCCCTTAATCCCTATGTTGGCAACCATCTCTTAAAAATTTATTCTGACAAATGACACTTAGTTGTTCACAGCACAGTGTGAATAAGTATTTTCAGAACTTTTGGTATCAACAATAAACAAAAATAGACATTCAAAGGAATGGAAAAGTACCAGAAATGGAAACTGAACTAGTATTTCCTTGAAAAGACTTCATCACTGTTACTGTGGTTATTCACTTACTTAAGCTTTTGATTTGCAAGTACAGTCATCTAGCTACAGCTGTGTCGAAGGCCATCTTATACCCATAGACTTAAAAATACTCATCTTAACAATCACAGGTTGGTACTTAGTTTGCATGTTGGCTCTTGCTTCATGAGGCGTTCTTCAGTGTCTAGGGCTTGTTCTCAGAAATCACAGAAGCAAGGTCTTCTTTTCTCTAAATAGACAGGCAAGCACTGACAACAGCTATGCAGCTGACAACAGCTATGTATCTTCTAGGGAAACTCCGCAGATATTGAAAGAAGGAAGAGGAGAAGCAAGAGAAAGAAGAAAATAGAAAGGCCTTACAGATGGCTAAATTCCATATGAAGGATAACTGACTTGCTAAGAAAACCTATCATTTTCCAACTACATTTTTAAAACTGTTGAAAGTTTTAAAGATTCAGCACCACTTATGACCATTGGATGACCAAAGACAGTGAGATGTCTCCAGAACAAGTCAATTTGACTCAGTAAATATTTGTTGAGCACCTGTCCTGTGTCACTCACTCTATCGGGTGCTGGAGATAAGGAAGCAAACGAGACAGATGTGGTCCTTGCTCTTACAGAGCTTACAATACAGAAAAGATGGCAGGGGCGAGATAACCACTGTTATCAATAGCTATTAGCACAAGTCTTCCTTTGATATTTAATCCTAAATTGAAAGATACACTGATGGACCTAGAAGATGTTAATTCCTCTAAAAATATTTACGTAAGGTGATCATCTTCTGACTTATCTTCATCTGGGGGGGGGGGGAAGAGAATAATGAAGGCTATTGTTGCTTGCAGCTTATTGAATTTTCATAACTCATTTTGCTTGTTTAAAATCAGATTCAAGTTCAGTACCTCTCATCTGTTCCCCTAAAGAAAGTTGTGTAGATGCATTTGGAAAATCATCTTGTACCTGAGTTAGCACTTTTGAAATTACTAATAAAAGTTAATAGACCAGCGGTCTTTAAACATTTTAGATTGTGCACTCCTTCAGTTTACGTGACAGTTCTTTTTATTTCTTACTGGTACATAAAGAATGGTATGTCTTATAGTTGATGAAGTCCTAGATTCAATAAAATATTGCCCTAAGTAAGGGCATTGACGTCATCCCCACTGCATTTTGTGCCGTTTTCCCTCTTTCCTTAGAATCCCACTTACGCGGGACCATTTAGGGTCGGTGTCGCGTCATCTGTTAAATGTTAATTTCTTTCTTATTTTTTAGACAGCTAACAAATGAAAGTTCTCATATTTCCTTCCCACACTCCAGTCCTGCACACAGCTCACTTTGGAGACCACGACCTAGGGTGCAGTAAGGGCTGGGCGCTCTCAGAGAGCACAGAGGAAGAACCTCTCTGAGGCTAGTCCTCTAATGAGTGTCAACAAAGTGTCACTTCTCTGTGGCTGTGAAAGCCCAGAACATGATTTTGTCATGCTTGTCGTACTTCGGTGCAGTCCCTGCTCACTCTTACGAGACAGGCTTTACTCTCCGCAGAAGAAACGCAGGTGTGCAGAGAGACTGATTAGATTACCTTGCTCAAAGCGACACCAGCACAGCCCACCGGCGGCGGAACGGGTCCCTGGCCCGCTTGCCCCGCTGCGTGGAAACCGCAGGCGCGGGCGGGCCGAGCGTCAGGCAGCCGAGCGCTGCAGCGGCTCCCCGTGCGCCCAGCCCCGCGCGCCGCCACGTCGGTTCGCCCCCGCACGGGAGCGCCCACCCCGGGGCTCTCCAAGGCGGGCGCGGCGGCCGGAGGTGGGGCGCTGTCACCGAGACGCCCCAAAAGCCCTCGGCGAGCGCGACACGTGTCCCAGAGCACCCGACCCACCCGGGCCGCGTGGGCCCTCAGCCCGCGGGCAGGCGAGGCGCGGTGAGTGACCAAGGGCTCGGGTAGGGCGGGGGTGCTGGGGACTCCAGATACCCGCCCAGGCTTCAGTGCTCCGCTTTTCCCGCTTTTTCCGGGGGCGAGGTGGTGGGGGGAGGTGTAGTGATGGCTTCTTCTCATTAAGATCCTCACTTTCTGAGCGCTGATGTTCACTTGAGGGTGCTGAGTTTGGGTTGGGCCAAATGAAGGAGAGGGGCGCTGGGCCTGAACCCTGGACCCAGAATCATGGGAGGGACAGCGTCTAGAAAAGGCAAGAGGACATCCTCAGGCTCACAGGCGTGACTCTGCGGCATGAAAATAGACCTTCTGTAAGATATTGAGCTCTTACTTCGTCTTGGGTGGGGATGAATTATCCCTTTCTCTGCAGCATTTTCCTGTGGCCTCTGTAGACAGACCAGAGTCCCTGCCTGGCTAGTTACTAGGAGAACGCTCTGGGGCAAGCCCCCCGCCAGCCTCAGTTTTCTCATCTGTGAAATATCTCTTTAAGGAGGCCCTTCTCACCTTCTCACCTGGTTGAAGGGCACTAAATATAAGCATTGTAAAAGATTAAAGTCTTATATATTAAGGTCTAGGTATAGATCTTACAGTAGTAACCCAAAAGCTCCTGAAAAGACTTGTCCCTGGTATGTCTAAAGAATAGGGCACAATTAGTCTTTACTCCTTTTTTTAACTGGCTAATCGTTACAGTCACCTGTGTGTATATCCTGTGTAGATAAAATCTTTGTTGAGTATCTATTATGTGCTTGGCCCTTGGGCACACATTGTTATCCTATTTAACTCTTTCAAACCAATGAAGTGGTTATTAGTATTCCCATTTTACAGATGTGGAAACGTTTGCACTTTCACCGAGTCTTACAAGTTTTTGGCTCCAAACTCTGTGTCCTTGCCTTTACACTTCAGGCTTAGAACATTATAGCCACCTCCACTTGGGCAAACAAACATTAGATGATCATTTCCCATTAACAAGGAATGGCAGAGTGTCCTATTTCTCTGCCTAACATGTAACTGAAAAGACCTTTAGTGACTAAGATCAGAGACTCTCCTCCCTCTTTTAATGTGAAATCCTCAATTCATTACCATCACTTTTTAGGCAGAAAAGGCTCTGGAAGAGTTTGCAACATTCTTTTTTCTTGTCTTGTGTTTCTTAATATCATGATGTTTACATAGGATGGTAAATTCCCAAATTTCGGCAAACTCCAAATCTTTCCTGGATTAGAATGAGTTCTTGTGTGAAAAAAAATTCTAACGCACATGTCGGGTTTTTATGGAAAAAGAAGCTTGTAAGTACAGCAGATGTTGCACGCCATTTCTTGATTGTGGACTTATTTTTGTCGTACTGCACCTGCTTTGTTCTCTAGTAATTGCTTGTCATCTTTGTAGTTATACTTACAGCAGTGCTCTCAACTTCTACATGTGAATTTTGCAGACGAACCTGGAAAAAACCCAGGTCCCAAGGAGCCTTGTCTAATTTCCTTTGCTCTTGGAACCTTGTAGCGCTCTTTGCTAATGGTAACAATGGTTTTTAAAATGCAGTATGTGTCGAACAACTATTATGTTCAATACATTGTGCAGGTCACTGTGGTGAATATAAAGAAATATAAGACCCAGTCTCTGTCTCAGGAAGTTAAAACCGTTTGGGGAGACAATTCTGAGAACACTTAGTATGTCACAAATAATAAGTAGCATGAAGTCACTTATTATATAGGAGTTATGAGGCCTGGTTTTAACCAACTTAATCTTTCAGTCATGAGCCAGATGAATGGGCAAAGAGAAGTCAAAAAGCAAGGCTAGCTAACTTAATCCTAACAATATTCTTGAAAAGTAAGTGATATTATTCTGTTTTTTGTAATAATAGCAGATGATAATTTTGCTATATACCAGGCCCTGTGATAAGAGTTTCTCACTTAACCCCATTAGTAATCCTGTGGTGTAAGTGCTATATTTATTCTAATTTACATACAAGGAAACTCAGGTATTAAGGTAGTTCTAATTCTAAATTCTTCTCCTCATCCTCCTTCTCCTTTGTGTGTGTGTGTGTGTGTTATGTGTGTATGTTATGTGTGTGTGTTACATGTGTGTGTTATGTGTGTGTGTTACGTGTGTGTGTATTATCTCATCACCTTGCAGATTTTTCCACCTGTACAATAGAAATACCAATAATTATGTAGTAGAAGAGCAAACATTAACAACTCAATTATATGTTCTGAATTGTGATAAATTGCTAGGTAAATGCCTATAAAAGATTCAGATTAGAATCTTAATTTACTTGGTTAGTACTTGGATGGAAGACCACCCAGGAAGACCAGGTGCTGTAGAAGTTAAAAAAAAAATTGCAAAAAAAAAAAAGAATCTTAATTTATCTCTTTTGCAGTGATATGCAGAGGAGAGAAAAACATTAAGTAAATGTCAGGCAGAGGTGCTGAGACCCAGGGTTGTTAGTGTAGATAATTCAGTGGACTTCTCACTTTATGTAATAAACCTTGAGAAACATTGCAAGATGATGATCACTAGTATTAGTTTATATTCCATCCCTCTTCCCACAGGGTCGCTCCAATTATCTTAAGATAATTGTGAAATTCCTAGAAAACTCTAAAGACAAAGTAATTCTGATGCACTTTAATAGTTTTAAATGTCTCCTATCATTTTATGAAAAGAGTCAGTGGTTGATATTACAACGTAAAGCAGAATTGCTAGGATTTCATAATACCCAAGATCCAAGGGTAAACCCCTGAACCTCAGATAGAGACCTCAAGATTCAAGATGTCTGAGGAGACACCTTTCTAATAAACTAAGGAAGAAAAGTTAGTGAAAGAGATTTAATTTTCTCAATAAATGTTTTGTCATTTTTCAAACAAGGAAAAGAGGCTCTGAAATGTGAAGTCACTTGCAATAGTGAAATGTGAAGTGAAATGTGAAGTCACTTGTGATAGTGAAATGTAAAGTCACTTGCAATAGAAGTAGAGGAACAAAATGGCGCCCAGGCCATCTGGCCCCAAACACTATGCTCTTTCCAGTTTTGTCATCCTTCCCAGTAGAAGTTAGCTTATTGTCTTTATAGCTCTTGAAGGGTGAAAATAGAGAAGGTTGGATTGTTAAAACTTAATTGAACAAGTGTCGTGAATATTGAAGTCTTGTGGAGCTAATCAAAGAAGGGAAGAGAAAAATGTACCAAATATATCAGTTGATTTGAAAATACTTTGTTTCTTCAAGATTCCATCCATGTCTTGTTTCTTCTTTCTTTATTTCTTTTTTATTGTTCTATTGTGGGAATGCTTGTTCGACTTATAAGGCAGTTCACAGTACAAATGATTCAGGGATTGGGGCAGAATAACATTTTCTAATACATTTTAAATTTAACTTGTTTATACAAAACATTTCACGGGCCTGTTTATTGTGTCCAGTGTGATATATCTGAAATGGAGATAAAGACAAATGGAATCGATAGAAAGAATATTCCGGAAAAACAGAAAAGAAGGAATCAAATCATAAGAGGATCTTTGTTAAGAAAAATTATAATGAGGTCATAAAGAGGGAAGAGAGAAAACACTCTTACTGAAATAAAATTTTAAAAAGTGCCAAAAGTACCCAAACTTTAGAAGTCTACTGAAATTGAGCAAGAGAAGAAAGTTCCTGTACATAGTAAAATGAGGACTCAGTGAGATGAGAAGAAATTCAAGAGAGCCTCAGCAGCTACATACAAAAGGAAAACAGGTGTGTGTCCAGTTCTGCTTATGCAAAGGGTCTTGGGACTATTGGGTAGAAAGATGAAAAAAACAGAGATGGTTGATGTGATATTACTTTCTCTTCCCCTTCAAGCCATCTAACATGGCATGAAGGGGATGATTTGATCAGGGACTGACATTTGCCAGCATTTGTCTGTGCCATAGCATGGTAGATTTTTCAACAAATGGTAGACTCAGAAGAGAAAAGGAGACAATGCTTCAGTCAGGAGACTTTTTTTTTAATGACATAGCTCGTGAAAAGTCATAGACAACAGAAGGTTGGCCCTAATGGCTAAGTTATAAGTTAGCTCCTTGGTAGATTTGGTTTTCCTTTTCCATCTTCGTAGTGGAATGGATCACTAGATATGCACTGGGTTTTGTTGTTTCATCCTCTTTGGGTATCAGAAATAGCAATTCAAGCTTCTGAAGATTAAAGCATTAGGCATTATAAATGCTTTACTAAGTGGGTGTCATTAAGATTGTATATCATACCCATGGTGCCTGGAACATAGAGATCAACAAACTGTAGCATTACTATAAAAGGTAGCATTATTTTTTAACATTAGCATTATTTTTAGTATAATGCTGCTACTGTCGCTACTAGTCAGAAGCAGTTGCATGTGCTAGAAGTAATGTTGGATTAAAAATCTGGAGACCTACATTCTAATCTGGATTCTGCTATTAATATGACCCTGGACAAGTTTCCTCTTTTCTTTAGGCCTCGATTCATCTATAGAATGGGAAAGGTAGAAGAGATTACCTCCAAAGTGTTGTCTTTATACTGACATGGTACCAGTAAGACGTGTGTAAGTACTTTTGCCAGAAGGAAAGGATTTTGTACCCTGCCTCATTGAGTGAACTGGGTAATTAGCGGCATGCATTTGTAAGGCAGCCAGCCTTGCCACACATTCAGAACACTCATTGGGTTGTTCTGCAATGGCCCAGACTCAAATGTCAGCTGTTGAGAGGGGAGGGGAGCAGCAGGCATATGATAGTGAATAGCCAACCTTTGAGGTTCCTTCTTCCTCTGACTTATTAAATTATTTGATAGCCAGGGTTAAGAATAAAGAGTGTCTAACATATGATCTTTTACCTAGCCTAACAAAACATGCAATTCCAGTATACTGAAAATAACAATTTAAAAACGAAATGCAAAACAGTACGCAGAAGGGAAAACGAGATGGCCTCAGTGTAGTGCCTACTCTGTGCTAAGTATTCTCACGGCTCATGACACTATTATATTACTCTTCCCCAGACTTTGTTCAGGTCTGTATTTCTTCCTGTACCCATTGCATGAATGAGGAAATGGCACTCTTACAGTTACTAACACACGGTGGAATTGAGATTCACTAGACTTTCTCCCACAATACCATTCTGCCCCTTCAACTTAATATGATGCTACAGAAGAAAAGTAATGTGGAAGTAGAAAGTGTTTCTGCCTACATGAAATTATCACCTGTGGTAAGGGTTTTTCCTAGCCTGGTAAAATAAGATTTTGAAGTAGTTGCATATTTTGTGCTTCCTGGAGCAGTGGGGGAAGAGACCCACTGATGGATAATTGTTGCCTCTGCCTCCTGCCAGTGGCTCTATTTCTGGCTGTTTCCACCCTCCTCATTGAGACATTATTTTACAGTCTGGAAACTGTCATAATTTGAGTGATGAGTCAATGACATAGCACACTTGTATTTTTTATGATTCAAGATAGAGTTGTAGTTTTAATATTGACCCTCCAGGTAGGCTGTAGAAGGATGTTTACAATTGATAGGAGGTTTCATTTTATTGGAAGATACCTCATTTACTTGAAGGTCTTTGGGTTTCTGAGTTTCTTATAAATGGAGAAGCTATTTTACCTAGTATTCAGAGAAAATGAGCAAGTTTGTGTTTAGATCAATGTTCTATGTAAACTCAAATTTATCCTCTATTTTGCCTATTTCACATATAGCTATGTATATATACATACATGTTTCACTATACACATTGAAAAAATTTTATAATAACCAATTCAATATTTTTATTTTATTTTATTTTTTTAGGTGAGGCAACCCTTGGTTGACCTCACAGATTGCAAGGACCTAGTCAACTTACAATCCCTTATTTTTTATTTTATTTTTTACACCTACAACATCTGGTCTTCCTAGGTAGTCTCCCATCCAAGTACTAACCAGGCCTGACATTACTTAGCTTCCAAGATCAGACAGGATCAGGCTTGTTCAAGGTGGCGTGGCCATAGACACCAATTGAATATTTTAGTATCGAATGTTTTACTATTTGGAGAATGTTACATCTTTATAAATTGCAATGCACATTGAAAGATACCTAGCAGATACCCTTTACAGTTAGAAAGCGAAACCTATTTAATCCCTAGGTATCTGTTCATTCAGTTATCTTCTAGTTTAATTCATACTTTACTTTCTGGAGAATATTACAAATTTTAATGAAGCAACTAAAGTAACAATAAACAAAAACTTATTAATGGCATCAGCCACAATGTAGCAGAATAAGATTTAATGTAGTTTTAACATAGTTACATTAAACTAAATGAGAAGTAAAATAGATGAACACAGAAAAATCATTTAAATTTCATTCAGTTCAGTACGCACTTACTATGTGCTGCAAAGTGTGGCCTCTGACCATGAAGAGTTTGCAAGCTAATGAAAGACACAGGTAGATACCTAAATAAATTAGTTCTACTTATGGTAGACACTAAGATAAGAGAATTCAGGGTGCTACGGAAATCCTAATAGGAGGCTTCGTCTTAACATGAAGACATAAGTAAGGCTTTCTAAGATTCGACGACTTCTTTCTATCTCTCCTGTTATAACTGTGGTCCACGTCCCCATCCTTTCTTACCTGGGTATGCGCAATCGTTTCCTAGCTGCTGTGCTTGCTTCCACTCTGGCCTTCATACAAAGGGCCAAGACTAGTTTTGGGTTTGTTGTTTTTGTGTATGTGTGTTTAATGTAATTCGTATCTCGTAACATCCCCAATCCAAACCCATAAATAAATAAGTAAAATCTCTAATTAAACATCGATGGTTTCCCACAGATCTCGGGGTAAAATCCAGGCTCCCTTCCATGGCAAACGAGCCCACAATAGAGCTGGCTCTTGCCTTCTCCAGTTTCATTTCATACCATTCTCCCCAGAGTCCTTTCCCTAGCCACCCTGACCTTATTTCTGTGCCTCGCCCTCAGCAAGCTTGTTGCTCTGCCTCTGGCTTTGCACTCACCATTTCCTCTGTCAGGAAAATTCTGAGTTTTCATGGGCCTGTGCCAATCTCAGCCCAAGCTTCACCCCTAGAAACACCTTCACTGACCAGCTTCTCTCCTCTCCAGCCTCTCTCTCCCTTAGGCCTCTTTTATGTTTTTCTTATATCGTCATCCAAATTTATTTGTTATTTATTTCTTTGTCTTCCTACTCCAGAATGGTTCTATGAGAGCCAAAACCCTGTCTGTCTTCTGCATTCTGTCCCAAGCCCCTGACATATAGAAACTGCCTAATACATATTTGTTGGATGAATGACTGAATAAAAGGTGTCTGAGCTGTGTCCGGATGTATTGAATAAGACTTAGCCAGTCTAAGAACAGTGAAAAGGTAAGAGAATGGCACAAGCAAAGAAACAAAAGCATGAATTAACATTCAGTGTGCAGAGGAACAATAAGCAGCTCAGTGTTACTAGACCGTTGAGCATCAGCAGAGAATGATAGTAGATGTGTCTGGTGAGGAAGACAGGAATTAGCTCATAGAGGCCATTGTAAGCCATGACCTAGGACTTTATGGATTAGAGAGAGAGAAACTTGGAATTCCATTTAGATCAGTGTTTCTCAAACATTTTTAACCAAGACCCACAAGAAATACATGTTATCTGTAAATTGAGATCCATTGCCATACTTTAGAGGCCAGCATATTTCTTGGCTTATGGCCTCTTTCTGCATCTTCAAAGCCCACAGCAGAAGGTCCAGTCCTTCACACAGCACAGCTCTCTGCCTTCCTCATCCACTTTAAAGGGCCCATGTAATTAATTAGATTGAGCCTATTTGGATAATCCAGAACAATCTCCCCATCTCAAGTTCCTTAATTTTAACCACATCTCCAAAGTTCCTTTGTTATGTAATGTAAATATATTCACAAGTTCTGGGGATTAGTGCATAGACATTTTTGGTGGGCCATTATTATTGCTACCACAGGGATACAGGGAGGTTTAGGGAGTTTACTATAGTTCTTATTCTTCCCTTCCTCCCTCCCTCCTTCACTCCCTTCTTTCTCTTAATAACCATTTATTGAGTATTTTTTCCCCGTGCTAAGTCCTGGCACACAACAGTGAGCAAGACAGTCAACATTCCTACCTTTGTAGTGGCTTAAATTCTAGCACAAAGATAGATGACAAGCAAGTAATCAAATAAATAAACAGGGTAGTTACAGATTGTACAATGAAGCCAATAAACTAGATGAGTAGAAAGTAGCTAGCTGGGCAAGACCACTATGGCTAGGTGGTCAGGGAGGGGCTCTTTGAGGAAGTAACACATGATATGAGATCTGAGGGATGCAAATAAGTCAGCCACTAAGAAGGGGGTGGTGGAGGATTCTAGCAGAGGAAATGGAAAGTACAGAGTCCCCTGAGCAGCAAAAGGCATGTCTTATTCAAGGAACAGTCTGAAAGCCGGCGTGAATGGAGCAGAGTGAGCAGGGCAACAAAAGCAGAGCAAATAATGGTGGCCAGATGGGAGAGGTGAAGCCACATAGTGGCTGAGCAGTCATGTGTGGTAAGGCATTCGGATCTTATTCTAACAGCAGTGGGGACCCATTAAAGTGTTTTACATAGTGATAGTATGAAGAGGTAACATAATCTGATTTATGTTTTTAAAAGGTGGTCAGCTATATGAAAATGACTTAGAAAGGGGCAAAGATGAATGAGAGACATATTAAGGGGCTACTTTAGTCATCTGGGGAGAGGTGACAATGGTTGGGACTAGGGTGAGGATGGTAGAAAAGGAGAGAAGTGGATTGATCTCTGATATATCTAGGAGGTGAAAATTGACAGAACTTAGTGCTGGTTTGGTTGTAGGGAATGAGGAAGAGGGTAAAATAAAGGATGACTTGTAGGTTTTGAGCAATTTTAGGGATAAAAATGTTATTTACTGAGTTAGAAAAGGAAGAACCACTTTGGAGAAAAGAGACCAAAAATCTGAACTGAACACATTAATTGTGAGTAGTCTGTTAGACAGCCAAGAAGTGATGCCAAGAAGACAGACATGTGAGACTAGAGCTCAGAGTGACTGATGTCTGAGTTGAGGATATGCATCTGAGAGTCTTTAGCATATAGATGATATCTAGCACTGGGTGAAGAAGAGATCCCCTGGGAGAGTGTAGAAATAGAGAAAAAATAATGTCTTGAGTAAGCTGAGGTCCTCCAAGAGTTAAACATCAGAAGGAGAAGGAATAGCAACCAGCAAAGACTACTGAAAAGATGTTAATATTATTGGGGGCTATCCTGAGTGATGACAAGGCTAGAGGTAGCGGAGTCAAAGGAGCAAGTGGGCACTTTCTTAGAAGCCCACGGGAGCAAGACTGTTGTGTCTCTAGCACTTAATGTTGTGACTGGCACATGAAAGGTAACCACCACTGTTGAATGAATAAGTGAATTTTTCTCTCTAGTCTATTCTGGCACATTACTAGGTTATGGGAATAAGTGAACATTTGTATTGGCTGGTTCCCAGTGGCCTGGCATCACAGAACTTTCCAGCCTACTTTATGAATTTTTGGTTCACCTTTAATAGAATTTAGAGAATTTGCTGATGACTACTAGAGCCATTCCTTAGGTTTATATTTGGAAACAATTGGAAATCACCAGCTTGCATTTTCCAAACCACTTAGATGACAATACTTAGTAAAATGGTAAATAATAAATAAGCAAGCAAAGACACAAATAAAATTGAACTTCTATAGAAAACCCAAACAACCCCCTTAGTACCCTTGGAATTCCTTTCTTACTACCAAAGAAATCAGTCTTCTACTAATTTCTAGGGGATTATGAGCCACTTTTTAATCTGCTACTTCCAGAAGCACATGACTAGATAAAAAATTCTCATTAGTCTTAGGATTTCATGCTACTGTGTTTGACTATGATAATGCAGCCTGTTTGTAAGAAAAAAAAAATAGTGTAGAATTGAGGTTCAGAAGGTTAAGTAACTTGCCAGTAGACTCAAAGTATTTAAACTCAAAGGCCATATCTCTTTTCCTACCATTTACAGACCCCAAGAAGCTTAAGTGACATAAGGATTAGAGGTGGCTAAGATGTTCAATTTATTAATTTTAAAGGTATATTTTAGTATTTTAAAATAACAAACAAAATGTTAACAATGTGGAGAAAATTAAAAGGGCATTTTAAGCCCTTCTGAATGATGTTGGTCCTAGTATTTTCTGAATATATCTAACATGAATACATCTGTCTTCTTTTACAAGGAAAATATAGAGCTATTCCAGAGGTGACAGTTCATGGCACATACAGTTAAAGTGTGCTATTTGGAACTTATTTTTAACATCGTGTTGCTGTTGGTTAAAGGAAAAATAGGTAAGCTATTTCTGTAGTTAAATTTGTGGAAGGCTTAGGGGTTTCAGTTCTCAGTTACAGATGAAATATGCATTTGTGGTAAATGATTTGATACTTGGTCTTTTATAGTCAATCTTTTGTTATGTGAGCAGATAAGTCTGGTTCTATGTATGTAACTAATATGTATTTTATTTAGTTTATACTAATGAGTAATGTATGAGTCCAATCATAATATTTCCTCTTAAGAAAGTTACTAACTAGGTAATCAAGCTCGGTATCATGAATGAATGTTTTACATTATAGTATGTTTTAAAAGAAGGTATTCATGGGTGAATTAAGCTATGCTAAATAATAATAATAATGGCATTTTCTTTGCTTTTTCTATTGGAGCTTTTTGACTTTCTGGCTCTTAGAATCAAAGATCGAAGAAGCAGAAAACAAACAAATAAGTGAGATAAGAAGAGAAAGAACTTAGTTCTGAAAATTGCAGATCATATTTTAAATGAATTTCAGTACTTCCTTTATTTGATTTAAATAGCTTTTTTTTAAATCAATTCCTATCTATGGTAGTTGATTAAAGCAATTTTACAATGATCCCAAAAAGACTTTCAGTGGAGACTTTAATCACATCTAAAACTTCGGAGTGAGTCTATAATCCTGAGGTTCTTTCATGGGCGATTACTAAGTACCACCCAAAACTGTTAATTCTGAATATGTGTCATATTTATTTATACAAAAACTTCTGGAGAGCAAAAATGACCTTTCTTTGAAATAAGAGTTGAATGTGGTAACTTGCATATAGTATATATTATGGAGAACTCTTTTAAAAAGTAGAATACATTAATATAATTTCATATTAGCTATGTTGAGTAATGGTTCATCCAGCCCTGGGCCTTGTACCTTGAAGGAATACAAAAACATAGCACAATGAGACCTAATTTCCATCCTTGTTGCCAACTACAAACACGCCAGAGTCCCCGAATATTTTCTGTTATAAATAATGTTATAGATTATGCATACTTGATGTCACTGATGTAGCAAAAGAGAATTATTCCAACATCTGCCCCTTAAAGTTTGTAATAGCCTTTTTAAAATGGTCTCTTTTTTTCCTTTTTTGATGAATATTGAAGTAAGTAAGCATTGTAAATCATAAATGGTGATGGAAACAAATGTGATTTATTCTGAGAAGTATATTTTAGTAGTCTGGTGAATAATTTACATATAGAGAGAGATTGGCTTTTCCTGGAACCGTTCTTGCATGTTCTTCCAACCCTATTTTCTCACCACTTTTCTATTTATAGTTCTGGTTATAGTAGCATTGTTTTGAGAAGGATGCATATTTTAATTCAGATCCAGTTAGACTTTAATATGGTTGCCTTCTGTTCTCATTGTGCATCACCAATACAGCCAGAACAGTGGAGGTTATGTATATGTCCATGATTTGATGGGGGTCCTTTTATGGGAAATTGCACAAACCCTCCATGTTGAAATGGTTTTCTTATGTGCTAACTGTGTTGCATTTGTGTCTTACTGCAGATGTGTGTAAGAGAGGAGATGTGACTGTGAGGCCGTCCCATGTAATTTCACTCGGATCAGCTGTCAATATTTCGTGCTCTTTGAAGCCCAAACAAGGCTGCTCTCAGTATTCCAGTTTTAACAGGTTAATTCTTTACAAATCCGACAGAAGAATCAAGTTACAGCACGGTCACTCGCTCAGTTCTCAAGTCTCAGATCTTCCTCTGGGTACAACACTGTTTGTCTGCAAACTAGCCTGTAGCAGTAGTGATGAGATTCGAATATGTGGAGCAGAAATCTTAGTTGGTGGTGAGCATTTCATTCTGAATTCCTAAAAATTGGTGATCTTTTGGTATTCGTGCATGTGTTAAGCAGAAATCCAAATATAGGACAGTGTCCTTTCTTCTCCCACCACATGGATATATTTTATCTTGCTAGCAACATAAGCGTCTCAATGCAAGAAGTCCAAAAATCAATAAAATTAGAGTCTTATTTGGCAAACTTTGTTCTCATATCCCTCTCTCTCTCTCTCTCTCTCTCTCTCTCTCTCTCTCAATCTCTCAATCTCTCTCTCTCTCAATCTCTCTCCCCCTCCCCACCTCATTCCCCATCCTCCCTGCCCTTTTTGGCCATTAAGACCTTTAGCTGTTGTGCTTGGACTCCAGTGGCAGGAAAATAGATCTCTGCAGCTGAGTCGTCTTGCCTTCTTGACTTAAGAGAATTCGTACAAAGCTATAACCTCCTAAAAAGATGCCTCTTTTGACCTATACAACCCAGGCTGACTACTCAAGACTGAGAGCACTTCTTCCCTCTCTAACTTAATGAACAAAAAAATAGTTCTTCCATCCACACTCACTCCTGACCATTGGTTATCATGCTTAGCAGAGGTTAAAAGAATACTATCATTATATTTATTATCTTTATCTGGGTTTTCTAGAAAACTGCCTGAAGCAAAATGGCTGTGCTAACACTTCATGAGGGGAGGGAAGTTGTATCACTCCAAGGAAGCAAGAATGAGGGAGTGACCGAGGAAAGTAGCAGAGCAAATACAAGGTGCTTAAGTTACTGAGCTGGTCACAGAGTCAACAGAAAATACAGCTGATTGCTTGTTCACTAGAGACAGCCTCAGGAAGAACTTATGGAAATGCAATGACAAAGGAAAGAGAAAAGAATTTAATTGTTTGCCAGTTGGTCAAAATTCACCCATAGGGCATCAGCTCCCCCGTACTGCTGGCTTACCCCGCTTGTCCCTCCAGGTAGCTGCTGGGGGTAAGGATGAGATGTCAGAGCTGCCATTTGCAGCTTAAGCCACAATGCACAGGGTGAGCTAGCAGAACACTTCCCTGCAGCTTGCAGCCTGTAACCTTATAAGCTCAGCCAGGCAAACCAGTGAGCTGCTTTGTAGTTTCAGGGAAGCTCCAGAGCGGCAGGTGAGAGGCATGAGGAGAGTAGGAGGAATTGCTACAACAGACTGGCTAGGGAACAAGGACAGAGTACCTGTCATAAAGACAGTGATATAGAGCTCAATGAGGCTCTTTTTGGGAAAAAATGAAAACTTCTTTGTGACCTATAAGAATATGATTGGTGCCAGGCAGTCTTCCTGGAGGGTCACTAGAAGCATTGAACAGAACACCAAGCGATGGCCAAGCAAACCATTGAGGGGTAAGGAGACATAAACTAGGTCCAATATTCCTCTTTCAGCTCAGGGTCTCCTGTTTACTCCCCTTATGGGTCATGTACTCAGCTCTAAGTCTATGATGTCCACCAAGGAGTATGAGCTTTGAATTCCAGCCCTGCCACTAGCAGTGCACCCTTAGACAATTTCAATTCTCTGAGCCTCAGTTTACCCATCTCTGTTATGAAGATACGCCTACCTCATAATGGTTGTAGTTATTAAATGACACCTTATTACAAAGTGCTTAATCTAGTACCAGGCACATAGGAGGTACTTAGGTGAGCGCTAGAGTTTCTCTATCATCCAGTTTTCCTCTTCTTCATGTGTGTGGCATGCTGGATAGCATGCCTGTCTTAAAAGAAAGTATAAGCATTGGCTATGGACAAAATGCAAAATTTTCTAAAAAAAACACCAATGGTCCTCAGCTTCTTCATTCTAAGAACACCTGAATATTTCACCCAGGTAATTTGTTATTTTACCAAACCAATATTACATATTTGTGTTAGACATTCCCCATCCTCTGATGTCAGTTCCAATGGTCCACAAGCTGACTGGTGTTTGGGGTCGGTGGTGTTTTGTTGTTGTTGTTTTGTCTTGCTTTTTAGTAGGCTAACGACATCCTTGGATGTCTGTATCCTTGCAGATGTCCTTAGCCATCTCGTTCTATTTCCTTTCTCCACTCAGATACATTAGAGTGCTACAACTCCTTTTCATTTTTTACTTTTCCATCCAGAGAACGCAGATGTATTTGTTACAGTTTGCAACATTGGACTGTCTAGGGAGAGGGTGAAGGGTATCTGTGGTGGTGCAGCTCAGTTGGGTGGAGCTGCCTGAATGTTGCTTGAGCAATGTGCTCAAGTCATAACCACACCATCAAATGGCTGCTCTTTGAGCAAGTTTAGCACCTTTGAGGTCAAGGACTGACTGGAAGCAACATCTTTTTCTGAGTATGGCTAGTCATTCCAAGAAAAGACACTATTAATGTTGGTTTCACCCAGTGTAGTAAGCTTAATCCTATCCAATGAGGGAGTAAGTAGCACATTTTCTTTTTTGTGATAAGCAATAGTCCATAGTGCTATTGCATATCTTGAGAAGGCCTCTCATAAAGTTGGCTAGCTCTTCGGCACTGGAAATGGGGAAACAGCCTGTAAGCCTTTTCTTCCTTGCCACTTTCTGTGCTTTTGTTTCTCTGCTGCCCAAAGCCCATCCAGACTGTGTAGAAACTAATCAGTACTCTAGCTTAACCTCATAGGATGGCTCCACAAACTGATTTAGGTAATCAAGGCAATAAACAAAAGACAATGGAATTTTATTTGGTTGTTTTCAATATGTGTTTGGCTGTTGATTATTTCTAAAAGCTATTTTTCTAATAGTTTTTATTTCCCATTATAAGTGGGCTTTTAAAAACAGTAACAACCATAGTACTTAACAATTTGTTATATTGTAAACTATTTTAATTGTCAGAAGCTTTGATTTCTGTCCTTTCCTTGGCGTCAGCTATTATACATTTGCATTGAGGAGAATTAGGTCCGGTTTCCCCTGGGACAGACAGTCTCTGCCAAAAACAATCCTAAGCTGAAGCAGATGCCTTGATTTCATTGTCCAGGGAATTCACATTGAGAAAGATGATTTGTGGGTTAAAGCTGTGGTCTTTAAAATGAGAGTCTCTGCAAAATTTTAGGAGTAAAGGTGAGAATGAGGACTAACTTTATCATTATGTAAAAGTACCAGGAATTTTATATCTCATTTGGTCATCAAAAGACCATATGAAGGGTTAGTAAGATGGTAGTTTTGAATATGTGCATTTACTTTCATTCCCCCTGAAATAAAGCCAAGATATAATAAGGAAAGTTTTCTAGAGGCACAAACCCTAAAGAACAAAAGAATGATAGGGGAGACACATCAGCATTTCAGAAGATGGAAGCAGGTAGATCAGTGACAACTGGCTTAGCCCTCAGCTGGCAGTGAGAAAGGTCAAGATGCAGCCTGGTTTCATGCAGAAGCGTCTACCTGAGAAAGGCTCAGAAATTGATGATATACTTCTGGGAGTAAGTAAAAGTGGGGCTAAAAATGAGAATGTTGATTGAAAATCTATTTACAAAACAGATTCTTAGCTCCTCTTCCCAATTCTATGTAGCCAGACAGTTATTGTTCCACTACGTTAGCATAAGACTAGATGGAGGCTTGGTATAAGAGGGTCACTGAACAAGCTTCAGCCAGCTGGGTCGAAATTGGTAGTACCATACTGAAAAACAGAGGTACTAAAGGAATATTTACATACAGTTTCCTTCAGGCCTGTAACCTCCTCCAGGCAGATTTGAAAATTCTTTTTAGGCCAATAGAGAAATATTTAAATTATTGACAATGGCAAGAGTAGTTCCCCAGAAAACCTAACCAGATCACCCTGGAGTAAAACCCAGAGTCAGCAAATGCGCCTCAACTGACACACACTCAGAGCTCCAGTCTGTAATTTAGTGTCCTATATATGAGTAAAAATACAAGAATATAAGGAAAATATCTAACACGAAAGACAGAAATCAAAACAAGCATGTGGAACAAAGTATATAAGCGAAGCGGAAGAAATAGGGAGTATTCAGGGAGAAGAAATGTTTAAAAACAAAAAGCTATCCTTGATACCCTTAGAGAATTAAGAGAAAATATTGCATACAGAACAGAAATACAATGCTATAGAAATGGAGATATTTAGCAAATAGAATATTTTCCTCTCCCCCCCCCCACCAAAAAAAAAGCAGAAATGAAAAACTCAGTAGGAGAATAGAAATCTAAACTGAGGAGGTTTATCCTTCCTACTAGAGCAAAAAGATCAAGAATTTATAAATATAAGGGATAAAATACAAAATTAGAGGAAAGTCTAATCAATAGAACTAGGGATTTTTAGGAAGAAAAAGAGGAGAGAATCTCAGAAAAATAAAGCAAGAATGCTTCTCATTCTAAAGGACAAAAGTTCCCATAATGTATGAACTCTGAGAATCTTTAAGAATGAATGAAAATGGACCCTCATTAGGCACATCTTTATGAAAATTCAGAATAATGGGGACAAAGAGAAGATTCTACAATCTTCTGAAGGTGGGGGGGGGGGAAGGCATTACATTGGTTCAAGAATCAGAATGGCTATGGGCTTCTCAACAGCAACCTAGAATACAGAAGACAGAAGAGCATAGTCTTCAGAATCCTGAATGGAAATACCTTTAAACCTAGAATTATATACTCAGCCAAAGTATCAGTAGAGTGTAAGGGTAAAGTAAAGACGTTTTTAGCCAAGCTCAGAATATTTCCTCCCCTGCACCTTTTCCCAGGTCACTACTTGAGGACATACTCCACCAACACATACAATTAAATCAAGAAAGAAGAAAACATTAGTTCTAAGAAACAGGAGCTCCAACATAGGAAAAAAGAAGGCATTTCTGGGACACTGAAGATTGGCAACCCCAGAATGACAGCTGTGTACCAGATGTAGAGGCAAACTCACCATATTGGAAAGTTCACAAGGCTCCAAGAAAGAGCCAAGCAGATGAAACCGATAGAACTCCCAGTGTATCTGAAGATGTCTAACAATGATTCAGACAATTGGCTTGAGAGTTTGGGACCATACTACTACTAATGAAGAAACTAAACAGTAGAAAACAAGAAAATTCATTATCGACTCTAAAAAAGTACATAAAATTAAAAGTTAATGTAGTATCTAATGTAGCTCAGTCATAAGTGGTGTACACAGATATATAAAGTATATATATAAAACATACATAATGTGCACAGAAAAGTTTATTCTAAGAAAATCGAGTTTATTATTTCATTAAACAAAACTAGTGATCCAGATATTATTATGGCCATTTTATTGATAAAGAAGCTGAGAATTTAACTTGGCCAAAGTCACACAGTACCTGGTCTCTGGTGTATGCTAAGACCAAAACAAACAAACAAACAGAACAAAACAAAAAACAAAACAAACACTTATTCCATCAATTACAGCTTGTTTTCAGTGCAGTCAATATCTAGGGCTTCATTGATATACTTGTTTTATCTTACTCAAAGGAAACCTCTCTCTACATGTGGGTCTAAGTATGAGGGTGGAATAAGATGACTGTTATATCTGAGAAACTCCTAGCTTTGGGTCCTGTCTTTGTAAAATGTCTTCATTTAAAAATACGCGCCTTAAGGTAGAAAGGATTATGTCTGCTTGGACACCTTGTTATTTCCACAGCTAGCACGGTGCCTACTTCACAGAAGGTACTCAGTATCTGTGTACATAAAGAATTAATTTATACGTGTTCATAAAGTACTCCAAGGGATGATGCAGAACTTAAATTTAGGTGGTACAGTCCTGAAGGATATGACTAGAGCCAGTGAGCAGAAATGTCTTGACTGCAAATTTCAGGTCAATAGAGAAAAAGTGCTCCTAATTTTTAAAGGTTCCTACTATTTTAGTAGGCATCAATTTGAAAAAATAAACTCATCATCACTGGGATAATGGACTTAGTACTGGATGTTCAACTGTCAAGGAGAATAGTAGAATATAATGGTGAAAGGCTGGGACTCAAGTCAGCTGCACCTTGGCTGGAGCCTTCATTCTGCCACTTTGTAGTTTTGTAATTTGGGGCAAGATGCTTAACCTCTTAGTTTCCTCTTCGATAAAATGAGGGTAATAATAATATGTACTGGATGTAGCTGCTATGAGGTCTAACAGAGAAAAGCCATACATAAAATACTTAGCATAGGACTTGGCATGTAGTAAGTGTTTGATCCATGTTCACTGTTATGACTATTGTTAGTAAAAGAAACTCATGCCTCAAGGCAGATCTGAACTTGATAGAATCTAAAATCATTTTCACATTGTCTGAGTATGGGAGACTTAGGGGAAGTATTGTTATCTTGTTGGCAAATAATAACAATGTGATTGAAATACCACCTGTGTGCCATTTAAAATATAAAGTTTTGCTCTTTAATTTTAAAGTTGTTCCAGAACGGCCTCAAAACTTATCTTGTATACAGAAGGGAGAACATGGAACTGTGGCCTGCACCTGGGACAGAGGACAAGACACTCACCTGTATACTGCATATACTTTACAGTGAGTGAGAGGCTGTTTTTGCAGTTTTTTTTTTTTCTGTTAGATGACATTTAGAAAAATCTAACAGTTCTACTTTCACCAAGGAGAAGAAGCAATACACACCTCTAGATAATTACAACTCTGCATTTTAAGAATCTTTGAGGATTATTGGTAGTCTAAGAATCTAGCCCTACGCTATTTTATAAGTCTTTCAACAGATGACACTTAAAAACACCCTAGTGTTCCTCAATTAAAACAGACTCATTCATATAAAGTGTGAGAAATGATGCCTTAGGTCTGACGTCTAACTCAGTTCTCTTCAGGACATTCAAGGCCCACGTTATGAATGTTTTTCTCTGCTCTAGTGGGTTAAACTGGCTGCATTATACTCCTTCCCTCTTTTGCAGTTGCAAACTCATGGGTCCTGATCTATAGACTCTTCCTTGTGGTAGCTTTCCATTAGCCTTGCGGGAGTTTCTTTTCAAAGCACCTTTGCCTGAACTGAGAGTCCACAAAGAGTCTGGGAGATTCTGTTCCTTGGAGTTGATTCTATAATCCCACCCAAAGATCCAGCTGTACTGCACCATGCCTAAGTGAGCAGGAGATCAGGGAAAGGAGGTAGGGCTCAGGGTTCTTGTCTATACTGGGAACTGGCACTTCTGTGCAGTAAATGCCAAGGTGGCCTTGGAGCCTTTGGAGAATGATTAGATCTGCTCTAAGGAGCCAAGATATCAGCCAGGGTTTTGGGAATTCGGGCAGTGTAGGTATGGTTATTCATCTATATGAACATCAAAAAAACAATCTCAGTCCTACCAAAAAATAAAAATGGTCAGAAAAAAATATGGTCCTGTTTATGAGCATAGAATACAAAAATTCCCATAGTGTATCTCTTTGTAATAACACTGACCTTAAAAAAAAAAAGTCTAGAACTTTAAATATTTGAACATGCTAAACATGATGTCTTTTATTTACAGGTTAAATGGACCCAAAAATTTCACTTGGCAGAAGCTATGTAATAACCGTGATTGTGACCATTTGGACCTTGGAATCAACTTAACCCCTCAATCACCTGAATCCAGTTACATAGCCAGAGTTACTGCTATCAACAGTCTTGGAAGTGCTTCTTCATCTCCATCCACATTTACATTCTTAGACATAGGTACATTTTATTTCACTTTTTGTGTGTGTCATACCTTGGCATATGAACATTATTTTAAAAGTCATTCAAATGTTCTTTATGTGATTATTCCAAAAGGGGTAGTCATTGATCGAAAGTAGTCAACAGGCATAGGCAAAGAATAGACATTACTTCGATACAAGTAAAAGTGTGTACGATCCTAGAGCTGTATAGATATGGCTGTGTAAAATGGGATATTCAACCTTATTCTATCTATTGGAGAAATCAGGCTGCCAGCTTCAAATCCCATGAAAGCAACAGCTGCCAGTTGATCATCTGACTGAGGCAAAGGGTCCTGTGAGGTTATTCAGGAAGCTCAGTGTGGCTCTTCTTGGCAGAGGTGTTTACCCCACAGTACTATTTCCACTGTTCTGGAGTTAGGTCACATGTAGGTTCTGCTGGCGTAGAGCAGCTGGTGCAAAACTTGTAAATAAAATGTAATCAAAATTCAAATGCATCTTGCTCTGAGAATACTTATCTCCACTCCTCTCATCAGCTTGGTTGCTGGAGTGAGCCAGGCCCAGCACATTTCTTGAGCAAATACAATTGGCCCAGTTGAATCAAAGGCCAGTCTTAGGCATTCCCAAATTCTGCTCATCCAGGTAGGACTGGCTTTTGGATGCCTGAAGTTTCAACCTCACACTGTGTGTTTCTCTTCTGTCTTCCTATAGCATCTCTTTGCATACATACTGCTAACTACGTCTTAACATAGGCATTTACTATGCATTTTCCTATGACACTTCTTCCCATCGACCTTCCATCACTTTACACAGACTATTCATCTCTAAGCCACTGTCTTTCCCTCTTACTCTTTTCTTCTATCCTTCTATTCCTATGTCCCTTTTTCTGTGACTTTTCCTACCAACATTTCTTCTCCTCCTAAGGCGATCACCACAAGCCACCTCTGCCTTCTCAGCCATTGGAATTTTCAGGTTTGGCACACTGGTTTTCTTTAAATCGTTGGATTAAATGGAATCAACATGATCACCAGTGTTGGTGGTGGGCCCTACTTCCTTTTCCCCAACTCCTGCTCAATTAGGCATAGTGTAACCCAGCTGGATCATAGATGGAATTATTTATTTGGTAAAAATGAGGGTAGATTAAGGGCAATTATTTTAATGATTTAGAAGTGATCAAACTTTTTTCCTAAAAGCCAGAGACTTCTCTCTTGTTTATTTCACCAAATGTGATGGCTGTGCATCTTAGAAATGAGTTTTGTTCAACTCTTTATAGCTCATTTCAATACTTAAGGCAATTTCTAATCCTGGAGCCTGCATCTACTTTTTTGTTTGTCCTGCTTACCAGTGAGGCCTCTTCCTCCGTGGGACATCAGATCAAATGTGTAAATGCTTCTGCGAGCAGATGCACTCTTCAGTGGAGAGATGAGGGGCTGGTGCTGCTTAATCGACTCCGGTATCGGCCTTGTAGCAGCAGGTCATGGAATATGGTAATGGTCTTTAGCCTTATGGGGGAAAACAAGGAGGGGTTCTTAGTATTACTGCACAGATCTTTGACTTTTTTTGCCAGCAAAATATGGACTTTAAAAATATTTATCCCAAAAGTATATACTGAAGATATACCAGAAATTCATATACACCTCAATTTATTTAAGAAATATCTTAAAATTCTAACCACTGATTTTGAAATTTTTAAAGTCACAAGCAGTATTAATTTGTTCTAATTTATTTTTAGCGAAGGATGAATTTCTCCTTGTTATTCTACTCCCTGCCTCATGATTACTTTTTAGTAATTTTTTAACATATTGGAAAGAGAAATATTAGGGAATGTCCACAGAGGCTTATGGAATTGAATATTCCAAAGATAAAGCCACACACTTTGATATAATACTAAACATTATTTTTTACAGTAAAAAGCATAAGATTATAATTCCTTCCAATGCTTTTGTAAAAATATAATAGCTTATAATGACAAAGGATTAGTTTCACATACAGGTGGTGCTCGAGAAGTATAGTAATTAAACTTTTCTTATATAATTATTCTTTTTTTATAATTATTCTTATATCATTAAAATTTTCTGTTTGAACCCAAGTTCTTTATCTGTGTCAAAATATGCATCACATTTGAATTGTGACCAAATAAAATATAATCTCTAGCACAGAAACTTCAACAAGGCCTTTTTTGAAAATTAGTGGTTTTCAACCTTTACTCCTTTTTCAGCTGGTTTCATGATCGCCCTTGGAGCTCATATAGATGGTTCTTAATCTCAGGAGGTTTTTGGTTTTGTTTTTTTGAGAAGCTGTTATTTCAGATTAACATTCTGTGTATTCAGTAACCCAGTCATTGATATTTCTTTCTTCTCACTGAATGACAGATCTGAAAAAATAAAAAGTGTTATCCGATTTAGTTTTTTACCTTTATGTTAAAATTCTTTAATTAATTTAGTATTAATAGGAACCTTTAAAAATCTTGTCTGATCCAAGGTTAATACTACAAATGCTAAAGGAAGACACGATTTGTGGGATCTGAAACCGTTTACGGAATATGAATTTCAGGTGTCCTCCAGGCTACATCTTTATGAAGGTAGTTGGAGTGACTGGAGTGAATCGTTGCGAGTACAGACACCAGAAGAAGGTATGTGTCGAGAAAACAATAATAAGTGAGACAAGGAGAATGGAAAGGAGGGCAAGAGGAAGGTGCAATGATTTCCTTGGAGAATCTCTGATTCACTGACAGGGAATTAAAAAGTATGGTTGTACTGATTAACAAGCTAATTTTGACATGCACTTAAGGACTTATATTTCCTAGCAATATAAACGTATCTCCCTGAATGTCCAGGGAGATACGTTTATATTGCTAGGAAATTTTTCACATTACGTAAGTCTTACTCCTGTTTGCCACATGTCGTCATGTTGGTTAAAAACTGATGCCTCGGTAGTGTTTGATTATAACTTACTTCTACTTCATTTACTACCTCAGTAACTCTTATGCCACAAAGCTAAACCAATCATTCATTTAATTCTCTGATTGTTAAAACCTGGCAAATTTTACCTTTGGATTCTATAAATACTATTATGGCTTTATAAGCCAAACCAAAAGCTGGAAAGAAGGAGGACTCTGGAGACATAAACATTTTAAAGTAAAACTTAACATCTAGCCATCTTTCTCCTCCAAATACTGCGGCATTAAACTTTGATAGTCATTGCTCCGACAAGTGCTATCAGACTGCCCAAAGCTATGAAAAAGATATCAAATATATTTTTCAGTCTTATGGACTTTTCTTTTTAGTAATTATTGGGGAGATAATTTTATTGAAGTCTAGTTAAATATTTTTGAAGTAAAAGTGCTTATATAAACTTTATACCAGTGTTAACAAATCTTTGGAGACATAAAAAATAACCATCTGAATCTTAGTTTTCAGAAGCGTTCAGTTAGTGATATAGCTTGGAACTTTTCATAATTTATCTAATTTAAGAAATTATTGACATATTCATTGCTTTATTATCTGGAGATTTTGTAACATTAATGCTTATTTGTGAAACTCATGGGTGTGTGCATATGGGCTAGCCTTGTGATTAAGTTACATTTATTTTTTGTGAGGTATTAATGGTTTTTGGTAACTGATGACACTTATCAATGATATCTCAATAACATTCAAGGACCTAAAGGGCCTATTAATAAAATATAAGTTGTAGAATAATTGCCCATTCTTCCTTTCTTTATAAATTGCATTTCTCTATTTTAAAAAATAATGTTTAAAAATGAATTCATCCAACAAATTAGAATTACTTCTTATTTTATGATAAAAATCTCAATGTGAGTTGTTTTCTCTCTGCTTAAATGTATGCCATTTTTATAATCCAGAGCTTATTCTTACTTTCCTTTTATTACACATAGTCAAAATAATGTTTTTTTAAATAATTTTTTGATTATATTTTGTTTGTATATAGTACAGATGAAATTCTTGAAAACGGGCCATATTTTATGTCCAAGTCCAAGGCAGTAAATTGGCTGAGAAATATTTAAGTTATATCACATTAGGCTGAACAAGGGAAACTCTAGATTTATTGATTCTTGTCATTTTTACTCATATTTGATAATGACCTGTTTATAGATGTGTGCAAAGGTTTTTCTTTTCTTTTAAGTGTTTATCTGTCGCATTAAAAACCCTCCAAGGTAGGATGGTAACTTTCTCATATACTATGAAACAAATTACCATCATAACAATGAGTGTAACATTTTAGGGTTATGAACTCGTGGATGGTTGTGAATTGAAGTAAGGGAGCTTGGCTTATTCAGAGTAATCGCAGGCATTCATAAAGAAAGAAACCCATCCTCTGAGATATACCACTGTTACCAAGCCCTGTTGGCTTCCTTTCAATGTCTGAATCTCCCTTTTTGGTGTTTGATTTTCCTGTGGGTTGTTGTAGGATCTCTTTTCTCTTACTCTAAGTTACATGGTTGTCACCATTTACCACTATTTCTGTCATCAGTTTCTTTATGAATCACCAACACATGTAAACCTAAAAGGCGTGAAATTTTTTTTAACACTTCTTTTAACTCTTTAAATATGTACTCATATATAACTTGGCATTTAAAAAATTACTAGTAAGCTTTTTTTTTTAGTTACTCCTTAAAACTGAATGATCTTTTGCTAACAAAACAGAGTAAAACTGTCTCCTGGTGGATTGGGCACAGTTACTTATATCATGTCAACAGAGAATGAAGCTGATATTTACTCCATATGGCCCTTTCCTATGTTATTAAATTTAACTCCAGGCATGATCCTCCATTAAAAACACTTTTTGAATGACCACTAGATAAGGGGTAGGAGAGAGAAATCACTTTCTGCATTTAGGAAGACAGTCCCACGATCAGTATCCATCAAAGGCAGGCCTAATAACAGGGAAGTGAGCAAGCGTATTTTGCTTCTATTGGGAAAGCATTCTTGAGTTTGGGCTACATGGTGTTCAGACTTGCCTGAGAATGTGCCCAGGTGTTGGAGGAAGGTGATCCCTCACCACTCAGAACACCCAGGAAGGGACTCCAAAATAAAGATGAAGGAACCATTCCTTAGACTGTATTATCAATTAGGCATTGTCTATTCATTTACCAATTTAAAAGTCTTGTTTATATGTTTTGGTCTTGCTAAACTCTACTGCGGACATAATAAAGAAAGTGTTACACACTCATATTTGTGCCAGAGCTGTAAAGGAGGAACCTTTCCCATCATGGGTGACCAGTGAGAGATCCCCAAAGAGGGAGAATATATAGAATTACCAACTGCAGCCACCCCTCCTCTTATTGAGAAGCTAGCAATTTATTCATTTGTCATTTAAAAATACTATGAAAATTGATTAAGTGTGAATAATTAAATACTAGATGTTATTTTACCACCTTGGTTAGCAAGCATTTCATAATAGTCTAGTCTAGTTTAGGGGTTAGCAAATATTTTCTCTAAAGGCCCAGGTAGTAAATATTTTTGGCTTTGTGGACCATACAATCTCTGTTACAACTACCAAAATTTGCTATTGTAGTGCGCAAGCAGCCATTGACAATATATAAATACTCAGACAAAGCTGCGTTTCAATAAAATTTTATTTATGGACACTGATATTTTAATTTCATATAATTTTCACATTCAGTAAAAATGATTTTTCCTTTGGTTTGTTTGCAACCATTTAAAAATTTTAAAACCATTATTATTAGTTCACAGGCTGTATAAAAACAAGGAATGTGCAAGATTTGGCCCGTGGGCCATAGTTTGCTGACTCCTAAACTAACTAAACTCGAAAGTATCATTCTTAGGTCTTTTCACCTAAGGCTTGAGGGAATGAAAATCAATGGCTGTTTACCCTTCTAAAGGGATTTACATGCAAATATTTTTATTAGAAAGAAGATGTAATATTTGAGATCCAATGCCAGTCCCTACCCTCTTTTCTTCTTCTTTTGTTCTCTAAGCCCAGCACCTACCCTGGAAGAAGTAAATACCTGAGCTCAATTATTTGACAAAATGGTGATCACCCCAATAAGAAGAAATATTTTCTATGAAACCCTCCAAACAGAAATCAAGGGGAAAAAATGTGCTTCTCTTGATGGTCTGTGGGGAATGTGTGTCTATCAGGAACTGTGCCACAATGATACCAGTAAAAACAATGATAACCAGTAAGATCCTCAGATTCAAGGGCTTATAGTCTATCTTGGAACATTAGGGAAAGATTCCTGAAGGAGATGACACCGAAAGGAAATGCAAAGTCCAAAGAGAATCTTGTGGCTTTTCTCCGTCTGGAACATGTGGCCTCCAAGGTCATGGTAGTAGGGGAAAGGAGTTATTTTCTCCTCGAAGTACTTGATTCTCTTGAATTCTGTGAACTCTCACATTCCTGGTTTTTATTCTACATTATTGGCCAATTCTTGGTCTCTTTTGTTGGCCATTTTCCTCTTCTCAATCTCAAACCCTAGGGCTTCACACTGGGACACCTTCTTTTCTTAGGTGATCTCATCTAATTCTGTGGTGCTAAAACTGGAGATGGTTGGATGGGTGGGTGGGTGGATAGGTAGGTAGATTAGAGAGAGAGAGAGAGAGAGAGAGAGAGAGAGAGAGAGAGAGAGAGAGAGAGAGAGAGATGGATAATCAAGATGTAATATAGAGTTTCAGTCCTGGACTCCCTCCAGAACTTCAGATATGTGTTTCAATACCTATTCGATATTTTTACTTAGATGTCAACAGACATCCCAAACCTCACATAGCCTAAGCAAAAACTTAATTTTTCTCCAAAGCAAAATGTTTCCAAAATACTTCCATTTCACTCTTTTCTAGCTCAGTAAATGACACCACATCTTCCTAATTACTCAATTCAAAAATCAAGAAATTATCTTTAAATTTTGTTTTTCTCCCATTTCCCCATATTATCAATTGACTCTGTTTACTAAACATATTCAAAAGTTGTTCATTCCTTCCATGGCCACTATTATCATTCTCGTTTAAGCTACTTTCTCATTACAAAGCATAACAGCAAAATGAACAAACATTATGAACACTTACGAACTGACTATTCAACTTAAATACTGTAAAATTACCAGTATTTTGTTACCTGTGTTATGCCCTCTGGAGGTAACCACTATCCAGGATTGTATGTTTGTCATCTTCATGCTTTTTTCATATCTTTCATAAATGTATATATCTCTAAACAATGATTGGTTTTGCTTGTTTTTCAGCTTAACCAAAATTACATCCTATGTGTAATCTTTTGCAACGCATGTTTTTCCCCATCAGCACTCTAACAAAATGCCCCCATTGACTTTAGTATGGATGCATCATCCCTCTTTCTATGATGAAGCTCACTCTTCCCTTGTGATCTGGATGTTAAAAGGTTATGTTTCTAGAATAAAATAAAACAGATGGAGGTGAGTACTCAACCACGTCAGATGCTGCTGAGGAGTCCAACGAAATAAGAACAGAGAAGTGGCCATTAGATTTGTCAATACAGAGTTCATTGCCAACCAAGAGCAGTGTCATCAGAGTGATGGGCACAAAATCTCAATTGGTATGGGTTGAGAGTGTGTGGTGTGAGGGAATAAAGACAGTGACAGTTCATAACTCTTCAAGAAGTTTTGTGAAGAGGAGCAGAGAGGCAGGGCAGTGGCTAGAACAGGATATGGTATTAGAAAATCCTTTGTCTCTTTGTTTTTGCTTTTAGGATCTGAGACAATATAGTATGTTTGTAAGGTGATGATAAGGTCGCAGGAGAAAGGGAGAAATTAATGATACAGGAAGAGTGGAAGAGAGGTCCTCGATAAAGCAAGAGAGGATGGTATCTAAAACTCAGGTTACTGGATTGAACTTTGATGGAAGTAGAGATGCTTCATCCACAGTAAAATCAGTGGGAGTGCCGAGTTAGGGAATTGATGGAGAAGTTTGAAAGTTTTGATGGTGGGAAGATGAGAGAATCCTGCCTTACTGCTTTCTTTTGCTCAGTGAAGTGTGAGGCAAAGGCATTAGTTGAGAGGAAGAAAGAAATTGAATGTGGGTAGATGGAGGGACTCACAGTAGAGCCTTTGGGAAGGAATGCCCATGTGGATGATAGGCCATCAAAAATAGTGACAGAAAGAAGTGAAAAGAGTTAAAAAGTGTTAAAATCATTGATCAAAGGGAGGGATGGAGGAGTCTGTATAGGTCTTCCCAAGGAGGCACAGCAGATGATAACAACTGAAGGTGAGAACCCTACCACTCAAAACTTGTTTAATCAAGTAGGTGTTTGTAAGATCTGTTTGAATTAAATTGTTTGGCACTAGATTTTAGATAAATATATCAAACCTAAAGAGTAGACATCAAGGAGCCAAGGCAGTGAATGACTTATCTCTCTCGTTTGCCCTACTTAGAACATGACTTGGACCAAAAAAAAATGTGTGCATTTCATTTAGTCCACTACTTGGAACCACTCAAGATATGCCTTTTCCATATTTACTTTTTGTTAAATTTTCCAATTTCATTGTTTTTGGAGATCTTTATTCTTCTCTTCATTGCCTGCTAAAACCTCTGTGAAGGGTTGGCTTTCCATCCTGATTCAATTGCTCTTGTCCACACCTTACACTTCAGATGTGACTGCTAATCTGAAAAGCAAAACATGGCTTGGATCTGATTTGTTTAATATATATACTGTTTCATAGAATCCTAGAATCTTGGGATTTTAGAGTTGAAAGAACCTTCAAGGCCATTTAAACCAACCTCTTGTTTAATTTAGGATCTTCTCTTTTTTTCATATTGGTGACTCTATTTAACCCCAAAGTATTTCCCTTTACACAAGAGGTAGTTTCACCTCAGAAGAGCTGACTTCTATTTCTCACTATTTGTGTATTTAATAATTTGTACCCCTTTGTTTTGTAATCTCTTGGCATATTGGCCTTTGACTTTCCTTTTCTCACCTGTCTATAATAGTTTTGTCCTTTCACTAGATAACACTGTGGTTAGAACTTTAAGTGATTTCGTGACAGATGAATATCAAAGATTTTCTTTAATATTTGCCCTTACTTTGCTTTAAGCAGCAGTGGTTTGACACTTCTGGTCATAAAATTCAACACTTTGAAGCTCATCCAGAGTCAGCTAATGATTTCTCTCCCTTAGCGGCTTACACTGCAGGTGGGCACCATTCAGATTTCACTTTCGCTTGCAATGTTTCCTTTGAAGAGAGTATGATTCTTGAATTCAATTCCCATCTCTATAATAATATGGTAGGTTGTAGATCTTTAATGAGACAATGAGTGTTCCCTTTAAATTTCTTACCAGCATGTCATTAACCGAAGACATTTAACTCTATGGACAAGTCACCTGGCTCTGACATTGAGCACAGCCAAATTTCCACATCCTGTCAATGTCTGGATTACCTGGTTTGTGAGGTATTCAGATCTTTACCAACATAGTAAACTATAACGTAAGAGCAAGGTCTTTGGAGACAGTTAAGACCGAGACTCAGCTCTTAGTTTTGCCGTTCACCAGCTGTATGTCTTTTGTAAATCATTTAACTTTTGTCAGCTATAAAACAGGTGTAGAATCACATGCACCCCCTGCAGTGTATGAGGATTGAGATAATGTATATGAAGTGTCCAACTCTTACCTGGCACATGATAAGTAGTTAATAAATGTCAGGTTCCCTGTCTTTCTTTTGCTGTTCATTTTTCCTTTTCTACATCTGTACTAGCAAGGGGGGGGGGAGTCCTGACTTGATTCTTTGGTCACTCTTCATAATCTTGAAGAACTGAGAACATTTTCAAGATATCTTATGTTATGTATTTCTTACCTCTAAGTTCTCACTGCAAGGGTAAATACTACCACTGATGGAAGGAGAGGGGGAAGAAAAGTGAATGTTTAGAGATAAGAAAAGAGGGTGAGAGAGACAGGAAAAGGAAGTGACAAAGGAAGAGAATAGAACATGAAAGAGGCGCACCTAATGGATGTTGGAAATTTAGGTAGAGAAATCGTATGCCTTCTCAGAGCCAGGCAACTGCATTGTGCATAGTGAAGGCTGCAGTCTACGCAATTAAACAGACCTGTGTTCAAAGCCTGGCTTCTCTGATGATTAGTTCTAGGACCGTGAACTATTTCTTTGCCTCTCAGCAGTTCAGTTTTCAAATGAAGAAAATGACAGAAAAATGTACTGAGTGCTTATCATGTGTCAGCACTCTTCATTAAAATTCTCACAACAGCGTCATGTACAGAATTATGATCTTCATTTGACAGATGAGGAAACTGGCTTAAGGACGTGGTTAGCATTTGTTTAAGATCACAGATTTGCCCATAGTGTGGAGCTCACACTATAACCATTAAAGCTATGTACGTCACAGGGGTGAGGAGGACATGAGATATGACTGTGAATAAGCCCACACGGGACCTGCCCATAGTACGTACTGGTACATGCTCCCTTCCTTTCTCTCTTTCGCTTCTCCCCTCCCTGGGGACTTGTCTTCTGTTATCCAGGTAGGACTTATTCTTCTGGACATATCCATCTGGTCAAATAGAATTTGCTACTCCAAGAGAAACCCCATTGTAACCTCACCTCAAATGCACGTTTAAGTGTCACTGTTAAACAAGTTACATTGGTACAGTTGAAGCCTGTTTTCAGGGTTGCTTCTATTGATTCCACCCCTGGCTATAAGTAAAAAAAAAAAAATTCTGATAATGGGAGAAATAAAACTACTTCTTTCTCTCTGTCACTCTTTGTCTGTCTCTGTCTATCTGTCTCTGTCTCTCTGTCTCTCTCTCTGTCTCTCTGTCTCTCTCACACACACACTCACTCACAGGAGTTGATTATTCAGTTTCTTTTCAAGTATATTTAACTCTCTCATATTAAATTAGGATCTATTTGACCATCGTCTTATAGATTGCTGATTATTTCTTCTATCATTTCAACCTGTGTTTTAGCATCAAGTAGATAATATTGCCTGATTTGTTTATTAATCATTTAACAAAGAGTTCCTGGGAGCCTATTAAATTCTAAGCACTGTGTTAGATAGGAGAAATATTAAGATATGTGAGCTAGGCCTTCCATTCAAGTAGATCTTTGCCTAATAATCATAAAACCAAATAATTATTCGACAACATAAGGTCAAGAATGGCAATAAACACAAAGTTTATCATTTGTATTTTGTACTTTACAGGATCAAAAAATGTTTTCCTTATGATTTTTGGTCTTAATTTTTGGCTGAGAATTTGTCCTGCGTTTTAATAAAAAAGAAATAACCGTACATACTTTCTATGACTTATTTTATTAATACATGTTTTAAGAGTAAGTTAGGGATCTGATTTCTGCATCAACATTTTTTAGAAATTTGTTTTTCAGATAACTATGTGCTTTCCATGGCCAAAGATTTACATGTTCATTGTTTAACAAAAGAAAAAGAAAAACACTGGGACACAAAGGATATTGTATTCCTACTCTCCCAGAATCATTTATTAAGTAACTTTTAAAGGTTTCATATTGTGTATGGAGCTATGTGTATGTATATGTGTGTGTGTGTGTGTGTGAAAAAAATATATATTATAAAAAATGTATTATATGAAAACATGTTTTTCCTTTCAAAATAGAGCCTACTGGGACATTAGATGTCTGGTACATGAAACAGAACATTGACTACAACAGGCAACAGATTTCTCTTTTCTGGAAGGTAAGTTTTCAGTGTCAACTTAAAATTTAGAATTATATATTTTTTTTTATTGAGATATCATTGACATGTAAGGAGAACTGTATATTTGAACAATACCTTTCCAGGACAGAAAAAGACCTTTTATTTCCATAAAGGCTTTCATGTGAGGCTTCAGAGACCTTGTTGGAGCTCATTTTCTCAGCCGTATCCTCATGCTACTTGATTCAGTACCATTTACTTTTTCCAGGTCAGGGTGAGTCCTCTTACGGAGCCCCTTCCTCTGCACAACACACCTTTTCCTCATCCACTCTCTCATCTTTTCCCCATCAAGGTCCTTTTCTATCTCCAAGCATGTCCACTCTCTGACCCTATTACACCGTCTCTTCTGACTCTTGTCCACTCTCTGCCCACCTATCTCTCCCCTACATACAATGTCCCCGGCAGTGACCACGCCACCTGACTTATTCACTTTTGGTGAAATTAAGGATGGGAAGTCTGCAGATATGGATATGTAGGAATATATTTTTTGTGGTCATTGAAAAGGGAAAGGGTGGACAGGAACACAAATAATAGCAGAAACAATACGAATAGGAAAAGGAAAGCAGCTCTTCCTTGGGAATAGTAGTAAAACAGTAGCAAATCGAACAGCCTTCCAGAAAACAATGTGGCCTAAAGTTATGACAGGATGTGAACATTTCACAGAGTGCTGAAAGCTGGCATTGTCGTTTCACTTAATCCCTACAAAAACCCTGCAGGTGGGTACTAGGAAACCCAACTTAACAAGTTCAAAAACTGAGGGTCAGAGAGAGGAAGTTTTCCCAAAGTCACCCAGCAACTAAATGCAGAGTTGGGACCCAAACCCCATCCAGAGCTCTTCCTGTCACATCATGACTCATCTTTGTTGAAAGAAAATTCTATTTGAATTCAGCTACTGATTGGCATACTCATAATAAGAGTTTTCAGGTGAGCACTACTCCTCTGTATTTCCTTATTTCCCCAAACCTCTCACTACACCTCTTCCAGTTAAGGGTAAACAGACAGTTTTGGAATTATGAAGCTGATGAGCACAAAACCAGAAGAGTCAGAGTAATGAATATAAAATCCTATGATGGGGTCAGCATTATGGGTTCTGATAGTTGCAATCTTCTTCAGATTTAAGAAATGAGGTAGGGAACAAATGAGCTCTTTCTCTCTTTTCCTGTCTCTCATACGAGAAAATGTCTGCTAGAAGAGGAGACTACTATAAATAGCTTGGTGAGTCATAATCAAGTTCTTCACTTTGAAACTAAAACTGCAGCTTAAAGTTTATTTTAAAATAAAACCATTTGTAATAGCAAGGCGATTCTCAAAGCAAGAAACTTAGAGCAGTCATATCCGTGAATAGTAGAGAAGAACCAGCTCAGTTCTTGGCTGTAGGTTTTCATTTTCACAGGTAAGCGACTGATTAAACCCCAAATTCCTCCTCCCATAGTGATTCTTCCTCCCAAAATGTCCTCAACAGTGATCTGAAAAGATGAGCTGTTTTAGTCTCATCTCACTCCACTCCACTCCAGGGTTTCTCCCTATAGAATGAGGTTAATGATACTGGTACCTGATCTAAAATGAGAGGACACAAATGTAGAAAAATTACCGGGGCCACCAAAGGAAAATTAAGTGTTACTACATCATAAATTTTTATCCTAACAATGAATGCTACACACCCAGTGTCATGCCTATGTGCTTCTCACTGTAACCGAATTTAGAACAGGCGTGATCATGGTACTATCAGAGCTAAGTCAGAATAAACAGTTATTAGCCACAGGTAATGTTTAGCAAACGTGCATGTGCAAATTCTTCTCTGCTTCTCATTTTGATCTTGTTCCTAATCCTCACAAAGCTTTGGTTCTACAACGAGGTTTTGGAATTCAGCGGGATTTTAATATTCTTCTAGTCCACCCGTCTCATAAACATTGCCCTCACTCCAGCCAGGACAGACAGATGTCTCTGCTGAGACAGAGAGAATTCCACTTTGTAGGCAATGCATGCCAGGATGGGCATGTCTTATTGTTAGAAAATCTTTCCTTATGTGGAGACAGAATTGTAGATGCTTTTGGACTGAGACTGGCTTGATAAGAAACCAAAACTGCAAATATTAGAAGTTTCTATAACTTGATGCCAGATAATGATCGTGACAGGGCACCTTCAAAACCTTCCTTGACTGTCCAGCCTGAGAGACTCCTTAAGGAAAGTTGAACCTAGTCCTCAGTTTTGCAGTGCTCTTAGAGGATTAAATCCTTTCCTGCCAAATCCTGGGCTTCTTCAATGGCCCCAAACAGGCCACTCACCTGGAGTGAGAATAAAACACTGACCAGAATTACTGAGATGAACAGGACCGCTGTGGACCACAAAACCACAGAATCACAGACCTCTAGAGCCAAAGGAAATTTAAGCAGTATGCGGTCCCGCCACCCGTTTTACAAATGCAGTCTAGGGAGAGGCTGTGATTTCCAATGAGAGGATTTCAGACAATATGGTGCTCGTCACTGGGAGCCTTCCCCAGGCAGAAATCGCTGCTCTTTCTGTTTAGAACCACTTCTGTCCCACTGGCCTGACCAGGGATTCCCCATGCCATTCTCAGGGAATTTGACAGCGTGGTGCCACGGCACAAGGGACTCATCTAAATGTCAGACTAGAAAAAAACGCTGCAGCCAGATCAGGTGTTTTGTGGTGAGGCCCAAGTCAGACCTCACTGGGGAAAGGAAGCAAGGATGCGTGCTGGGGTTGCTTCCCCCGTCCCACCCCCCCCACCTCGCTGTGATTAACACTGGGAAACCCAATGAGGGGACACCCCACCACTGCAAAGAGGGGAATTTCAGATCTTAGCACCAAAGGAAGCCCCAAATAAAACCCCATTACCCATTTTCCTGTGAACAAAGTGAGAGCACGTCTCTCTTGCAGTTGGAGAAATGTGAGACGACCTTTCATTTTTGCAGGATGTTTACATTAGAGGAGAACAACCAAGTGCTGAATGGGCACAGCCCCTGTGTGTGGGGTGAGTATGAGTGTCAGTGTGGGTGAGACAGTATGTGGGAATGTGTATGTGAGTGAGGCCTGTGCATGTGTGTTGTATATGTGTATATGTGTGTGAGTACAAAGGAAATGTGTGAATATATGTGTGCATGTGTGTGTGTGTCTTTTATATGTGTGAGGGATGTGAGTGAGTGTGGGTACGAATATATGAGTATGTGTGTAAGTGCATGTATGCGAATGTCTTAGTCCATTTGGGCTACTATAACAAAACACTATAGACTGGGTGGCTTCTAAACAACAAATCTCTTGTGCTAAGTTCTGAGGCTGGAAGTTCAAGATCAGGGTGCCCACGTGGTCTGGTCTAGGGCCTCCTCTGGGCTGCAGATTTCTTGTTGTATCTTCACATGGTGGAAGGGGCTAGGGGAGCCCGTGAGGTCTCTTTGTAAGAGTACGAATCCATTCATGAGGGTTCCACTCTCACGATCTTTTCACCCCTAGAGGTCCCACCTCCTAATGCCGTCACACTGGGCGTTAGGATTCCAACATGTGAATCTTGAGGACAAACCAGCATTCAGACCATAGCAATAAGTGAGTGTGAGTGTGTGAAAGGTGCATAGGTGGGTCTATGAGGGCTTGAGTGTGGGTGTGAATGTGTGTAAATATCAGCGTGTGCATGAATGTGAGTATGTGAGTGTGTAAGAGTGAAGGTTCCCACATAGTTACTTATTTTCCTACACCTTAGGTTCTTCTAAAAGCTTCATGACCTCAAAAATATCCTGTACTATTTTGTGTCATAGTTATTTTTAAGAGAAGGAAAACTGTATGTCGAAGCTGAAAAGTACAACCTAATCCCTGAAATACAATAATAAACACCTAGATGTTGTTAAAACAACAAACGCAGTAACCAGGAGAAACTGCTGCACTGTCACAAACAACCCATTTTGTGTGAGAGCCTTTCTCGGGCGGGGTTAGCAGTCCTGTCTCTCAGATGCCCTCTATCATCTCCTTCTGTACAGAGTTTCATATTGTTTCCTTTGCTTTGATTAAGCATTTCAATCCCTGAGTTCGGTACACTTGGATTCCAGTTAACGTAACATGTATCCTTTAAGAAGAAAATCACCTCATGTACACACACACGCATGCACATACATGATGTATGGAAAGATATGATAATGGGTAAGCCACATTAACCTTTCCAGTTTCCTTTGTTAATTTCTTCAAAGTCCTCTCACTGTCTTGATGATAGCAAATCACAGACTTTCTGAAATTATACTTGAGGCCATGGGCCTGGGAGAGGAATATCCATGTAAATGAAGGTGAATTTATTCATTCATTCATTCTTCATTCATTCAAACTAATCTATTAAAGCCACTCTTTAGTACTAGACAGTGCCACATGCCAGGGATACGGAAGTGAGCAAGACAAATCCAGTCCTAATGTCCTTGAACTCACAGTCCAGCAGGAGGACAGGAATGCAGGGGATGAGGAGGACACTCAGGCACGTAAGGAGCATTCAGGATCAGCTGGGGGATGATGATGGGGCTCACCCAGTAGAGCAGGAGAAACGGGTGAGAATCAGAGAGGACTCTCGGAAGGTAGTATTGGAGCCAGCCCCAGAAAAGCAGGTGAGTCAGGACAAGGGTGGGAGCACATTCAGCAGGAGACCCTCTGGGATCTTTGGATCCAGCATATAAAGGATCACTGCAGTGAAGCGCCATCCCATAGAAATATAAAACAAGCCAAAATGTGAGCCACATTTTTTAAAAATTAAAGAACAGGTGGAATTCATTTTTAAAAGATTTTTTATTTAACTCAAATATATCTGGAATGGTTTCTATTCCACACACATGGGTATTTTAAAATTATTCATGAGCTATTTACACTTTTTTTTCCTACTAAGTATTTGAAACTGGTGTGTTACTAAGCATCAATCCAGTACAGCTGAGAGCTCACTTCAGATAGCAGCACGCCTCAGTTCATACTGGCCACACTTCAGGAGCTCCATGGCTCCCTGTGCTAGTGCACCTGCTGTAATGGACAGCTCTAGGGCTTGACAAGCAACAAAGCAGTGGGGGGACTCTTGGTTACAAAGTGGCGAAAAGACTGATGTCTTCTTAATCATTTATTAAATGAATTAATTCGTTTTGATAAACAGCTACTCTCAAACCACAGAGCAAGAAGAGAAAGCAATAACCCATACACCCGCTACAGAAAGACTTTTGACCGGAGGCAGCTTATTCAGTACATCACTTTGTCTATTTCTCCCAATTCCTCTATGTCTTATGAAAAAATATTCCAACCTATATCACATTGTACTGAAAAGATGAATTCTTTCTCCTCATATGAAAGAGATTCAGAAAAGTAGACAGTATTATTTGTAACCTGATTTATATTGATGTAGGACAAAGGCCTATTGGAAATCCCAGGGAACACTGTCTGCCAAGAGGCTGAGACCCTTATATAATTACAGAAGATATCCAATCTCAGAATCAATATTTAAATACAAAAGCAGCAGATGGAAAGATTTCAGTAGTTTAATGCAATAATCAACTCTATGTCCTTCCCTTTCCCAAACCTTGTCCCAACACAGGCTGGCACAGTATTTCAGAAGATAGTTTCAGAAAGGACAGATTGCTTTCCTTTACTTAGTTGTCACACATATTATACCAGCCATAATGTAGAGATTTTTGGTTGAATAGTAGAAAAGGGTCAATGATAAAGACAGGAGCATATACAGCAGAGAATTAACAGAAGATAGAAAACAGAGGTAGAAGGGGAGTTAAAATTTTGCCCTTACAAAAATTTCCATTATTCTGCTGTTTCTTTAGCTGAAAGCAAGAGAGAAATTACCATCAGGTGTGACTATCAATTAAATCAGTTCAGAGAAGTAAAACACCCAGGAAATATCTGCTGAGTGCTAGCATGACAGCGGGTAATAGTTCGTCCTCTAGAGAGAGCTGTGCTGAGTTCAAGGTGCAGTTTTACCACTTAATGGCTGTTTGTTCCTGAGCACAGTGCTTAACCTTATTTTCCTCACAAGTAAAGTGCAGATAATAAAGTGTATAGCACGTGAGCTTGTTAAAATTAAGGAGAGAATTGTGAAAAGTGTTTGCCAAGCCATTGTTAGGAGGCAAACACTGCATGTGACACAGGATGCAAAGATGAGCTGACAGGCTAGCGGGAAGATAGATGCATAGATAGATCATGTCAGTATAGTGATTTTTAAAACTTCCAGATGAGGGTTGTCTTTTGAGTCACTCCTTCACCTGGACTGGGGTTGCCGAAGGCAGTCATGAGTTCTGAAATTAAGGTACCCAGACTCAAGCCCATAAAATTACATGTACTTCATAATCAACTGTATGACATTGGTGAGACTTCCATGCAGAGCTGTGGTATACACCAGTTGAGGTGGCCCGACTCTCCACAGGTTGACAGAAGAAGAATAGGAGTAGGATGGGGAAAATGTCAATTATGATGATTTTTATATTAGAATAACTGAGAGACGGGAACTCACCCACTGTCTGTAACAGCTGGCATGCATCAAGCACTCTTGAAAACAGTTTACTCCCCACATTCCATTGAATCCTCCAAGAAGTCTATGCTGTGCATAGAATTATCCTCCTTTTACAGATCACAAAATCGAACCTCAGAGAAGTAAAATAATTTGTCCAGGTCACGTAGTTGCTATGTGGTGGAGCAAGAAAGCAAAGGATCTGCCCACCCACCTTCCAAGAAAAAGGTCTTCACAGACAAAGCTGGACTAATAAGTGTGTTCAAATTCTTCAGCTTTCTAAGGGGTCTTGATTATAGACTTTTATTTGATATAGGCTAAGCTCTCGCTGGTTTTGTTTTTGTTTTCATCAGGGGAAGTTAAAAGTAAAATATTATTTCATGACAAGTACAGCAGTTTTTTTTAAGTTTTAAGTAGAAATAATTTATCAATTTACAGAAACACCCTTCCTCCAATCTCCAATGTACTTCAAAACAAAACAAAACCAGGGGCCCAATTTTCTGACAAGTGTTAGATTTTGTCCTATCATGGGTTACATTCATCAAGTTATTTTTGATGCTAAAAGCCTTTTCAGGCAGCAGAGCTCTTAGAACAGGTTTATGAGGGAGCCGTTCACGCTCTGCTTCTCAGATAAACCTGAAAGGCTAAGTTTACTAACTTAAATCATTTCCCACAGGACAGAGCAGAAAGAAAACTGAAGAAGAGAGGCAATAGGAAAGGTTTTCCTTTGTAGCATACTCTTACCGATAGGAGAAAGTGACAATGACAGTAGAAACAGTGGCTTGAGACCAGCTTCAGCACTGCCCACGTAGGTACAAGTACCAGGTCTGTAAGACACTCTCAGGGATGCCAGAAAAGGTCCAGACATCTCCTTCCTCACTCAATCCACCAGGGGGCGCATTAAAATGTCTCATTACTTTTCTGGGGAATACTTGAGTCCGTTTCTTAACCGCTCCAAGCTTCAGCACCCTCATGGGAATGGGAGTGATACGGACTAAATGTAGCTGTAGATGTAAAGCTCCTGGCTCATGGTATGGCCCAATACATGATAGCTTCTCCCTTATCGCCCACCCAAATAAACAAACTCTGGGAGTAAAAATAAGTTCACCTGGAAAGACCCAGCTTGCTCCTCAGTCACAGTTCTTCTGGGTTCACAGCTTGTCTCCTTGTGACTCAGGGCTCGTTGTCTCAGGAAAAAAAGAATTCTGGATTTCCATCTTCCCCAAATTTGCTGACCTCACATTTGCTGTTGCTGCTCCAATCTACATCAGAATGAACCACAATCTCACAATTACAGAAGCTCCTTTGCAACTTTGGGCCAGAAAGGTGACTGGAGATCCCAGCTGTGAAACATGGCGGCCCATACTTACCAGTCCATCATCTGGGCTCACCAGTATAAGGGGTAGAGGGTCACTAGTCTAGAAGTCGGGAGCCCTGGATTCCACTCTCATCTCCCTCAACTATTCCTTGCATGTCCTTAAGCAAGTCACTTCATATCCCTGAGACTTAGTTTCCCCATTGATAAAATGAAATGATGAATGAATTGTTAATCTATAGAATCCCTTTAGGTTCTGATGTCCTGATGAAACAATGCTGTCAGAGCCAGGTATAATCTTGAGATGATGGATTATATACATTATTTCAACTTTATGTTTCTATTATTATTTTTTTAAACCAAACTAATTATACTGTTTTCGGTTGCTTCATTTGCTGTGAGCCCAGCTAGATAAATACCTTTCTTATTGACTCATTGGATTTTTTTTTGTCCATAGACCCTGTTAAACAAGTTAGGCCCGTTTTCAAATTTAACCAGTTAACCTGAGAGATGTTAAGCTTTATCGCAAAACTTGAACTTGATATTTTATACAAGCATAACTCATGGGATACCATATTTATTTGTCTGACTACCTCAACCCCACCCTCTCCTTCTCACTAATATTTTCAACTCTAAATTTAGGATAGGGAGGGGAAAATGCAATGGTATGGGTCCAGGTCCTTTACTACCCTCTGGAAACCTTCCTCATCTTTTGGATCCATACCTCTGTGTACTGAATCACTATGATCAGCTAGATTTCCACAGAAGTCACGAGGCAAGTTCATTGATCCAAGATGATATTTCCCCGCTTCTTTAAGCACTCTACCATGGGGTCAAACAAGATTGCTGAGGTGTCTATGTAGGACATGGAGAGAGATAATAAAGGCTGATATGCAAGGTGTTTTTTCCAATTAGGACTCTGTTTCCTTAGTTGTCAGAGTAGCACCAAAGCTTCTTGGGTCCCTGGCAAGAATGGGGGGCTTGGTGAATTCAGCTAACTCTAGGAGGATGCCTTAGGGTGGGAGCGCGTGGGAGGGTGGTAATAGTCCTACCTCTGGACCTCCAGAGGAGACATAGGGAAGGACAGAGTGATAGATAACTCAGGGAATGGTCTTCCCTAGTCATTTTTTGTTTTAATTTATCCAGTTTTTCTCCTAAGACAAAGGGCATGTATTAACAACAGTTTAGAACACTGCAATTTCAAGAGCACTCAGTTATTCTAATTCACAAACAGCAGGCCTTTGAGATCAGCTGTGGTGGACATTTGAAACACTAATTTTCTTGATTCTTGCCAGTACACAAAGATGTCTTCTAGAGAAAGGCTGAATGTGCACCCAAAGAGCCCTCAGCAACATGGCATTTACCTGGTGCATTGATCATGGAGTAAGAGCCAGTCTTGGGCCATATGAATCCAGGGAAGAACCTAGGACAGGAAAGGCATTAACAAGTTCTCAGAGACTAAATATAATAAAAACTTCATGGATTAATTTATAGTGAAAAATACAGCTGTTGGGCCAACCAGAAGGCTTGAGTCAGCAGATAGAAACATTCTCTTTCAGTATGCTAATTATTTTGGAAGCCAAATTATAAGCGGAAGAGTAATCTATTCATTTAAAGTGAAAAATACAAATTTTAAGTGAGCCAGATGTTCATGTTAGCTCAGCCTCTCCTGAAAAATAAGCTGCATAGGAAACCAAATTATTAGAAGATTGCTTAGGCAGTAGAGAATCAGCGAAAGGGGTATTTGCCAATCCTAAGGTGTGTCTTTCTGCACCTTGAGGCCACCCCACACCCCATGGAAGGAATAGTCTTGCCAAGAAAACTGGAATGCTCAAGTCTGGTGAGCTAAGCCTTTCTCTCCCTGCACTCAGCAAGGATGGGCACTGCCAGCGCTGGCCCTGGCAGCTCTCCATTTTCATTGCTTCTGTTTCCTATGGTCTTTATCCAAGCAAGGTTAAAATACCAATAATTAGTTTTCTGCTTATTTGCTGGGATTATTCCCAAATGATCTCAATTGGAATTTTTGCAGTTCCAAAAACTCATTAGTTACACACTATAAACAATGCTTAGTTTCCTAGCACAGACAGCTAATCCAATTCACTAAGTAAGGATTTTACTAGTTTAGCTCTTGAAAATGTTTTTGATTTTGTGAGCAGCATTGCACTATTGAAAAAGTTATACATGTGTGTGTCTCACAAATTTAGAAATGGAGATTCAGAGGGGCTGAGTGCCTTGCCCCGGGTCACTCAAGTGGTGATTAGTAGAGCTGGAACTCAAAGCCCAATCTTCTGAGTTTAAATCCCATCCTTGTTCCCTTGGGTATAATTCAGTTTTCTACTATTAGGAAGTTTCATTTTGAAACAGGAAAGGAAATTCAATGTGTTTTTAAGAATTAACTTTAAAAATGTTAAGTGATATTTTTTCCTAAATGATGGGGGTGCATGAACGTGTAAAGTATGCAGTGGAGGAGATGAGAACAGGTAAATAAAAAGCTCACTCAGACGGCCTGCTGCAAGGGGCCACGAAGTCCAGGCACATAGCATCCAGAGACCTGGTCTGAGCATACACAGTAAGTGGATGTGTTTTGTTGCAGAATCTGAGTGTGTTGGAGGCAAGAGGAAAAATCCTCCACTATCAAGTGACCTTGCTAGAGGTGGCAGGGGGAAAACCGCACTACAGAACATCACAGACCATACCTCCTGGACTTGGGCCATTCCCAGAACTGAGAGATGGGCTGTGGCTGTGTCCGCAGCTAACTCAAAAGGCAGTTCCCTGCCCACGCATATTAACATAACGGATCTGTGTGGGTCAAGTAAGTACTAACTTTTCTTTAATATTGCCTTTGGGAAACTGTCTTATCTCTTATCTTCTACAGACTCGCACAGGGCCTGGCATGAGTAGGACAGGAATTTAGACTTTGGAGTCAATAGCTTTCAGAATTGTCTTTTCCTCAGACTATGAGTGGCCTTGGACAAGTGAATTAACATCTCTGAGCGTCAATTTTTATAATCTCTAAAGTAGGGATTATATTACCTGTCTTGTAGGTCTTTGTAAGATTAAATACAGAGACTAATACGTAGCAAGTACTTAATAAATGTTCGTTAAGGAAATGTTAGTTATATTACATCAAACACTAATATCTGGCTAATTTTTCTAGAAGCAAGAATAATATGTGTTGTTAAATTCTAAAGAAAAAACATTTTACACCTACAAACAAAATATATTTTACCAATAGTATTAAAATAAAATTCTGGCTGTAATAAAACTATTGTAAAAATTTTCTGTACTATAGCTCTTTATTACGCAAATTTAGATGTGTATCTCATTATCTACACTGAAAACCTCCTAACTAGCTGTATACATTTTATAGTTGCATTCTTTGAAAAATAACTTCTCCAGATAAAAGCCCATAGTCAAGAAGATGAATACTAATGCTATTTATCAAGATCTGTGTTATAAAAGGATTTATGCCAAGATTATTGGCCTAACTTTTTTAAAAAATGAATAATAGAATAAAACTATAATTATATCCTCCCTTAAAATTCAGTGTAAAGATTTTATCTACATGTGAATCTAGCGATCATCATTTTGAAGAAGCTTCTAGGAAAATGGATTATTTTATACACAGTGTTAAACCTCATATACCTTTTCAGTCGCACATTTATAAACTCTATTATCTATAGATATAATAGAATAGATGGAAATAACTAGAAGAAAATGCAAGTAAATATTGATATAATATTGGGTTGGTATATGAGTTATGAATCGTTCTTAGGAGTAAGAGTAGCTTTTACTAGAGGCCTGACTACAGTGATTTATTTATTCTCACACATAAAAAAGGTCAGAGGTAGACGGGCCAGGGCTGGAGTGACAGCTTTGTACAGCATCAGGACTCCAGGCTCCTTTCTGTTCCTCTGCCAAATTGGCGTTTGTTCTCAAGATGAAAATGGTCCACGATGACTGCCAAAGCTCTAGTTATTTCCATGTAGGCAGCAGAAAGAAGGAAGGAGACGGGCTCACCTCTCACTCTTGAGGAGCTTTACCCCAGGTCACACAACACACTGGCAGTCATTGAGTCTAACTGGTCACTTGGCCACAACCAGCTGCAAAGGAGGCTCAGATATATGTTTCAGATGCAACATTCCCTTGCTAAAAAGATAAGGAGAAATATTTGATAGGCAACTGGTAATCTCTGCCTCATGTGGAGTAGGTACCAAGGACGGAAACCTGAAGAAAAAGATGGATTAACTATGGGGGGAAAAGCTTAAACTTTCAGCATAGTAAAATAAAATTTTTAAAACACTATAAATTAAGTGTTAAAAATATAAATAGCAATTTAAGAAAAGTATATATCTCATTTGTGGCAAAAAGAGAGTGATCCACCCATCCATCCAATTTTTTAAAAAAATAAATACGAAATAAGGGGATATGGATAGGCAATTCTAATAATAAATATAAAAGGAGCAATAAAGATATGAAAATATGTTCAGCCTAACTAGCAATCAATGAGATGTAAACTTTGAAAAAACAGGAGAAACCAATCACACTAAGGAAGAGTATGTAGAATCAGTGTAACCCGTATTGGTGAGAGTGTTGGGGAAAGATTCTCTGTACCCCGCTGGTGTGTGTGTAAATTGGTACAGTTTCTGAAGAACAGTTTGACCATATATAACAAACTTTAAATATGAATGAATCTTTTGACCAAGAAATGTTACCATTAGAAATGTATACTTAGCATATAAGAGGATAAGTGCTTGAAAATGCAGGTGAGAATATGTTTGTTGAAAAAATCTTTGAAAAAGTAAACAACCACAAACAACCTAAATGTGAAATAGTAGAGAATGAACTGGTTTATCCTGACTCTCACCTGCCTTAATTCTACACTAGCATTAAAGTGATGTCATAGCTGTGTTTTTATTAACATGAAAAGAAAACCATAAGCTTTCAATAGTCTACACAGGATGATGCCATTTACAATATATATTTACAGGAGTATACATTTTTTACACAGTAAAAAGTCTAGTTAAATATATATAAAAATATTAGCAGAGGTCATCACTGCGTCATGGAATTACAGGTGATTTCCTTCCCTGTTGCTTTTTATATTTTTAATTTTTTTCCTCAGTGGATATACTACAGATAAGATTTTTAAAGTAAATTCTATGGGGGAATTCTGAACTCATACCACTGTTGAGTATCCTGCCATTGTTAAAATGTAATATATCAGAATACTTCAAACCTCACTGCAGGTGAGTCTTAGGGATATAAACCTCATGAATTTTCTGGGTCCCTCCCAGGTTCTTTATTTAAATTTGGTAACAACTTCTCAAAACGACACATTCATTATTTTAGAGTTGGCCTCTTCTTTATTCATTCAATCATCCTTTACTGAGCATATACTATATAAGCAATTAGAATCCAGCAATAGGTGAAAAATATGTTGAGGTCCTCCAGTTATATTTAACCAAGTGGAAGGGGCAAACAGATAAGCAAGTTGACTGGAGTACAGTATAAGTGTGAGATCAGAGGTATGCACGGCGAGCTCTGGGACAGAAAAAACTGAAGCATGGGCTTGGAGAGGAGGTGACATGTGAACAGTGTATGGAGGGACAAGTTGATGTTAGCCAGGTGAGAGAGTGCAGGTGTGCAGGCCTGAGGTTTGTTTTAAAGGGGATCTGATCAAGCATATAAGTTGAAAAAAAGAAACAGGGGTGGGGAAGAGTTGAAGATAAAGGAGAGAGAGGGGATAATTGATGGAATGAGGCCCCTGGGGAGCTTGAAAGATGATGACATCCAGTGACAAAAAGAGTTTAAGAAACACTTCTTCCTCTCAGAATGGGCAGGTGTTAAATAAGGATGAAGCTCACTGAGTGTGAACATGAAGGAGAGGTTAGGTAGAACACTGAAACCGTTCTCTACAACTGAGCTGCTGCTACAAAGGTCCTAGTCCTGGAAATCTTGTATTCTTAAGAGCCTTTTGCCTCTCCGAAGACCATAGCTGATGCATCCAATACTAGTTGCTGTGCATCTTGGAGTTTACAACAAATTGTGAATCAATCGCACAACCCTATCCTCAGTCACTCATCTCACACATATTCTGAATGATCTGTGGAATAGCATACCATGATTTTGTGTCTCCCTTTAAATATATGTTCACGCTACTCACATAACATGACTTTTTTTTAGGAAAGGAAAATAATGCCCAACAGGCAGAATTATGTTGATTTTAAGAAAGTAGAAACAAAGTATATTGTAAAAGGCATCTGGCACAGCATTGCATATCAAGAAGCATAAAAATGATTTTGTTGATTTGTGATTAAAATTGAATGTGTGCTAAACCCACCAGCCAACAAGTAAAACATAATTAATTTCAGATGAGTCCCTGTGCTCCAGAATTCTTGAAACTATGGGAAGAGTTAGAAGCCAGTAGAATCATAAACGGAGCCCACACAGATGTCAGAGACTGAGAGCCCAGGAGGTGAAGTAACTTAGCTAAGATTATACATCTACTTAGTGGACAGAAAAACCAGGCCACTTGTCTCTTAGGCACTTTTCAAATTACCTTTCAAATTTCATAATTCTATTTAGAAGCTCTCAGTGAAGATGCAGATGGGAAGTTGAACGATTGAGGCTAAAGAATTAATGTTAAAATGTCGCAAAGAGATGGTGAGTTGTGAGCAGAGATCTGAAGGAGAGAACAAGCCCTGGCAGACATCACAGGGGAGGAAATCCAGGCTGGCTCCTGGCAAGTGTGGTGACTCAAAGGCAGGGCAATGCCACATTGATTTGCTTGGCTAATTCCAGAGAAAGCAGTGGTTAGAAAGGCTTGTTGGCTGTTTTAGCCTATCACCTGCAAAGGCCTTATGACCATAGGTGCTCAATAAATATTTACCGAATGAATGCGTTTCATTCAAAAAAAAGTTCCTGGCATAGCCAAGACATCAGATATCAAGGCAAATGAAAATAAAGGAAACGTGGCTGTGGAATTTCATTTCCTGATAGCCAATACATAGGTTACGGGCTCTCTCACCACAAGCCCGGTGCTAAGGATGCCACAGATGGCTGAGTGCCTGTGCAACGGAATAATGATAAAGGCAGAGGGAGGAAATAGCACTTTCTGGTTGCATTCCTTTTTCTTGCCCGTGTTGCTCTGATACGGTCATTGTCTGGGCATTTCTACTATGAGGCAGGGAGGTCCTGAGAGCAGGGCAGAGCATCTTCTAAGAAGCCCTGGAACCTAACTGGGGAGGGCGATGAAAGCAAAGAGTGTCTGCGAGCTGGCTGGCCCTTGAGATTTCTCTTGCCATCCACCCCATGAGCCTGGCAATTATAAAAGAGAAAAACAGCTCCACTCCCCCATGAAGAGTAGTCCCAGAATAAAAAGGTTAATTGTTGAAATAAAGAACTCAGCCATTAGGCTGGATAGCAGAAAGGACTCATCAGAAGATCGAATGAGTGAGTGGCAGATTGGGTGAGAAACTCTTGCTAAGGGCAGAAAAACGAGGAAAGTAGTTGAAAAATGAGAAAACATAGAACACTGAAAGAATTGAAAGAGAAGTAATGACAACCACCTAAAAGGAGTCCCAGTAAGAGAATAAAGTAAATAAAAGAGAAAAGAATACTTAAAAACACTTATCAGGAAGCTTACAGAATGTGCCCCTCTGGTGCAGGATGTTGGTAGTCAGGGAGGTTAGGGGGGCAGTTGAGGGTGGGCAGGGGTCACACGGAAAACCTCTGTGCCTTCTGCTCATTTTGCTGTACCCCTAAAACTGCTCTAAACAGTCATTTTTTAAAAGCCTCTGCAAAAATAAAAATAAAAACAATGCAGAATGATCAAGCAGGATTGATTCTAAGAATATAAAGATGGAGCATATCAGAAAAATACATCAATGTAATACATCGCATTAATACTGAGAGGAAAAAAAGGACACATTTTAACAAATGTAGAAAAAGATTTAGTTTTGAAGTTTGTATTAAATAAACAGTATTTTTAAAACTATAACCTATATGGAAACTATGCATTTAAAAAACTTTTTATTTTTTAAGACTTTCTAGCAAAAACATGCAGCAAACATCAACTTAGTAAAGATATATAGGCACATTCTCTTTTAAATGAGCAACAAGATAAAGACAAAAAGAAAATAAAAGACTTAAAGATTAGATGGAAGAGATATTTTAACTATGCAGCTAATAAGATTATTACATGGAGAATTCAACAAGGACAGTAGAAAAATTATTAGAACTAATTAGGAGATTAGCAAACTTGCCAGAAATAAGAATAACACACATAAATTAATAATAGAAAAAGCAGTAGAAAATCAGATGCCATTTATATAGCAAATTGAAAGTGTAAAGTGTCTGGAAATTAACCTAACAAAGAATTCATGAAAACGTTGAGGAGGAATTTTTAAACTCCATTAAAAGATATAAAAGGAGAGCTGAATAATTTCAATGAAATGGCATGTTTATGAATGGAATATTTAACATTTAGCAGCATCAATTCTCCCTGAAATAAACTATGAATTTAACTTATTCTAGAAAAAAAAAAAATACCAGCTGGAATTTGGGAAGGATAAACTGATTCTAAAAGCTACATGGAAGAAGAAAGTTTTATGAATATCTAAGACCATTTTGAAAAAAAAGAGCAAAATGAGAAGGGGACTTTCCCCACCAAAAAGTCAGACATCGCAAAGCCCAGTAACGTGAACAGTGTGTTCTGGTGAAGAAGCTGACCCAGACACAAATCCAGTGATATACATGGAACATGGGGTATGTTAGGGATGGTATCACACTTGGAAAAATTGACTCACTGTGTGGAAAAAAATAATAAAATTTGTTTCCTTAAAAAAACCTTTCAGCTGCATTTAGATTAAAAACTTAAATGTGACAGGTAAAACCAAAAGCCAATAAGAGAAAATGTGGTTAAGTATCTTTGTGAACCCAGGATGGAAGGATTTCTTTCATAAACAAGACTCAAACTGCACAAACCATAGATTTATCTACATCAAAGTAAGTATTTATGTGCAACGAACACATTATAAAGTTATAGAGTTATCAGGCGAAAAACTGGAATAAAATATTTTTAGGTTGAATACTGACAAGTGATTAATACCTAAACGTAAAAGCTATTTCTGCAAATCAGAGAGAAGACAGGAAACTCAGAAAAAAAATGAATGAAGTATATGAACAGGCAGTTCACAGAAAGAAAAAGTCAGATGACTAGTAATATGTGAAGAGAAACTCAGTGTCATAAGAAATCCGAAAACGAAAATAAAGCCACAGTTAAAAAACCACTTCGTACGTACCAGATTGTCAAAAATTAGAAGTCAGAAAATACCAAGTGTTGGTGGGGAAATAAGAACTCTCAGGCTTTTCTTGATTGTCACTGATTGGCTATTTTAGAGATCAATCTGGCCATATTTAGTGACATATATGAATTTACTCTATAATTGAGCAATTCTGTACATATATAGCCAGAGACGCTCTTGCACAGGCACACATGAGGACATACAAGAGAGTATTCATTACATTCCTGTTTGTGTTAGTGTCAATGTAAGAAAGTCCAAACCTGTAGAGAATTTTTATGAGTTTATTTGAGCCAAACTGATGACACAAGCCAGGCAGCAAGATCTCAGATGCTCCTGAAAATAAGTTTTGCAGCTTCTTTTATGCATTTGAAATTAAGGAGGGAATGTAAGGAAGATTAAATGAAGATGGGAGAAAACAAGGCGAGAACTGGATTAGTAGATTATGGGCTTTCTTAAGGGTGGTTATGCCATCAAAGGTTCTTAATCCTGGCATCTCAAAGGTGTGTTAGCCTAGATGCACAAGAATAATGAGCAGGGCTTGCTCAAAATCTTTCACTTAAGAAGTTTTCGATCCGGGGCGTGACTACCCATCATGACCTGCCCAGTTGAGAATTTATGATTTATTACAGCACCCCTTTTCATCCACATTAGTAAAAGGTTGGAGAGAATCTCCTGCTTGTCACTTGGAGACTAGATAAAGAAGGGGTTGAGGCAGCAGTCTAAAGGAATGAGCTGAATTTACGTATAGCAGCAGGAGGGCTATGTCCTAGAAACATAATGTTCAGTGAAAAAAAGGTAGAAAAAGCATTTGATTACTCCCAATGCAGTTCATGAAAATACAATACACGAGCACAAAGCAACATTAACGTTCAAGGATATGTTTATGTCTAAACATATAGAAGGTGGATTAGAAGGATGCATATTACATTCACTAGAGTAGGTACCTCTGGGGACACAGAAATGGAAAGTGAACAAATAACACTATATAGGGTCCTTGCACGAGCTGACGATGCCAATTCTCCAAGAACTGAGAAGTAGGATCGAGTTAAATCTGTGAACCTGAAGTTCTTAAAAAGAAATTGATTCTTCCTAAAACTTTGTTAGGATGAGTCGTTGTGCTTTTAGATCTTTATCCGCTGTGGTTTGTTTTCGTCCCTCCGCCTTTTCCCCCATAAAGGTCTGCTGACTCCTGGCCAGGTCTCTGCGAACTCAGAGGGTGCAAACAACATTATGGTAACCTGGGATCCTCCCGGAAGAGCTGCCTCTGCCGTCCAGGAGTACGTGGTGGAGTGGAGGGCGCTCCACTCAGAGGTCGTCACACAGCCCGCTCTGAACTGGCTGCGGAGCTCCCCCTACAACATGTCTGCTTTGATTTCCGGTATTTAATTGCTCGCCTTCCTTCTAGGGGGTTACTAAATTCACATTTGTTGAGGAAATTGCAGGCAGTAACCCAAAACCCTGCCTTCAATTATGGGTGCTATGTGAAAAGAAGGGTAGTGATAACCGAGGGTCCATCGGGACAGCCCTCAAAATACAACACTGCAGCTATAGACCAGGCAGTTGGCTAAAAACTCTAGTATTTATGGAAAATTTATGTGCCCGGCACAGTGCCGTGTAAGGTGAATGAATAAACCAAATGAGCATGGCTGAGAGCCAAGTAGTAACCAGTCAGCGTGATGGGCACCTTACATTTAGAAGTTCATTTAATTTTTAGAACCATCATGTGCAGCAAGAGTTATCATGCCCGATACATAGGTGAGGAAGCCTGAACTTCATTCCCAATTCTGCTACTTATTTTTTGTGTGATAATAAATCCAGAATCATCTGTATGATGATTGGTGCCTCTAATCCTCAAATTCCGGATCTGTCAGTGGTTACAATCGAGTTATTGAAGCATCTGAAAACATATTAAAATGATTGGGCAGAACTTAGTGTCATTTTTAAGTTCAGCATCATGGTTAAAAGTGCTGGTTCAGCAACCAGACTGTCTGGGTTTGAGTTCTGGTTCTGTCACTTACTAGATCGAGTGATCTAGGGCAGATTACTTAACTTCTCTCTGCTGCGGTTTCCCTGTCTATAAAATGGAGATTATGCTATTATCTAACTCATCGGGTTATTGTAAGAACTAACTGAGTTAATATAGGAAATAAACATTTGAACAGTGCTTAACACACTTTAAGTGTTTGACAATTTAGCTATCATCGTTATTATATGTAACAGAGCTACATTATTATATGTAATAGAGCTGAAATGAAATAAACAGAGCACACTGCATGATAATACATGAGCTGGTCCTTGACTGTGTGCCTCTTTCATAGTCTAGCTGCTCAGACTAGTGGGTTGTGTTCGATTTTAATCACTACACTTAAAGAGAATACTGCCCAGTGAGAAACAGAGGAAAGTAAGCAAGTCACTGGGGTTCTGGAACTTTGAATGTGGAAAGCACGTAACCTGTGGAAAAGAATTCTACGTAGCGGTGGGGTGGTTTGATGGCTGTTGCTGGCTTTGACGTGCACATGAGAAAGAGTATGTGTTCTTTGTTGTCCTGAGGATAAAACTAAGGCCTCTGCATTGAAATTAGAAAAAGGCAGATGTCAGTTCAGTTTTGACAAAGAATTATCCTCACCTGTTACAGTCTCTAATAGGACAATTGATTGTCCCTAGAATTATTGCAATAGAACCAATTTTCTTTTAGGGCTGGATAGAAAACAATGATAGAAAAGACGTTTAGTGAACTCTAAAGGCTGCAAAATTGTAAGTGCTTACTATAAACTAGGATTTACCCTTACGAGATAGTTTGAACCCTGTAGTCTGTACAGTGCCTTCCTTTTAGAAACTCTATAATTGTACACCAAATACTATAAATAGATGACAAGAGAGACTCTTTTTCATATTTAGAAAACTAAAATGTTTTTAAGCATTTTAGAAATATTCATTTGAATAAAATCAATATGATAGTGGGTGAAATAGCTTTATTAATTGAAGTTATTCTCCTACTTGAAAATACTTGGTTAACTATTAGTTTGCATTGATCTTACATTCTTGAAATAAACTCATAAAAAAATTAAGTAATTCACACTTATCATGAATTCAAAATGACCCTCTCCGGTCAGTAAGATGACCCATTACTGTTGTACCCTCAGCATCTGGCTGGGGCAGAGGGGGTGTTTTAGAGTGGGCCAGAATACAGTCCAACTCCAGGATTACAGGTTGGTGGGGCCTAGGTGAGAGATCATCAGTCCTGTCCTGTCCGGATGAAAATGATTCTGACCATATAGAACCACTCCTTTTATAAATAGGTAGACACCGCCGTGTCTAGATGCCTAGGCTATTTGAGTCCCTCTTCTGCACGCTCTCTCATACTTCCTCTATGATTACTCCTCATTACTGATCATTTAGTGTTAATCTTTTCCCACATGTAATAGATGAAATCGTTTTCTGTAGAAAATTCATCCAAGAGCTGGTTTATAAACATGGAATCAGAGCCTTTTGCCCACGGGTGCCAGCTATATATGTATGCATGGGAGCAGTGGGAAATGAGCCAGAAGTTGGGGCCAGACTGGAGAAAAAATGAAAATCTTAGGAGTGTGGGCTACAGCCACTGGGCAGCAGGGCTAAGGAACTGAGGTGGGGAGCAGACATGATTAAGGGATGTTCATTTAAGACTTGGCCAGTAAAACAGGAGCCCTTAAGACCCGCTAAGGATAGGCTGTTCACAAGAAGAAACCCTCAGCCTCTGATGCAGCAGTTCCCAAGGTCCCTCCCCTGAACTTATATTTTGCACGGCAAAATGCAGTGAAAGCACTTGCCTCGTGAGCTCATCTGGAACTCCCACACGTCCACATGGCACAGTGGTTGGTTCGGCCCTTCCATGACTAGTGGCAGAACAGCCAGGCACTATGACATGCCCTTGGGGCTTCTGGGTCTGGATGCCGCCCATGAAGAATCTTTGGATTACTGGACTGAGCTGACGGTATCCTTCTCTCCTTTTCACTTGGTTCATGAATACAAATTAGAACTCACCCAGTGGCCTTGTTCTTATCTCCTTATGGTCTCTCTGACAAAACAGTTTGTGTGCTTCAGCTTTATATGCTGCCTATTGGGTTTTCATGTAAACACACGATTTAGTAAATTATTCTGTGATGTAAAATTCCTCTTGTCAAAAAATAAAATGTTAAATCTTGATCAACTGTCAGTAAGGGGACCAGATCCACCTGTGGCAGGGCATTAAACAATATGGGAGAGAGTCCTTACTTTGACCACATGGTACTGTAGTTACTTAATAAGGATTATCTTTTTCCTTTAAATTTTCATTGGAAATTTAAAGATACATCATGGTCAGTATCTCAGAGAGGAGCCTTTTCTTTATAGGAAGTAGAAATCCTGTAAATGAGTTTGGACAGGGAAGAGTGACTCACCAATAAACTTCCTGATTGAGAGAACATTTCAAAGTGTGGTGCAAAGCTAGGAAGGAGCATTCCCATACTCAGGTATCTTCCAAATCTTCCAGGCTGTGAAGCAGCTGTGGTCTAACTGGAACCTGGTGTTGAGAAGTAGAGGAGATGGAACAAGGGGTCAGATTGCACTGAGCGTGCTCTGGTTAGTCACGCCTGAATGTGTCATCCTGCCCTGTCAGATCCTGATAAGCATCTATGGAATTAGAAGAGCCTTCCAGGTTCTATGCTTGCAAAACCCCAGCCTCACTTTTCTGTAAACAGCAAATGATTTATTTATAGAAGTCAAACTTTTTTTCTTGGAAAAGAGTTTGGTTTCAAACTGCCTGTATGGTTATATTGAAATCCTTGTTGGAACTAAAATAGCTTTGGTCTCCTTAATCATGATGACCCTGGGGGAGGAGGGGTGGATTCAGATTTTATTATTTGTTCACCATTAGGTGAATTGGGAGTTGGCAGCAGTCACTTCCAGAAGCTGGTGCCATGGCAAATAGGATAACTGAGACTTTGTAACTTAGGTCATCCCTTTACCCTCAGTCCAAATTGTACCTGAGCCATCTTCAAACTAAGGCGAGGCAAGGAACACTTGAATGCGTCTGTATCGGCTATTAAAATGGCTCCTTTAGTGACTCACATGTGATGCCACACCTGTTACAAGAACTCCTTTCTCCTTGCAGAGAACATAAGACCCTACGTGTGTTATGAAATCCGTGTGCATGCATTGTCAGGGGACCAGGGAGGATGCAGCTCCATCCGGGGTAACTCTAAGCACAAAGGTGAGTCTTGGGGTCTTTTGCCAAATTTTGCTTTAGTTTAATATTTTGGAATTGGAGGCTGACAAAAAGGCTCCTGTGTTCTATTTTATAGCACCAGTGAGTGGCCCTCACATTAATGCCATCATAGAGGAAAAGGAGAGCATTTTAATTTCGTGGGACGAAATCCCAGCCCAGGAGCAAATGGGCTGCATCCTCCATTACAGGATATACTGGAAGGAACAGAACTCCAGTCTCAGCCTCAACTTTGTGGTACGTATGAGAAATGAATGCCACGGGGCCTTTGCTGCTCAGATGCCAGGAGGACACAAGCATAGGCATGTGCATACATACACAAAGTGCTAGTACTATGCCTGACACTTAGTAGGTGCTCAGTAAATATTGTGAAATTCATTGAATGAAGAAAAATAAAAGACATCTAAACACATAGTTACTGAATATATGTTATGTGCCAGGCAAATTGAAGGAATGAAGCTAATGGATTGGGCTCTCAAGGAACTTACTTATATGGGGAGGAGACATTTCAAAGAGCAATAAAGGCACTTCAGTCCTATTATTAGACCCTTGAATTTTGCAAGGAATGTGTTTGGAGGATTTCTGAGTCCCCACATTTGCAAATATCATCATAGCATATTATTTTCTCTTCAAAATGGATACAATGCAATACAATTTAAGTAATTCCTTGTGACCTGTAATTATCCTATAAGACTAAAGCCATTAAAATAAATCTTGGCTGGAGTATTATCTTAGATGGCTTTATGGATCACTCATTCATGTAGCAGCTCCAAGTCACTTGCCAGACTTGATGTTCTAATCTTTGATTTACTCACTTCCCCTCCCTCTACCTCCAGCTTTCCCTTTGCCTTCTTTCATAGGGCAGCTTTCTTTCTTTCAGGAGAATTTATCATAAAGAAGCAACATTTTTGTTCCTTCAGGAGAGCTAGGTCCAAGAAGCCTGTAACAAAGCCACGGGGGATGTGGGTGCAGAATGCTGCCTGCAAGAGTGATTTTTACCCGGGAGACTTTAGGAGTTGGTCCTTCTCTTGACCTTAGAAGACCTGCAGGTTGCTTTTCTGAGTTATGACTTTTGGTAAAAACATTCAAATAGTTCAGTAAGATATAAAATCAAAATTACCCCGTCCTGGATACTTAGTAGTTCTTTGTGTGTTCTTCCAGAAAAAATTGAATGCATATATGAACATGTATTTGTAATAATCATCTGGATTCTGATCTGCGCCTTGCTTTTATCTCTCAGTAATACACACTGGAGGTCTATCCACATCAGTCCATATGGATTTGCCTCATTCTTTTTAACAGCTCTAGTATTCCATTGTAAGACTTTACTGTCATTCATTGAACTAATCCACCATTGATAAACAGAATGTATCATTGAACATAACTGCTTCCCACTGGGCCTGACAGGGTAATTCAGTTCTGAAAAGCACCTCCAAAGGTGATAAATTGGTTGACCTCTTTGTGAGCCATTTCGGATTCTTCATGTGGAATTTGCTGCCTGACCCCATTTTCATTTTGGCAGCACTTAAACTGAGATGCCTGTTTACACCCAGACAGACCAACATGGTCATTTGGTTCTTAAAGCTGCTCTTGCAAATGTTGAAGAAAATTCCAACCTTATTTTGCCCAAAATCTGATGAATATGAAGTCCATATAAGAGTATTTTTAAATAAGTTAAAAGAAAAGGAGGCACCAATTCAAAGTTCTATTTTATACAGGTTTCAATTAAATTTTCCTTTGATTCATTAAGCGCTTATAGATGAATGAGGCCCATTCCCATATCTTCACAGAGCTCACAATCTATTGAAGAAGATGGAAAAGTACACAAAAGTGATGTAATTGTTATAATCAAGGATTGACAACTATCTATTGCATTTGGCCACCAGAAATCCCAGGTGAATTCACAAGTGCAGCTTGTAGAGAGTGATAGGGGGCAGAAGGTCGAAGGCAGAAGACACCAGGAAAAAGAGGCATCGTGAGAGCAAAGGAGGATGGAGATCCAAGGAGGAAGGGTTGCTGTCGTACCTGTCTCACGGCACTGCCCGCCAGGTCCCAGTACTAATGGCACATGCGGGAGCACCTAGCCCTGCCTGGGCAGGAGGAGAGAGGTGTAGACTGGGATGGAGCCCAGGAACCTGCATTTTAGTGCATAACACAGGTGATTCTGGTACACAGCCTCTCCTGGAAATGTGTTGGTACCACTGTGTGCACCAATGGCAAGGGCCCTTCTCTCCTGGTGCGTGCATTATACTTTGTCACTACTTGGCTGTTTTTGCCCACAGCAGGTGCCATGGCAATTTGTTACCATCGTCCCCACTGTACTTACAATACAGCCAGGCACACAGTAGGTGCTTAATAAAGACAGTATTTGTTGAATAATTTGTTGATTACTGCCCTACACTTTGTCAAACCCATGTAGATTGTTAGGGAAAAACTAATTTTCAGTAACAATGCAGCTATTTTGCCTGATACCACTTGGCCTTCTTACCCATTGCCTGTCAGGTGATTGGCAACTAAACTGGTGCCTTTGTCCTTTAACAACCCTGAGCCTAAAGTATCAGATGGCCGAGGACTGAATGCCCCCCTTTATCTGTTCCTGAGATCACAGCCCAGACCAAGGCTGCAGAACCAGTATTTCCTGTATAGCTTTTTCCCCATTACTCAACTCAACCTATTTTGCCAACCAAACTGCTGACACCATCACCCTCCTTACTGCTTCTCCATCGAATTTCCACTTTTATTCTTCAAACATACGTGTGTGTGTGTGTGTGTGTAAGTGTGTTTATAAACTTTTTGGCCCAGCAAACTGTTGAAATCCCTTCCCTTCTGTTCTGACATCGCATTTCACTCCCGGAGCTTAGGATGCCCTGACACAGTCACACAGTTGACTCTGATGTTCACTGATGCTTTGCTGCCACAAGATGAGCAGAAGCTCTTTCCAAAATTAATTTTTTAATCTCCTGCCGTAGGAATAAGAGATTTTCTAGTTTAATCATATGGCTTAAGTCTGCAGAAGCAATTTTATCAGGTTATAGTAGGCTTGGGAATTTTCCACACTACTTTCTCAACAGTATGTAAAATACAGAAATTGCTCTGATAGTCACAGCTCTTAAATGATCTGCTCAGACCTCAGCCCCTTTGGGTAGAGTGGATATGATATTACAGGGCTCCACCTTGCTGGCCACCCATGGTAAGCACGGGTGGGAAGGATAAGGAGTCTGTTTTCTCCACTAGATGTGACTCTTTGAGGGAAATACTGAACCTTTGTATACTTGGTGTCTTGTGCAGAGCAGAGAACCAATAAATATTTGTAACTGTTGAAATAAATTCGGGAAATGGGCATCACTGACTGGCCTTAGGGTTCATGCGCCAGCAAATGATGTTGAGGCACAAAGTGCTGAGTTCTAGTTTCCACTTTGATCACCAGCACAGGTGCAAGTCTGCTGAGCAAGCTAGAGACTACTCCTGCTGTAGTTCTGGCCTTGACTTTATAGTCTCCCCTCACCCCCGCCCCCCGCCCCACACACGCATGCGCGCGCGCGCACACACACACACACACACACAACACACACACACACACAGCTTTTGAGAGGTCACTCAAGCTCACATCCAGCAGATCACTGGAGGAAACGTTTGTCTTTTAACTGAGGACTAATGACCCTCATGTTTCTTGGAGTAGAAAAAAATCAGTGCATTACTCAAAAAACAAAACCTTCCCTGCTGAGAATCTGCAGGGGTGTTGAGAGCATAAGGAACTGATAATTTAGGCTTAAACTGCTAAAATAAATCTAATCTTAAGTACCATTGTTCTGCATTTTAGATTTTATGTCGGATTGTAGCAGATCATCATGTTAAGCCCACTAAGCCCAGTAGTCAGAGACTACAAAAAAAGTAGAAAACCAAAATTAATAAATGTTGCTTAAATATCTATTTCATTAATTGCTAAACTTAGTTTTCTTAAAAATTCCATTGAAAACTATTTGTACATTTAATTTCCACCCCCAAGACTTCACAAATATACCTGTTAAATGCTAGAAACATTATAGTCATAGGAAATAAAAAGAGTTAACTATAGCTAAATAATTTCAAAAGCAAAATGATAAAAATCCTTTCAAACAATTTTACCACAGGACAAATATTTAATTCTTCTGATGTGCTGTGAAGTGGGGCCTCCATAAATGAGTGTCTAGAGTCTACTAAAGTGTTAAGTACTAATGAATTAAGATTGTTTTAAACAGTAATGTGCTTTTCTCTTTCAAACTAAATGAAGCATTAACAAATAAAAATGAGTAAAAGCCTACATTCAAATGTATCCTTTAATATATGCCTTACTTCATTTCTTTTCTTCCTTTCAGAAATTCCCTATGGGGTCTCTCCAAATTCACATTCAATAGACAGCCTACAACCCAGAGTCACCTACGTCCTGTGGATGACAGCTCTGACAGCTGCTGGCGAAAGCCCCCAAGGAAATGAGAAAGAATTTTGTATGCAAGGTAAGAAACAACTTTAGAGATGGAGGGTCCACCCCGGATTGTAACACAGGTATACACTCCCACTGCCTCTTGCACAGAGGTTGTCAGATTTTCTTTAATTCATTCATTACTTTCTTGCTGCCACATCTTTGTACTTGTTTCCTCTAAGTGCACTTCCCTACCATGTCATTGACTGCCTGGAGAGCCAGTGTCTTCTCATTTTTCAAAAATCAGTGTAATTGATTCTTCCTCCAGGAAGCCATCCTAAACGCACCTCCATATTTTCTTTATAATATATTACATTTGACCCATATTCAAAACTCTAAATCCAATAGGCAGGGACTGGAATCTGTTTATCCTCAAAGTCTAGAATGGTGCCCAGCACATAGCACTTGTTCACTAAATGTCTGTTTAATGAATGATGAGAATTATCTCCACAATAACAATAGCAGCTATTGCCCATCAAATAGTTATTATGTACCACTGTGTTAAGTGCTTTGTATACTGTATTAGTTTGCTGGGGCTCCTGTAACCAAGTATCACAAACTGAGTGGCTTAAACAATAGAAATTTATTTTCTCACATTCTGGAGGCTGTAAACCCAAGGTCAAGGTGTCAACAGAGTTGGTGCCTTCTGAGGGTTATGAGAGGCTGTTTCATGCCTCCCCCCTTGCAGCTGGTGGAAATCTTTGGCATTCCTTGGCTTGTGGATCTCTGCCTTCATCTTCACATTAAGTTTTCCGGGTGCATATCCCTGTGTGCAGATTTCCCCTTTTCATAAGGACACCAGTCATTTTGGATTAGAGGCCACCCTACTCTACTCTGACCTCATCTTAACTAATTACATTTACAATGACCCTATTTCCAAACAAGGTCACGTTCTGTGGTGCTGGCAGTTAGGACTTCAACATATGAACTGAAGGGAGAAGGGGAAGGACCCAATTCAACCCACACAATACATACTTTTACCCATTTAATCCTGACCACAACCATGTAAAGTGCCTGCTTTACATGATTGTATCTGGTTACACTACCAGGTACTCAATATGAAATGAATACAGGAATCAGGGATTAGGACAACTTTTACAAGTGTAAGGTGCAGAAAGATTGCCAGGGTCATAGAGGTGACAAGTAGAACTACAGATCAAACTGAGATTTGAATTACTTAAGTTAAATTTGAGTGTATGAAGAAGTGACCCTGTTCTCATAGGCTTCCACCAGCTAAGTTATACTGTTCTGATGGCACCCGTTTGCATTGTTCCAAGCATAAAACAAGCTGTCCTTTTTTTGTGACATGGAGTAGCAAGTTGGTCATTCAAGACTCTTGTCCTGTGCCAGAGACTTCTCCACAGGGAGAACTGAAAAGCCCTCTGCTCATCTCCCAGCTACTCCCACGAAAGTTAACTTGTGAGCAATTAATTGAATTAAGAACTCAGCAGCTTTCTACTTGCACTCCAGACTTGTCCCATCTGCTCAGGAAGGAAGGCAGATGCTGAAGAAATGTCAGCATTGTGCTGATTGTGAGGGGTGGTAACAAGCCTGCTGTGTTAACTCCCTCTGTTCAGCTTGGTAACACACCTTTCACTGGGTCTAGATGGTCTCGGTCTCGCGTCTCCCCAGTACCCCCTCCCCCACAAACCTGTTCTTCTCTCTATCAGAAGAACCTTTCTGCAGGACACCTGAGGCTGACATTCCACCTCCTGTTGCAACTCATCGGTGGTTCTCCAAGAACCATCAAGCTAGAATTCAAACTGCTTCATTACCAGGCCTGGCATGACCTGGTCTGTTCATCCATCCAGTTTTGTCCTTTACCACACTCATTCATATTCAAAAACAATAGTATCTGTAGTTCTGTGAAAGTGGTGTGCTGTATCCTGCCTTTCAATTATTAGCACAGTTCAGTCTTTGCTTCCCTAACTTGTCCACTTACCCAGCTCCTATCCATCCAGCTCTAAACTTCTAACATTCCTTTTGGGAAACTTTCTTGAGCTGCTCGTGAGACCGTTTCCCATGCCGTTCTCTGCTACAGTACCTCATACATGCCTTTATATGTTTTTTTTTACATGTATGTTTTTTTTTTACTTACATGTTTACACATCTATTCCCTGGGCTACATTCATTTCTGAAGATAGCAGAGCCCATGCCCTATTCATCTTTGTATCTCAGCACCTAATATGGTCTGATACATGTTTAATAATGGATACTGGGTGAATAAATGAATAATTCTGAAACATAGTAAATAGGAAGAAATCAAAACAATCTCAAAGACCCTAGAAGGCTTATCCAATGGTTGATTTGGTAAAATTACTAGCTGCTATTTCTCAAGGGCCTCCTACATGGCCATGTGCTTTAAACACACCATCTCTAATCTTCACAACAATTTGCAAGGCAGATATCATTCACCTTCAATAGATCAAGAATCTAAGGTCCATAGATCATATCAGTCAGTGGAAGGTCCAGTGCTAGAATTCAGGGCTTCTTGTTCACAACCAGTGCTTTGTATACCACACCCTCTTTCCTTCTGCTCATTAAAGGAAGCAGCCCCTTCTCCCTAACTGAATGAACAAAAATTAATTAGCCTTGTTCCTGGGACCAGCTACCCAGAGCTGTGGGTAGGGTCCAGAGGGCTCACACAACAGTTAGTATTTTGAAATGTTCATTGAAGATAACTCAGTCACAGGGTTTGCTGTCTTTTCAGGTAAAGCCAATTGGAGCACAATCGTGACACCAAGCATTTGCATTGTTATTATCATGGTGGGCATTTTCTCAATGTGTTACTTCCGGCAAAAGTGAGTTGGTTACACCTGCCAGTGTGTGTGTGTGTGTGTGTGTGTGTGTGTGTGTGGTGTGTTTTCATGATAAGAGCTGTTGCTATAAGTCAAAGAAATGACACTCATAATTGCTGTGGCAGATTAAATTTATTCTTTTACAGGTGACAGTAAATTATGTTACATGTTTAAAAATATTCTACCATTGACCGAGTAATTCCTAAGTAGAAATCTATTCTATCATAGGTGTGTGCAGATATTCTGTGGCAAATATGTTCACTGAAATATTTTTCAAAAACAATATGAAACCACCTAAATGCCCAATTACATGGGATTAACTAAATCACAGTATATCTCATACTGTATAGCATATTATGTAACCATTAAAGATATAGAAAAAAATTAAATTGTATATTTGGTATATTACATTTTAAAAGCAGCTTGAAAAACATGTACTTATTTTTTAAAAATACTGCATACACACACATACAAAACATTACATTATCATTAAATTTGACTGTAACTTAAAAAGCCAAAATAATATGACTTAAACTAGTTAACAGTTTCTCACCTGGGTAAGGGAAGTAAACTCAGATGAAGGGCTGGTGTAGTAGCTTCCATAGTCATCAGGGACCCAGGTTCTTTATCTTTCTGCTCCACTATCCTGACATTGGCTTCCATCAATTTCACCTCATGGTCCAATGGCTGCAGGAATTACAGCCATCATGCCTGCATTCTACAACTACCGGGAAAAGGTGCCCACACTTCCATTTCAGATTACTTCACATGAATAAGTCACACAGGATACTTTTGTTTACATCTTGTTGGCCAGAATTGGTGAGCCAGTGAGGTTTAAAATTATGGTCTGATAGCTGGGCTCATTGTCATCCCAATAAATTAGGGTCCTCTTCCTAAGAAGGGGGGGAAAATATGTACGAGATGGCACTTAACACTCTCGGCCCCATGAATATACACCAAAATATTACTGGCAGTTATATCAGGGAATAAAATCATAGGTGATTTTAGTTTTATTTAACTGTATTTTCTAAAATTTCTTTAAACTTGTATTAAGAGAACTTTTTAATGAGTTATGCAATACAAAGTATTTTTCAGATGTTGCATAAAGTAAGAGAAGAGGTAAAAATAAAACTAGCTCAAAGTCATCCTACTAGTCATTGAACTTGTCTGAAAGGCTTTACATTTATTTAAGCTCCCATGTGTGATAGGTACTTCAAAGCAGACCTCTCTTTAGTGAGATTTTGAAAAAGTTTAACTTAAAAAAGAGTTAACTAGGATCACATGCATTCTCTTCAAGGAAATAGTATCAGTTGGGGTCAAGGCTTCTGCTGTTTAATAAAGAGAAAGAAAAAAAGAAGCCCCAAATTTTAGTGGCTTTGACAAAATAGTTTATTTCTCTCCCATGAGTCTTGAGGTAAGTCATCCAGGTTGGGTGGTAGCTCTGCTCCACATAGTCATTTAGGGACCCAGTTTTCTTCCATTTTATTGACTCATCATTCCTTGGATACTGTCCTCAACTACATGATCTATACTAGGTCACAGGTACCTCCGGCCCACATTTCTTTGGAGAAAAACTAGTCACATGGCCATATCTCTTGCTTCAAAGAGCTAAACATATCCCAGAAGCTTACTATTCTTATTAAACATCAAAGCTTATTAAAGTTTTTAAAGATGTTTCATATTAGCCTTGATTTTAAAAATACAGCCAAAATATTTAAGGCACATGCATTTATAACAGCTTAAGGACATTTCTTCCTTCCACTTCATAAAAGTAACATAAACTCATTAAAAAACACACAGATGTAGGAAAAACACAAGTACTTGGTAACAGTTTGGATATTTCTCTATGGTATTTTTCTTGGAGTTTTTTTACATGGTTTATGTTGAAGCTATTTATATCATTTGTAGCTTTCTTTTTTCTTTTAGCATAATAATTTACCTATCATTACAAACTGCTTACGAACATTGTAATGAACTAAATACTAAGCCCCCAAGGGTAGGCTTCTTGTTTGCTGTCCTATCCCAGCACTATGCTGGTCATATATTAGGGGCTCAATCCATGTCTTGCCGAATGAGTTCAGTTGGACAGTGACAGCTGAAAGTTCCATTGTTTATTTAGCAAACCCTAAGAGGTTGCATCATGACTTTTTATCGTCAATCCAAACTTCACAAAAAACTAGTCCAGCCTTGGATGATGCATCATCTTTTTCAGTGTTTACATTTTACTCATTTGCATAACTCTACACTGAAATCACAGCACTAAGAACCTGTGCTTCCATGCCACTGCATACAATTAACCAGAGGTCAATGTTTTCTTTATCTATAGGGTATTGTTCTCCTTTCAGCCCTCAGACCTCAGTGGTGTAGCGGACAAATTCCAGACCCAGCAAATAGCACTTGGGCCAAGAAATATCCCGTTGTGGAGGTAAGGTATAAAGCCTCAGTGGTCAGTCGATGGGGTTCCAGAGAGCAGCGAATCTGAGTTTCCCATCGCAGTTGGGAAGAAACCTGGGTATTTAGATTCTGTGAAGAAGCTGAAGTTATTCACACCTAGGTTATACAGTCTGAGTCATCACTCCCAGGTACATGAATTTTCTGAAGCTTATGACCAAAAGACAAAAAGACTCATAGCTTTTCATTCCTCTCTGTGCCTTATGTTCCCCTCCTCACATCACTTCAAAAGAAATAAAACAGCAAGTATTTTTGCCATTTGCTGAGCACTAGCCTGAGAACTGACTCATCCAAATTCAAGAGAATTGAAGCTTTACCATGACGTTCCCAGTCCTGTCTGAGCATAGAACAGATAGAGCCCAGACTATTTTGGTTTTGGCAGGGAGCCAGTAAGTCATTCCATTGTGCACGGAAAAGGTGTTAAAGGAGAGGCTGCTTAGCTGGCAGATGAGAGAGCTAGAGTAAAGGAAGTGAAGGGAGCTGCCGCTGTGCAATCTAAGGAGGTAGGAACAGCTCACAGTGAGCATGATGGTCCGTCTCTGGTGGAAGGTCTGCAAGTTGAAAGCATCTGAATACGGAGCAAGACTGCATTTACAGAGCGCAAAGGGGAGGAAAGAGGTATGCCAGTGCTCTTCCCAGTGCTGGGGGGAGTTGGCAGCCCCACGCTCCCTTTCTCAAACCTTGTAGCCCTTCTCCGAGATTTTTCTCAATTACCCAGTGTTCTATCATCAACCTTTCTGCAGGTCAGAAGCCAATGGGCCCAGCCACTGCTCAGAGCTGGTCTCAGCCATGTCTGCCTCGGTAGGAACTGAAGTCATCGCAGTTTAGTGCCTTTGAAACAAGGCCTGGATGCAAACTCCACCTCTGCCACTTACTATGTGGATGACCCTCAGGCAATCTGTCTGATATCTGAACCCGATTTCATCCTCTGGAAAATAGGAATCAACGTTAGCTCCCATGCATACTGGTGTGAGGATTGAGTAAGATGCCATGTAAAGCACATAGTCATATAAGCAAAGATAACTCACTTTCTTCCCAGGAAGACGCATATTTGAGGTCTCTTCTCTCTGTTGAGGGTTTTGTCCCTGTTAAGTTATAATAGCGAGAACAGTAATAACAGTAGCTTATATAAATATATGTGTGTATGTATTTTAAATTATTTTTTATATGTACCTACACGATCTACAGTTATATATACGGTATATATTATGTATTTGTTCGTACATACATATGATATATATTACTTTATATATGCCATTATAATGTTAAGTTGTACTATCATTACCATTTTTCAGATGAGGAAACTGAGGCACAGAGGACTAAGTAACTTGCCCAATGTTAGTCAGCTAGTAAATGGTGGTGGTTCCTGAATTCACATAACAGTAGAATGTGCTGGCTACCATTGTACTGTACATTCTAAAAGATCTTTAAGCACAGGTATGAGGGGAGTCTTTCTAAAAGTCAGCATCTCCAAGGTGAATAGACTAACGAAGTCTTCACAGACAGGGCCCTCGCTTAGTGGCAGTATTGTGATGACCTGTGGAAATGCACTCTGTAACGACACCACTGCTAGTTTAGAGGGGATTCAAGTACTAGTTATTGAACCAGCGAAGCTTTAAGATCTCGCCCTTTCAATGCTAAGATTCCACAGTTCCTTGTCCTAAAATCCTGAAATAGCACAGTGGGAGGCAACTCTGGGTCAGTCACAGACACCTGGCTTCCAAGCTAGTAGCTTTGGCATCATGAGCTCCATTTGCCTCTGCCTGGGCATGATAAGGGCCCATAAAAAGCCTAGAAAAAATGCTAAGAAAGACAAAGGGTTAGAGAAAAGAACACAAGGAAAAGCCACAAATGCCATACACAAACCTAAAGCTGTATAGTATAAACATGTTCATTGCAACATTATAAATAGAAGCCAAAAATTAGGCATAATGTAATCTGCCACCAGAGGGGCAGGTTAAACATTTGAGTATATCCAAACAACAGGATATTATGCAACTATTAAGGAAAAAGGATCTATGTGTGTCTAAAAATCTCTAAGATATTTAAAAGTTAAAAAAGCAGTTTGTAACAATTGTCTAAAGTGTATTCTTATTTGTATAAGGAGGGAGATTTTATATACACATATACACAGTTTTGCATGTGAAGAGGATTTTTCTGAAAGGCTACATATGAAACTAATAATTGTATTTGTCTTTGGGGAGAGGGTTATTTAATGGAAATATGAGGGTCAATTAATTTTCATTGTTAATTTCTTTTGAACTTTTAAGTTTTTCACAAAACTGTGCATATTTCTTTTGCAAAAATAACTAGTGAATTAGAAAAAAAATTAACTTAAACAAGGCATCTGCAACAAAGGCTTTGAGGTAGCCTCAGAACCCTGTTTCTTGACCCTTGAAGTGACCAGACTGTGAAGATGGCTCTCTTGGTAGGCTTAAGCCAGGATAATATTTCTCCAACAAAACATGTTTTTCAGTCCTCAGGCCTTAAGTCCTCATTCCATTTCTTAAGCTGTGGGTAAAAAGACCAAGCAAGCAAACAAACAAACAAACAGTGTCTTAAAGCTCTGCAGGAAAAGACCAAATCATAAAGGGCATCACCATTAACGTCATCAATTCTGAGTTTGTAAAAGTTTAAAAATGTGTCCGTGAGGTAGCTGAGGGAACAGTGATCTAAGAAGCCTTGTCCAAGGACTTATCAGCTAGGGGGCCTGCTTTGTAAAAGCTCTGTGGAACAGCCTTTATCAATACTGCCAAAGCTTTCAAGAAGGCAGAGTAAACACCTTGTCTTGTGATAAGGAGCCATTTCCACACCCTGTGCAATCTTTCCTACATCTGTGACAGCAATGCTCTGGCAGCTGTGCTTCCCTTTGCACTGCAAGCCACACAAACGTGCCAGGACCAGTTTGGGCAGCAATTGGAAGAGTAGGTCCCCCAGAGAAATATATATATACCCTCTAGCTTGTCAGGGCCCTTTGTGGAAGTCTGTCCTAAGACAGCATCATCATTCACTTTTTGGAAACTTCTCACGCTCGAGGCAAGGGAGGGGATATCAGAGCCAATCCAGATCAAATCACTCATGCACAACTTGTCATTCGACAGATGAGGTAACTGAAGGCCAGAGAGGTTTTCTCAAGATGTAGTGTCAGAGTTGGGACTAGTTGTTGGGGTTGCCCTGTCCCGAGGCTCTTTTTTTTTTTTTTTTTTTTTTTTTTTGTCATTCTACTCCTCCCCGAAGACAAGATGACTGATGGAAATGCAAACAAACAAAAGTGACAGTATAAAGCATCATGCGCCAAGACTCTATTGTCTTCACTGCTGTAGTGAGGAACAGTCATTAGAGGCTTCCTGAGAAGGTGTCAAGCAGGGGGTGGCGCAGCAAACAGAAGCAAGTGAAGGCTGGTGGTGGCACAGAGAAAAAGGTGTTTAGTTAGGACCAGGATAGTGTCTGCCTGAGTTTCTGAATGAAAACATGGGGAGGTAGAAGGTGCAGGAACCTGACTGTCAGGCTAAGGGCTGGAAGCTTTACTGAATATGTAAGCCTGAGTTGTTAAAGGCTTTGGAGCTTTGCTTTAGAAAGACCAGTGTGAAAGATCATTTCCAAGATGTAAGGAGAGCCCAATAAAGCCCATTAAGTGTTAATAAAGTGCTTGGTGCTTGACTCAGGAATCAGCAGTAAGTTTGGAAAGGAGAGATATGACATTGAAGAGCTGGCAACTGATGTGCTGCTGAGAAAGCAGGCAAGAGAAGTAACAGAAAAAATTAAGTATAGGGAAAAAAGGATGAAAATTGCTTCCAAAGAAGTTATTCCAGTGTCTAAGAGCAGAACTGATGAAGACATTACCCTGCCTATAACCTTTCAATAGTTGAACCTTTTTATCCTTTAAAAGTCCCTTTAACACATGACCTCGTCCAATTTCCAAAGCCTCACTTTCCTAAGAACTAGCAGGTTACAGAATAGACCAGTCATCCCTACCCATAACTTTCCTATCTAGAAAATATACCTCTCAGGATCCTGCTCTAGCATGACCCTTTTTAAGTTACCCTGTCTCCTTCCCCAGAGACAAGATCAGCCTTTCCTTTGCAACCAGTGTGCCCTGTTCTCAAGGAAAAACAGCTAGTGCAGTTTGACTTGCCAGTCTGGTTGAAGGTTGAGCAGGGTAGTGAATCACTCACTGGCTGGGGGTTGAGAGGAGTCCATGGCTCCTGTCTGCCTCCCTGACAATGTTAACTACTTTAACTCACAAAGTCAAGGGCTCAGTGTCCCACCTCAAGCTGACTAGGCAGTGCAGGCTGTGAGGTCTTTTGGAACTCTGAGAAGTGTGTTGTCAGGTTACCTAACAGTCACATGAGCCTCTCCCTCCCCTTTCTCAGAAAATGCTGCTGCCCATGGACTGGCCCACTTCCGAAGAACCTGAGCCCCTGGTCATCGATGAAGTCTTTCAAGTGACCCCAGTCTTCAGACATCCCCTTCATTCCATCTGCCCAGAAAAGGGACGAGTCCAAGATCACTATACTTCTGAGGAAGACGGTATCTCAAGCCCACCACCTCCAAGAGCTCTCACAGTGGAGACAGGACTAGTGGATCTGTATAAGGTGCTGGAGAGCAGGGATCCTCACTCAAAGCCAGTACAACCAGCCAGCTCCATATGGTCCTCCCTGTGGACTACCTTCCTACCCAAGAAGTTACTTACCCTCCAACATAGATTATCTCCCTTCACAAGGGGCTCCTATAAACTGACCCCCTGGAAGAACTGGAGCCTCAGCACATTTCTCTCTCTTTTCTCAAGTTCCCTTCACCCGCTCACCTTCTCCTGTGGTGAAAAGCTGACCTGGATCAGTTAAAGATGGGGTGTGGCTCCCTCATGCTTGAATGGCGAAACTTGAAACTTGGACAGTCAATGTAGCCCATCATCAGTATAGCATGCCCATCTACTCAGCCCCCTGCTCCATCTCTAGGTGCTACCATGTCTGGTTGCAGCTAGAGAGCAGTCAAGCCAGCTCAAGGGCATCTCAGTACTTAAAAGTTGGCTATGTAACCCAGATACATCTTGCCTCTTCCAAAACCTTAAGATTATATTCTCCACTACGTGGACTTAGACTCCAATCTAAGTTCCTACAACTTTGCTGGCCAGAAAGGGGACAGGGGCGAGTGGAAACCAAAACTCTTACTAGCAATGACATACAGTCCAGAGGACCATTCATGCAACTATTTATAAAGCAGCCACTACATACCAGGTCTTACATGTCTAGGTCAGCACTGTCCAATAGGCCTTTCTGAAATAGACATCTATATGTATCTGTACTGTTCAGTACATACAGTAATGACGCTGGCTGCTGACACTTTAGAATGTGTCTAGTATTACTGAGGAACTAAATTTTGATTCTAATTAAAAGTCATGCATGATTAGTGGCTGCATTAGAAAAATCTAGGTGGTGTATACACTAGTGAGAATTACAGGGGAACCGTGAAAACAGATCAGCCATTTTACAAATGAGGACAGGAAAGGCCCTGGTGAGTGGAAGGGATTAAGTAAATTGGTAGTCACAAAATAGGGAAATGTAAAGTACAACATCGAGACTATAGTCAACAATATTGTAATAACTATGTATAGTTCCAGGTGGGTACTAATCGGAGGGGATCAATTCATAAATTATATGTCTAACCACTATGCTGCATACTTGAAACTAATATTGCCAAACAAACGACCCCGGTGAACACCAAAATAAAAGGACTCCCAAGATAGTCATGACCGTCATTCATGGAAGCCTAAGAATGTACCTTTTTCCTAGTTTCGTCTTCACCTTTCAGTGAATCAAGAGCAGCTTGATGTTGGAAAGCTAACATAAACCCTCCTTAGGACCCTGAGGAAGCAGCCTCCTTCTGAAATAATGTCTTGAAAAGGAGTGGGACAAAGGCTCTCTGACCCATGTTTCTTCAAGGACTAGGGATGTCTCAGGGCCCAAGACTCAAACTGCCACAGTTGCACTTGATAGTCCCCTGTACCTGAAAGCATCCTCTTTCCTCAAGAAGACTCTGAACTGGTCCTCATACAGTTCAAGTTGAGTCCGGATGAAAATTCTCCTTTCCCCAACACTGATATGGAACATAATACATTTTACTCCTTTAGCCTGTGGCTCCTGGCTTATCACCCTCCCCTCGCCCGCGAATGCCTCTAACCTTTCCCTATAGGCATTTCTGCTCCGCAGGTGGGGAAGAGTCTTGGTCTAAATGCTAATAGCATCCTTGCCAAAATAGGATGAATGGTCCAGCGCTTTTTTCTTAAAACCCTACCCCCATCCCACCCAAACACTGGAACTGAGGCAGCTTTGGTTTACCAGATGTCCCTCAGAGCTCTAGAAATTGAACCTTGCTCAATTCATGTTTAACTCTTTATTCATGCTTCCTGACATTCCAGACTTAACATAATTGGTCTTCCCAGGCTTTCTTTGAAAAGCTCAGGCTCCTTCCTTACATCTTTATTCTACTCTATTTAGCTGCTGTGCAGCACCCCACTGTAGCCCTTTCTATCTCAGCAGTTTCAGCATTGGCTTGTCCGCACCCATGGCCTTGAGCAAAGGCATACAAGGCAAGATGCTCAGAAGCCCAACATCCTATCACCTTTCTTGCAATACCCATTTTTCTAGCCTTTTCTTTTGATGACCTGATATCCATCTTAGTCACTCTTCCCTTTCCCACTGGTCCCCAAAGACCAGCTCCCAGTCTCCCTTTTACCTTCCTACATGCTCTCTACTCTTTAAGCCCCAGGGGATAATGCAGTCAAGTACTTGTTTTCTTTAAAAAGTTTTTAAAGGGATTCTTCTTTGACTCTAAAGGCTCCTTATAAGGATGTAGAGGCTTCCTCAGTGCTCCCCAGCATGATGCCCATTAACACCTACTTCCTATACTGCACTGTAAATAACTTGAAAGCAGGAACCATGCAATCTATTTCTCCAGTACCATGTGCATAGTAGGTATCAATAAAAAGTAAAAGATATCACCTGCCACTTCTTTCATCTTGTTCCTTCTGTTCCAGCCCATCCAGCTGTGCCCACTTCCTTTATTGGGACAACTAAGTTTGCATTTGTTCATTCCCAGCCCTCATTTGACCCCCACTGTTCACTGACAGCACTGCTGTAATACATGTAGCAGATTATTTTAAAAACATAGATGAGCAAGACTGGCTACTCACTCTGCCAGATAAATTGTCCTCTTTCCATAAAGGACAAGTAACCTTGTTCTGCCCTTTCCCCAAGCAGTCTGCACACTCCCTCTTCCTGCCCACACATAAAATCCCAAATCAGATTACCTAGTTTACCAGGACTAAGTAGAGCTCACCAATATACATACAGCCTGATTTTCATTTCTCAAGAAAATGTGCTGCAATGATTTAAATCCTCTCGCTACACATCCAAAGACAACCCAGAAACCTATGCTCTAAACACATCAAATTTCTTAATTCTCTGGGACCTAAATACTACAAATAAAGTTCACGTAACAGATTAATGGGACTCTCCACTATTACTAATTCTTGTGTATAAACCCATACTTCTAATTGTTTCTTGAAAGGGCTTTCTTACCCAGAAGCCAGAGATTCTACTTCCTGGGATTCTGTATTACGGACAATAGAAAAGTCAAACTAGTGTCATTTAGTTCTTTCCTTTCATTGCCTTTCCCCCTCTAATCTGTCCTGACTTCTCAGCTTCCATTAACAGCCTACAGCTGCAACTTATCAATGCCCGGAAGCCAGTGAAAGATGCCAAGCTAGACACATTCTATTCTGGTCAATCTCACATAGTCGATTCTGCTTTTTCTCCATCGAGCTCTTTTTCACCTGATGCAGCTGTCATCTGTCCCAATATCAATGCTTAAGCCCTCCAAAAGAGACCTGTTTTTCCTCTTCCTAACCTGCAGGACTAATGAATGTTCACATTAACCAACCTTATAAAAAGGCTGATAGGTTGAATCCTCAAGTAAATCACTTTCTGAGATCAGAAAGGTTTCGTCTTCCGCCTAATTCAATCAACTGGCTAACTGACAATGCAAACAAGAAGTCAGATCTTCACATCAGCCTGTACTGGAATAAATTTCCCATTAAAACTGTAAAACACACACACACCATTTGATAAAAAATATTTGCAATATATGCCAAAATAACTGACTTAAGGCACTCTTACAGATCAATATGAAAAGAGCCAAGACTTAGTCAAAAGAAAATGACCGAGTGACAAACACAATACATAAATGCCCAATATGCATGACCAATCATCTGCAATTAAAGAAATGAAAATTAAACACCATTTTTCACTTACCAAATTAGCAAAATTAAAGGAAAAATTAGCCAGTATTAATCAAAGAAACTGGTGTTTACAATGAGGTATTTTAGCTGGCTCCTTTCTGGAGGCACTTGGGCAATATTTTAAAAAATTTGAGTAAGCAACTCCTAGCAATATAGACTAAAGAACAGTATAAAAACTTGAATAAGATCACAGCATTGATTAAAATGGGGAGGTGTGAATGCCCTTTAGTAGAGACTTGGTTAAACTACCTATACACAAAACACTGAATTTTATGGAATCTAAGACTTCCAATTTTGGAACACCCATTACATGATGTTCTAAATAGGTAAAGATGCGAATTAAACTGTACTATGCCACTGATTTTATGGCATGCACCTCATTTTAACATGCCTGAAATTGGGATGGATCTTACAACTGATGAAAAGCCTAGTATGCAATCTTTTAAAAAGTATAACAAATTTGACATGGAAATAAGTTACAATAGCTGAATAGAATCATCTCACCTTAATGTATCAGTGAAAACAATTTTTTTGAAAGAATATACATCAAAATGCTAACTGTGGTTACTTCCAGCCATAGGTTTTTAAATTATATCTCTGCACTCTTTTCATTACAAATACTCATGACTCTTGTAATTGGATACTCAATGAAATATAAAATATTACCAGACCTGAGACAATGGTTCTAGAGACAAACACTACCAACCACTCCACTTTATGGACAGTATCTTTCATCCTCTACCTTGTCTGGCACTTTCACTTGTTCTCAGTACTCCGGTAAAAAAAAATGCAAAGTAGATGACACACTAGGGTGGGGTTGGGGATATTAAGGTAATAACAATTGGAAATTCAGTTTATATAGCAAGTCAATTTTTGCCAAATTCCCATTCTAACAGGAATTGTTAATAATGATCATTTAATATAAGTACCATTGTCCCTCAGTATTCTCAGGGAATTGGTTCCAGGAATGCCCCCACATACCAAAATCCTCAAATGTTCCAAGTCCTTTATATAAAATGGTGCAGTATTTGCATAAATTGTATATAATTTAAATCTCTAGATTATTTACACCTAATACACTGTAAATGCTATATAAATCATAAACTAATGTTTAGGGAATAACGACAATAAGTCTATGTGTTCGGTACAGAAACAACCATTCTAGGTCTAACTACATAGTAGATATCAGAAACAATGGAACATTTTTTCTAAATATTTTTAATTCCCAGTTGGTTGAATCTGCAGATTCAGCATCTGTGGATATTGAGAGGCGACTGTACTTGCCCTAAGATATGTAACTCACGTCTCACTGCTTATCCACACTATAGAGACGAGGAAACTGACGTAACGAAGTCACACAACTAGTACCTGGTACCAGTCTTGTTTCGGAGCATTACAATTCCTTTCTACTCAAATGACAGCTCTACAAATTTGTATCAGTTGGGATTCTGACTGTCATTGACTAAAACACTAATTCCATAAAAATCTTTAAGCTGTTTTTACTAAGTAACCAAAACCTAGCATTTCCATACATCTAAAATTCTAGATCATTCTAGGTTCTTATGAGATCTACCTAAAAAACAGGTAAATGTTCAAATGACACCAGGACAAATCTGGTAGTCCTGAACTTGCTTGCTAATTTGGCTACGTAGCTAATCTAAACCCTGTAAGGCACAGGTAGGCCACAAAAAGAGATATTTCTTTTTAAGGAAATTGGTAAAATGGAGTAAAGCTATAAAAAACATTAAGCCTTTTAAATAGAAAAGTACCCAGAGCAATAAGTTCTCTCTTCAATTAAAATAGCTATCACTGCACCGAATTTATGATTTTTTCCCCCAAACATCAAAGCTTATTTCTTAAAAAGTAGGGCTGCAGAACTCAAATTCTGTCGCTTGTATTAACTGTTCAAACATAAATGCCTTTCCTTTATCTATGATAACAGGCTTCACATTTTGTTAGTAATCATTTAAAAAATGGTTATGGTTGTTGAGATTTCAATCACATCTCTAAGAAACAAACCTATTATGCGCTGCTATGGGGTTCCTTTAAGTCACCCGAGGCCATTTTTTAATTCCCACAACTTTACTTATTCCATAAAAGACCCTGTCCTTGTCTAGACAAGAGAATGTAGATGAGGTTTAAAATATCTTCCCTTGTCAGTTTCAGAACTTTTACCACCTATAGGTAATAGGACCCAAGGGCATATGTAAAAGCTATTATGAGACACTCAAGAGAATAAACTGTTCCAAAAGGCCCTAAATTTTCAGGGAAAAGGCAGGAACACCCAACAAGGCATTTTCACTAAATTCAAAGTGGCAAAAACATTTTCAAAATTAGATTTTGAAAAATCTCTCAAGGTGTAAACAAGACTCTGCAAGATTTCATTTAGAAACAGAAACCTAACTTTATTCTATCACAAAGGGACTAAAAGACCATTTGCCCTCTTCACACACTGTGCGAAATATTTTAAGCTTTTCCTCCTCTCATGCTTGTACTAAAACCCCATGACTAATTCCTTTGCATTCCCATTCCTTTAGTCTACCCTCTCTGGTCTATGGTAGTGCAGCTAAGGAGACAAAAAAAAAAAAAAGACCAAAAGAAAAACAAACAAAAAACCCCACTTCAACATGCTTGCAATAGATTAAAATAACTTGCAACAAAAGTTAATAAAGTCTATTCTCCAGCTACAGAAGCAATCTTCAAATCAGTCTTCCCTCCAAAAATCTAGTTATTTTGAAGTTTGAGAGTTCTAAATAACAAGAGATTGGTGATCCCGAACCAAAAAAGGAATGCTAATGTTCTCCTGTAACTGAGAGGCATTATGCTCCTCAATCAACAATACAGTGGCAATTTTCTCTTAATAAACATCCTTTTTACCTGAAGAGAGCTTTCTCAGATGATTGTAATTATTTTACTTAGCATTATACAGCAAATCACTTCTCTGCCTCTGTCAACATGACTTCTAGCTCTACCTTGTGACTCAAGCAGGGGAGTTAATTGTTAAAAACACTTTATAATTTACTGATTTCGTTGATAGAGTGACTAAGTGCCACTCAATCCTTGAAGGTTTAATAAAATAGTCTGAAAAACATACTGTGCCCATTAGGTATGCTGATGAGTCTTAAAAGTTGCCTTATCCAACCCAGTCTTCCTATGCCTTAGACTTCAACAACTAAGTGAAGCCTTGTACATTTTGTATATACATACCAAATTATCTAGTTTGTAGAAAAAGTTTTTTACTGAAAAAAGTGGAAGCATCATTGAAAATTCAGAATTTCCAGGCAGAAGGCAAACCAACTGCCTATCTCTGAAAAGAAAGTTATCTGTATTTAGTTTAATTCAACAAACATGAAATCCTAAACATTTTCAGCCATGATATTGAGGAGGTGGGAATCTACCAACTTCTTTGATGTACACAGTCTTCAATTTCCAAACCCCTGGAAGTCTGAGCACAAAATGTCTAAACGTGTTCCTCCTCTAAGTACTGCCAGAGTGTGGTTGCCAAATGAAGCAACATTTCACTATGGATTATTATATCCACGGTGACATTATTCATCAGCTAATAAAAAAAATTTTAGTTACAAACTGACAAAATTCTAGGCAAATGTCAATAACCAAGTTCAGCCAGGCCACTTGATAGTATCTTCATTCTAAGTCCATGAAATCCAATGCCATTTCTTCAAATTCAAGGTCGTTTTTTAAGTTCCTAAAATCTGTTGAGAAATATCAGCTACAATTGCAATTAAGGTGATATAAACAATATTATCCAAAGATAAGCTACTTCTCATTTTCCCTACACAGTTCACCAAATATTTTTTTAAAAAATGAATATTAATCCTTCAATTCTCATATTTCTGTATGGGTAGCACTTAGCGCAGCTATATAAGGAATAAAGCCACAGCAAAATTAGTTAAGAGCAATCCTCATCTGATATGAATTACCTAGATTTAAAAATCCATAATGAAAATAGTCAGATACTAGTTGTCATCAGGTATCTTTCATGTCTTCCATGCACAAGGCTTAGAACACACATACAAGTACACTAGAATTGCCACCCTCCCATCACATGGGTAGCAAAAGGGACAAATGTTACTTGATTTAAAACATAATTAACACCTCAAATAAAAACATAATTTGGTAAATTTTACATTTTCTTATTTGTATGAGCCATGTCTCACCTTTTCTATTTACAAGTTAAAAACGGATTCCCAGTTACTCAAACCAGAAGTAATAAATGGCACAAAGCTAAAACTCTGCCAAATGGATAATCTCCTGATAAAGCACGGAAAAATGCAGTCCTCAGACATATTCCTGTCCCAGCTCAACTTAAGGAGTTAACCAAAATAATTAACTATACAAAATGTTCAGAATTATCATGTAAAAATCAATCAGCACAACAGAAAGATCTCAGCACTAAGTTCCCAGAAGTGCCACCAAACATGAAACAACTATAATCACAGTATTAAGCTTACATACAGCAAATTTATACTTAACAGCTTTCAGAACATTTTAAGTTGCAAGCCACATAATCTTTTCTTAAAATAATAAGACCATCTCTATCAAGAGGCTCTCATATCTTGCCTTTATTCTGATTATAGCAGTAAGAGGGAAAAACTTTGCTTTAAAGTAATTCAGATTTCCCATGGGGTAAGATGATTTTACCTAAAACTTTATTTTAAAAAGAATTATATGTTGCCCTGGGAGTAAAAGCTTATATCATAGGTCAGCAAACATTTTCTGTGAAGAACCAGATGTTTTATGCTTTGTGGACGATACACATCTTTGTAGAATATTGTTTTTAACCCTTTAAAAACGTAGATGCTATTAACTCAGGAACTATACGAAAACAAGCTACAGGCTGAAATGTGCTTAGATACAGCACTTATTTAAATGACACGCATATCCATGTTAGTAACTTTCCTGTGGCCAAAATCTTGATGGCTATAATAATATATCTTCATGTACTTTCTCAAATTAAGCTTCTCATCGTTTAGGTAACAATCTTTCTTTAGCTATATTCTTTGATTTAGTAAATCCCTTCTCAGCTTGAAACAGACCTCATTTCAATTACTTCTGATGTAAACTCCGTTATTTTTCTAACTTCAAAATCAAGTAAGATCAAGTTGTGAGAACAGGAGCAAAAAGTAAATGAACCCAAATTTCTGGAAGCTGACACTTAATATACATCTCAATGACAAAACCTGACAATTTTGCAGATGTTGTTATTTCACTAATTACTAGGTCTGGAAGTTGATTAGAGATCATTTTACTGCCTTGTTACTAGATATACTATTCATAGCAAACTGGTAATCAAGTTCTGGGATTTCTCCAGTTAACTTGGAGACGCTACACTTATTTACATATTAATTTCAATAAATAAAATTACAAATGTTTGGGTTAGTCTATTTTCTAAACATTTACTTTCTTTAGAAAGTAGAACTTACACTTGAAACTTACTGGATTTTGCTGATCAATGCCACCCCAATAATTAAAAAAAAAACCAAAAAAACTATATGCACCTGAGAGGTACAGAATTTGTTATATAAGTTATGTCAATGTTGAGATAATGTCCATTAATATACCTGATATAATCTTACCTTAAAGTCAAAATCACTCAGGTTCTAGAAGCTTCAACACTTCTCCATAAGTTTCTTTAAACTTTTAATACTTGTTGATTCTTTCCACATAATGCTACTGCTCTAAAAGATGTTTTTAAAATCCAATATACAATATTTAGACTTTGTACACAACTCCCTAATGTTTTAACATTTTTCTATTTCAGTGCGACCATCTCTAGCAATGAGAAAAAGAACACAATCAGAATATTCTAACTCCCTCCAAACTCATACCAAAAAATAAGCCCTAGACATGTGTCCTGCTTCCACTTTTTAAGTAAAACTGAGTAAAAGTAACTAGATGTATAGTGTGCCTAGTGACACATTTTATATCTTTCAGGTCCACACAGGTCTCAAAATATTTAACTAAAAAAGAAATGATAGCCCAACCCTTTCAAAGCAAGCTGAAAATATCTTCAGAAATATCAACTCTGGCATTATTTCTATTTAAAGGCATCAAATTTCACTAAAAGTCAATCAGTCATCATTATTACTTAGGGATCTGTATCGAAGCATTTTCTTTTGAGAATTATACCTTGTTTGTACCCCCGAACCCTACTCCAAAAAAAAAAAAAAAAAAGTGGCATTCAATATGATTAACCTTCACACTCGAAACGTGATCTGCTAAGAGAAATGTCAATTGTTAGGTCAGTCCTTGAAATTCATTTTATAAGGATTCAACATTCCAATTTTAATACTCATTAAAACAGGAACACCCCCCAAATGTGATTAGAAAGCCTAGTTTGACAAAAACCCCACATAATCAAAATCTAAGCTTAATGGGAAAAAATGAAATATGAGCATTATCTTGGGAGTGCACAAACAGATCAGAAAACACATGACGATAAATGGGCTCCTATCTGAGTGTTTTTATGACTTTTAAGAAGTGAGCATGAAAATAAAATCTTTATTTTCAGTTATTACCCACCAATAAAAGAAAGTTAGGTTCACAGTTTTAGCTCTTGACAGAAAGTGATCTAGGAGGCAAATTTACATCCATCAGATACAACTAATGGACCCAACTTTTTAAAGTTCAGGCTATCTTGAAAGCTTGCAACATATCAGATATTGCTGTGTATTCTCAAGTGATAGAATGCCAGCAATGGCTGACAGTGGATAGAACTTGTGAAGTATTTTAATAGCAGGTGTTTTCTATATGTTGCTAGAAATCAAGAGGTTTATAAACATGTTACACGTACAGATATGAGTTAAGATATTTTTAAAGTCTAAACAAACTGACTGAGGATATGAATGTTGCAATCTTGAGGGGTCAGTAGTCCATATGGACTAAATTAATACTTGCCTCTGGGTAGCAGGTATGTAAATATAAAATTATATTAGACATTAGCACCAGTGCAGAACACGCTTAGCATCATAAGATCCAAAACACCAGCACAGGTTTATCCATCATTAAAAAACCAATTACCTCCTTCCTAAGATGTCAAACTAGTAGGTAACTAGATTAATATCTCTAATCCAAATGAATAAGTTTTGTACTATACAACTTCTTTAGAAGTATATGGGAGAACTAATCAGCTAAATAGCAGACATTCTATGACTTAAGGTCTTTGATATTTTAAAAACTGGACATTACCATACATAGGTAGAAAATTACTGAAAATTAATGAGTGACAAAAAAAATCTTTAAAACTATATGTAAAATTTCTTTCCTGCTTATTAATAAATGTAGCAGAAGACTTTAAAGAAAAAAAGGAGCCTAGAAAACCTGTTTATTCATCATTCTCTCTTCATAAATGTTTTACTAAGTGGAGATGCTCTGGTTCAGGAATCCATTATTAACCTAATTTTCTAATGGAGAAAGAGGTAAAAGATACTTATCACTTTCTGTGAAACAGTCATCTATCAACTTAAGATGAAAATTAATAACAATATAGGAAGTTCAAAAACAATTTAGATTTTTGGTTTATATTTCATGGATGGTGCTGTTGTTCCAACCTTATAAAGTAAAGCTGTCTGCTTTCCAAATTCCAAAATTAACTCGAGTCCCCATCTCATCTTACTAACCAGTGTGACCTTTGGTTTCTTTAGGACAAAGAAGGATTAAAGAGTTGTTGATTATGGGTATACAATTTTGATTTGGGACCTTTCATATACACAAATCATACTGAGTGGCCAGACACAGTACAAAAATTATGCATTAGCCAAATCAACTTTGTTCCACCCACCCTGTTCGAGGGGGAAAGCCCAACTTCCATGAACTATTTCACCAGACAAAAATGTGTCTATCAACAACAAGAAGTAGCTTAAACAACTTTCACCAGTAAGGTGTCTGGTTTGGTTTTTAAAATGGGAAAGTCACACATTTCAAAAGCAAAATATAGTTGAAACTGTGACTCTATTATATTTGGACCCTAATGAACCATGCAGGAACAAGGGTTAATATACCAATGTGCTCTGAATTTGTTCAAGTCTGATATTTCTGTATATAAAGATTTAGCATATAACAACTATCATGAGAAGTGAAAAGATTTTTCCCCAGAAATGAAAATATTAAAACTAAGTTAAAATACATAAAGTAGTTAGTATTCCACACAGCATAAAATTTGACAATCAAAGTTTACATGTCCCAGGTTGACCACGTGTGAAAATGCAAAGCGGGTATTAAAACTGATATTATGTCCAATATTTAAAACCAGTTTGTCATTGGGGGAACATCTAAATCCTTAATTAAAAAACACAAATGAAGTGAAAGCTTTAAACTGGTACACACTGTTCACACCTATATTTCAAGTTTGGAAATGCATATTTGCAAGCAGCAATACAAAATATTCATGAAGAATGCATAATCTCTGAAAATTATGAAAACATCCCTGCTACCAATACATTTCTAAATACAAAACTGACTACCATATTGTTACTTCTGTGTAGCGAGAGAAGTTCATTTTCAAAACAGATAAAATTCAGTCTGTAGGTGTGAATGGTATGAATGACAGTCTTTTTTTTTTTTTTTTTTTTTTTTTTTTAAATTTCTTGGTTGGTTGGGATCCTTAAGCATGCAAAACCTCAGAGAGGAGGGTCCACAAAGGAACCAGGGTTGTTTTATGGCATCCAGTTAAGCCAGAGCTGGGAATGCCTCTGGGTCATCTACATCAGGAGCAGAAGCATTTGACTGAAAAAGAAACAAACCAAAATTAATAATTCTCAATTCTTGAAAATGAATTGCCAGTGTCTCTATTCAGACACAAAACTCTAAAAAAATCTTAAAGTTATTAAAGATACTAAGTAAAACATGTCAAAGGTTTTACTTTAAGGCAAAATACTGGATCAGAATAAGACTACAAATACTTGCAAACGAGCATTGTCCTGACTTTCTATCAAGACCTAAGAAAATTCCATAGTAGTCACAACATGGTTATTTTACTTTTCTAATAAATCACATTAAGTAGAGTTATATGGGATATAAAGATCCTCACTTTCTTAAGTATTCCTATATTTTCCCCATATGCTAAATAAGAATGGCATCAATTTGAAAGCAGACTAAGAAATTGATTATAATTATTTAAGCAGCACTTTTTATCAATGTTAGAAAGGGACTCAACTGCCAAGTGCTATTTACAAAAATACTGAAAAGGTCCACATACACACAACACTGGCCCTTAAAAAAAACACTTGATATCAGATGAAGAATAGAAACACAGTATCACTACATTCTAATCAAACACTGAGACTCAAGCAGGTGTGTTCCCCAATTTATCAGGTGTTGAGAATTCAGGGGAACATTATGGTTGTATCCTAGATAGACCAAAAGAGACAATGAACTAACCCAAAGGTTAGCTCTATTAACATTAATAATGTATACACATTCAAAGCATGAACTTTGGCATCAGAGTAGAGTTAAAACCAATTCTCAGGGCTTCTATCAAAATATTTAAGAACTTAAGTTTTTTGTTGCACAGTGCAAAGAAGGCATGGAAAACTACAAAAACAAGGACAAAAACAAGAACAAAAAAGGTGTCTACTAGACATTCATCTACTGCAGGGGTCCCGAACCCCTGGGCTGCAGACTGGTACTAGTCCATGGCCTATTAATAACTGGGCCACACAGCAGAAAGTGAGCATCGGGAGAGCAAGTGAAGCTTCATCTGTATTTGTAGCTACTCCCTAGTACTAGCTTCACCACCTCAGCTCCACCTCAAATCATCCATCAGGCATTAGATTGCATAGGAGCACTGGTCCCTGATGCCAAAAAGACTGGGGACTGCTGATCTAGTGAGTGTCACACAATTATATAATGGACACAATCTGAGACCTAAAAAGTAGTGAAGAGTCAGTGTAAAGGTAGTAGTTGGCATTTCAGGAAGACCTTGGCAAAGGCCAAGAGTTAACTTGGTTCTCTGTACTTAAGTTTCCTCTTCTGTAAAATGGGATATTTACGTAGTAACAAGAATTAAATGACAGAGTACACAAAATGCCTAGCACAGCACCACGACCAGCACTTAGTAAATAGTCAAGAAATGGCGACAGTCATTCAAGTGCTTTAAACAAAAACATAACCTAAAATGCAGTTTCTTGAAGGCATGCATGTCTACCTCTTCTTCTACTACTCATGCCCCCAAAGGACCTTGAGCAGTGAATTGCCAGAATCGTCTTCAAATTACTTAAAAGGACCAAATAAGTCAATTACCTTGTCAGTCCTGCTGCCACGGTTTGGACGTCCACCACGCCCACGGCCACCTCGTCCTCCCCTGCCACCACGTCCTGGGCGGCCAAGGTCTCCAAAATTGATCTCCAGCTGAGACGTTATATCATTTGCTGGTTTCCGGAAATGATGGTCCATAACCGAATCTTCAGCATGAGCCTAAATATTTAAGTGAAGGCCACTCGGTGATTAATAGGAAAGCAATGTTGCAAATTTCTAAATGAGCCAAATATCCAACCTGAACTTTGCGTAAACAAATACATCAACACCACTACAGATAAGCTTTGAGATCAGCTATAGTGTGATCTTGAGGAAGAATTCCTTTCTCTTTCATATTCCCCCTAACTCGAAGTTTGGATAAGTACATTTAAACTGTCCTTCAGATTAGGACCCCATAAAGAAACCCCAGGTAAAGAGATATAGATAGATGACATATAAAGTTTCTAATATTGGTAATACCAAATTTCGTAATTTTTAAGTTATAAAGGAAACTTGCACTATATTCTTCCAATGATGACTTGGGAAGAAAAATTGTATAGACTTCTCAGAATGCTTTTCTGTTAATATACAACTTTTACATGTTCCTCCATATAAACAAGAGCTACCAAGTGAAACACAACTTTACATAAGGAAATCTTGAATAGCTGCACATAAATAAAACCACACCTTAAATACACCAAAGGAATCATCTTAAAAATGAAGCCATGTTTGAGAAATCTAGATTCTACTTTGTATTAATGTGTAAGCTACACGACTCAGTCTGCAAAAGCCCAAGGATTTTACACTGATTAATGCCTAATTTCTTATACGTTTGGGATGAACTTTAATCTTTGAGTTGGACTTTTCTCATACTACTTTAAAGCAAGCTTTAATTTTTAAAAATAAATGTATAATCCTCTTTTAGAAAGGAATAATATTTTGTTCTATTGCAACTATTAATAACTACCTTTAAAGTACAAACAAGATTTGTATTTATATCCATGTTTTCACTCCCTTAACCAGCGGTCCCCAACCTTTGTGGCATCAGGGACTGGTGCTCCTATGAGAATCTAATGTCTGATGGATCACCAGCACCAGTAATGGTAGCTAGCGCTGGGAAATGGCTACAAATACAGATGAAGCTTCACTTGCTCGCCTGCTGCTCACCTCCTGCCATATAGCCTGGTTCCTAACTAGCCACTGACCAGTACTGGTCTGTGGCCCGGGGCTTGGGAACCCCTGCTTTAAGCATTTAGTATCAGAATTAAATATTATCTCTTAATGCCAGACCAACCTAATTTAAAGATAATAGAGAACTTTTTAAAATATTAATCTTAAAGCCTAAAACAAAATGTAAACCCACAAGACCACTAGCAAATTAAATTATATATACTTTCTAATTTTTAAATGTTTGCTATTGCAAAGCAACGATAACATTAGAAGCTTTTGTAAATTTCTAGAGCACAGACATTAAAAAAAAAAAAGTTGATATACTACTGAACCACCTCAAAGATTTTACAATAAATAAAAAGGAAGTCTGGATGTTCAGGGTACATTCCTAACCTTTAAGGTAACTAGTAGGATAAATTGGAGAAAAATTCTTTTTCTAGAACAGGAAACGATCAGGAAATAAGATCTCTGTCTCAGTTCTATCAATAACACTAACTCAGTTCTTCATTTCTAAAAAGGTTCTTTTCTCTAAATACTTCATATTTGTTGTGGGGTTGAAGGTAAGTAAAACAAAAAGAAGACTTAAAATAATGTACACAACAAACTTGAAGATCTACGTATACCACATGCAAAGGCCATAATGTGCCAATAAGGCAAGATTTAACAAGAAACTACATCACAAAGGCAACAACACAAAGAGCCCAAACACCTTTAAGTGTCTTAATAATGAAAGGGTCCTGGTTTTAAAGCTATTCATGACCAATTCTTTTATAATTTTTAAAAATTTCTAATCATATACTTCATCTCATATGATTATTTATGAAAAACTCACTGTAAAATACTTAAAACTGGGATACCTAACCTGATGTCTATAAAATACATGCAGAAGCTTCAGGGTATTAATGAATCACCTAAAATTATATCAGCATTTTGTACATGTGTCTTTGTCAAAGAAAAGTTGTGGGACCCCAAAAAAGTTACAAATAATCATCTCACAGGTGTCTAATAATTTTTTTTTTTTCAAGTTAACCTTAGCAGTGTAAATCTTCCTAAGATGAACTTTCAAGGTCTTTAATCAGGAATCCTATTTGTTTTACCCAGGCATCAAAACATTATCTGCAAAAACTATGAAAAAATAATCAAGTGCTCTAATGAAGCAAAATGTGTTTTTCCATAGTCCTTGACACTTAAAAAACAATGCCTTCATTTTATATTATTTTTATAGTCAATGTTTAAAACATCACCTCTAAACCCAGAAGAATAAGTCTCTTCATCCTCAGTTTTATTTCATGATGCTTCCAACTTTGTTTCAGAGCTATTTTTTTTAGAAAATTAAAATGTAATAAGATCCTATTTAATCTTTTTATTACAGGTTGACTTATTTCAATTCAACTTACTTTATGACTAAAATATCATACTTACACAAGCTATAAAAAGATGTAGCACTGGGACATTCCTCTCAGAACGTGCACCAAGGCTTAAAAATACCATCACAGCTTTGAAAAGACCTACCATATATTTTAAACAGTAATAATCATATGATATGCAACTTATCTTTTTTGGGGAGGGAACTACCATGTTAAATATAATTATGAACTGACTGAAGGACTAAATTTTTGGTATATATGATAATGCAGTTTATTTTCCTTTCTGAACAATTCATCGGCCCAAAATCATCCTATGTAAGCTTTCCTTCTTTATAAACAGACTATCCACATGAAATTTTAAACCAAAAATTATAAATATAATTCAAGATACATCTGAACATTTTTGAACACCACAAAACTTAACCTTACCTCTTCACTCTTTGACTTATGAAGAACAAATCCCTTCTTCCACTGCCCATCAGCCCCTTCATTTGGTTTTCGGATATTAAATTCTACTTTTGCCCGGTCCTTATTTTGAATAGCTTTCCACTCATCCAAAGTCATTTCTTTTGGACCCTCTTCCTTTACTTCTTCAACTTCATTCTCCCTGTGAAAAGATGTTTAAATTTTACATCTGGTAGGGAGCTAACAAAATCTACATTATTTATTATGATTATTAAGTTAATCTTGGCTGGTTGGTAATCTTTTCAGGAAGATGGTATCCAAGGACTAGAGGAACATAGTTTTCTTTGTAATCCAATGGCTAACATGTAATTTGATAGAGACCAGGAATTCAAGTCTTGTTGAATTAGTGAAAGTATGAATACCTGAAGAAAATACAATTCACCTTCAAAAACTTTTAAAATGTTCATCTGTCAGTAAGACAATCTGGAACTGGCTTTACTAAACCTAGAATGTACACATCTTAAAACACTATTTTGCTTTAAAATTGCACCCTTATGTAATTAAATATTGGTCCAGCTTCTCTTAAAACACATTTTTAATTTCTATAATTTCCCACAGTGTTAACTATAACATATATGAAAGTAATCACCTAGGATGCCTGTGAAAACAAGTTTCACATTCTAGAATATAAAAGCACTGTTTCTCTATGCTTTATTTCAGCAACACTTAAACTTTAAATGCCAAGTTTCTACCAATCCTAAATTCTATATACTCCAATTTTCAAACCAACCTGTGTATTGCTAGGAGACAGGTTTCACTAGTAATGAAACCGCACAAAACACACTGATTTCAATAGATAATATTAAATTAGTTATTTCCAACTATACTTCTCAGGTTCTATTATACATTATCCTTTCCTCTTTTTGAAGAAAGCAAGCCTGGGCCTAGGAATCCATTATTTTAGTCTAATCTCAATTTCCAATTGTCACCAAACAAGTTGTTTGCTATTCTGGGAGCCCTGCTTCTTTCCAAAGATAGCAGGTGATTCAGTTAGCTTTACAGCTCAAATATCTCCCTCCCACATTACTCTTCACTGTTTGACAAATTCCATCTTAAAACTTCCTAGAGCAAGTTTACACTGACTTGATGAGATAGATCTTGGCTATCAAGTCCAATTCTAGTCAGTTTACAGATGAGAAAACTAAGAAAAAAGATCCTAGTTATGACACAACCCAGAAGAGAACTCAGCATACTTTATCATATCATGAAACCATTAACATCTACCTTTAAAGGTTATTTTTAAAGATCAAATGAAACAAAATAGAAGCTCTGGAAACTATAAGGGGATAAAAGCTGTGTTTCTTAAAATTATCCTTCCATTACAAGATGTAATCCTATGCTCTGCTTCTCCCTTACTTTGCAGTAAGAGTGGAGACTGCTCTAATGTCATCATCATGATCTTTAGACCAAATACCCTCAATTACATTTCTGGGCCCTGAGTTAAGGATTTGCTTCCAATCCCCTATTAATACATGATTTCCTTCTGGTAAACATTTATAACCTCTTATTGCTCACTCTCAAGCTGATTTAAACACGGGTTCTTTATTAAAGGAACAACAGTTGTGTTGAGCATTATAAAGTACTTATGTTACGTAAGGTTCATTTAACTCACCTATGACACTTTACCACACAAAATTATGATTTTTTTAGTTTCATATAAATGAAGTCATATTACCCCAAGTTAAACCGATCACTTTAACACCAGGTTATTTTTATCTACTCTCTCCAAGAATAAATCTATTATTCCTAATTCCAACAAATCCATGAAATATAATACTCCAGTAATTATTGGTGGTTCACCATAAGAGCAATTCTTCCTGGAGAAAAAGCAAGTTTAGAAAAGTATCCCCTCCATGACTGATTTGAATATGCTCTGGTTAAGAACAATTGACCTAAATAATCTATCATGCAAGACTTTAAACCACAACACTATAAGAAATGACGGCCATATAACTGCTGCTTGGGTTGATAAAAACTAGAAGGTATTAAATTTCTATCAGTATAACATTAATCTTTAAAACCCTCCCACTCTTGAATAAACAAAAACACCAAAACTCAGTCTTTCACCTAAAAACTCAAAAAAATAAAAGATTTAGAAAACTAGTGACTATTCTGGCCCTTGTTCTACTCATACATTTTAAAACATGCCAATAATGCTATGCTCTAAATTCTACGTTGATTGAAAAAAAATGTTCAAAGAGACAGAGAAACTAATTCTAAAGTGGTCATGTTTTCTAGTTTTAATCCGTCTCGGAATAAAATTTGTATAATAAGAATCCGAAGTTACTTTGAACTATGAGTTCTAAATACTGTAATTTCTCTTATTTCAACCACTTGGTCTAATTTTTAGAAATGCCCATTTCAGATTCCAGTTCCCACCTATCCAACCTCTAGACAGCTATCACTTGAATTATACTCTTACTTATAATATTACCATTTCCCCTATTAAGCAAGGTAGTTAGATAAAATACATATCTTATTCCTACTGTCTAGCCCTCAGGTTAGAAGAGTTAATTTTTGTGCTTAGGATTAATAGGTTTTACTATTTTCCTTATCTTTTTAAGACAACAATGGTAGTTTCAAATAATTTTTTTCTTTCAAACCATTAGAGCTCAATATATACATGTGCAAAACACTCCTCCAAATAGATACTCTATGAGGGACTGGGATACAATAAAAATCTATTCTGTTAAAATACCATCAAGTAATAGCATTACACCTACCGGTTTTCTTCATGGTAAAAACCAAAAGTGATGTCCATGCTGGAGCATTATCACTATACATAAAACCACTTACTTATTTTCAGTGTCTGCAACTGGATGTTCTTCACCTTCGGGTGTTTCCTCAGTCACATTTGACTGCTCCAAGTCACTGCAATTATAAGATATTTGTTTCTGAATGTATTTTGGGGACTCTCTAAGGAAAGAAAGAAAAAGAAAGGCATCTAGGTCCATTTACATGTAGCCAAAGAATTCTTTATACAAAAGTATTTTAAAATCCTCACATTCCCTAAGAGCTTTCTCCTACTAAAGTTATGCACTAATAGGCCTTTAAGAGATAACAATTTTAAAATGTACATGAATCCAAGTTATAGATCAAGTAATTTACTCAGTGTAGCACAACAGACAGTTCTAAATCAAAGTTCCACTGACTGATCAAATTTTTTTAATGACCAGAAGGGTCAATATCTAGAAACTATTAAAAGACACACAAGAAGTCAGATTATTCAAATAGCATCAATGTAGGGTTTCATATATCCATATGAAAAGAAAACTGTTATCACATATATTAAAATATAGAAAAATTGGTCACTTGATACACTAAAAACCAAACATATCCAACAAGACATTATCCTGTAAGAAAGTAGCTCTGAGATGAAAGCATCCATTCTTGTCCCAGGGACAAATAAAATTTAATAGTTATGGGTGAACCTCTATTAAGGTATAGCATCAATTTTATTATTTATTAAAAAAAAGAAAGAAAGAAAGAAAGAAAAAAAACAGAATACCAACGTTAATTCATCTTTGACAGTTCCCCAGTTGTGAGATCCGCTACCTCCACGTTTGTCCTCATGCTTCAAGCCACTGTAATGTGAAAAAGAACTAAAAAAACTGAGTTAACATAATACTCTTTAGTTCTGAAAATTCAAATTTTGTTTTGTAAAGAAGTAGATTCAAATATAAAAATAAAATAAAAACCAGTAAGACTTACGATCTATCACTTCCACTATGCCTATCAAATTCACGTTTGCCACGAGAATCAAATCCATCTCCTCGGCCCATTCCACGTCCACGGCCTCCTCGACCTTCCAAGGCCACCACGGCCTCGGATAGGCCGGTCAATAATTGGTCTACAACAAATGAAAAATATTATACAAGCCCCAGGTTTCCAGAAAAAAAGCATAAAGGGAATTCATTCAAAGGCTCGAAAATATAGGCACATACTTACTGGCTCATAACCCAATAAACATGTTTTAGGAAATAGTCAATATAGTCTATTTCTTCTAAACACATAAAAGGAAATCAAAAGTAGGAAGCTCCAAAAACAAGAAAATTATTTTGACATTCTCTATAACTTACTAGTACATACTTTTTCATTGTTATTCATTTCATATTATAATCCAGTAAAACTGCTATTCCCCAATACATTTAATAATTAAAATAAACGCATTTAACCTGCATAATGAGTAATCAATCTGCTTTGCTATAAACAATTATCACCACAGGGGTTTCTGTTAACGTATCATCTGGAGATAGCAAGGAAAAGAAATTGTTCATCCATTCAATTGAAGTGTTTCACTACAAGAAATATAAATTTGAACACTAAAATATATTACCAAAATGTCTGAAATAAAGCAATGCACACATTCAGAGGATTCTTTGAAAAACTGATAAATGTAACCACCCATTGTCACCGGGCAATTATGACCAATATATAGCTTTGTGTTAAGATGCGACCCTACAAACTGACAAAACATAAAGATGTTAAAAAAAATCTTGCCTATCAACTGAAAATTCTCCTCCTTCACCCTTTTCTTCAAGTGGCTTTTCAAATCGTCGTTCACGAGGTGGTCGCCTTTCAGGTCTCCTATCAATTATTTTCCCTTCTCCCTGAAGCTGTTGATCAGGTCTTCTTCCAACACGTCTTATTCCTAAAATGATATATAACCATCATAAGCAAATTATTTCGCAATACAAAAAAATTTAGGCCTAGACTGTTAAAAGAAAAAAAAGTTGCTATTCTTTTCAGTCCACTAACTAGCACTTCCTGTTGAAAAACTGGGCATCTCTAAACTTAAAGTACTTTACAGAAATTTCTATTTAAAGACAAACTTTTCAAACTACTATTTAGTTTGCCAAGTCAGTTTTCCCCCTAAAGCATTCTCTCTGTAGCTGACTTGCAAGTCACTTGCACAGGTAGCTATTATTCCTCACTTTTCAAGACCAGTCTCTTATAACTTAAAATTCTAAATTTAAAGATGTTTTAGGAAAAAGATATATTTTGGCTTTAAAGATACCAAAGGTAACATCAGTAGCCATTCATTAATAATAACCAAGCAACCCCACACATTTGCTAGATAAGAATTGACCAAAAAACCCAAAATAAAACAAACAACAAAAAAAGTCACACTATTTTATATAATCTGGAGAAAAAACAACACAATGAAAGGCTGCTAATTTTATGAAATTTTGAAACTGAAAGGAAAACAAATGGCACTTGGGAATACAACTCTAGTTTTAAACAGCTATTTAACCAGAAAAAAAGTACCACCCACCATCTTCTATTAATTTTTATATACATGCATACGTATATATACACAAAACACTTAACTTTAAAAAAATAATCTCAAGTAACCACTAGGAAATAGTGAGCTTTTTCTTTTGGTTTGTGCTTACAAATATCTGTTTCTAAAGAATCTTTAAGTTGATTCACCCGGTTCTTTCTAAGAAAGTGGAGCACCATCAGGACCCACACAGTTGTTCAGGTGCTTGGAACTAGAGCCAAACGTTAAATATCAACAAACTCTTCAATGAAATTTTAAAGTCCATTCCACATAAACTCTCAGGACATAACACAAGTGTTAGGTCTTACACCAAGGCATTTTAAATATATTTCATCAGATGTATAGTGTGTTGGGGCGGGGCTATGTAACCAGTCCTTATAATGATATCCAAGCCAAACACACCCAAATGAACAATGTCTTGCTTCTCCACCCAATATTCAGTATTAGACTTACAGAATCTAAGAAACATACTACATCCACCCAATAATTGACACTTAAAATGCAAACTTCTCGATTACTGTATCTGTATTCACAAGCTCACTTGATTTTCACTAGATTTCAGGCTTTTAATATTAAAAAACCAAAAACACCTTGGTCTACTCAATAACCTGTGGTGTCAATTCTTAAATTCTTCAATTGACAAAAGATAAGCTACAAAACTAATTCTTATAAATATTAAATGCACATCAAATATATGTCTAGCACTGTGTCAGGAGTTATATTCAAAGGCAGGGAACAAATGATCAGGGTAACTCCTTCCCACAAGAGGAAGAGACTATTTGCAGGTCTATCCCCAATGCCCAGAACATCAATTCACACACAGCAGGATCTCAAAACGAGTATTTTACCATTTAACATTTTCCCTTTATTTATAAATTTGTTTTATGAAATTTAAGGTTAATGTGCTCTGCAACACTGATCTAAAGAAAACGCTGATAGTCAATATGAAAGATTTCCCAAGGAAAGACTACTGAATAACAAACAGTCCTGTAGGTAGAAAATAATCCCCTACCTACATAAGTTAAAACACTAGTCTCCAGGTAAGTGCTTATTTCGAAGGTGTGCTTTATGATCAAAACTGAGGGATTTAAACTATGCTTCATGCTTTGAACATTCAAAATGGGTGACACACCTACCTGGAAGATTTTAGATTTACACTTCAGACTCAATTTTTTCACGTGCTTTTTTTACATTAGTGTGATCAAATACGTAAAGTTGAGCACAGTTTAAATAAGTACAGCAGCCAGTGCTCAACATAGAAGTAAATGATTTATTCAGTTGTGCTACACGTGGCTATAAAGCTTAGCTGACTGAACAGATATTTGGCCCAAGGATGTATACATGCTTTCGAATATTCCCAACTCGTGCTTAATTCCAACCTGTAATTTTAATACAAGAATTCTTGTTTTAGCCACCACCTCAGTTCATTCCAAGCCTCACAAAAATTCTATTAGAAAAATCCTAAACCAAAACCTAACGCCGTTGTTTTGATTTTTTTAGTTGAATGCTCACTAAAGCTAAGAAAACAACTTTCAGGAGCACGTGCCAGTAAAGGGTAATTTCAACTTTAATCACAGAAAAACAATTTTAAAGATTAAGAGTTCTAGCCCTACACCTACTTGTTTATGTATGTTTTTCTCATCCCCAACTGTTCTACTTTTTCATTCACCACAAGACAAACTCGTAGTGAGTAAAAACGCAAAAAAAATCGAGCTTAAGACAATCCTGTGAAGTTTACAGTGGCCTGGAAGCAACTATTACCCGCCAATGAAATCCTGACCATGCTTCACGCACATGTAGAGAAAAAGCCACAGTCAAAAGAACTCTACTTGAGCTAACGTGACAGCCTGTCTGCACTCATTTCACCACGAGGCAGGGCCAAGCCACATCACATGCAAAAAAGAGTGCGGGGGATCCGGAGAAGAGATCGTGACACGATGAACGATCCTCAGAATTTCCTGCGACCACCAATCTTCATTCAGAATTCTTGCTTCTGCTTAATCGAGTGTAGTCAAATTTCTCATTTTCCCCCAACAGTAAACTCGCTCTAGTGAGTTCTAAAGTTTAACAGTTGAGGGGGTAATGGGGGGTACAATAAAGAACACGTGGCACTTAAAACAGCAGCTTATTCCAGAATATCACATAGCGTCGAACACTTTAGGAGCGCGGTGTAAACTCCGACTCCGGCTTTTCACTAGGGTGCTGCTCCCCGCCATCGTGGGACAAGATGGCTGGACAGAAATCTAAAACAGACAAAAGCACCTCAAAGCAGCACCCTGAGGGAGACCTCTGTGCAGGAAGAAGCTGGGGACCCCACGCTTCCCCGTCACCTCCGTCCATGCGCTGGTTGCGGAATCCCGCGGGAAGGCAACCACCTCCCGGGATCCCGAGCACGCCTGAGGAGCGGCTCAGCTCCGGACCACGCTCCTCCGCGCACAACCTGAGGCGGGAAGGGGGTGGCTACAGGAACCTTGCAGGCGGTGGTTTGAACTTGGGGCTAGCACGCTCGCGGGACCTGGCTTTTGTCGTGTGGGGAAAACCTGAGGAAATCGGCGGCAAAATATCCCGCGGACTCCCGGAGCTCGAGAGGCAAGAGGTAGCCCCCCAAGTCTCCCCAGCTCCTTCTCTTGCCCGGGTCTCCCCCACTTTCTACCACAGATTTACCTTCTTTCTTAAGCGCCACAGGCGGCTGCGTCTCCTCTTTCTTGTCAGCCACGCCAACGTTGGGAGGCAACGGGTTCTTGCGATCTTTCTGGGACTCTTTACGCAGCTGTTTGCCTGCCGCATTGGAGTTGGTCTGGGCTGCGGCCTGAGCTGCGCTCTTGGCCCCAGGGCCCCCAACGCCGCCCCCGCCGGCTTCTTTTTTCTTGTTTTCGGCTGCCTTCAACACCTCGAAAGGGTCCGATTCGTCGTCAAATAACTGGTCGAATCGGTTGGTGACCACGCAGCCGAAGCCTTCCTGTAAATGCCCAGGCATGATGGTGGCTCGGCGGCGCGTTCCTCCACGGATTGCAGCGGGCCGCGCCAAGCCAAGAGCGCCTGCTTCAGCTCTTCCCGCAAGATGGCCGGGCCGAGAGAGGGGGGCCGTCTTCTCTTCCGGTGCCAGGCACACATCCGGGAGCGGCCAGCGCCGCGCGGCATCATGGGGTATGTAGGCCACTGTTGCTTCCAGTGAGAAGGCTCGGGGCGTCGGGACTACAATTCCCAGAATGCACGGCGCGGCAACTCTTCGCGCGCGCTTAAGAGGCGGGACCTCAGAGAGAGTGGGGCGTGCGAGCTGAAGGAGGGGAAGCGTGGTGGTGGGCGGAGTCCTGCCACCTGCTCTTGCCTCTTTTAAACTCTCTGGGTCTCGAGTTGTCCTGAAAACAGGAAAACGTGACGGCGTGTTTTGCTCTCGAAAGTACTCTATCTTTGGTTTTACTCATCCTGCATCCGACCCAGGGCTTACTTTCGCTACCTCTCCGGGGGTGGGGGGTCAAGGTGACTCCCAGATCTCACAACTGGAGACACAAACTTCCGGGGCTGAGATTGGGGGTGAGGTTACTGAGGTGCCGCATTGGCCTCACTAAGGCAGCACACGATCTCTTTTTAAGTCTCCAGCTCCTCAGTTGCTGGAATCGCCCTCCTCTACCCCTAGTAATGAATCGAGACTCCAGTTTAATGTGAGGCAGAATATGCTTCCTTTCGCAGGGACGTGAACTTGAGTAGCGGAATTAAGCAACAAGACAAGTTGAGCTATCACTTGGGAGTGTCGTGCACCTTTCCTGAGTGAGAAATGCTGTTTTGCGAAGGATGTTTTAATTCCTGTTAACTCCTTACAGTGCAGCACTTCCTAGACACTGGACAAGCCTAGAAAAGGCACTGTTTGTAGAAACACTTTCTAGAGTCAATTCAATTCTGTTAGTGTCCGGTAAGCCAAAGATTAGGTGTTAGTAAAATGTGCTCAAGAAATAACATTTTAGAACATGCTAAGAGGTGCAATGAAGGAAGGAAGATATGTGAGTGAATTGTTATTTACTAAAAGCATTGATATTAGTCGAGAATATTAACGACTATTAAAGTAATAGAATGACTGCATATTTGGTACCACTATAAATATTTACATATACCTTTTAACCCTTTTTCCATTAACACAGAATATAATAGAAAATGCATCTCTATGTTCCAGATGCTAGAAATAACCTTAATCTCAGCAACTTGTCAGGTAAGTACTTTCCCCCTTTCACAGATACCGAAACTGTTAGAAGTGAAATGACTTAACAAGTTCACACCTCTATAGATGCTAGTGCCAGGAGTTAACTCAGTCTTCCAACTCCACTATGAGACTGTTGACATCAACTTTTAAATCCAAACTCTGCTTTCTGATAGAATTCAGTCAATTCTTAATTAATTTTTTCAATATTTAATAAGACTTAAATATTGTTGCATGCCCAGCAGGGTATGTAATGTAACAAGGCTGAATGTAATCTTAATTTCTGAGTAAATTTTAAATTAATTCCTTAACAGGGAAAATAAAATACAAAGTCATATTACAGGCATGTGGCAGCAAGCCTGGTGGATTTTTTCCTAAATCCAGCCCCCATTCCTCAAAGTTACCTGTTTATCTGTTGCCTCAGTCCGTACCACACACAGTCCCAGCTCAGATATACACCCCGTCCACTTCCACAAGCTCTGGCTTTTGTGGCTCATACCAAGACAAAAGACAAGGAGTTTTTGATCATACTCCTCATGCCCCTTTGAAAACAGCTCAAGTGGAATTTGGGAGATCTCCATGCTTCAACAGCATTTTCTCTTTACCAAGGGCTGTTAATAGCTGCATTTTTGAGATATCTGCAGCTTACCTCTTTGGGCCCATGGCCACAACAATAATATTTGAGAGCTAAAAACTTGATACTTTACTAATGTGCTTTTGGTGTATTTTACATGTATGACCTCATTTAATCCTCACATCAACTCTGCGAGAAAGGTATTTCCTTTTTAAGATGAGGAAAATGAAGCATAAAGAGACTAAGTAACACCCACTCTTACTATACTCTGGCCTGTCTTTAGTCATTTTACCCTGTGTACAGATCTCTTGTTTCTTTAAATAGCTCTTTATGACCACCAAACATTATTACAATAAAAATATTTAAAGTTAAGCTACACATAGGGAATCGTATGGCCTTGAATTTATGAGGTTCACTTATGCTCCTCAGAGAATTACTTATTAATAGATTAATTAACTTATTATTATGTTAACATGGAAATATGAATAAACATTTAGAGACAGGGGAAACTTGTAAGCACTTTCAACTCCCTTCTCTCCTTTTTTTCTCTCTTGGAATTTTGGTTAATCCAGGAGAGTTTTAAAGTATGCAAATAAAGCTCAAAATGGTAATTCTTTTACATCCCGAATCAATTATTATCTTATAAGTAACTATTTTCACTAATGTTCCCTTTCCCCTAAGAAGTTAAAATAGTTTTTTAAAATATTTAAATATACCTCCTACTCTCAATAGAAAAAATATTGCCAAATAAACCTCAAGGAGGAGGAAAGGAGACTTCTTGGGAGACTTATTTAAATTAAAGGCATGAGTTGTAAAGTGACAAGTTGTAAGATACCACTGATTAGAAATGTAGCCTACAATATCAGTTCTCTGTAGTAATGCTTAAATCACATAGCTATATATCTAGGAATAGAATTTCTGAATCATACGGTAACTTTATGTTTAACATTTTGAGGCACCAAACTGTTTTCCAAAGAGGCTGCACCATATTACAATTCCACCAACAATTATGAGGGTTCCAGTTTCTTTACATCCTTACTAATGCCTGTTACTGTCTTGTCTTTTTGTGTGTAGTCATTCTAGTGGATGAGAAGTGATATCACATTATAATTTTGATTTGTATTTCCCTAGTGGCTAAGGGTGTTAAGCATCTTTTCATGTGCTATTGGCCATTTTTATACCTTCTTTGGAGAATATATTTTTAGATCCTTTGCTGTTTTCTATTTCTCTCTTTGTTGTAAGAATTCTTCATATATTTTAGAGTCAAGTGCCTTATCAGTTATATGATTCGCAAATATTTTATCCCATTCTGTTGGCTGAATTTTCACTTTCTTAATGGTATCCTTTGCAGCATAAAAACTTTACATTTTATATGGTCTTTTGTGATTAAGTCCAGTTTATTTATTTTTCTCATCACTTGCTCTTTTGTTGTCATTTCTAACAAGGCTTTACCTAACCCAAGATCACAAAGATTTACTTCTATGTTTTCTTCTAAAAGTTATGTTGATTTTAAAATAGTTTTAGCTCTTACATTTAGGCCCATAATCCATTTAAAATTAATTTTGTGTTCAATGTATTTCTCTTTTAATTTAAATTAATTTTGAATGTTAAACCAAAAAGAAAAATTTTAGAACAAAAAGAAAAGCTACTGTTATTATTCATCTGATTCTTGTTTTAAAAACGTATTATTTTGGACATTACAATAACTAGCAAGTTTTTAGATTTTAACACATCCAATGATATTCCAAATGCATTTGTATAAACTCCTTTGAAAATAGAAAATGTATTTCACACTTAATACTATTTCTCAATTTATTTATTATAATAGTAAACATTTAATTCAACAACTATTTATTGAACATCTACCTGTGTGTCCAGCACTGTTCTGGGCCTTGAGGATTCTGCAGTTAACAAAACAGACAAGACCCTCATTTTCATAGAATTTACATGCTGGTGGAAAGAAACAAAGAGTAAACAAATAAATACATCACCAAGATAATTTTCAGAGAGTGGTAAGTATCATGATAGTGTAACATGAGGGAGGAACATTTTTGAGTTGTATGGTCAGAAAGCCGCCTGCGCTATGGCTTGAATGACAAGAAACCAGCCTTGCTAAGATTTGAAGAAAAAGGAGAAGAAACAGCAAGAAAGAGAATATGCAGTAGGAAGGAGCTTGAAGATTCCAAGACAAAAAATAAAAGCAAAAACAAAAATATCTGAGCGTCTGTGGCCAAATGAGCATGAGGTTGGGATGGCAAATTGGAAGGCAGATCCTGTAGAATACAAAAGTAATTAAGTCCGCGTGTGCTTTCAAGCTGCTTCCACTTTCCTTTTTCAAGAAGAATCCTTCAACTAATATGGTACTAAGGTATAAAACTTAAACCAGGAAAATATTCTGTAATTAAAATTCTCTTTGTTATTCCAAAGGAGGCCAGTTCAACACATTCTTGAAGTTCTAACCTGATAGCTGAGGCACTGAGAGTGTAAAAACGTTACCTACTTGATCCAGTAGGAGCTCAAACATTGCTCTTTTTTACTATGGTAGAGAAAAGTTCCCTCTCTGCACTCCAACTGTTCTTGGCTTCTGTGAAGTGGATTAGAGGCAACAATACCAAACAAATATTGTTGGCAAAAGCTTTCTTCATGGTGATATATTGTTTACCAGGAGCTACAGGAGAGCTGAAACAAAACATTTCCAGGTGGTATTCCTCAAACTGAAAACTTGGAAGAGATAATTACTTATAAGCACAATGCTCAGACATAATAGCTGAATGACTGAATGGTAACCCTTATCTCAATAACTGAACTGATCTTCAGAGATACTACTCTTGATTACCGGCTAGAATCTCTTAGGTTTCTGCTGCTCCCAGAGGAAACAAGTAGTAAGATTGAGGGAGACAGAGGCCTCATGGCTGACATTCACAGGAAGAGATTGTGTAGAAACGTTGGAATAAAGTGTGTGTGCATGCAGATAGGTCAGGCAGAGATACAGGAGTGAGGGCTACAAGGGCTGGCTGCCCGCCACTACCACCACCCGGAGTTTGTTCCTCTAGTGTCAACTCTGTAGAGATTGGGTATCTCTTTCAAATTTTAATCTAGGGTCTGATTTCCATGAAATTCCATACAAATTTTGCTTATCCCCAAGATAGAAGTTACTTTCATCAGATTTTTTAAATACTTAAGAGCAATCTACAGAAACAGAAAGTAGATTACCAGCTGCCTAGGACTATGGAGGAGCAGTGAAGAACAATGGGCAGTGACTGTTATTGAATATAGAATTTATTTTAGGGATGATTAAATTGTTCTAAAACTAGATTGTGGTGATGGTTGTACAACTCTGACTATTACAAAAAGCATTGAATTGTAAACTTTAAATGGGTTAATTTAAAGTTTACAATTGGTATATGAATTATATTATTTTTTTTTAAATAAAAAAAGGACTAAGAATCACTGCTATCTGGCATGAACCTCTGATCATGTCCTATTTTCTAATCCCAGCATACTCACATCTATCATGTACTGAATGCTTCTTATGTGCCAGGCACGGTACTAGGCGTACTACTATGTTATATAACAAAATTTGAAGTAGGATTGTTATCCACACTAAACATGAAACCAACAAATTGTAGAGACTGGATTTGAATTGAATTCTATCCAGCTCCAAAAACTCATGTTCTTTCCATTGGGCCACCAGTACATCTCAAATTTTCTAAGTGCCCATAATAGCTAGAGGGATACTACTTCTGAGGGCAATGTAGTACATTACTGCCCTTCTGTTCTGTTCTGATCAGTTGTTACATTCTAACAGTTCTTCCTATTATCTCCCAAACCTCTTCTCCATCCCCATGGCCAGCACTTCAATGCAGGCCTTCATTTCTCTCTAGGAGTATCCCTGTACCTGATGGCATAACTTTAAATCTCATCTGGTCTGGATTACCTAATCATATCATTTCAAGACTTAACAGCTTTTAATGGCTCCCCATTTATAGCGTCGAAAGATAAAGTCCAAAAATCCTCCAGCAAGCCTGAAGACCCTTAATAATCTTCTGGAAAGAAGATGACAACGTATTACTAAGGGCTTGCCATCTTTCCAGCCTCCTCACCTTCTTTCCTGCTTCCCCCACTCTGTCCTTGCACCCTAGCCTCAAGCCATAGAGAAACCCTCATTCTACCCATGCACATGCACGTGCTCCATGACCTTCATATACGCTTACAATTTCCACATCTGTTCTAGTAATTCCATAGCAAATTTCTTCTCATTTTACCAGATCTTACCTTGAGTTCACTTCCTGTAAGAAGCCCCCTGTGACCCTAAACATCACATCTTCCTGTCCTCCTTGTATCTAATATTACCTATTTCTACCCCATTTGTGATACTTATCACAGTGCATTGTCATGAATGTTCACATCCATTTACGCTCTTAGTAGTTTGTACATATTTAATAGTGAGGGTGTTGTGTTTAGCTGTTTTACTCCAGTGCTGATGCGTAGCACATAAATAGATCTATTGAAAGAATGTGTCTGTATTTTCCACTAGATTACAAGTTCTTTTATTTCCAGTACCTAGCATATTTCTATTTTTCTAAAAAATCTCTGTTTAATGATACTTTATGCTTATTGAACATTTACTGTGTGCCAGGCATGGTCTAAACATTTAATAGTTCAGTGTTATCATTAACCCATTTTACATTAGAGACCTGATGTTCAGTGTTATCATTAACCCATTTTACATTAGAGACCTGAGGCACAGAAAGTTTCAATAATAAGCTGTGTGACCTTGAGCACATGAATAGCAAAGCTACAATTCAAAGTAGTCTGGTTCCAGTCTCTGCACTCCGATGCTATGCCATATTGCCTTTGTGTGAGTGTCTGTCAAGTGAGGGAATGAATAAATAGGGTCCCTTCCAACCTCTACAGGAGCCTGTTGAAGGAGGGAGGATAGAAAGTGCATTAGGAACTAGAATGCACTTAATTTCTCATGGGAGTAATGTCATAGATTTCACTGAGATTAGTTGAAGTACATACTCTGAGAACTTAAGACACATTACAGGCAGTGTAAGCAATTGTGAGTTGGCCAATCATGCTAGGAGGTGGTCTTGATCTGGGCTGTGTGAACTTGACTCTAGTGGGCTGCTATTGAGTAAAGACCCTCCCATATAGTTGTCACCCCACTTAATATTTATGTAGCCTGAGCTTGTTTCTTAACCTTTCTAAGCCTGTTTCCTTATCTGTTAATAGGGATATAATTGTTAGGATCTCTTAGGATTGTGAGGATTCAAGGAGTTCATCTATGTAAAATACTTTAAACAGAGAAGGGCATGTAGTAAAAAAGAAAAATAAGAAGTGTTTCTCCTTGGGGAGGGCCACTAAAGCCAGGTAATCATTTCAGTGGTTTGTGAATAGCTGCCAGCACCTTTTCTAAGTGAGTAGCAGAAGAAAGAGAAGGAAGAGAAACTTAAGCCAATTCTGCTACTTTAGGAATTAAATTTAAGAAAGAGAAGGCCATTGTAAATGTTTGCCAAAAGGAAATATTGGGAATACAACACAAATAAATAATCACCTTAGGGCTCATTAAGAGATGTCTGACCATATATTTATAGAGAACACCTCTCTTTTGAGGAATTTAAGCATCTTTTAAAATTAGAATCTTTCTAGCTCAAGGGGATTCAGAATGCTGTTAATTTTAAGGATCTCGTTTCCTTCTTTCCCTCAATCATCTTTTTCTCACTTCCTCTTCCAGCTACAAATTTCTTTCACAACAGCTTTTTAAAATTCATTTCCATTGATAAAATCCCTGAGTTCGTTGTTGTTCACATTGAGAGGAAATGGTTAATGAAAGTAAAGTAAAAGAAAACAGAGAAATACTCAGTCCCTATGGTTGCCTGCTAGAAAAAATGCCAAATGGCAGAGGCCTTGCTGAAAACTACCCAGCCACAAGCATGTGGGATTGGCCTACCACAAGGTAATCCTCCGAGGGCATTTATACCTAACAGCCTAAAAATTGGATGGCTTTAGAAACTCTTCCCCAACGAGGTGCTACAATCAGACTTGATAGTAAAATATTAGGATCTTAAGTTCCCCAATCAGTTACTTGTAAGCAAGAGTCTGGAATCATAACTCATGGGTGAAGGATTAGGATATGGGAATGTTTTAATCTATCTGGGAGGCCATATAGCAGGATGGTGAAGCACAAGCAGGTACTGGGGCCAGAGAGACCTCAGTCTGGATCCTGGCCCACTACTTACCACCTTGGTGATTTTGCACAAATTGCTTATTCTCACCAAATTATGATTTCTTCATCTTTAATATGAGGAATAAAATGGTACCCACCTCACAGGGCCATAGTAAAAATAAAATTAAAGGTTCCTAACACATTTCAAATACCCTACTCAGTAAATGTTAATAACCACTACTACTAGTTTTGCCAGTCTTCAACATCAACAGGTGGAAATCAACACCTCATACTATACTTTCTAGTACAGAAGCTGCAGGACTGTGCCATTCTTAGTTGTTCTCATTATGTGCACACCAATACGTCACCCCAGAGGATCTAGGTGGGTCTAAGAACTCAACCATGAATTTCTAGGGTAAAAGAAACCTAAGTAGGAGCAACTTACATCAAGGACAAGTAATATACTTATTCATAACAGTATCTATTTGAGCACCTAATACATTATCCTACTGAATCATCAAAATAGTCCTTATGGGAGTATCTTTAGTCCCACTTTATAAAGCGAGAAACTGAAGCTCTCAGAGGTTTACCTACCTAGTAAGTGGTGGAATTGGGATTTATCCCAAGATTATCAAACACAAACACACTTTACAATCTTGTATCTGAAGGCTTCAAGATTTCGCAATGTAAGATACAAAAGCTCAATATTTTTACTTCAATATGAGCTGTAGCAAAAGCTCAAAAGGTAGTTCCTCCCAACAGCCCCTTACTCTACCTCAAGGACAGAATTCCCCTTAAGCACTCCTCTCATAGACACATGCTTGGTTTGTAGAGATTCTGAGCAAGATCCATTTAAATCATATTTGAAAGACACTAAAACACAGGGCTGTTACCCTGAGGCTGTCATGCCTATCCACACTTGGTAATGAACACCTATCAACAGGGCAGAGCTTGCAGGGAAGCCTGAGAGAGGAAGAGCTTGCAAGCAAAGCAATGACGTGCCCCAAATAGCCCTATGGCAGAATGTATTCTCTAAAGATGAACAAAACTCTCATCCCACACGCTCTTCTGCAATGTGATCTTGCAACTCACCACAGAGGTGGAGTCCATTGCGCTTACCCTTCAGTCAGGGCTGGTCTTAATAACAGGCTTCACCAATCGAACGTGTTACAAGTGACAAGATATCCTGAGTCTTCCAAGATGGGGGTCAGAAGAAGCATATCAGCCTCTGTTTGCATCTCTGGACTACTCACTCTTGAAATACTGTCTCTGAGAAGCTCAGGCCACACAGAGAAGTCATGTGTGGGCACTCCAGGTGACACCCCCCACCCCCCAGTGGAGCTCCCGCTGCCAGCCTTGTGAGGGAGGCATCTTGGACAATCAGCCTAATAAGAGTTTTCTCAGATGACTACAGCTTCATCCAGAGACCAGCTCCATAATTTACAGGGCCCAGAACAAAATGAAATATTCTGGGCTACCTGTACAAACAATATTAAAAGGTTCAAGACAGCAGCAGCAAGGCATTGAACCAAGTATAGGCCCTTTTAAACAGGGGGCCCTGTATGATCACACAGGTCACTTGCCAGAAAGCCTGCCCTGGCCACAGTAGGCTCCCTGCAACCACCTGAAAGCCCACAAGTCAGAACTTCTCAGCTGAAGCCGGGTCAACCCATAGTACTATGAGACATGTTGATACATTGTTATCTCAGTTTACTAAGCCCGTGGGGTGGTTTGTTTTGCAGCAATAGGAAGTCAGAAAATTTCCACAAAACAGTGCAGGTAACCCTAACCAGAAAAAATGCTAAAGCCAGCAAATCTACCAAAGGATCCTCTGTTCAAATACACACAGAGGTCAATTTTATACAAAAAAACCCCACATAAATCCCAGATCCAGGACTAAGGCTTCCCTGGGGTCAGAGAGATTTTTCTCATTTGGGCAAATACTGGGAGAAGGCAACCTCAGTAATACCTAAAAGAGATGCATTGCCATTAAAAATAAAAGTCAATCACAAATATAGAGGATAATTTGGTGACGGAAAGAGGTGAGATGGGGGCTTGGGGAGACTGGGAGAATGGGTGAAGGGTTAAAGAAGTACACTTAGCAGTTGAGAGATGGTCATGGGGATGGAGGAGCACGGCTTAGGGAATGCAGTCAGCATTAATGTATTGGCTAGGTGGAAACCAGAGGAGAGAAGGAGCAATTAGGGAGATCGTTTTATAAACTATATAAATGTCTAATCAATACACTGTATACTTGAAACTAATAACAAACATTACAAAAATAAAAAGGAAATAATTTTAAAAATTAAAAATAAATAAATGTCAAGCAAAATATGCATAAAGTTGTACTCTGTTACTAGATTTATTGGACTGATGGAAAGAAGTTGAGAATGAGCGATCTGAACCACTCTGTTTATCTCCTGAGGTATTAGGAAGAATGAGGAAAGTTTCCTGGATATGCAGAAATAGTGTGATTTTTTTTAAAGTGAAAAAGTTGAATTCTGCAAACTACATGTTAGTTACTTCAATGTACATCCTGGGCTAGATTCTTGGAATAGCATGTTAAAGCAATAGTTTGTGATTTACCAAAACGACTTAGTGATCACTAGGATCCCACATCAATTCACTTGAATAAATCATGGTAAACAGAGGCTTGGTACACAGTAGGTTATCAAGAAGTACTTGCATTATAAATTAATCTTCTTTCTTTTTTTGATGGAGTTACCACACATTTCATAAGGAATTCAAGGCATCTAGCAAAGCATTTCATGAATTCTTTGAGGGAAAGAGAGAGAAATGTGGGCCACAGAATAGTGAAGTTAGGTGATTTATAACTGATTGTTGAATCAGTTACGAATGCTTTATAAAAGTCAGAAGTAGACTACCTGGCCTATCTAGCATAGGAATAAAGCAGGGACCTTCATGTCATTGCTCTGCCGCTTGTTAGCAATAAGACTGAGCAACCTCAGTCTCCTTGCCTTCAGTGAGTGAATAATAACCCATATGGGACAGGCTTGAAGTAGTTAAAAGAGAAAACCCTGGGTCAGTTGGCTACATTCAGCCCCCAGAGAACCAGAGCAGGTGGTTCCTCTGCCAGGGAGACAATTACAGTGAGAGGCAGGAAACAACCAAAGAGGAAAAGGTTTTTGAGTAAGAGGAGAGTCTTCCGGGCAGTACTTGGCTCAGAAGACAGCCTTTTTTTCCAACAGACTTTATTTAGACACATGGGTCCCTAACAGACTGTCTTTCCACCATAGGTCTGAAAAGCATCACTGACATTTCAGAGACTTTAGAAGGATTTTGACTAGAGGAAGAGTCATTGCTCATATATGTGGGTCTTTTCTATAACTATTAGGTATAGAAACAAAATATAAAATAATATAAATTCAGTAACAGAAATATATAATACACAGGGAAGCCCCATGCTTGAAAGACCCAACTTTGGGCAGCTTCAGAGACTGAGAGTTTGGTACAGTTGGGAGATAAGCATTAAAACAGAAAAGTAAACAATTAGGAACAGTCCAGGAGGCCTGACACAGGGCCTGAGCCTCGTTTTCAAAGACCTCCAGTATAGAATTTTGATGTTATCTCCAAATGAGATTACATATTTGGCTCTGTCTTGGAAATACACTTACAGACTTGAAAGAGGGTCACATTCATTATACCAGGGGTCCCTAACCGCTTGGGCCAGTACTGATCCACATCCTGTTAGGAACTGGGCCACACAGCAGGAGGTGAGCGGCGGCAAGCTAGCAAAACTTCATCTGCATTTGCAGCCGCTCCCCAGCGCTAGCATCACTGTCTCAGCTCCACCTCAGATCATCAGGCATTAGATCCTCATAGGAGCACTGTCCCTGTGCCAAAAATGTTGGGGGCTACTGCATTATGCAATTTTAGACGTGCTTTTCATTGCTGGACCATATCACCTATAATGTATTATTAATAAAACTAAATTTACTAAGATGTCCTGTAATTAGCAAAAATAATTGCAAAATTAGCAAAAATAATTTTGTGCATAGCAAAGGTAAATTAATTTTACACATGTTAAAAAACCATCACTAGAAACCACTTAATGTAAGCATGACCACAATTTTTGTAACTCCATTTTAGCATTTTAAAATGCATATCAAGATTCTCAAAAACCACGCGTAGCCTGTCCTTCTCTCAGCCTCTGAGAGAAGGTAGATGAAAGCCAGGTTCAGAATCATGACAGTGAAAGTATTCTGGCCAGGAATTTCTCCAGAATCAGAAATATGACTTGGTGACACTGATCCTAACTTTATGGGGTACCGTTTGTGTGTTTGAAAGTGCTTCCTATGCAGACACTAGTTTTCACCTTTTAAAAAGGGAAAGATGTTGGGATTAGTGATCTCTAGGCTATTTTCTTTTCTTTTCTTTTCTTTTCTTTTCTTTTTCTTTTTAACATTTTTAAGTAGCTATTAATACCTGAGTCAAGAAAGGTGGTCCTCAATTCTTTATCCCAAACCTTAGGAACCAGAGGTTTTCAGAATTCAGAATTTTTCAGATTTAAGTAAAATAATATGTGCATATAAATTATATCATACAACACTCTAGCGGGGTATGTAGCAGACCCACAATCGTAATCAAATATTATTTCTGTAGTGAAACATATGAATATTCACACTATGACTATAAATAGCCACATAACATGTGAGCTCAGTTCAAGTTTTGCCACTAAATGAATTCAGGTCAAGTTAGGTCTTGCTAGGAATAAGTTGTAAATCAAAACAAAACAAAACAAAAAAACAAGGAAACTACCACCAACTTTCAGCTTTTAGAACTTTTCAAAAGATTTGAGTTATGCATTAACCCCAGTGCTACTCTAAAGGTATGTCTTCATATTAAATGAAATGTATACATTTCTAAATATATTTCAATAATTCCTACCAAACTGTAAATTGTTCATGTTATACGTGCCTTGCCCTTTGCTTTTTCATCACTGATTATCTTTTTTTTTTTCTATAAGGTCACAAGGTAAAAGAAGTCCTTCAAATATGGAAAAAGATAGCTAGTAATTGCAAAACTTGTTTTTCATGTATAAAGATACCATGTTATTTTTAAGTACCAAAGAACCAGTATATTTGTTGGTATATTTTTAAAAAACCTTTCAGGTTTTAAACCATTTGCTTTTTTGGGGTGTATCCAAAAAATTATACACTGCATTAAAATCTTGAATCAAATAAAGGTGCATGTTTAGAAAATGTTCTGACCACATCCCTCCCCTGTTTTAAATCCCTTCCAAGGTTTGTTAGCTTTGTTTTAAATTTCCATTTCCCAGGTTTCCAGAGAGGTTGGCAGCTTTTCTTAGTTTATTAGACATTTGTACTTCCTCCAGAGCCTGTTTCTGTCTGAGGGAGTAGTTTTAGAAAGCAGGATTCAGGGCAGGGAGGGTGGGAGGTGGGTGATGGTGCATACAGAAAGTATGTAAGATGGTGGTCAAGGGAATTGGGGGCAGAGATTAGGAGAGGAGATGGGGGTGAATTTAGAGAGTGGGGAGGAAAGCGTCAGGCTTAATTCCAGTCCCATCCCTTTAGCCTAACCACCTTCCCTTCCTTAGGGCTATCTTCCCTCAGCACTCCTTCCCTTTTGTGTTCCAGAATCAGAAACATTTTCTCACATCTTTACTCTATCTTACTCCTGGGTTAACCTCTTTTAACCAGGATCTTCTCCCCAGGCACAGACATCCTACCTGGAGAGAGTAAAGGCTTAAAGGTGGAGAATGCCCAGCCCTGGATCCTGGTCTTTCCCACATAGAAGAGCATCTGAGGACCAAGTGTGGAAGACAACGAGGACATATCTAAACCAAGTACAGAGTACCAGTCTTATCATTTTGCTCTGTGGTTGCAATCCCTGCATTTTGAGGATTTACTGTATCTAGAACTGACATTTGTCATCAATTTCCTACCTAGTAGACCAAATGAGATCCTAGTAGGAAAATCCCAGTGGGTTTACTCCAGTCTCTGTCTTCACTAATCTATATAGACAAAGAGCATGAGCTTTGAAGTCAGGCTGAGACCCCTTGGAATAGAGATTTATTGAGTCTCAGTTTTCTCACCTATAAAATGTGATTTTAAAATACCTACTACTTGTAAATCAGTGTGTAGTAGAGATAAAGAATGCAGCAAGCCCAATGCAGTGGCGATGCATATTAAATGCTTAATAAATGTTATTTCCCTTTTTTCTCTATGTAGGAACTTGTGGCCCCAGCAAACTGATGGAGAGATTATAGAAAGTAGGCAAGAGAGAAGAGAGATGAGGGGCCCCTGAAATTATAGTTCTTCTTAGCTACACCCAAAGAGACAGTTGACTGATATATCTTTTTTAGATCTGAAAGGTGGTAGAAAGGGAGAAAGGGAGAAAGGGACAATTTATTGGAACCAAATTATTTTCCCCAGTTTATCCAACACTTTAGACACATCTCCTGTCTTTATCTTCCTGTTGCCTTCATGACTTCTCTGACAGAAACATGCCACAGCAACAAATTATCATCTTTGTAATAACTTCTGAAAGTAGCAGGGCATGAGGTCAATGCTTACTGACCAGGAAGCCTCTGTTTCATCATTGGTAAGATGGTATAATCTTAACTAACTCATAGGGTTATTAATTTGCTCACAAATATTTTTTTGAGTGCCCATGATGTGCCAGGCACTGTATTAGATGTTGGGGATAGACAGTTAACAAAACAAAATTCCACCCTTAGAGACCTTGCATTCTATTGGGAGAGGCAGAATATACAGAAAAAAAAAAGGTAATTATATCAGACGATGACTAAATCAGATAGATGGTTGACTATGGAGAAAAATTAAGCCAGGTAAAAGGACTGGTGGTAAGGGAGCAGGTCACTCCTTCATGTTGGGTGGTCTGAAAAGCCTCCCTAAGTAGCTGCCCTTTGAGTAAAGACTAGAAAGTAAGAGAGTGAAGTGTATTCTAGGCCGCTGTGAGATTTAAATGGGATAATGCAGATAAACTCTTAGCACAGTACCTGGAATACACTGGTGTTGTATCAATGGTAGCTGTTTATAGTATTAGAAGGTATTACATTACAGTGAAAGCTATAGGTAGGTGAAAATCTTTCTGGTTCAACCTAAGACACTCCCTGAGGGACCTTAACTATTGTGAAAGAGAGGGTGATGACTCAGGGGACTTATTAGACACACATTTTATTGCTGGCAATAAAATGCCCATTCTACAAGCAAAAGTACTTCTATGTGAGTGAGATGTTTAAAGCCAGCAAAAAAAGAATGGAGAAAGAAATACTCCATAGGAAAGTCTTCAGATTATATTCTCTGTAACAAATATTCCTAAATCTGAAGTTTGTGCATGCGTTGAACTATTCCCCATCATCAACGATAATAATGGTAGTGATGACATTTAATTATTCCATTTATAGGTTTGTAAAACCTTGTCTTTCAAAGATCTCAAGTGTTTCATGGACATGACCTAATCTACCCTCACAACTTCCCTAAAGACTGGTCTTGTCCCATTTAATAAATGAGGAAACTGCGGTGTAAAGGAGCAAAGTAATTTCTTCGAGGTCAAATGATTACCTAGGCAACTCCAGTTTGAACCCCAGACTTAATTTTTCAGTTCCCTTTGCCCGATTCTATCTCTGGATCTCACTGACAATGTGGGTGCAATGAAAGGAAGCCATGATGTCAGATGTCAACATGCCCACCCCCTGCTTGTCACAAAGTCAGTGATCAGTAAATGTTGGTTTTTTAAAGAACTTCTTAAAGAAGAGTTTCTTTAGTGCTACCAAAATGTTAAGTATCTAGTATTCCTACTCTCCCATGCTCTGCTTATATGACAAGATTGTATCAACAAATGCAAACTTTGGTTGATGAGAGAAGCCTAGTCTGCAGATACCCGTACACTTAAGTACAGATATTTGTTTTGTTTTGTTTTGTTTTTCTCTGAAAATCAACAGGAACATAGCAAGGGAACTCATTTTTGTTGATCGCCTTCTCTACATATGTTACATGTTATTTAATCCTGAAAACAAACTTGTGCAGGAAAAATGACTGAGCATACTTTACAAATTAAAAAATAAGGTAATAATTTAAGGAATTTATTTAATGTCACATAAATAGCTTATAAATAGTAATGCTGGGCTTCAACCCACACCCATCTGATATCCAAGTCTTGACATCTGTAAGACCAAGCTGTCATGTTGTCTCACTCAGAGTACCTGCAGCCCAGTGATCCAGTGTGAGTCATTTATGACCCATTTCTCCCTTCACACCAAACACTAGCAAAAGAATAAAATCAGCAGGTGAAATATCACTATGTAATTTTGCTATTTTTAAATTTTCCTCTTAAAAGTTTAAGAGGTTGGCATATACAGCTTTGGAATTTTGGAAGTTTAATCTGGGTTTTAATGATCTAGTTTATCCATTTGCTTATCAGCATGAACAATTGGTAACTTTCTAGATAAATATTTTGGTGAACTTCTTTTTCCTATGAAGGTAACAGCCTGGATTTCATAGGCAAGCACCTCTGGAGACTCAAAGAAGTTCTGAAATCTGCATCTCAAAGATATCAAGAGCTTCTTAGGTGCCAGAGGTGATGTCTTGTAGTTAAGTGTTACAGACTTAGGAAAGAATTTCATTTATAATTCAATCACTCATATCATTCAAATTGGTGAAGTGATAATGCCAGAAGATAAGCTGTGTGCCTATAATACCAAAGGCTATACAAATAAATGTATTCAAATTATACTAAAAAATGCTATAGATTATTAAAATAGAATTTTCAAAAATAGTCAAATAACTTAAGAAAGGCCTAAAAGAATAGAAATGAAACAATAAATTGAAAATAAAAATAAAATGGCAAGCTATGCCCACACATAGCAATAATTACATTAAATGTAAATGGTCTAAATATACCATTCACCTGACAGATTGGGAGAGTGAATTAAAAAGCATTATCTAACTATATGTTGTCTACAAGAAACTCATTTAAATATGATAATATAGGCAGGAGAAAAGTACAGAAAAACATATGTTATATATACACTAATCAAAAGACAACATAAGGCCATATTAATACCAGATAAAGTAGACTCAAGTAAAAAGAAAACTACCAGAGAGAGACAATAGAGATCTGAAAGAGACACCACACCAAAAGCAATCCTAAATATGTATGCACCGAACAGCAGAGCTGCAAAAACTGAAGGAGAAATAAATTCACAATTATAGTTGAAGACTTTAATATACCTCTCTCAACAATTGATAGAACAATTAGACAAAAATTAGGAAGGATATAGGATAACTCAGCAACACCATCAACCAACAGTATCTAATCAACATTTATAGGCTATTCCACTCCACACTAGGATACACGTTTTTCAAGTTCCCATTGATCGTGTACCAAGATAGCCCATATCCGGGGCTATAAAATAAACTTTGCCAAAATTAAATGAATTAAAATCATACAGAGTGTGTTTTCCAATCATAACGAAATCAAATTAGAATAACAGAAAGATTATAGAAAAGTACTTAAGCACTTGGTAACAAAACAAAAACCATCTAAATAATATGTGGGTTAAAAAGGAAGTCTTAAGAGAAAAAAAAAAGTACACTGAAATAATTGAAAATTTAACATATCAAAATTTGTGGGACACGACTAAGGAATGCTTGGAGGCACTCCTGCCCTCTGAATCACCCAGCACTTTGCATGTTCCTTTAAAAAAATACAAAACTTTCAGTTTTAAAACCATTTCCTCTATATCTTTCTTCTTTTTTAGACAGTGAGTGGATAATACTTACTTATTTTTCTATGCCAGCAATCTATCTCAGTGCTCAGTAAAAGCTGTTTGAACAAATAAACGACTACACAGAGCAAGCTACTTAGCTGAATGGAAATATGGCCAAATCCATTTCTGCCTGGGATCAGAAAGTGTTTATGGTAATCTAGTATAAGGTACATGGGCCCTTACACAGTGAAGGTCATTTCACAGGCACAGTTTTGAGCAACTGCCTAGTTTGTCTCACAGGAGAGCTTCCATGGATGATAGATGCCAAAAGTGGTATTTGCCTATGAACGATGAAAGTAGAGAAAATTCAACATAGATAATACCAATTTCTGTACTTTGTAAAAATAATTTCTTCAGTTAATTAAATCAAATTTGTCCCTTTCCTTATTCACCTGCCTCAACTACCCAACTTTTCACACGTCCTTCTTCATCCCTCTATGACTAGATTCGTAGAACCTTAAAACCATAGAATTCAGAAGGACCATAAAGGCCATCTAGTATAGCTTCCATTCAATAACAATACGATATAGTCAGTACAGGAATGAGATGCCAGTTTTTCTTACAATTGACTCAACTCAGAACTCTCTGAGAACATTAGTGGAAATAAAAAATGTAAGGCATAAGCTCAGGAAATGACATAAGAGAGAATCTCTAAACCCTCCCCTTCTAAAATAAATGTTTCTACTAACCACATAAAGGCAGACCTATTTTTGAAAACTAGTTAAAATTTTTAAATAGTTGGAAAATATTCCAAAAGGTGATGTGCTAAAATCACTCAATAGTCTTATGTGTTATAAGGCTGGGTTTATTCCTAGAAAACTAAAAGGATGATAAAATCCCTAACTAAACATAATCTTGACAGTATATTTCTAGGATTCTGCAGATATGATTAAATCTTGTTCTTTTCCCTCACAATTGATAATGTAGTCAATTGGTTGAGATACTCTATATTATGTGCAGTTATATTTCTCAATGGGAAAGAGTAAGTGGTGCATTCTCTCTCTCTCTCTTTCTCTCTCTCTCTCATACACACACACACACACACACACACACACACACACACACACACACGTATATAAAATGTATAATATATAATGTCTTTCATGAGTTTGGTAAATAAGCCTTCTGTGTTTGAACATACCTTAATGTATTTAGAATTCAATTTATGAGCCTTTATTTTTTAATTTTTTAGGTGAGGCAACCCTTGGTTGACCTCACAGATTGCAAGGACCTTGTCAGCTTACAATCCTTTATTTTTTATTTTTTACACCTATAGCACCTGGTCTTCCTAGGTGGCCTCCCATCCTCAATTTATGAGCCTTTAAAGGGGGTAACCCTTCCTGGAAACCTGGTGACTATACCTAATTAATACCACCATCTGGTAAACTCTCTAGATGGTCAACTTTCTTGTGTTGCCCAAGTCACATCTGACTTTACCCCAGGCCTTTCCATTCAGATGACAACATCCTAACAAAAGATGACACTGCCCATACAGATGCTCCCTGATTTATGATGTCCCGTTGTAAATTGAAAATATTGTACATCGATAAAGCATTTAATACACCTAATTACCAAACATTAGCGCTTAGCTTACATTAAACATACTCAGAATGTAATATCCAAAAAATGCTGGCAACACAGTACACTATAAAGTATCGGTTGTTTATTTTCGTGATCAAGTGACAGACTGGGAGCTGTGGGCGCACTGCTTGGCTTCTGTTAGAGAGAGCACAGTATTCATGAGGCTACTTTTTCAGCTTTTGGTTTCTTCCTTTAAAAATGCTAAAACTTGCCTTCTTTTCCTTTTCTTCTCTTTGATCCTTGTTCTATCTCTTGGGACTATACTGAAGAAATTTAAGCTTCAATCTAGTTAAATCAATGTTAAAAACCTAAAATGGCAAAGTGAAATTAAATAAAATAACCAAGTAGCAGCAACAATATTATCTCTGCACTCTTATGTTTCCTTTGTGATAATGAAAAAGAACAAGAAGTACAGATACAGCAATCATCACTCTCATCGAAAACCTCACCAGAGGGACAATTTCAGGGAGGAGTATCCTCTGAGACTCTCAAGTTTCAAGTCAGCTGCAATTACCCTCCCACCCTGAAGTCAGCAGGGCCAAAGGCTTACATTGTCTTCACCAGCCCCATTTAAGATGCATAAGAACTGGTATTAGTACAGCCTACTTAATAGCACAGCTATCTGTCAGGATACAAGATTAAGAAGGAAAAGACCAGTGGAACCTGTTCGCCAAGGTCCTAAAATGAGAATTTTTCTGGTTATACACACAACAGTGAGTATTAGCAACATTAATACTGGTAAGAGTGACAGGATCAAAAGCTTACTCTTGGTCTGCTATTATTAGTTAGTGTACCCCCAAAGTAGGCTCAGAGAATTCACATTTCTAACTTAGAAACAGTCTACAGCTTACCTTAGCCTTAAGATGTATGTTTGGTTCAAGTTACATTCTGTTGAAGCTGATTTTGCATTAATTAGAGTGTTTAAACCTTAAGAAGGTTATGGGTAAGTTTATGGAAAATGTAGAATTCATAGCTAAAATGTTCTGAGCAGCTGCTTGGAGGTGATGATTGAAAACTTTAGAGTCCTCAAATAGGTGAATCAGTCTTTTCTACATTTGAATTGTCTCTTTCCCTCTCATCTTTTAATTCCTGTTGAGATACTGAAGTGGTCTGAGTTTGGGATACTAAACGGTGCACCTGGGAGGCTAACTGTAGGCTTTTAACCGCTGTAACTGTATCTCCTAGAATGATGATAATAATTGACACAAGATGACCACCATGGCATAATGGACTAAACATCTTCCCTAGTTCTTTTCCTCACCTGAGTCCCATGGGTTATTCCATGAGACACCTTCCTTCCAATCACCCAGGCTGAAAGACTGGGGCTCATTTTCTTCACTCTCCTGTTTTCCCACCTCCTGTTGATTTTTTTGAAACTATTTCTTGGTATGTTTGTATCTGTTCCTCTTCTCCAGTGCTATCAGTAGTCCACCTTTCCCATGAATCATTGTAAGAGCCTCCAAAGTAAAACAAACAAACAAACAAACAAACAACATCAATGTTAAGAGCTCTTATCTCTGGGCTAGAGATTTAGAGGTACTTTTTCATTTCTAGCTATATATTTATACAGTCTTTAAAACTTTTAACTGGTATGAACTGCTCTAGTAATTGAAAAAAAAAATGTTTAAAAAAGGACATAGGAGTGGGATATGTTAGCCAAAGAGACTTCTTTGATGTGAGTGGACAAGAGTGGGAGAGCAACATTTCAGAGCAAGCACATTTCTGTAAGTTTTTTCCTGTGTAACATAACCTGGAACAAAACTTTAGTTCCCGCAGTGGCTAAAACAGCACAACTGTCTTCTATAAATAGAAAAACTCAGTCTGGATTCTTATATAATATCATCTGACAGACAAGATGGAAAAGGCACGTTAGTCAGGGACTAACAGGGGAGTGAAGAAATGAGGAAAAGAAAGTCCTAAACAACTCGTAAAATGAATTCATTCTTAAAAAGACTCCTTAGTGTTGGACCTATGTAATAGGAATTATCTTTTTTCTAAGACTCATCGTTTAGACTCACTGGTTTACCTTCACCTAGGAGAGTCAGCATGTTTTCCTGACCCACTCTCTTTTTACATATCACAGGTGCTATTTATGGAGCTGTCTGGGTGAGCTCTCTGTCCCAGGGCTCCATCCTCAATGAGGCCCTGTGTACTTTGTGACACACTCTCCTAAGGCTGGGCAATTTTCAAGACTAGCTAACAGCTGCTAACAGTTTTGAAGAAAAAAAATGCTAACAAGGCAAGGGAGAGGACAACACAGAAGACTTCCTTGGAAAAAAAGAGTCTGGGTTTCTCACTTTTGATTGGACCCAGGCTAGAAATGTAGCACACCAGCTTCTCACGAGCTCAAAGCCTGAATGCTGAGCGTGTCATTGGGCTGTGCGTCAGGCTCCTCTTGGTTCATCTTCCCTGCAATTAGTGCTGATGGAGACTCTGGAATTAGGCCACATGATTGTGTTTACTGAGGTACAGAGAGGGTCCTAGAAGCCTTTCCCAAGCATGCTTTCACTAATGAGTACCTACCTCAGCAAGAGCACATGGGTTACATTTACAATGAGCAGGGAACTAAGAAAATAAGACACACTCATAGTACATGGTGGCCAAGAGCATAAGCTCTGGAAGCAGCCTGACTGGGATTCCAGTCCTACTAAGCTGTGTGACCTTTGAAAAGTTGGAGCTGTCTAAGAACACCGGTCTCTAGACCCAACTCTAATAACTGAATGTGCTTGGTCAAGTCATTTTACTTCTCCACATCTCAGTTTTCTCATCTATAAAGTGGGATAATTATACCTGTCTTGTCTACCTTACAGGGTTGTCAGTGGGATCAAATAAGATAGCGTCATAAAAGTGCTTTGTAAATTATACTATACAAATGCAAGCTATAATTATAGTTAATTCTGGTGACTACTAAATAATAAACTAGTAGAACCAACAATCCCATTGTCACCGACCTGAATCTCACAGAGCAATTTCCCAATTCTACCCACTTTACCTTCTAGGCACTTCCACCTACCTCCTCCCAATGACCTTAGTAAAAGACAAGATAAAGAGTAATAATTTTCCTAATTAAATTTCTCAGTCAGAGTCCTACGAAAATGCATCCAAAAGAAAAGTGGAATGTGTAGCAGAGTGTGTACTGTTTTTTTAGCCCAGCTCTTTATTCTCCCAGATAGTTTTGATTTTGTTAGTTTGTTTCAGTGCTCTGAGTCTGAGGTTATTTTCCCACCATCATTTAGGTGTACATCAGCAGGCTAGGCTCTGGTCTTCTGGTTGCTACAGTTGACTAAGTGAGCAGTGACAAGTTGTATTCCCCTCATGCCCTCACTCTCTCCCATTTGTAAATTTAAGAGTTAAGGTAGATGACCCATCACTCCCTTCCAGTCCTTAGGGTCTATAATTCACCTGGAATTGGGTTCCCTCTGTCCATTCATGACACCTTTCTTCAACTTTTTGGTATTGGACATGTGGAATTTATACTGGGATGAGATTAAGAGCCAAGGAAAAAGTTACAAACACAGTAATCACAGGTGGTATCTGCTAAGCTTCTTCCCAGATCCTCTTCCCATTTCCTCTCAAAGCTCTTCTCTGGAGTGGTTTTAAAGGCTCCTTTTAAAGAGATGGAAGGTTGGAGAGAGTTGGGGAGTTGAATTAGTGAGAAACTGGATTAGTTCCTCAGCTCCATTTATATTTACTGCAATTTTAGGTGAGCGAATTAGCTCTGGTCTCAGTTTCCTCATCCTCAAAATGAGGCCAACATCTGCTTTATTTACTTTGTAGGCTTATTAGAAGTAAAAGAAACTGCTAATGTCAAAGTGCTTTGTTGTTATTTACAATACAGCAAAGGTTGATTCTGGAATCTGAGAGCATAATGGGGGACTAAGATCCATATAGACTGAAACCCAAAATAGAATCACAATTGCCCAGAGCCAGGAATAAAAACATTACTAGCTGCCTACCCATCCTTCCCTTCTCCACAGCAAATTCTTCCCAGGACCTTTGTGTTGAGTTAGTTGTTGAATTTTCCCATTCTCAGATGATTCAGGCTTACTTTCCTTAAAATACCTCAGATGTCTAACACATAACTACCACTGTATTTAGAAACCTCTAAGAAGAGCCATGGAATTTGGAATTGCTTCCCGCAGCCGAGCTCCATAGGTGCAAGGCACAACTGCCAGCCACTTCTCATTGTAAATCAGCTCAATCCAATGGCACTGATAGCATCAGGTCGAATATAGGTCTGTAGCAGGAGTTCACATGGGCTAAGGTAAATCAGCTCATATATTTGAGAAGGACTAGCTAGGACAAGTCACGTCACCACTTAGCTAATTACCCTTAATGGGTTTAGGGCTGCCTCCCTGAAGAAAGAGCTTTCAAAATTCTGTGAACAAATTTTCCTCTTCGCATTCCACACTCTCGTCCCTGGGTTATCTCATCCGTTCCTACCCTTTTTTGATGACTTCTAAATCTCTATCTTCAAACCTAGATGTTGTACCAGAGGTTTTATCTACCATATGTTTACTGCTCATCTCACTTGGATATCCCACTGGTTCCTCAAACTCAACAAGTCCCAGGTTGAGGTCCTTACCCATGCACCCACAGATCAGCTGCTCCCCTCCTGCTGTGTCCCTCCCCTCCAGTGAGCCCAGTCTTAGTCTGATACTCCATCCACTCAACTGTCTAAAATTCCAAAACAAAGATAGTCCTTGACATCTTCCCACCAATTTTTCCTCAAGTCCTAGCAGTTCTACTTTCTAAATATCTCTGGAATCCATCTACTTCTTGCCATTCCTGCTGCCACTCGCCTAATTCAGGCTGTGATTGTCTTTCACCTGAATTACCACAAGAGCCTCCCAACTGGTTTTCTGACTTCTATTCCTGCCCCCCTTCTAATCCATATTCCACAACAAGGATGTTCTGAGGTCTGCAAGTCTGAACATGCCACTCGTTCCCTTGCTTAAATGTTAAAATAGCTTCCCAGTGCTCAGAAAAGAAAACTCAAGCTCCTTGACGTGGTCTTCCAGACCCTGCGTGATCTGGCCAAGCTCACATCTCTAGGCTCACCTCACCACTCCCTCCCTTTCATCCCATATTCTGGTCCAGTGGCTTTCATTCCTGGCTACACATTAAAGTCACCGGGAAGCTTTTAAAACATACCCAAGGCCGGGCTCTATCCAAGACCAATTAAAGCAGAACCCCTGGCAGTGAAACCCTACCCGACTGTTCCTCAGTTCCCACAGAGCACCATCCCCTCTCTCATCTTTTATTTTTTTGCACGTGATCTTGGTTTTGCCTGAAATACTTTCCTTCAACATCGCCTCCCCTCTTGCCACCTGGTTGACTCATTCATCCTTCAAGCCACAGCTGGGGCATCATGTCGTCTTCCAAGAAGACCCCCCCCTCCCCCAGCCTGGTGCTTCAGGTCTTGGTTAAGTGTCCTTTCCCATGTGCTTCCAGATTGGTCGCTCTATACTTTCTCTCTGGCAGGGGCACTACTGCACTGTCTCCTCCTCACCTGTACATTCTTTGAGCTCTAGGAGAGCAGGGACAGGGCCCGCCTTGCTCACCTCCCTGTATCCCCAGCATCTAGTACAGTGTCCAGCATAGTGATTTTATAAAGTTTACCCTGGTTACTCTAGACTTGCCCATTCCTCATAGCAGTAGGGGCTCTAGTCATCCATTTCTGACTTCCTTTATTCCATCATTCATAAATTCTTCCAACAAATATTTGAGAATCTGATATGTGATTAGTATTAATCATCCTGAAATAAAGTGGACTTCCTCAGATGAAAAATCTTCACATCTAGGACCTGAGACATATCCAAGGAGAGGCAAGGAAAGGGTCTCATAATTTTAGTCCGTCTGGATCACAGAACCATAGTCAGAGGACATAGGCAGTTTCCTCTGTTTGTGCTCACTCGACCCCCTCTTCCGCACAAAGAACCAGGCCAAGACTTACTCATGATCCTTTCCAAGGATTGCTTCTCCAGATGCCTGAGACCTTAAATGATAAAGACCAAAAAATTGAAGGAGTTATAGTAAACCCTGAGTTGATGACCCTAAAGGGTAGAAACTGGCTTCTTAAGCACCTAACAAGTGAAAACACAGGTGAACATCACTCCAACCCACCTGGCTGAGGGGGTCTCTGTAGCCGGCCCGCAACAGCTTTAGAGGCCCACCTGTCGACAGCAGACAGCTAGAGCCTGAAGCCCATAGACTGGTGTGCAAGGTTCCGGGAAGCTTGGAAAGCTCCCGACTTTTTTCCAACTTCCACTGAAGTGTTTCTGTTCAGTCAGAACTCTGTATTACTATCAAGAAGGCCTGGCAGGTTTCCAGCTTTACCTCATATAAACAAATGATGTAGAGTAAAACTAACTAAATACGAGTGGAAGGGGAGAGAGAGAAGGAAGGGCAGGAGGTAGAGGCAAAGAAAAAACTTTAATTGCAATAGCGATAGTAATAAGACTAGCTAACATTGCTAAAGCACTTACAATGTGCCAGGCATGGTGTTGCTGAACTTGTTTAATACTCACAAAAACCCTCAAACCCTAGTCACCAGTGTGACGGCAATCCTGTGTTCTTAGTCATGATGCCAAAAATCTTTGCAGAGATTCAAGTTGAGAGGAAGCTAATGAGCTTGGGAATTTGGGAAGGGTTGAGCAATTGGATTGCCTGTTTCCTGGAGGTGGGGTAAAGGAGGCTTAAAAGATATGGAGGTTTGAAAAGGATGATTCCAAGCTGGAGATGTTCTAGTGGGGGAGCCCCAGAGTATAATGAGGAAGGCCAGAATATGACTCTGCTATCTGGGTGGTGTGAGGGGAAGCAAGAAGGAATTAGATTTCCTCAAAGTAGATGATCAGGTCATGAAAAATGGCAGTGGGGGAAAGAGTACAGAGATAGCAGCTTCTATAAATAGGTATTGAACTCTGCTATGTGTCAGGTAAGACTCGACTCTATATACAGCAGTGAATGGGACAGCTAAAGCCTTGTGATCATGGAGCTGGTGTTCCTGTAGGAGTGAGAACAACAATCAATTGCCAAGTAGACAAGAAAAATGCCAGAAAGTGAAAAGGCTGACAAGTGATGGAGAGACTACTTCAGATTGAGTGGTTCAGGAAGGTCTCCTTGAGACGGAGACATTTAAATGGGACGTGAAAGGCAAGAAGGAGTCAGGCATGGGAAAATTAGGGGGAAGAGCATTTCAGACACAGAGAAAAGCTGGTGCGCAAAGGCCTTACGTGGAAACTAGCCTGGAAGAAGAACAAGGCCAGGGTAGCTGGCACATAATGAACAGCAGAGAGTGGTGTGGAATGAGGCCCAAGAGGTGCACAAGGTCTGGCTCATGTGAGACGTTATTGTCCACAGTTTGCCCTTCGGATTTTAATCTAGGGACAGTGGAAAGCTGTAAAGGGTTTTAATTAGAAGAGGGATGATGTGTGTGTGTGTGTGTGTGTGTGTGTGTGTGTGTGTGTGTGTGTTTTCACATAAACTGTAGAGCAGCAATGGATTAGAGAGGGGGAAAACAGGGCCCCCAGCAGAAATAAACCACTTTTCAAAGAGGTTGTTGGTTTTGGTTTTGGTTTATTTTCTCAGATCTTGAAGTAGAATGCATTTCTAAGGGTCAGCTCCCAAGGTCAAGAGTAATCTGAGGAGTCTGTCTGCTCCCTGTGGTTGTTTGTGAGGAAGTCAAAGAGAGGCACAGACCAAACCTCTTATTATGGAGGATAGGGTGTGTGTTTTTCCTTTCTACTGAAAAACAGACAACAGAAGAAATATATTTGTTTAAATCTCTCCCTGCAGAGGATGTGCCTCCCACTGTCCCCGCTTCCAAGGTACCTGGAACTCCTTCCCCAGTATCTTTATCCTTCCAACAGTTTAACAAATTAAGCCCTGCATGATTTCCTAAACTGATTTCCCCAGTGCTCTGGCTTGGGGAGTTCCCTTTCCTGTGGTAGGAAAAAGCACTGACTTCGTTTTCCTTTCTTGCCCCCATCACTAGGGCAATGGATGGGGGCGTCACTTCCCTGACTCCACACTGGCCTCTCCTCAGGCTTCAGATTGTTCCCCTGTGGCTTCTGTTCCCCCTGTTCCTTTGGTGGCCTAGACTTCTCATTTTTCCCCAGATTTCTCTTGGACAACATGCTGGGGAGAGGAGGGGGTGACCTGGGTGAGGGCAGCCTACAGAGATATCTTTGCATCCTGGCAGCCACTGTCCTAACTTCCTAAGCCCAGAGCAGTGGGTAGGCTGTGCCTTGTACCAGCCTTGGTTCCATAAATAGCCTACCATGAGGTTAGCAGCAGAGCCCCTGTGAATGCGTATGATTCAGAGCAGGGAGCCCACTTTCTCTGACTCCGTCTTTAGTTCTGGTTGCCATGGCACAGCACTGAACCATCATACAAGAGCAGCATGCTGAGTGAGGATGTACATTGTGCCTGGCTCTGTGCTAAGTTCTCTATAATCTCATCTGTGAGAGCCTCACAATCTTACTATAGAGAAAGGATCTTTATTTCCATTTTGTAAAGGAGGCTCTGAGAGGGTGAGTAACCTGTTTGCCTCAAGTCAGGATTCTAACTCAGGCAATCAGGCTTCAAAGCCTCAAAGGGCTTTTCCACAGCCTTAACTGTTGTTTCTCATTCACATGATTTCAATCTCAAGGTGATCTTCTGATGCAGTTTACTTTCAGGATCTCAATTCTAAAATTTTCCCACCATGGACTCTACTCTCTATACTAAGATTTTTAGTGTGGGCTCTGGGAAGACATAGAAAAGGTTCTGATGGATGACGTCAAATCTGAAGTCTCAAATTTCTCATAAACAACCTTGTTTTCTCAATTAATGGACTTTTAAGTGCCACACATGGGAGTGTAATCAATGTTTACAGTTATAGATGTAATATTGTCAATACTTAACTGTTCTATCCAGATTTTGTTTTTGTTTTTGTTTTTGTTTTGCTTCAAACATGTATTTATTTTACTATTAGGAAGGAAATAAAAACAGAACACTGGGGAATAAAACAACAATGGAATAGGGGGAAAAGGAAAAGGAAAATTGTTTAGACTTGTCTCTGGCCATCTATGCTAACAAGTGTGCTGTGCAGAGGATCTCACTGCAGTGACATAGACCATCCTAAGACTTGAATTCTTGCCTGGTTAAAGACCAAGTTTTCATGTCTGTAGTGCATGGTCAGCATCCTTGAACAGAGTTGGAGCTCAACAAAGATTAGTGAGTTGAATCAAATGTGGTCCAGGATACACAAAGAGTACCAATATTTGGCCAGTGTGAGGTTAACAGTCCCACAGATTTATTCCCTGTTGAGGTGTGAGATCATTTTTAGTGATTCTCAGATTTTAGAGACTTGAGAAGAAAACCGATGTCATGATTCAATGAGTTCCTGCGGAAACATATGGAATTTTTTGGCTATATATCTCGGCTTTTTTGGTTCATTTGTTATATCTCCATGCTAAATTTGAAAGCAAATGCCAAACATAATTATTATATATGTAGAAATTCACCTCCCAGGGACTTACATTCCTCATCTGGAAAATGAGGGGGTGGACCAGATGCTCTCTAAAGGGCTTTCTAGCATTTGTGCTCTCTGGTTTATATATTTTGGACGTTGTGTTTCACTTTCTGTTCACTATAAACTGAAAAGAATGAAAAAGGATAATATCCAGCCTCCAATTTCTCAACCACCTTACAGCTGACCTACAATTGGATGTCTAAAGGATTATGTTACCTTGAACTAAATAAAAAGAATAGGTCAGCATTCTGAGAAGAAGCCTGAATGGTGGCCTTCTGGATAAACCTCATGCCCAGGCATTTGCAATGACTGCCCTATGTCACAGACAAAAGGATTATTACATGCCTTTTGAGTGTAATTATAAGAAAATTAAAATAAGGTACTAAACCAAAGAACTCAGATATTCAAGCTTTATTTGTGTTTTCACCCAGAATGTGTGTTGTTCTTGTTTTTTTGTGTGTGTTTTCTTTCTCTCTCTCTTTTTTTAAAGTAAAAGTTCTATAAATGACAGTTATGTTGGCCTCTTTTATTTTTAAAGTCACATAATATTTCAAATAAACTCTCCAATGCTCAAGTATGTGTGAGGTGATATTTAGTGACAGAACATGTAGTGGTTAAGAGCAGAAGTCTTAGCTCTCTGTTCTGCCACTTAATTAGCTGTGCGAACTTGACAAGTTACTTAACCTCTCTGAGTCCTCATCTATGAAATGAGGAATATTAATAGTTCCTTCCTTCCTTCTTTTCTTCTTCCTTCTTCCTTCCTTCCTTCCTTCCTTCTTCCTTCCTTCCTTCTTTCTTTTCTTCCTTTCTTCTCTCCTTCCTTTCTTTTTTCCTTCCTTTCTTCCATCCTTCTTTTCTTCCTCCCATATTTCCTTCAACAAATACTTTTTAGAGCACCTGCAATGTGTGGCTCAAGGCTCTGGGAATAAATATAGCAGTGAATAAAGACAACATTCCTTTTCCCATGTATCTAAAAATCTAGTTGAGTGAAAGAGATAATAACTAAGTACAGTTGTCAGATGGGGCGAGTGCAACGAGCAGAGTAAGGGACATGAGGGATAGAGGGAAGCTATTCAGAAGGGGTGGTTAAGGAGGACCCCTCTGAGGACATGACATTTGAGCTGAGATGTGAATGAAATGTAGGGAAGAACATTGCAGGCGGAGGAAACAGCAGATGCAATGACCCTAAGGCGGGAGGTATGCCTTGAATGACTTTTTGAGGAAGAATAAGGAGTCAAGTTGGCTGGAACATTACCCCATGTACAGCCTTTAGATTTTACTCTAAATGAGTTGGGAGGTCACTGAGGATTTGAGCAGAAGAGTAGTAACATGAGCTGATGTATGTGCAAAAGGGTCAGCTTTCCAGATGTTTTAACATGTGATTTGATTATGTGTTTAAGATTTGACTTCTCAGGCATATGGTGAGATTCGCATGAGCTTATGAGGCAGTGTGTGTGACTGGCTTAGCCCAACTCAGGTAGTAGACTGCACTCATGGGTAGCTCTTATTATTATGCTATTAGTGAAGCTGATAGATCATCAGCAAGGTATCTGTGCTGATGATGACAGATTCTGTCTGGAGCCCAAGGAAATAGGGAGAGAAAACCAACATTTCTTGAGCACTTACTCTGTGTCAGTCCTGTACATGTTTAGCCCAGATACAATGTAGAACAAAATAGTATGCTTTGAGGAAGGGAAAGCAATGTCAAAGCAATGTCATCTGATCTGAAAATAGTTCTACCTTATACCAGTCTTGTCATGGTGCCCAGAACTAGTTTTGACTTTGAGTTGAGGTTACTATTAAAGTTCACATACCAATCTTGGATGGTAACATCAGGTCCTATTCATCTGCTTCCACCATGATGTGATTTCATGGGCCAGATGAACTAGCTAGCCATCCCAATGGCTCTGAAGTCTCATGGCCTGGTGTCAAAGGCTAGCTCAACCACCTATGAGTTGTGTGGCTTTGGGCAAAGTACTTCACCTTTCTGTGCCTCAGGTTTCCCATCTCAGGGATGATAGTCATAATTATCTCTCAGCATTTATGTGAACTAAAGCAAGGTAACACAAAAATGCTTTATATAAAATAACTATATTATTCACACAGTTCAGTTTATTAATAAGCCAACCAGAAGAGCTTTGAAGGAGTGAAACGCAGGGCTGCTAAGTTTTCAGAAGAAAGGAAAGGGCCAAAAAATGTTATGGTGCACAAAAGAGGCAGATGCCAAGTAGAATTCATAAGTATAGTTGACACTTAAATAATATGGGGGGCGGAGTTAGGGATGCTGACCTCCACACAGTCAAAAATCCACGTATAACTTTTAACTCCCCCAAAACTTAGCCTACTGTTGACTAGAAGCCTTACTGATAACATAAAGAGTCGATTAACACATATTTTGTACATTATATGTATTACATACTATAGTTACAATAAATAAGCTAGAGAAAAGAAAATGTTCTTAAAATCATAATGAAGGGAAAATACATTTATAGTATTTATTGAAAAAAATCCATGCATAAGTAAATCCATGTATTCAAACTTGCATTGTTTAAGAGTCAAGAGTGCCTTGAAAAGGGGCAAAAAGCCTCTCTTTAAATCTGGGACATAGGGAGACAAAAGGGTATTGGAAGAGTGCCAAAGACATGTTCTGCCTGCTTCTCAATTTTGCCAGAGATCCTGTCTGTCAAAGAGTGTCTTCATGTTTAGGCACCTGGCTATGGTACAAGTCCTTTGATTCTCTGAAGGAACATGGTCACCATCAATGCTGTGTAGCTGCACTTTGCCTGATAAAGAAATTGGGTAAGATAGGTTAAGAATGGAATCTTTGGTGCCGAGGGCCTTTAGAGTGCATCTATTTCAAATCTCTCATTGAGCAGATGAGGAGCCTGCTGTCCAGAGGAGTTAAGAGGTTTGCTCGCAGTCACACTGGCAGTCTGGGTGACATAGATCAGACCCACCCTGCCTTATGTTTAAACCAGTGTTAGTTCCACTCTCTCATTCTGCCTCTGCCTGAATTAGTAGGTAAAGGTTTGATTGTCAAAAAAAGTCACAAAAGAATTTTTTTTAAATGGTCAGTCACCTTGGAGGTGTTTGTTAGAGATATAATGCAAGCCACATATGTATTTTTAAAACTTTTAGTAGCCACATTTAAAGATGTAAAAGGAAACAGGTAAAATTAATTTTAATAAAATATTTTATTTAACTCAAAATGTTATCCTTTCAACATGTAATAAATATAAAAATAGTAAGATATTTTACATTATTTTTGCATACTGAGTTTTCCAAATCTCATAGAACATGGCTGTTTGGACTAGCCACATTTCATATGTTCAGTAGCCATAGTTGGATAGTGTTTACATTTTGGACAGCATAGCCCTAGAGCATAATGAAATGGCTTAGTTTTCTCTTACAATTGAATTTTTTTTTAGCGTTCTCAGAAACATGTTTACTACAAGTGTTCTAAAACACTTCTCTACATTAGATAAGGAACAAATACCTATGACTATGTTTCATTTATCATTTAATAATTTCTTTATTTTTCAAAAACACATATTGAGCATCTCTTATGTGCCAGGCATTAGGGACATAGAAATGAATATGACAGACAATATCCTTACACTTGTGGAGCAACTACTATAGGGGGTGAGACAGACAAACAAACAAACTAATAAGCAAGCAAAAGGATTTCCAAGAGGGATGAGTGCTGAGAAGATCATAAAGCCAAGTTATGTAACTAGAATGAATTAGAGGGAGGAGGACCTCCTCTTTCATTTCGGGTGGTCCAAGTTTGAACTGAACCTAAATGACAAGAAGGAATCAATCATAAGAAATTTTTCAGGATGAGCACTTCCAGGAATGGTAACAACTGGTAAAAAAAAAAAAAAAAAAAAAAAGAGGTAAAACATTTTTTTTAAAAATCTCACTTAAGTCTCTACAAATTCTCACCGTGGAGTCAGGAGATTCAAGTGACCCAGTGAAAGTTTCTGATCATTATGCTGCAGGATGATGGGTAATAAGGAGCCCCAAACTGAGATAGGCCAAAGAAGTTCAAACGAAGCAGCAAGAAAACAGATAAATGTGGAAAAAAAGTTAATAGAGTAAGAAATACAACTAGAAAACAAATTAGTAAGGAAAATGTTTGACAATAAACTTAGCAAAGATTTTTAAAAATGGTTCTAATTCCCTTGAAATTATGTCAACGGAGTGGGGGGCTTTCTTATAGACTGCTGGAAGGAGTGTAAATCAATAAAATAATTTGAGAAAGCAGTGTAGTGACATGAATGAAGCACCTTTGAAGCACTTATTCTCTTCAACTCGATAATTCAATTTCCAGATTGTTCTATACTCATTTCAATTTTTTAATTCTAAATGCAGAGTCTTCATAGAATTTATTATGGCAGCTCCAAATTAGAAAGATTAAAATACCCACAAATAATAGACATATTTTTGCAATCATTAAAAAGGGTATTTATATCCACATGCAAAAGAATGAATTTGGTTTCTTTTACACCATACACAAAGTTCAAACTAGCTCACATGTAAGACCTAAAAATCTATACCTCTTAGAAGAAAATATAGGTGTAAACGTTTGTGACCTTGGGTTAGGCAAAGCCTTCTTAGATATGACATCAAAAACACAAGCAACAGAAGAAAAAAATGGACAAATTGGACTTTATCGAAATTACACTTTTGTACTTCAAAGGATACAATGAAAACATATAAAGACAATTGACAGAAAGGCAGAAATATTTGCAAAACATAAGAGACTTGTATCCAGAATATACGAATTACAACTCAAGAATAAAAAGAAAAGTAACCTAATTTAAACATGGGCAGAGGTTCTGAATAGACATTTCAACAAAGCAGATATAAGAATGGTCAATAAGCATATAAAAACATGCTTAACACCATGAACCATTAAGGAAATGTGAATCAAAACCATAACGAGATACCATTTTATACTCACTGGGATGGTTATACTCAAAAAGACTGAAATAACAAATGCTGACAAGGATGTAGAGAAATTAGAACCCTCATACGCTGTTGGGAGGAATGTAAAATGGTGCAGCCACTTTGGGAAATGGAATGGCAGTTACACAAAAGATTAAACATAGAATTATCATACAACCCAGCAATTACACTCCTAGGTACGTATCCAAGAGCAATAAAAGCATATACTTGCACACAAATGTTCACAGCAGCATTATTCATAATAGACAAAAAGTAGAAACAACCCGAATGTCTATCAACTGACAAACTGGAAAATAAAATGTAGTATATCTATATAATGGAATATTATTTGGCTAAAAAAAGGAATGAAGTATTGATACATACTATAACATGAGTGAGTCCTAAAACTATTACACTAAATGAAAGCAGCCAGTCACACACACACACACACACACACACACACACACACCCCATATATTATATAATTCAATTTTTGTGAAATAGCCAGAATTGGAGAATCTATAGACACAAAAAGTAAATTAGTAAATGCCTAGGGCTGAGGTTGAGGTGTGGATGGGAATGGGGTGTGATTGCTAATAGATACAAGATATCTTCTCGGAAAATGAAAATGCTCTCAAATTGATCATGGTGATGGTTGCACAACTAGCTCTGTGCATACTAAAACATACAGAACTGTATGCTTTAAATATCAAGTATAGTATGTGAATTATATATTAACAAAACTTTAAAAAATACATTTGTGTAAAGTATACATTATGGAAGAAATATTCATAATATATGTGAATGATTTGGAATTATGTATTATAAATGATGATTATAATCATTTGGAAAAGAAATATAAAGCACTGACATAAATTCTGTCAAGAAATCAACTAAAGTGCTGATGAAGGTTGACTTTGAGTAGTAGACTATGGTTGACGTTTTGTTCCATTTGATGAGCAAACTTTAGTTTTATAATAGGGGGAATTTTTTATTAATGAAAGAAACAAGGAAATCTTATTTCCAAAAACAGTTTCCTTGAGTGTAATCCTTATTAAATATTGCCAAACAGAAAGCAACTAAATCAAGTTTCAACTGCCATTCTGCAGAAAATAAAGTCTAATTGAGACCAAAAATGATATTTTTCATGCTCTCTCCTACCTCTTGTTCTTCCACCCCTCAGGCTCATAAAAGAAAATGATTCAGAAAGTCCCCAGCAAGTGAAACCCGGAAATGTGCTGCGCTTACATGTGGCAGCCTCATGCCCTGGAGGTGAGGGGCAGACATGGTTTCTGACAGTGAAAGTGGAATGAGGAAGGCCTCTGTCCCAGTTAGGGGCTAGAGTTAGGGCCCGTGCCAGACACAGGGACAAGTTTTATTTTCTTCTTGGACACACACTATATGCTTATCTCTACTGAGGAAACCAGCTTTTCCTTCTTACCTCCCAAGAGGAGGAGCCAGTGCTGGCTCACGTCCCTGTACTGAGTTCTACTTCCCAGCTGGCCTCTCTCCAGGCCAGCCAGTTGTCCACCTCTATCTTAGAGGAACAGCTTTGACAAAGTTCTTGGCCCTATTTGGAAATCCTTTTTCCCTTGCTTTCCCAAACAAAATTAATTTGAAACGGTTGGGTTAATCTGGTGTTTTTCCTCTGAGGAACATGTTCATTTGAGGGGGAGGGTCTCCGGGAGACAGTTCCCAAGCTGTCCCTTGGAGTCCACAGCCCTCCACAACACTGACAGTCTCCACTGCATCCAGAGGCACACACCTGGGATGTAGAATACTCTGGTGCATGATTGAAGGGCCCGGAGCTGTTTAACTTCCAGAAAGGGAACATGGGGAGATCCTGAGAGTTGTCTCGATGAGTTGTGAGCATGGGAAAGCTTTATTTTGGAATATCTCAGAGAAAAATTGGAACCAATGTGGAGAAGTTGCAAGGAGACAAATTGCCTTAACGTCAGAAACTTTAATAACTGGAATTTTCCAACACGCAGCAGGCTCCACAGTTGATGAAGTGAGTTTCATTCTAGGAAGTCTGTATAACGAGTGTGTTTCAAGCATCATACATTTGTGACTGAAAAAAGTTATTTGCAACAATAATATGGTGCTTATTATATGTCAGGTGCTGTTCTAATGACTTTAGATATGTAATTCCTGGAATATTCACTACAACCTTCTGAATTAAGTGTATTTTTATCTACAATTTATTGATATGAAAAATAAAGCTCAGAGGTTCATTAACTTGCCCAAGGCCAGGATAGGATTCAAACCCAGGTAGTCTGGCTCCAAAATCCATACTCTTTACTATAGTGAGCTCATATTTATGTTACTATCCCAAGATATGACTGTAGGCCATCCCTACCTGTCAAAACATAGGACTTTGTTTCCTGCACCCAGAGGCACCTGAATCATTTTCAGGAGTCCATACGGAGTGCCCACCTATACCAACAACCTGGTGGGTGACGTACAGGCACCTGTGATGAGCCGTGGCTTCCCTCTCAGCTCTCGACACTGGTCAGGCAGCCTCGCTGCTGCCTCTGCTGACTATACCAGTTATGAGAACACTGATGTCTGCACCAAGGGGGTTTTCTCGCAGTACACCCTAATCTCTAGACCTCAGGGTGCCTGTGTGTTACTGGTTCCAAGCAGAGCTGTGGAGAATGGTCCCACTTCTGTGCCACAGTTTGTCATCTGAGTCCCCAAGAAAGAATCCTTTTGGCCAGAGGACACTATGTCTCAACAACAAGATGTTTCTCTCAGCTACTGGCCCTCGTCTCCTGAGTTATAGAATTTCAGAGACCGTTCAAACAGTTGGAGTTAGGTCACATGACATGCTATCCCTCTCTGTCACCTTTACTTCTCTCTCAACTGTCTCCTGTCATCTGGACAACTACAATAAATAAAATTCTCTTTTATCCCAGCCACAAAACACAGAGCCTCCATATACCAGGTGAAGACACTCTGAAAGGATATCACCTAGCTTCTTTCCAGCCCTTGCCTAGTCAAAAAGGACCTGTGATACTCATAAGCAGAAGCAGGAGGATTTGTCAGTCACGGATCCTGGGAGAGGGGTACTAGATCCAAGTCGGAGGCTGGAATACAAGGTAAGGTCTCTTCAATTCTAAAATATTAGAATCCTAAGTCCCAAATAGTCGTAAAGAAACAGAGTTGGTCCAGTCAAATTGCCCTTATTGGGTAACATGGTAAGGCATTGTTTCTAGGTAAAATTTTTAGCACTTTCTGGATTTTACTGAATTGATGGAAGTTAAGAGCAAAGTAACTGGCTATTTAATGTAGCTCACCTTTAGGCAAGTGAGGAAGCTGGGATATGAAAGCCTTGGGTCGATTTATTGATGGGGAGCAACTAATGGCTCTGTTCAATAAGCCATTTATTTCCTTGAGGGAGAAAATCAGGAATGAGCTTCCTGAGGCAATTATTTTCATTCTATAGGATATAGAGACCCAGAGAGGTCTAGTAACTTAGCCAGGGTCACAGAGCTAAAAAATGTCAAATGAATTTCAGAGCAATTATTTAGTTGCATAATTAAGTTCAAACCTCAAAAACAACACAAATGTAAAGAATTGGGATAATGCTGTTTCTCTTTGAACACTAAGCGGATGGTTTCTGTCAAGCTGGAAATTCCAGAGGCTTTCTAATGACTTGTACTATGCTTGGCATTGTATTTCTAGGAATCTCCTTCTGAAAGATTTTGCTGTTTTAATAATTGGGCAAGCCTGGTTTTCTCATTGAATTGCACCATTTGCCACTCTGAAGTCATCCTGAGTTATCAGTTTTACATTCCTAGGGCCCTGGTTTGGGGGAAGAGCACATTCAATAGGAAAGTTACTCCCCTTTTTCTAACTGTGTTTTGACTTTTTTTCTTGCCAAAGTCAATAGGAGTATGAATCGTCTACAGTTAGGGTGTGAGGTTGAACCCTGGTGCCTTCTCTCTGCCATCATTTATCTTCAGCTGTGATCTCAGCTGTGGATTAATGGGTTCAAGCCTTGGGTGTCATTCAAGAATTGGCTTAAAGAGATTGTGTGTAGACAGGATGCTGGTTCTGACTTAAAGAAAACCATTGCCCCCTGTAGCATGAATCATTTAATTGCATTCTCATTCCCTTTCTAGGAATGAAGACTATGGCACACCAGAGCTGGTTCTTTTTAACAATGCTCTGTTTGGATTGCTGATTTCTACTTGTTCAGCCTTTCTCCCCAAAGATGTGGGATTTACTTTGTAGTAAAGACTAGGGGTGGGGAGTGGGAGAAATACCCAACTGAGGACAATGATAGGTGCTGAGAGCATGTACGTCCCTTGCTCGAGCGTCTTAGCTCAGCAATTCTCTTTAGAGGGAAAGGTGCAGGGTGAGGTGATGAGGAGTGGGTGTCAAAGTAGGTGGGAGAGGGAAAGACCAGCATATACACTCATGGTTTTCTGCATGTTCGTTCTCATTCGGTGGGTCTTGACAGAACCAGTTATGTGCCAGACTTTGTTTACAATCAGGTCCTGGAGTTTACAGTGGTGAATGAGGCAGCCATGGTTCCTGCTCTCCTGGAACAGTGGGGAAGATAACAGATAAAATGATTTTACAGATAAAACTATTACAAACTGTGGTAAGTGCTGGTAGGAAATAAAGGGCAGGCTATTATCGAGACTAATCAAGAGTAGGGGATAGGACAGGATATTTATTGTGAATGGAATAATCAGAGAAGGACTCTCTGAGGTTGTAAAGCTTTGAACTTGAAGGTAATGGACACGGAGGATAAAGCGAAAGGAACATGCTAGGCATAGGGAATGGATCGTGCAAAGGCTGTAAAGCTGAGGTCAGTGCTGGCTAACTAAAATAGACTAAGCTGCTCTTGTGCTGCTTTCTCCAAGAAGTATCCCCCTTCCCCCAGAGCCTTCAGGTGCTTCCCTTTGTTTCTCCAAACATGCTCCTGGTGGGAACTTGGGAACCAACTTTGCCAGTTAATCCAGGGTCTCCGCCTTCAGCTGTAGCTCTGAGGCAGACTAGCACATATTCATCAAGAAAGGAGGACGCTGAGGGACTTGGGATCCCTTCTCTTTTATTTTAGGGCAAGCAGGTCTGGTAAAGCTTACTGTTACAAATTACTTAGGTTCTCTGTGTTCAAATCCTGGCTCTGCCACTTGGAAGCTGTAACTATACACGTTATTTAACTGTTCTTGGTCTCAGTGTTCTCGTCTGTAAAATGGGTCTTTAAAAAAAGCATCTACCTTGTAGAATTGTCATAAAGTGCTTAGATTAGTACCTGGCATATAAGCATTCAACAATCATTGTCGTTATTGTTTTTATTATTATTATCACGTTTAAAGTGTTACATCCCCTAACAACTGGATGGCAGTGAAGGTGGCGTTTCTCCAGGTGCTGGTCTCCCTGGAATCAAGGTACAGCCTTGATTATATAATTCAATTTGCAAATCATTTTTATACCAGGCACTGTGTTGGGCACCTTTGATCCTCCCAACAATCTTAAGAAGCAGGTATTATTATCCCCGTTTTAAAGACGCAGCAGCACAGGTTTAAAGAGTTTAGCTGACCTACACATGAAGCTGATATGATTCCTGGGTCACAGCAGAAATTCTGAGTCAGCAGGCCTGAGTAAGGCCTCAGAATCTGCATTACAAGTACCTCTCTAAGCTTCCCAGTTCTGATAAGAGTGACCTCATTACGGTCACTTTGGAAAACTATGGTCTAGATGATCTCTAAGTCTCCTTCTGTTTGCAAAATCTGTGAAGATGAGAAGGTCCATACATGCTTAGAACACAGTTTGCTGCTGTTAATGTTCTTTATGAGAATTAACTCAGCTCATGGCATTAGTTCACTACTATGATCATTGTCTAACAAGCACACAGAGGCTGAAAAATATCCTCTGAGTGCTTTGCATTACATAACCCCAGTCCACAATTTCTCATCTGTAGTTCCAAAATAAAATAAAATAAAAATGTTCAAAAGTCTTAAGTTTGGGGCAACTCATTTTGCAGTCAAACCTGACTGAACTGAAGTAAGGTCATTTACAGATGTTATTTAAGCCATTTGCTGTGAATACTTATACATTGCACTGCAAAATTATTTATATGCTTGATTATGGAGTATATTAATTATCTATAGTTATACAGCAAATTACCCCTAAACTTAATGGTTTAAAACAACAAACATTTATTATGTCACAGTTCCATGGGTCACAAATTCAGAAGTGGCTTACCCGAGTGGTTTGGACTCAGGGTGTTCATGGGGTTGCAGTCATCTGATGTATTGGCTGTACTGAGGGGTCCCCTTGCAAGAGGCTCACTCACAGGGATGTTGTCAGGAAGAAACACAATACCTTTTATGACCTAGTCTCTGAAGCATCATACCATCACTTCTGCTTTGTTCTGTTTCTTAGAAGAGAGTCACCAAGTTTGGTCTACATGCAAGAAGATTTAGGTTCCGCTTCCTGAAGAAAAGAGTATCAAAGAATTTGTGGATATATTTTAAAACCTACACAGGAGTGCTACCCATAAGAACTGGGGTGTTCTATTATATAAGATATGGAGCAGTATAATCATGCTAAAAATTCAATAAAGATTATGATACAATTACATTTAGCATCAAGAGTTTTGAATAAAAGGTTATGTTTCTGTAGTATCATGATAAGCTTGCAGTATGGATTTACCATGTTAAATAAACTAAAGAAATAGAATGTTTTAGAGTATTTTCAAGCTGGAAGGAAGTTCATGGGTTATTCAGTAACTACTAGAGGTTAGCCTTCACTGTACAGATGAGTAACTTTAGACTCAGAGAGGAAAAAACATTGCTAAGAATATATATACTATGTTTCAGACGCTGCTAAATGCTTTAGATATATTATTTTATTAAATTCTCTCAGTTTTACTGATGAGAAAAGTAAGGATCAGAGAGGCAAGGAACATGTCCTGGGTTAGACATCTCATATATTTTGGAGACAGAGCTAAACCCCTATCTCTCAATGCCAGCCAGAGCTCTGCACATGTAACATCCCCTCTCATAACCACTGGATATGACAGCAAAGCTGGCAAGGCCTAGGCACCATATCCCTGGAGGCTCTCTTTAGTCTATAAGTTTCACTTGCCTTTGGTTGCTCCAGTTAGTGTCCAACTTGTCTCCTCTGGGAACAAGACAAGAACCCCAGAAGTTGCAGAAACTGTGCTCTCACTGCCCTCAAACTGGGATTCTGAATCTCAAGCTGGGTGGGAGCTGCTGAGTTATAACAGGGTAGGTCCCACCTTGGGATGCCCACTCAGGACACCTCAGACACATTCATGTTCACACTCAGCTAAGATGCATTCAAGAACAGGACTCGTCCTTGGAGGACCATCGCTGAAGAGAGCCTTCCCAAGGCCTGTCAGCTTTAAACTCTACGAGGGATATGCTGTCCTTAGGACTTAAAATTAAAAAGTCATAAACAGTGGTTGTAGTAATAAAATCAAGACTCTTTCAATGACAAATGTCAGAAAATATGATCTAAAATGACATAGCCTAAAGGGAAATCAATTGAAAAATCCAGGTGTAGAGTTGATTTTACAGAAAATCAAATATTCTAGAAAGACTTGGTTTCTCTTTCAGTTCTCAACTCTGCTTACTCTGCGTTGACTTCATTCTCAGACTGTCTGACCTGGTCCCAGAACCAATCACTATCACCAGAGGAATGCAATATTCTCATTGGCAAGAACTGGGTCACATGATACTCCTTGATGAGGGAGAGGGAGAGGGTATGGAACACTAAATGAAAATCTGGAGGCTCTCACTAGAAGTAGTATGAAAAAGGATATTACCAACAAATATGACAAACATTTGAGCTCTTATTATGGCCAGACTCTGTGTCAAGTACTACATGCAATATCATTTAATCTTTATAAACAACTCTATGAGATATATATTAATACTACCCCATATAATAGATGAAGAAACTGAGGCTCAGAGAGTTAAATAACATGCTCAAGGTTACACAGCTGCAAGTGATGGGGCTGAGTTTGAACTGGTTCTGTCTGATTCAAGAGCCAAACTTGTTTCATTTCATGCAGCTGCCTTTAGCATTGGCTTCATAAGTCATTTAGGCTGGAAACATCAGAGTCTTTTTCAACATCTCCTTTATTGTCTGCATCCAATTAGTCATCAAATCTAGTCGATCCCATGCCCACCAGATCTGAGCTATCTATCCCATCTTTTGTTTCCCTGTCACTTCCTTAGGTAAGGACTTGGTCACTTCTTCCTAGATAATTACAATAGTATATACTTTCCTCAGAGAACACATGTGTGAGGCCTGAGAGCCATTTTAACTTGAAAATTTGTATTAAAAGTTAGAATCACATAAAAAAAATTAACAAGTTAAATTTTTTTAAAAAAATTAAAAATAACTAACAAAAAATAAAATAAAATAAAAAACAAAAATAAGTTAGAATCACATAAAAATCTATATTGCTTGCCTTCTTTGAAAAGCAGAAAACTTTGGTAATACTGGACTCACAACATACATGGCAGCAAAGGCTGAAATCGAGCAGTATCTGTCTGATGGTGAGAAGAAGGCCTCTGTGGTTCAGTTGGCCAAGTTCCTATTGCTTCTTTGCTCCAGACCTCTTCACTCATTTAAATTTCATGAGTGCCCTCTGTAGGCATCTGAGTTTGCAAGCCTAGTACCTAGTCCTTTCCCCATTTTAACTCATTCTCCTGTGGTCACTAGAGTTATCTTCCTAAATCATGATCTGATTATCCCACTTTCACATTCAAACATAGTAGTTCCACACTGCATATAGTGCATATAGAGCCACTGCAAGCTTGGTCCCAAGCTACTTTTTCAGGCCCATGAACAAGCCTCCACACACTTGGCTTCAGCCACACCCTCCTGCAATATGCTCACCACTCCCTCTGCCAGTTGTGTTTGCTCAAGCCTCATTCGCTGAGCACCTAATGTCCTTTCTTGCTCCTCTCCACGCCTCTTCGCATCTACTCTTTCAGTGCCCACACAACTTTCAGTGACCAGGTCAACTCCTACCTTCTCCAAGAAGCCTTGTTAAATCCCCTCCGGAAGTTTTAATGTGTTCCTACTCCATATACCACCAGTACATTATTTTTGAGCCCCTATTGTGAATGACATTTATCATCATAATAAATATATATTTTTATAGTCAGTCAACCAAGAACACTGCTATGTGCCAGACATTTTTTTCAATGTCTTACCCTGAGAACAGTTTTTCAATGCAGATTCTGCTATCATTACCATTGTACATTGAGGACTCAGAGAGGTTAAGTCATTTTCCCAGGTTCATGGTTCACACACCTGGGAAACAGCAGAGTCAGGACTGGAATCCAGGCAATTAGGCTCCAGAGCCCAGGTACACAATTACTACCTTATATATGTATTCAGCACAGATTTGTAAGAGGCTACTGTGTGCCAGGTTCTGTCAGAAGTGTTACAAAGGTAAAGATGAACAGCAGCAAGCTCTCGGTCCCTCAAGGAACTCACAGCTAATGGAAGAGGACTGACATGGTACCAATAGGAGGAATAAGTCTCACGGGTCCCATGATGGAAATATATAAGGAGCATGGTCTCTGTCCTGCAGGGAATGGGACACTGGTGATGACTTTCAGCAGGACCATGATGTGCTCGGTTGCACGTTATAAGAAAGATCAAGCTGGTCCCTTTATGGAGGATGGGAAAGTGTGCAGAGATCTGGACACGATAAGGATGTTACTGTATCAGTTTGGGCAAGAGTCAATAAGTAGCTGAGAATGTGACTGTCACCATATGCTGGAGAGCAGGATCTGCCATTTGTATTCGTGATTTCATTCATTTATTAATATATCGAACGACTATAAGTAGATTTCCGTTACGGCTCGCCCATTATGTGTTGATGCTGAGGACACAGCAGTGAACAATACAGGCATGGCTGGGCAATGTATGGTCTGACCAAGGAGACAAAAAATAAACTAAAAATGACACAACTGATGATTTACAATTATGAGAGGTTCTATAAAAGGACAAGGACAAGGTGTGAGCTTCTGCTATGACTAGTGCATTGCCCTGCAGCCAGAAAGCCTTAGGTTCAAAGTGTGGTTCCTTCACCACTCAGTGGAGAGGACTTGAGCAAGTTTCTCAGGCTCTTCATGCCTTGGTTGTCTCATCTGTAAATGTGGATAGCAACAGTACCCACCCATAGGATGGTTAAGGAGGATTAAAATTAAGACTGTAGGTGGAAGTGCCTACCAGTGCCTGGCAGGCAACAGAAGCTCAGAAGGATCAGTTGACTCTCTCATGTGGTGGGTACAATAAATTCAGGTGGGCGGAATTGTTGTATTGACCTTGAACCCATCAGTCCCTGGCAACATGATGCAGGACACTGGGGGATACTGATTTACTGCATACAGAGTGGTCAACTGAAGCACTTTAAGAAATGTTTAGTTTTGAGAATAGCAGGTCTGCCTTAGCATTGTGGAAGGCACTGACCTCCCTCTGTTACCCTATCCCCAACTAGGCTTCTTCAAGGTATGTAGGAAACAACCTGGGTTTTGAGATTTCCCTATAGTTTATCCCCCAAAAGAAAGACATTCTGTAGCATATAACAAAATGTTCCTCTTTGGCCTTCCGAGGCCAATGTGCCCATATTCCTTGTAATTCCAGTGCAGTTTATACCTGCCAGAGTCTTTCCCTTACAAGGTTCAGGCCTAGTCATAAATGCCCCTATACATTAATATCTTCAACAGTCAAGGATTGAATGCCTGCAAATGTTAGTCACTGTGCTAATTGTTAGGATTAGAGTATAGAAAAGAATAAGTTCCACTTCTTACATTAAAGGCATCCTAATCTTGTGCAAATTTAGAGAGATAAACAAATCAGTGTCATCTGTATTTAAGGGGCTAGAATCAAAGTAGCATGGGCCAGAGGGTGGGTGCATGAGGTAAACCAAGGTACCTTGCCTGGGAGTGCATTCCAGACTGTGTCAGACGAAGGCCAGGCCTTGGTGTTTAGTCCTTGACCTACTACTTGATGATAATAACTGTTACTTACTGAGCACCATATGTCTCTGGTATAAAGTGTCAGATACTTACTTATGCTGCTTAATTTAATCCTCATGACAATTCTATGAGGATTTCAATGAGTGTCTGACTCACAGTAAGTGCTCCATAAATGTTACCTATTTTTATTTTATATTCTGTGTGTGTGTGTGTGTGTGTGTGTGTGCGTGAGTGCGTGTGTTTATTTATTCTATTATTCCATAGTGGATAAAATTGAAATCAGGTGATGTGAGCTTAAAAGTCCATAGAATTAAAGCTTATGTCTTAGGCAAATTCCCAAGGAAGCCCAAAAGGCAGCTTGGGCTTCCATTCCTGGCAGAGTGGATAGGTAACAATTGGTGAAATCATACAATGGGATAGTATGTAGCAGATAGAAGCAATAGATCAGCTATATACATAGTGCTAATGGAGTAGGAGGACTCGATCGGATCGTTGTCTCTTCCTGAAGGATACTTCTCAGCTCCAGCAGATGGCTGCCCCATGGGAAGGCCAACTATGACAGAGAGGGTAAAATAACTCCTTCTGACTCTGTCTCTCCATTCTCCTCATGCCTTTCTGAATTGTAGAGGCTAGAAAGGTAGATATATTTCTCAAGCTCCCTTATAGGTTCTGGGTATGACTGGAGTCTGTCATTCAGAAGTGCCTACAAGAGGATAAAATTGAATCGAGTTAAGGGGGAGATGAAGATGAGGTCACCTGCCGCTACATTGAGTTGCTGGTTGATGCAGAACCAACACTGAAAATGGCAGCTCCTCAATCCTGAGTTGTGGCTAAGATGGTTGGAGCCTGGAGTCAGCAGCCAAAATACCATCTAAGTGTCAATTCCTGGGGGCCCAGCCTAGAGCCTGCTGTTCTATCAATATCGTGAGCATCCTCTTCCCTGTACATGCACACCTCGGAGATGTCGTAGGTTCCACCACAATAAAGTGAGTCTCGCAATAAAGCAAGTCATAATCGTTTTGCTGGTGGAGGGCCTTGCCTTCGATTTGTTAAAAACACGATCTCTGTGAAGACCAATAAAGTAAAGCATGTGTGCATGCGTGCGCGCGCGCACACGCACGCACACACACGTGCACACACAAAATAAGTATGTATTCATTTCCTGCTTAATATGACTAGAATATTTTTTCTAGTGTGTGTGTGTGTTTTCAAGATTTCAGTGTGAAATGTGATTTAGAAATATGGACTTTGACAAAGCACCTAACCTTTCTGAGCCTGGCTTACTCACTATAAAACGGTCATATAAAACCACTTCCCACCACGTAATGGGGAGTATTACATGGGATATTATTCGCAAATGCTCGTCATATAGCAGCTGGTTAATAACAGAAAACTTTGTGTAGCATAAAAAGCATAGGTTTTGTAGAAACTGGTTTAAAACTGAAATTATTGCTTACCAGCTGTGTGGCCACTTAAAACTTTCTGAAACTCTGGGCGGTGCAAATGAAAAAAGTACTCACTATTGCGTGGCCTTTTTGTTTGCATGGTGGTTTTGGTGAGAACTAAAGAGCTAACATATATAAATATGTCTGGCACATAGTAGTCCCTTCTCAAATGTTAATTCTCTTCTTTATCTCCCATTCCCTCTAGTTCATAGTAATGCTTAATATGCTTGCTGATAATGAAGCTGGTTGCAGAGAAAGTAATTAGGTAAACAGTTGTAAAGGATGCAATTACACAACCTGCCGTGTGCTCCCTAACAGGAGACTGACAACTTTTCCCTCCATAATCCAGAAAATAAAGCTGTATCTGCTGTTTCAGTAGGTATGTCTGGGCACAGTGGAGGCTGTCCTGCTCACATTCCTTTCCTGCCATCAACTGTCCTTTCTTCTACCAGAGCCATGGCTTAGCTCTGGTTCAGGAGATAGGACTTGCGTTCTGGGCATCTGGGGATTGCCAAGTGAGATAGGAGGGTGTTGGAGAAGGGAAGTCCTTTGATGTCCTTGAGAAAGTGCCAGTAAGATGGAAAAGAGAGGAGGAAGGGATGATGCTGAACACATAATGGGTCTGTTGGTTTGTTGAGAGTTGTAGGAGCCGGGTGTTAGCCAAGGAAAGGTGTGGTCAGGTGCAGAGTATGAAGGAGAGTTGGAGCAAGAGTCATTGGTGGAATAGAGGAAGTAGTGGCTATTTTAGGATTATTCTTTGCCCTTTCTTACTGTGAGATATACTTCTTAGAAAGAAGAGTAATCAGTAGAATTCATTGAAATGCTTTTGTAGAAGTCACTGATAGACATCTATGTTGGAAACTCAGCACTGTATGCTCCAGTAAGCATTAGAGGCCGTTCTGTTTTTGTTTTGTTTTGTTTTGTTTTTAATTCCTCCCAAAGTCTCACAGTGGTGATTAGCACACAGTAATTGACACGCAACCTGCAATTTATTGTTAATGTAGGCAGGAAAATCGTGGAGACAATTGGCAATTTAACAAATATGTGTTGAATGCTCACTATATTCCTGCCCAGCGCCTTGCTGGAGTCTTAGGATATAAAGATAAGTAAAACAGTCCCTGCCCCCAAGGAGCTGACATTCTAGAGACAGAGGCAGAGGCAGGCATTCAGCTAACACTAATTGAACACCTATTATGTTCAGGCACCTACCAGGCTCTGGGATATAACAGTAAGATTCGGTCCCTGCCCTTAAAGATCTTATAGGCCGTTGGGGTGAGGGGTGGGAAGGAACTGTCAGATGGATAGGCAGTTATACTCCATTGTGCTCGAGCTGGGATGTGTAGGAACTCAAGGCTATGAAAGATCTGGCAGGTACCCTTAATCCAGGCCAGAGTGTTGAGAAGGTGTGAGTGCAAATTATCCAGGTAACAAGGAGTGGGTAGTGTGTGTGTTCTTGTTGCTGAGGGTGGGGAGAGGCTTTTCCAGGCAAAGAAAGCTGCATTGGCAAGAGAAAGGACCTGGAGGCCTGAGAGGACAGGGTAAATTCTATATCGCTGGAGGGCAGAGTGCGAGGCTGGGAGGGAGTGGTGGGAAGTGAAATTTGAAGCAAGTTGGGACTGGATCTTGCTAAAACTTGTTTGTCATGTTAAGAATCTGACTTTCATTCTGAGGGCAATGGGAAACCAGAGAGGTATTTCAAATGTTAGATTGAATCATTAATTCCATAACTATTTACTGAGTGTTAACTATGTATGTATTCACTGCTGGACTCCATTCTGGGAATTTGATGGTGTGTAAAACAGTTCTTGCTCATGTGGAATTCATGATCCGATGAGAGGCAGATTAAACAACTGATTTCTAACAAAGAGAATTTATTAAGGCAGTATTTACATAATTAACAATTGATTAACATTCATCACACACTACACAGTCACCCCAAATAAATATACAGTTATGGAATATGGCAAGTGCTGTGAAGGGGACTCTAAATCAGCTGGCGGTAAAATAGCGAATAATGGCTAATAATAATAGTCACAGACATTTGGTGAGTGATCACTGCGCAGCTGTCATCCTGCTTCATGCAGATTATCTCACTTAATCTTCAAAGCAATCAGAAGAATGAGTTTTATCTCCACATAGGGACATATGTCGGATGCCAAGGCTTGCACAACTTATTAAGATTGCATTTTGATTTTCAGCTTTTGGTATTGGCAACTGTGATATTAAGCTGGATTGATGCCCTCCCCCGCTCCCTCCCCCCACCAAATGTCCGCATCCACACCCTAATTTCTCTAATTCTTAGGATATGTGAATATATTACCTTATATGGCAAAAAGGATTTTGCAGGTATGATTAAGAAGTTTGAGATGGGAAGACTGTCCTGGATATTTCAAGTGGGGTCCAATGTAATCACAAAGATTCTTATAACAGGGAGACTAGAAAGCTAGAGAAAGGAGATGTGACGATGGAAATAGAGGTTGAAGTGATGTGCTTTGAAGACAAAGGAAAGGGCCACTAGCTAAGGAATGCTGGCAGCCTCCAGAAGCTGGGAAAAAGGAAATGGATTCCCCCCACTAGAGTTTCGAAAGAAAAAAAAAAAAAAAACCTCTTCTAACACCTGGGTTTTAGCTTTATAAGAATCATTTCTATCTTCTGATCTCTATAACTAAGATAATCAATTTATGTCATTTCAAGCCACCGAATTTGTGGTGATTTGTTCTGTTGGCAATAGAAAACTAATAAAGCAAGTTTGGGGGGTGCGCATACCTCACAACGGCTGGGTCAAAAGCCCCATATCAGAACACTCTATTTTGCATAAATGAGGGCAAACTAAATGTTTTAGAAGCTTGTAGAAGACCTCCAGCTGGGGGAAGGAGTCCGGAAAGCGAAAGGGAGAAGGAAATGAGAGAGGCGGAGAGGAGAAGGAAATGAGAGAGGCGGTGCTTTAAGCGAAGGGACCTGCAGAAATGAAAGCATGGGGTGAAACAAAGAAGGTACGCATAGGGAAAGGCTAACAGTTTGGTTTTGCTAAAATTGTCAGCACATCAGAGGCACAGAATGTGACACAGAGCTGGGAACTTGGGCTGCAGTCAGTCCATGGAGCCTGACCCTTAGGCATAAGCGTGCTGACTAGGCAGTGACGAGCCATGGGAAGGTTTTTAAGAGGGAAGTCATGACATAATCATGTGTTTTATGACGAATTCTCTCTATGGCTGGGAGTGGTGGTTGGATAGGGGCAAGAAACCAGTTCTGAGGCTCCTCCAAATCTGATCTAGGCTGGTGACAGTAAGAAGGGAGAGAGGAGTGTCCTTGCTATAAATAACACTGAGAAACATGCTCCAACGCCAGCAGTTTCCTAAGTGTGGTCCCAGGGCGATTGTGGTGTCCCTGAAACCCTTTCAGGCAGTCTTGTAGGTTAAAATCATTTTCACTCTCAGCCTGTCAGTGCATAGTGGAGTTTATCAGAGGTTACACGTGTGAAATCAATGCAAAAGGAGAATTCAGCTCTTTTCTATTAAGCCAGACAATAAAGAGACATGAAAAAACTGTCTTTTTTTGTTTTGGAAAATATTTCTTTACAAAGATGCTCTTTATTCTAGCATATAATGACTTGTTATTTCTAAATGAGTATATAGACTTTCTTTAGTATTAATTTCTAATATGATAAATATTGATATAAGCCATATAAACAATAAGCTCTTTGAGGTCTTCAATAATTTTTTAGGAATATAAAGAGGTCAAAAGATCAAAAAGTGTGAAACCTCTTGTACACAAATCTTTGGGCCTGTCTCTGTTTATTTGCTTGGGATAAATCCCTGGACTTTAGTCAAAGTATCAGTCTTTTAAATCCTGGAATAGGCCAGGAATATGTGACTCTTCCCAACTAGCAGATGAGGCTCAGTGGGGTTAAGGCTTGTGCACAAGTACACACATCTTGCATTTCTGTGATAAAGCCTGAAAGCCTTGTGTTTGCGCCCAGATTGTGGACTTTTTCCTATTGTTCCGCATGCCTGAGAAGGGTTGGGCCTGCTGGAAGGAGGCCTCAGAAAGACCCAACTTCAGGCTGGAGCAAGCCCCAGAGGGATTGGGAGCCCTCCAGGCTGGTGCTTCCCAGCCCGTGTTCAGGACTCCCTCTAGAGGCGAAAAGTAGATTCTACACGAGTCTTGCTTTACCTTCCTGCTACTGTAGCTGAACTTTTAGCACCAGAGTTGAAGTTCATGACTGCTTGACGACTTGAAGCAGATGAGGGGCAGCAAGCAGAGCTCCATTGTCTCATGAGGAGGCTGTGGAGTTGAGAAGCAGCATGTTGAAGTGATGAAGCCACTGAACTGTCCTTATTCTGGCGCAACTGGGGTCACTTAACTTCTCTGGGTTTCAATTACTTAGAAAGAAATAGCCTGTGTGATCTATTCACAAAGATCCTTCCAGCTCTAGTAGCCTATGATTCTGGTGCTAACTGTCCCCATGGGTCTCCACGATGCTGTCTTTCAGAGCTCTCCTTGTCTTTATGGGTTTGATAACCTAAATCTGACTTCAAGATGTCTTTGTAATTATGGAGCTCAATGATTCTGTCCTTTAGTGAGTTCATTTCTGAAGACCTCTCTACAATTCATTCATTTGCTAAGCAAACAATAACATCCTGGCAGTTAATGACTGAGACATGTGTCAGGCACTGGGCCAAGGGCTATGCATGTATTTTCTCACTTGATCCCACCACAACCCTGTAGGTAAGTTCTAGCATTATTCCCATTTTTCAGAGGAGAAAACTGAGGCCCAGTGAGCTTAAGTCACTGGGCAAGATCATAAAGCAACTGTGTGGAAGAATCAGAATTGAAAACCAAGTAGTATGGCTCTAGGTATAGTCACAACACTATACATACCTAGCCCTGATAACAAGTGTTTGCATTTTTTGAGGGTTTGCTGTGTCCTTGGAGCCTTATGTACATTGTTTCATTTAATAGAGCAATTCTATTAGGTAGGTATTATCATCTCAGTTTTACAAGGAGGATATGTCCCTGCTACTGAGTGGCAGGCTGAGGTTTCATATCTGAGATGTCAACGCCTGTGCTCTTCATTATTATTCAAAACTGTCTATGTACCAGGAAAAGATGAGGACAACCAACAGAGTCTTTAAGGAGCTTAGAGACTCCTTGTGAGATAATAATAGTGGCAGACATTTATTGAGCACTGTTCAAAGCTGTTACACATATGAACTCGTTTAATCCTCACAACAACTCACTGCGGTAGATCTGATTTCTATCACGTTTTACAGATGAGGCAATCAAGGCACAGGTGAGGGAGGGGTTAAATAAATTGCCTGAAGTCCCTCCTGCATTTGGTAAATAGTGAAGTTGAGATTCAAACCCAGGACGCCTGTCTCGAGGACCCACGTTTTTAACCACCACATGATCCAAACAGTGAATAGTTCCTACAGAGATGCAGAGGCCACTGACCGGGGTTAATGACCACTGAGGGGAGCAAGCCCGACCTGCAGAGAGATCCATCACCCCTGAGCTTTGTTTCTCTAAGGCACTGAATTCCAGTTGCCTATGAGAGTGCTGCACTTGAAAATTATGTCTTCTCCTCAAGTCTAAGGGCTAAAAGTGGAATTCAACACATTTCCCCAAATATTTCTCCAAATATCTCTTTCTTATCAACGTTATCATTCCTTTGTACCATCAGAACCCAACTCTGGTAGGTAATTTGTTGATGCTGGAGGACTATATTAAGAAAGATCCCAAGTGTTTTCCCGTCCGGCATCAACTAGAAAGAGCGATATGATTAACTAAAACATTTCTGTCATAGGAATAAGGGAAACTGACAGCATGTGCCATGTACTTGCTATATCTGGAGTGGGTTCTGTCCTAGGAAGGGGTTAAGAAACTGAGTCCTGAGAGCAGGTGCTGACAGGCCCCAGGCCAGTGGGGCCCATAGCTAGGAAAATAACTCTTCTCCAATAGAGAAGGCAGGTGCTAAATTGTACTGGCCAGGCCTAGAGAAAAGGGGATTCTGGTTAAGAGCCATCAGTCTGCGGCACTACAGTGAGGGCACTGAGCTGGGGAAGAATGGCAAGGCCTAGAGGAAAGACGAGGAGATGATTTCTTGCACGAAAGCCATGGCTGAAGAGCCTGAATCCCCAGGAAAGGGTGAAGCAAGGTCCAACCAGGCACACAGGTGAGGACTTCTCCCAAGCTTTGGACTTCTTTCTTCAAAAAATACAAAGCAATGGTGCCTTTCAACTGGTCTAACAGGGTTCCGGGATAAGTTCCAGTGGGAATGAAATTATCCAGGCTAAGCAGGGAGAGGTAGAAGAGGCCAGCTGGGACTTACATTGTGAGTACAGTGACCATGTGAGTGAGTTTGAACACAGCAGGGGACCTTGAAATAAAGACAGAGCTGGGACTGTCTCGTGGAACCCAAGGATGAGCATGGGCCTGGAACCTGGGAACTGAAACATTTTGCCAGGAATCCTCATTGTCTTCTGTATTTGCTTCTCTGTGTTTGTATGCTTTGTTCTGTCCTCTCCATGAGAACCATCTTTACTTCTTAGCTCAATTGTTAGAATGAGGCTGCCTCTGGCTCCCAAGTTCTTGAGTCCCAGTTCCAGCCAAAGAGTTGAATGAGACCTTGGTCCTCACTTCCTAATCTTGGGGAGTGAGGATCTGACTGGCCCATCTTTGGTCGGTTGTCCACCTCTGGGCCAATTAGAAGGCCAGGAGGAAATACAAACATAGCAGTTAAAGGCTTATCCCCATGGATGTGGGATGGGGGTGGGCTAGAAAAGACCAAAAATAGCATTGACTACAGTGTTTAAAGACAGAGCACTGGAAAACACCAACATTGATTGGACTTCAGAGAGAGAAGCTGAGGAAGGAGAAGGAGCATTTCCAGAGAGTAAGGAGGAGAACTCTGAGAGAAAAATCATGGGTGTTGAGAAAAAAGTTTATTTTTAAAAAGAAGAAGGCATAAAGCTTCAAATATTACAGAACATTCAAGAAGGATGAGCAGTGTCAGAGACTACTTGGTTACAGGAAGTCTCTGAAAACCTACCAGAAAGTGCTTTAAGTACTAGGTGAGGAAATCAGATTTCTACAGGTTAAATGATGAAGTTGGTTGTATTTTTATAGGAAACATAAAAGTGTTTAGTGCTGCCTGTGCTGTCAGTTTTGGAAGAAGAATCCACCGATACTGTGTTGAGTTGGCATTATTCTTAATTTAACATATATTGCCACAGAAACAATAACCCCCCAAGTCATTACAGGGGTAACATACTATATCAAATATGTGAGTATGTGAGGTTTTATCTACATAGTTTAGATAATAGAAACAAACATACATTGTCAAAATAATGTTTAAAAAATTAAGGAGCAGGAATCCAAAAGTCCAGTAAACATACGAAGATGTGCTCAATCTTACTTATAACCATGGAAATGCAATGGAAACACATAATGAAGCATAATTATATGCTCACCAGAGTCACAAAAATTAAAAATTCCAAGAGTTGCAAAATGGGAACGATAGGGGAATAGACTTTCAAAAAAAAAAATGATGGTGGGAGAATAAATTGGCAGGAGCCAAAAAAATGCCAATTCATTTTATGTTAAGAGGTTTCCTTTTGCATAGAGCACTTGGGGTCATCGTGTTCCCTGTCCCTCCCCTGTCAATTGTGCACTGAGGTGGCCTGCTTTGGAAAACAGCTTGGAAATTTTTAGGTCAGTTGAAGGTTCACATATCTTATCACACAGCAGTTTCACTCTTAATCATATAGCTAGAGAAATTTGTGTATATGTGCATGAGAATACAAGTCTAAGAATATATGCAGCACAATTTTGTATAATAGACCCAAATTGTAAACTATCCAATGTCCATCAAAAACAGAATGGAAAAATAAAACTGTTGTGAATTCATAATAGAATAACAGATAGCAAAGAAAATGAATAAATTGTAGCTACATGCAATATGAACGCATCTCACAAATGTAAGGTTGAAGTAAAGAGGCAGGACACATAAGAATTCAACAATATTTTTCCATAAAAAAGAGTTCAAAAGCAGGAAAAACTAATTTATATGGTATAGGGATGGCTACTGAAGAAAAAAGTGAAAAATAAATGAAAAGCAAGTGAATGATTTTCACAGAAGTCAAGATGGTGGTTATCCCTGGTAGGGACAGGGACTGGGATCAGAATGGGGCTCACCTTGGGTGCTCTCAGTGTTCTATTTTTGACCCGGGGTGGTCACATGGAACTTTGTTTTATAATTATTCATTAAACTAGATATAATTTATGTACTTTTCTGTATTCATGTTATATTTTTTAATTAAAGAATAAAAAAGAAGGTGAGGGGTAAAGTGGAGACTTATGAGTAGACCTAGTATATTAAGCATACATGTTTAATATTTTACTCTCTCCCAGAAAGCAGTTAAAAATTGTGTGTGTGTGTGTGTGTGTGTGTGTGTGTGTGTGTGTGTGTGTTGTATAGACTCACAAGACCAGGAGAGCAAGAGAGGAGAAAACAGTGGTAAATGGCTCAACAGACTCTGAAGAAGAACCCTGAGCTAGCAACAGGGAAAGCTGAGAAGCAACTTTATTTTCACTGCAGAATCTTGCAAAAGTTTAGGAATTGGTGGCACCTGGACTCTCAAGAAATGGTGTTAAATGGGTGTTAATGAGGAGGATTTGTTGGCAGCTGTTTAAATAGTCATTAGACCCCTAAGTTCCCCCCTTACACAGGACTGCTGGATGACTGTTGCTTCCTTCTCTAAGCTGAAGGTTAGAGGTTTATTTTCTGGAGAAAGTGAAACACATGGTCTCTGGACGGGGAGACCACAGGCACAGGTGAGGATGGTGACACCATATAAACCCAGGATTATTCAAAGGTCATGCCAAGGCCCTCACCCTGCTTTCCTGGCCCAGCTCCCAGAAAGCTGGTCGCCAAACATTTACCATCGATGTCTGGTTGGTCTATTCTGGGAAATATGACCAGCCCAACTTAAAAGACTTAAAGGCAAAAGTTGAAAACCACACGATATCACTTATATGTGGGATATAAACCTAAAAGCAACAAATGAGCAGGATTATTAAGCAGAGACTCATGGATATGGACAATACACTAGTGGTTACCAGAGGGTTGTGGGTGGGGGGGAGGAGGTAGATGGGGTAAAAAGGGGTCAAATATGTGGAGACAGAAAGAAATCTAACTATGGGAGGTGAACATACAATGCAATCTATATATGCCTTCCTGTTAAATTATACACCTGAAACTTACTGGATTTCATTAACCAATGTCACCATAAAAAAAAGAAAAAAACCAAAAGGTACTGACATGAGGAGTTTCCCATAAATAGCTGAAACGAATCATTTTAGCGCGAAACCCAGTTAATAAAAGCCACACCCAGAACTTCTAGTTCTCTTTTTTATTCCCATAATCACTCAACCGCTCTCTCTTGATCACGTGTGCACTGTCTTGCCCTCTTTAAAAGTGCTTTTTTATGGAATATTTCAAACATAAACAGAAGTAGAGAGACAGGTATAAAAAAAATCCTGCATGTACCCATTGCTCAGCTTCAACAGACAACTCCTGGCCAAGCTTGCTGCTTCTTTACCCTCATCTACTCTCCATCCCTGACCCTGAACTAATTTGATGCAAATCTCAGATCTTGTATCATTTTATCTCGAAATATTTCACTGTGAATCTCTAAAAGACAAAAAGACTTCTCATTTAAAATAGAACCATAATACCAGTATCAATCTAAAAAATTAATTTTTGAATATTGTTAAATATCCAGCCAATATTCATGTTTCCTTGATTTTTCTATCACTTTTTCCCTCTAGAGCTTGAATTGGGATCAAAACAAGATTTAGACTTGATTCATATGCCTTTTGATCATTTTTTAATCTCTTAATTCTCCCATTTATTTTTAACTGAAAAAATATTAAAGAAATTGTATGACTTGCCCTGTAGGATTTTCTTTAGATTGAAATTAGATTGCCTCCTTGTGGTGCAATCGTAATGTTTCCCTGTATTACCTGTTAGATGGTAGCTAGCTCTAGAGATTTGCGAAGTTTCATTCTTTTTCAAGTCTACTTCATAAACTGTGTAGTTCCACCATGGGGCATGTAATTTATCTTTTCCTCTCTTTTTTGTGATGTTAGCAGCCACTAGTGATCATCGAATAGATCTATTAATTCATTAGCGGTTACAAAATGATATTTTAATTCTGTCATTCATCTTCCTTTGATAGCTCAATTATTTAAGCAGTCCTTACGTGGCTGTCTCTTCAGCCGTGTTGGTTGCCGGAAGCTGGCTTTGATTCTTCAGAAAAGTCTCCCTAGAAGTTCTGCTTCTCAAGCTCTTGCATGCTCACAGCAGTATGTTTGCTGCCTTTATATCTGAAGATCAATTAAGCCTAATTTAAAATTCTTGGCTCACATTTTCTTTGAGTATCCTAAATAAGTTACTGCATTGATTTCTGGCATGAAGCACTGATGCTGAAAGCCTAATAACAATTTGACTTACTTTCTCTTACAAAATACTTGGTGTTTTTGGTTGCACAAAAGGTTATAAAATCCGATAGTTTCAGAGTGGAGCTGTTGAGGGCTGATTTTTCTAGTGTTTGTAGTGTGTCTGTTCAATATGTAATCTAAAATATTTTTTCTTAATTTCGAGAGATTTAAATTTTTTTTCATTTTTAGTAATTTTTTTATTTCATTTTTTAGTTTTCTTCTTCGGGGACTCTTATTATATGAATATTGGATATTCTTTGCTTATTTTCTATATCACTTTCCCTCAAATCCTTTTTTAATCTCTTTCCTTTTTTGTTTTGGTTTTAAAAACTTTTCCTATTTTCCGTTTTTTATTTCTCTTAAGGCATTTTTCATTTCTCTCACAGCATTTTTCATTTGATTTGTTCATTCTTGTGTTCCTCCTAGGATCAGCTTTCATTTCTGAAATGCTCTTTTAAAATTTACAATTCTTTTTTGAATTTTTTATTTCTCTTTTCAAGTCTTCCTTTTCCTAAATCATTTATTTTGAATTTTCTCATTCCGATTTATGTCATCTTTCACCATTTCTATTTTTTTTTTTTAGTTTTGTTTGAAATATTAGTGCAATTTTCTTTTGTGGCATGTTTTTTGGTATTCTTTCACTGTCCGTGTAATTTTATTCTACTTCTTCCTCTCTTTTATTCTTATAATAACATTGTTGGTGTTTCTCTACAAGCTTTCCCTGTGGCCTTTTTTTGGTGAAAGTTCTCTTCTACTTTCACAAGGAAACAATGACGACATAGAGCTGTTCTAGTTTCATAGTCCAGAGCTTCTCCTTCTGTTAGTTTCATAAACTAACTTTTAAAATATGACCTTATATGTTCTGAGTGCCTCTTCCCTGCCCCCTTTTTACTCTAACTTCGCCTTTTCTTTGCTCTTGTTCCTCTCTAGTTCGGTTCAGATGCTGCCCCAGCACTTTCTCCTGAGTGGGACTTTGTCCTAGAAGAGTGCTTTGGTTCGTTAGCTCCAGAGTTCACAGGGCCCAGACCCGTGGACCCTCCAGCTTGGTCAGATCTTCCCTTTGCCTCTTCATACTTACACATGCATTTTGTGGATGGGGAAAAAAAGGGAGTTCTATGGAAAGTAACCTCACAGGATCATCTGATCATAAATTTCTAATTGCTCAGGTCATGGTGGGTAGTCACACCCCAGGCATATAACTTCTTTAGTGAAAGGTTTTAAGCCAGCCCTGTCCATTATTTTTGTGCATCTAGGTTCACACACCTTTAAAATACCATAAGACTTATGGCATAAATAATACTCCTCGAAAGGAATTTTAATCCTCATTAGACCAAATAATTTTGTTAACTATCCTGCAATCAAATCCCTATCTTGCTTTCTCCAGTTTTCCTTATGTCCCCTCTTTAACTTCAAATGCATAAAAAAAAAAATGTAGAACTTGTATTCTCTGAAGCATTTGAGATCTTGCTCCCCAGCATATGTTGTCATTTGGCTCAGATAAACTTTAAAAAAATTCTCTACAGGTTTGGATGTTTCTTACATTGACAATTAGAACCTTTCCCCCAAACCCCAGCTTAAAGACCATTTCCCCCAAATGGCTCACTGAAATTTTCAGTGAATTCCTTTGGTGATTTGAGGGGTCCTTCAGTTCTCAAGGGTTATCAGAAGTCCCTTTACTTTTCCTTCTCTTCTGTACAATTTCTAATATCATGTGGGTCATGCAATTATGGGTAGCTTTTTTTTTTTAATTTATTTTTTTAGGAGAGGCAACCCTTGATTGACCTCACAGATTGCAAGGACCTTGTCATCTTACAACCCCTTATTTTTATTTTTTTACACCAACAGCACCTGGTCTTCCTAGGTGGTCTCCCATCCAAGTACTAATCAGGCCCAACTCCGCTTAGCTTCCAAGATCTGACAGGATTGGGCTTGTTCAGGGTGGCCTGGCTGTAAACAATGAAATATGTATATTTATTTGGGTAGCTTGTTCCTGCTCATTCAATTTTTGGAGTTGAAGGAAATTGGCTGCCAGGTTTTATTGTAGGTATTATCCAAGGGTTTGGGTTTTGCTAAACTAGTTGCTGAGAATTTGATCGAAGTGATAGGTTGAGGCATTAAAGCTGGTGCGCTATCCCGACTGCCCTCTCCTCTACCACTGCAGCCCTGTAAGTGCTGAACCGAGCCTGACCACCTCCATGTCTAACGGGAAAGAGCAATCTGAGCAAACAAGAGAGAGGACAGCTGGGAGGAAACCAACAATTCAGAGAGAAGAAAAATAGACCCATCAAAAGTCTCTTGTAAACATTTCCATCCATTTCTATTTGTTTCACCTTGCAACACTTAATATTGGTATCCCAGATTTGTTTTATAAAAGCTCATTGATGTGGACCCAAATAAATAGCTTTTCTGTTTTTAAGACCATTGTGCCCTCAGCTCCGCGTGGCGGTTGCCTGCGCAAACAGCTCCACCAAGTGGCCACTTTCACGGAGCCAGCATCACGCTGGTCGCCACTGTTTACGCTGACCGTTTCTAGAAGAGCAAGCAGATCCAGTGACACCTCCGCTGAGTTTCTTTCTGGCCAAGAGTTTTGTTTCTTCCGGCCAGGTGGATGGTAGAAAACCACACACATTCCTTTGGTAAAACAGGGAGCCACGTGTGAAGAACAGCAAGTAGAAAATACAGCAAACTGGGGTAGAGGACCTGGAACTAAACGACAGCGATGTTAACTGTGGTCATCTCAGCAGGGAAGTGAAATCCTGAGCTGATGGTAGAGGGGCTATTCAGCCTAGTGGTTAAGCATTGGGCAAGTCAGGTTTGACTGGAGTCCCCTATCATCTATTAGCTGTGTGGCGTTAGGCAAGTTCCTTACCCTCTCTGAGCCTCATCTTCCCTGCCTTGTTGTTTAGTTCTAAGGATCAAGTGAGCTAATGTACAAAGGATTTAGTATAGTAACAGGCACTAGCAAGCATTGGTTAAATCTGAGCTGGGTCTCCAGGGTTGATGGCTCACCTCTGAGAACACCCTGCTAAGAAAGAAACCCACTCATCTTTGCAATTTGACCTCTCTTGTCTGAGGTCAGGGGATTGGGTGGCACACTTGCTTCAGGCCCTCTGTAGCTTAATAAGACTTGGAAGAGCCCGCACGGAGCTGGTACAAAACAGAATTATAAGGAAATGTCTGCAGAGAACAGACCTGCAATGGAGAAATAACTACATCGTCAACTGTGTATTCAGCATGATCACATTAGATGTTCTCCCTGAAATGACTTTTCATTAAAGAGAATATCGCACACTGTGACCAAATGTTCCATACAAACCATTCCCGACGAGGTGGATGTGGTCACTCTGTGCTGTGGATCTACACTTTTTGTCTCCCTCCCTAGAACCTGGCTGACTTGCTGGCTTGGACAGCAAATCAGGGAGGGCAGGGATAGCTGCCTGGCAGCTGGCTGTGGACTGTGCCTGTGTAAAGGTGCTGTCTCTGTGGGTTGTTTTGATCTTCCAGGCACAGAACATTCGCATGCTCTTTGCAAAATCCTTTTTCAGGACTCATATTGATGATGAACTGCTATTCTACAGAGGCGGTGAACAAAGGAGCTTGGCCAGATATCTGGATGGGACATCTCCCAGGCCCCTTCGCCCCAATGTGCCCTTAACTGCACTCATCGCCTGCCTCCCAAACCTGTTCCTCCTCCTCCATTCTGTACTTCAGTGAATTATTTATTAGTCACCATGCTGAAAACCTGGTTATTCTCTGCCTCTTCCCCTCCCTCCCACCTGCCTCTTTCTTTGCCTGTGTCATTCATAAAATCTGGCTGACTCTTTTCCAGAAACACAGTGGTGCTCACCTCTCCTCTCCATCACCAAGAGAGTTCTCAGTATTCCTTTCACCTTGACTTTGGAAATGGCTTCTCTAAGTGGACACTGGCAGTTAGCCACATGCGCCCCACAATTTCTCCACTGTTCTCCAGAGTCTTCTTTCTAAAACCATGCACACGCCCTGCTAAAACTTTGGTGACATTATTACTAAAGAAAGAAGGGGAGTGTAGGTACTAGGAAACATAGCTATCTTTGTCACACACAATATGTAGATGAAGAAGGGGTTCTATGGAAAGTAACCTCACAGGGTGATCCGATCATAAATTCCTAACTAAGCACCTAGGTTAACCCACCTTTGAAATGTCTCTTTTCAGCCCTTTCAAGTGAACCACCCTCAAGAAAGCACCATAATCTTCTTAACTATTGTGTAATCCCACCCGTGCCTTGCTTTCTCCTACCTTCATGTCAACTTCCTTACCTTCCCCCTTAATTCAAAGCGCATAAAAGAAGATGCAAACTGCTATTCTAAAATCTTGCTTCTGGGCATACCCTCCCTCTGTTTGGCTCAAATAAAAATTCTCTACAAGTTTGGATGTTCTTATGCTGACAAATATGAGGCAGGCTCTGTGCTAAGCAAACTAATCTCTCACTTAATCACTGGGCTTTCATAATAATGCACACAGAACCCAACTTCAATACTATTCCCTTTCCTTTTCCCCCAATTATTCTTTACTCAGGTGCAAATTCCTCCTTGAGGCAGCAGCCAGACAGACATCTTTGCTCGTGGCTGGTGAAGTTCCCTTATGTAAAAACATTATCATTATTTCCTATTTAACAGGTTAAGAAAAGAGAGGCTCAGAGAAGTTAAGCAATTTGCCAAATGCCACACAGTAAGTGATGAAACTTTAAAGTTATTTCAGGTAATCTGACTCCCTAGGCCACATGTTTAATCTGTTATACCACACTAAGGGTGAGTAACAAGGTCCTTACACCTCAGGAATGCTTGGGCTGATAAGAGAGACAGATATAAGCAAATAACTTCTATGAAACATGATACCTACATTAAGTAAGTATGACTGATATTCCAGAGCCCTGAGAAAGTAATGGGCCAGTCATTTCCCTTGGCTTCTCTACACACCACATAGTCTGGCTTTTGCATTGCATCAGCATCGTCTTCACAATCTTCAGGTCTAAGTAACTCCTTACAAATATTAGAAGATATTGTACATTTACAGAATGGACCCAGCATGATGATTGTTCCCTACCTCACTGTGCTTTGTGTCCCCAGATTGCACCCTGTGTCAGTGTAGGGCCTTTGAATCCTACTGTTGGAATCATGCACAGCTTCTGATAGGCTCTGTTCCAGAATCATTGGTGAAGTTGCACAGGGTTCTCCCTTTATGGGGTTACAGCAGACAGTCTGACAGCTCACAAAAGCAAAGGCCCCGGAAACCCATCCGTCAGCATTTCTTGCTCAGAAAGATGCATTTGGTTACTAAATGGCCCCGGCCTTCATCTCCACGTGAGCGCTCTGCAGCTATCTCTGCAACTTGAATCTCCCTCCCTTACCCACTCCTCCCACTCACTTTCTCTTTTCCTTCCTCCCTGGATATATACTAAGCATCCATTTCTGCCAGGTAGTGCTGGGCGCTGGGATGCAGGGATGAATGAGACATAGACCTTGTCCCCACCGCTGCATGGAACAACATGGACTTTAGGACCTGAGTGTCTCAATCACTAGTAAATAGTGTCTGCACTACTTACTAGCTTAGCGTGTTACTTATTTCCTTATTTAGCAGGTTATTTACTAGCTGTGTGACCTTGACAAGTTACTTCACCTCTCTGGGTCTCAGTTCCCCCATCTGTAAGAGGACATAACATATTTATCTACCTTATAGGGTAGTTACAATGACAGGATTATTTATAATGCACCTAAAACAGTGCCTGGCACATGAAAATACTATGTAAGTATGTTATGTTGTTTATTTTCATATAGTACAGCCCTATAAGCTGTATTTTGATTACTTTTGCTCTCCCAAGGTAAATCACACATCGTGCCTGGGACTTTGTACCTTCTCGATCAATAAAGTTAGCAATTGTCAATTGTTGCAATTTGTTTGGAAAAGTCTACCTTATTTTAGGTAAGCAGCCATTTCTTTTCTTATTCCTGAAGTGTGAGGAACACAAAATTGACCTGAAAGGGGAATTTTCTGACATGACATGTTTTTGTGTCAAGAGACAAAGCAGTGGTGAAAACCTAGTTGTAAGGAGGGGCTGCGAGGCTGAGCCGTAGAGGACGATTGCCATCTTCGTTGGCCTGTAGTGAAATCTCTCCCAGGGAGCCAAAAAGTGGTGATAAGTCACGTAGTTAAACCTGACAAGACTGAATTTTTGGCCCAATGACTCTAATGGGGGTGGCAGTGTGCAACAGAGATCAGCATTATTCTCCAGCAGAGATGAAGAGCACAAATTCAACCAAGCTTCACCGTACAGGATGCACATTGTGTGTGTGTGTGTGTGTGTGCTGGTATGTGTATGTGTGCAGTGTGTGTATTATGTTATGTGTGCAGTGTGTGTGGTGTGTACGTGTGTGTAGTATGTTGTGTGTATGTGCGGCATGTATGTGATGTGTGTGTGCATGTGGTATGTGTGATGTGTGCATTGTGTGGCATGTGTGTAGAATGTGTGTATTGTGTGGTGTGTATGTGTGTGTAGTTCGTAGTGTGTGTATATGTGCTGTGTACGTGTATGCAGTATGTGCATGTGTGTGTGTGTGTGTTATGCATGTGGTGTATGATATGTGTAAGTGTGTGTGATATATGTGTGGTATGTATGGGTATGTGTGTATGAGTGTGTTGCACGTGTGTGTATGTGTGTGTGGTGAGTATGTATATGTGGTTTGTGGTATGTATACCTGTGTGGTATGTGTATGCATGTGGTATATGTGACATGTATGCGTGTACGATGTTTGTGTGTGGTTTGTGGTGTGTGTATGTGGGGTTGTGCGTGTGTGTTGGAAGTGGGAGGTCAGGGAACCTGATCTTATTATTAATAAGGAGACAAGCATTTTAAATTATTCTTGGATTGGGTGTTTCCTATTGGTTGGACCATTTCTTTAAAGATGCTATTAGGAGTAATTACTATTCTCTTGGGGACTTCATTGTCTTTTTTTAAAGTTAAGTATCATATGTGTTTGAAGTAGGTCAACAAAAAAGGGCTGCCTGGTTTTGCTGTCTGAGTAGCTCTGCCTGTAACGTCATCTGCGTGACTTTGTGATTAAAGTGGATTCCACATTCATGAGTTAGGACTTCACCCCCTGCCTGAGACCACAGAATTAGTCACACTACCAGAAGTCTCATGTGGCAAGTCACAAGCACGGGAACACAAAAACAATTATGCATGTGCATATGACTTAAAGTTTGGGTTCAAGTGTTTCCACAAAGGTGAGTGGGACTGGAGCAGCCAATAAAATTTCAAAAACCATGATATTACTCAGGCTTGGTAGGGCTCAGGGAGCTTACCTGAGTCAAAAATCAAAACAGAATGATGCCTTAGGTGAAACAGGCAGACAGACGGACGTTCCAATTCCAGCAGTACCACTTACTAAGTTTGTTATTAACTTTTCTGAGCCTCTGTTTGTCTGCAAATTAGAGTAAATAGTTTTGCCTTACAATCTCTTATCTATAATCCCCACATTCAAAAGCTGTAAACTATGACATCCTTTTCTCAGCTCACTTGGCAATGAAATCTAATTGATCTGAATTAATCTGGCCGTAAAAAATCCCTTCCCTGAGCCGACATGAAGCTTTTTATAGTTTGTGTTTAGTTTATTCAATGTGACTATACATGTTTTGCTACAAAATTATGAATGTATTAGTTATGGGGTACAGCTCCAGACTATTAGGTACATAATAAGTGCTTGCGACATTATTTCTCTGAAATCCAGAAATGTCTGAATTCCAAAACACATTGGCCCCAGAGAGTGCTGATAACAAACTGGACCTGTGCTATCCAATAGGACCGTAAAGACTGCATGAAATAATGTATGGAGAACACCTGAAACATCCTATGTCATGCCATTTCCCTTCCCTTTCTCTGAGTAAACCTTTTCTCAGGTGCAACTTCCTCCCTCAGGCCACAGCTCAGGGGCTGGTCAAGTTTACTGTGCTTCTGGCGCTTATGGCGATGTGCCCGCTTGCTCGTTAGTCTATAAACTCCTTGAGCGTAGGGACTGTGTGCCAGTGATTCACAGGACAAAGTCCCCGTTCAACAAACACTTTAGCACTGATTTAGCAGGCATCTGCTGGGCCCCCTGGTCTCTCAGTCACCTTTCTGGTAGAGGTGTACAGTAAGAGGGAAGTGACTTCAGATACAAAAGAGAGGAAGAGAAGGTGCAGAGTCTTGGGAAAGCCAGCAAAAGGGACCTGCCATGGGGAGGCAGTGGCAGGGACCACCTATATCTGGGTTTGCCTGGCACAGGTCTGGTTTGCCTGTTATTCCAGGATAATTTTTAACTCTCATTTTTACTCTTTTATTCTCAAAGGTGTCCTTGTTTGGATAATAAATTATTTAATCATGTGCTTCTCCCTCCCCATGCACTAAGCATCAGAGGGAGGACTCAGGAGGCGAGACTTTTTTCTTTTCCTTTTATCTTTTTCCCTCTCAAAGACTAAAATGGTAAGGTTTGAAGGATAGAGGAGACACAGAAGTGGGGGTTGCTAGAAACCAGTTTGACTCCCTAACAATAATTAAGAGCACAGTTCTGTAATTTATCAATTGTGGAACATAAGGTAGTGGGTTGAATGGTGCCTTCACCCCACCAAAAAGTACATCTACCTTCTAAAGCCAGGAATCTGTGAATGTGATCTTATGAGGAAAAAGTTTCTTTTTGGATGTAATTAAGTCAAGGATTTTGAGATGAGAGCACTCTGAATTATCCTGGTGGGCCCTAAGTTCAACAAGAACTAGCCTTATAAAAGAAACAGAACAGAGAGAGATGCAAGGAGAAGAGGAGAAGGCCCCGTGAAGACGGAAACAGAGGTTGGGCTGACGCTGCCACAAGTCAAGAAGCTCCTGGAGCCACCAGAAGCTGTAAGAAGCAAGAAAAATCCTTCGCCAGAGCTTTTAGAAGCTGCCAAAAAGCTTCCCTGCCAACACCTCGATTTTGGACTCTGGCTTCCACAACTGCGAGGTCACAAATTGCGATTGTTTACATCCACTAAACTTGTGATAATGTTCCAGCAGCCCTGGGAAGCTGGTACTCATACGGTGAGTTACCTGACCACTGTGGATCTCAGTTGCCTCACCTGAATATGAGGAGAAGACTTGGACCTACCTTCTATGGTGCCTGGAGGAGTAAAAGAAATTATACATGGCATCGAATGGGCCCTTGATAGATGGAAAACTCTGTTACGAGGGCTGATGAATGGCAATAATGAAATTTGCTTTCATCCAGCAGATGGCAGAAGATACATTTGCAAATGAGAAGACTTCGTTAAGTTTCTTCCCAGAAATGCACCCTTATCTAAAATAGCCTTCCTAGCTCACATGCTGAAGAAGATTAACCCTCACCGCCTCAAAGAGAGCTTTTAGCTGTGTAGAAATTAAACTGGTTCTGCTTTCCTTTGACTGTTATAAATAACAGAGGCTGGGATTGGTGAATATAAAGAGTGGGTGTAATTAAAAATATTTGGGTTCTCTGGGACCTCATTAAAACTCAGTTTCCCCAAATAATGACAAAAGAAAATACGAAGTGCAACATACACCAGAGGGCTGTTGTGAGACTAACATGACTCAGTGTGTGAAAATGCTGGGAAGCAAGATGCCACAGACGGGGCCCGGGAGGGGTTCGTTCTGCAGGAATCACAGGGTCATGTTCGATTTATTCATTTGTTTATTTACTCAGCGATTGTGCTGAATCCTGGGGACTCTGTTTCAGGAAGCTCGTATTCTAATTTGGGAGGACAAACACGTGGTCCAGGTGTACACAGGGCATGGTTTTCTCTTGGACGCTAGGATAACATTCCAACTCTGTGTTTTGGCTTGAAAAACACATTTGAAGGAACAGTTCCTTTGGTAAAACATTTCTATTTCCTTCTTAAGTTCTTAAAAAACTCCACCCATGTTTAAAATAAAACTACGTGTGTGGTTAAGTGAAAAAAGGAAATCGTAGGACAGTATGTACAGAGAGCCTGACACATCTATTTTAACGCCGGACACCTCTGGAAAGGGCCATGGAGGTGCTATCTGAAAACGTGGGCTTCACCTTTGATTTTCTATACTCCTACATCATTCACATGTTTTAACAAGCATTTTTTTACATTTAAAAAAATGATCATTTTTTAATAACCCCGTCCCCAGAAAACTCTTCTGCACTCACTTGGCTAATTCCAACACTGATGTGCACTAGTGATAGAACAAGTTCTCTCCCTTTTTGAAAGAAAATTAAAAGGAAGAGTCCCTATTTGATCTTCTTTGTACACATGAGGAGAGGTCATCTAACTGGAAGTGATCCGAGCTATTTTAAAGCCCTTCTCCTCCTTAAAGTGGTTTGTGACCATTAGCTCAGCAACCCCCATGGCCTCTTAGTGAGATGGGCTCATATAAGAGACCCACTGAGTCTCTTGGAAGTGCCAGACTGTGGATGCCCTGTGTCAGCCCATCACAACAGCTGTAACATGAGTCTACATCTTTACGTGTTCAAAGGGCTTTCTCCTGCACTATCTAGTATGACACTTCTATGGCCCTTAGGAGGTCAGGTCTGTACTTGCTATTCCTATATTACACATGGGGGAATGAAGGTTCTGGAAAGTGAAATGACAAGCCAATATGGGGAGCTAGTTGGCAGCAGGGTTTAACAACATTTATATGTCAATCCTGCTCAACACAGAAAAGATGATTGTGAATGTCAAATCCTCACATGACATGCTTTTGCATTACAGGAAGAGAAGACAGTGTTCTATCTAATCTTATCCTCCCTTCCTCTTTTACTTTCTTCCTTCCTTTCTTTCTTCCATCCTTCCTCTCTCCCTCTTCTAGTCAGCTTGGAAGAAAGAAGAGAGGAAGAAGAGGACCTCCTTTTTTCCTGTTTACAGGGAAGTAAAAAGGTAATTACAATTTAGGAGTCAAGTTTTGTTCAATTTCAAATTACGCTGAAAATTTGAGCAGTGTAGCAGAAATATGTTCAGTCTTATTAATATGCAAATATTTAGGCAATAACAAGCCTCTCAAATTATAAAGTGGTCAAGAGTTGCTAAAGCTCAATGCAATCAAAAGGAATGACTTGCAGGTAATATTCACACTTTTGCCACGTGAGGGCGCCACCACTGTTGGTAGGAAGACCTATGTGCCTTTTTTTCCAACAAAGAAAAACAAGCCACTCTGACTAATGTGAACTTCAAATATACTCTTGAAAGTTGATTTTCTTATTATAAAAATTCAGGTCTTGAATTATGGGAGCTTTGCATTATATAAGGTTTTAAGGAATTCCTCCCTATGCTCTCCTACCCCGCCCTGAAAGCCCCTTCCAAACTACCACACTATTCATTGTGATAAAGGCTAGTACATATGTAGCTCAGAGTAAGGCACCTAATCAGTCTGGAAGGGAGAAGGATGAGGTGGCTCTTGGAGTCAATGATGGCAATGATGTCCATTTGGACATGTTTTTCTCTCCACAGCCTGCATTGTGCATGTGGTGGTCTAGAATGAGAGCAGGAGCTATGGCGTCCCCCTCCCTCTCCCCAAGGCTGGGCCAGGGGCCCTGCTGGTCCCCCACTCGCACTTATTAGTCTCTTACTCTACTTGAAGTGACCGTTAATGTGCCTGTCTCTTCTACCAATCTGTCAATTTCTCAGAGGCAGGCTGGGACTTAATCTTCTTCTAAACCTCATCTCCTCAGCCAGTGTCTGACATGTAGAAGCTTAGCCACAAGATTTTTCTTTTAAAAATATTTTTAATGTGGCAAATTGCAAATATATGCAAAAATACAAAAATTAGTATAATGAACTCCCTTGTGCTCTAATCCAGCATCGACAACTAGCAGCTCCTGACCAGTCATTTCCCATCTATACTCTTCATTTCTCCCTTCCTCATGCCATTATCTAAAAGTAAATCTTAGGAGTAAATGCATAGATGTGAATATTTTGGTGTGTATAAAACATTGTAAAAAAAAAAAAGAAAAGAAAAGAAAAGAAAGTAAGTGCTGTGCCTCCTCTGCCTTTGAAATGCCTGGAGGGTGGGGTGGTAGAGTAGAGGGGAAGAGCTTTTAATCTGGAGGTCTAAGGCTCTTGCGGAACAATTTCCCATTGAGAGGAGGAAGGATAATGCTTACCGTGTGCCAAGCGCTGTGCATTAATATTTTATTCACCGTTCTGGGAGATACAGGTATTATCCCATTTTAGAGACAAGGCTCAGAGCGGTAGAGTGCCCGGTCTAAGGCAAGGGAACCCAGCTCTGTGTGGCTTCAGGGTCTGCCTTGTTAAACTTCTAATAGGAAGACCCCTGCAGTGCAGACCCAACCGAACCCACCCCTGGGCTATTGGCTCTTGTCTTTCTCCCTCCTCTTGCTGGTCTCCAGGAAGCAGCAGCCAGGAGTCCCTAAGAATTTATAAACACATTCGTAAAGGGTTACCTGATAAACGACATGTAGAGGCCAAGATAGGCCATATGTGGGAAAAGTCCAAGAGACTGTGCTTACACGTGTTCTTGAATAGATGGGGCTGGGTTTGATTGTGACTGTGAGGGAGCAAACAAAGGCTTTGGAGACAGGAGGACCACACTGTAAGGAATGGGAAATGGCCAGCCTTGGAAGCTTAAAGGGACAAGTCTCAGGAACAAACGCTGGCCATGTCTGTCCATCCAGCATCCAGGCCAGAAGCAAGCTTGGCGAGCAGACCTGAGCAGTGGGGTTTACTGGGCAGAGCAACCCCCACAGCGGGTGAGCATGCCGCCAGTAGCTCAGCTGGGAGATATGTCCAAGGCTCCACCCTCACCCTTGCCCTGATTCCTTGCTCACTAAATCTCTTCTGGATAATTTGGCTTTATTTTTCAACAGGGAAAGAACAAGCTGCTCCGGCCAGTGTGAACTTTCAGTACTCTTGAAAGTTGATTTTTCTCATAATAAGTGAATAAGTTGGCTTTCTCGTTATAACTTGGTTTTTCCAGTAATTTGTGTTCAGGGGGGAATGGTCTGATCTCACCACTAGAGTGTGCTTTCTACCTGCCAGCTTATTTCTCTTCATAAATTAATGAATGGGCCTTCCGTAGTTTATATATCGGCTTCTCACGTATGCTTGGTTAATCCTGGCTGTCTGAGTAAGAATGACCTGGGTGGAGAGTGACAACAAAATCAGGTGTCTGTGTCTGGGCTGGCAGAAGAGTGGGCTCTATAAGTGGCGAATTCATCAGGCAAATGAACGCTATTCTGGGGTCTCTTGGCAGACAGCTGGTCAGCCTTCCTTATGAAGAACCTCTGAACCACAGCACACGGCATTAACGCAGGGGACTGAATGAATCCTTCATGCCCCCAAGGAGCCAAGTTTGGACCTTGTCTCTCCTCAGCAGTCCCGGCTACTCCAGTTCAATCAAGGAGCATCCCTGCCTCACTCTCATGGGCATGAGACCAAGTGGTTCTAGGAAGCAGAGCTTTGCTGGGTTACTCCTTCACTGAAAATCCTTTGATGGCTCCTTACTGCCTATCGCATAAAGTCCCAACTCCTCAGCAAGACTTGCCCTTGAGGCAAGAGGAGTAAAAAGTTATTGCCACATTATTTCATCAAATCAAATCCCCTTACAATTATAAGATGTAGTATAATCTGAAGTACTGAAAAAACACTGGCAAATAAACTGTGATATCCCGTTGATGATTAAAACACATCCAACTCAGATAGGTTAACATGTGGAAAACATTTGAGTTTTAAAAAATCACTGAAATGTGGTATTTAAAACAAAAGCTGGCAGTTGCAATGGTTTCCCTCTTAGGAGAGAGACAATTCATTGTAGAGGAAAAGGATTCTGTTATGTAAGAGCATATCATGACTATTTGTTTATTTTTTTGAGAGGATCTGGCCTAAAGTGCCTAGGCCAGGATAAATGAGAACAAGTGAGAGAAAGAGGGAAGGGGAGAGAAAGACAGACAGACAGAAAAATTGCTCTGCATAATGAAGTTACAAGAACCAGAGCTTTCCTTAGCTACTAGGACAGTGAAGAGGGAGAGATTCGAACAAGGACAAGACGCAGAGCAGTATTCTCAATGCTGGTGGCACTCTAGAATCACCCAGGGGTAGTAAGTAAGGTATCTACCTACCTGTTCTCACTCCCACGGAGTCTGACTTCAATGCTTGGAGGTGGTCCTAGGCACTGGCCTTTTTAAAATCTTCTGAAAGATTCTAACTGGTGAGACAGAGAAGGCAGTGGTCACAGGAGCCTAAGAATATAAAGTTGGCTGGTAAGAACTTTCCTTTAGGGTAGGTGGACAAGGCAAGTCAGGGCCACCATGGCTACTGTTTAATAATAAGCTGTTTGCCATTGTGTGCTGCACCTTTTTGCTCTCCTGAGCCTGAAGTGTAAACTTGCCATGCCCCCAGTTTTGGAACATAACATGGTGCCCAGCAAGGATCCAGGGACGCAGAAGACAGACTGCAGCAGCAGAGGCTGAGAGCAGTGTTGAGTCCCGGGAGCCTCACCAACTCCAACCCCCAGAACCACACCAAAGCCTCAGAGATACCAGGCTTCATGCTATTCATGGTGTGGCTGCTTCTGCTTTTAACATTTAAATATTGAACAAAAGAATGCTTCCAGAAGGCTAGAGGACTTGGAGGACATTCAGGACCAATGCTTTGGTTATACCAAGTCTTTTATGATCTGGTTTCTACCTACCTTAATCCCACCTTTCCAGCACCTTATACCCCACCACCCCCACCTCCACTTCAGGCCCCTTGCAAAAATACCTGTTCATCCTTCATGGCTCAGCTAAGGTTTTTACCTGCTCTGAGAAGCCTTTCTGCACTTGTCCCCACCTCCCTACCCTCACCTCCATTGGAGTGGACTGTTTTCTTCCTGCTGCCCCACCGATTCTGTGTAGACTTCTCGCAGAGTACCTCTGTTCTTGGTTGAATTACGCCCATCAGAAAAGTTACATTGAAGTGCTAACCCCCAGTGACTCAGAATGTGACCTTATTTGGAGACGGGGTCTTTATAGCGGTGATCAAGTAAAACTGAGGTTGTTAGGGTGGGCTCTAATCCAATAGGATTGGTATTCTTATAAAAAGAGGAAATTTGGTCACAGAGACATGCACACAGGGACAACGCCATGCGAAGATTGAAGTTATGCTGCCACAAGCCAAGAACTACCAAAGTAAGAGAGAAGCATGGTACCTGTAGAGGGAGCATGGCCCTGCTGACACCTTGACCTTGGACTAGTCTACGGAACTGTGAAACAATAAATTTCTAAGCCACTCAGATTGTGGTACTTTGTTATGATAACCCTAGAAAACTAATACAGCCTCCAACACATCAGTGACTTTAGATTTTTAGGTCTATTAGCCCCACTGAACTGTAAGCCCCTCAAAAGCAGAGGCTGCTTTAGTCATTTTTGCACTGCGCCTAGTAACACCAATATATGTTTGTTGAAAAAAAATCAGTGATTGTAGTGCATCCCCCAGTTTCCTGAATCCACTATCAGAAACTGCACAGGTGGCAGAAAACGCCCTGGGCCTTAGCCTGCTCGCCGTGATCAGCTCTGCTGCCAGCTGTCCACTATCATCAGTAACCGCAGTAATGACAATCACCCCATTATCAGTTGGGATTCAGTGGTCATCAAATTATATGCATTCCTTCAGTCCGTTACTCGACAAACATTCACTGAGTGACTCCTGTGGACCAGGTTCTGTGCTAGGAAATGGGGCACAGTGGCAAACAAGATCAACCTGGTTGCAGGTTTCATGGAGTTTCTATACTAACAGGAGAGACAGATTAAGTAATTATTTAATTATATGACGGTAAGTGCTAAAAAGAAGTACAGGATGCCAAGAAAATAATTAACAGAGGAATCTGGCAAATTGCAGAAAGCTTCTCAGAGCGATGTTTGATCTGAGCCAAGAAGGATGCATAGGAATAAGCTTCTACTTGCAAAAGGGTAATGGAAGCACGTGCCCTGTCAGGGGCATAGCACATGTGAAGTCCATCTGTTCAATAATTATTTGTTGAGACTGCACTACGGGCCAAACAGGTGTTTTAGGTCCTGGACATACAGCAGAGAAAACAAGCAATAAAAATTCCATCTACTGGCAAGCTCACATTTGAGAAACCGGAGGGAACTGAGCAGGAAGAACTGAGAAGGAAAAAGCGTAGCACGCGTCTTCAAAGGAATCAAATGTAAAAGGCTGATCCCCTGAGCCTGTTTTGGTCATTGCTGGGCCTCTCACACACAGAATGGTGCCTGGCACACAGTGAGAGTTTCATCCGTTATTTGCTGTAGATGAATTAGGATCAGCGAGTAGGGTGGAGTTAGGGTATGTTGCGATTCTGATACAACCTGTGTTAACGTGCACTAACCTGGAAAGTGCTTTAGAGTTTACAACAACACTATAGATCACTTAACTTTCACAATCCTGTTTTTCACTGCTACTAGGGTACAGTTGGTTTCCATAAGCATAAGAATTCGTCAGGTAATACTGTGTTCAAGGCCTTTGAGCAGCACAACGGCTCGTTCAGTTTTCAGCTCAGAGTCACGACTGTGGGCATTCCTCACCTGAACCAGAGTGTAGGGCTCTGAAGGGTCAGGATTGACTGTGCTCCGTCACCTCACTGCATCCTTGTTCGGGTGACTTCCTCCCTTGCTCAGGTCACCATGACCTATGCTCTGGGCTTTAAATGAGGGGAGAGGCACAATCCTGCTCTGTGGTAGATGGCTCTATTGTTCAGGAAAATACTCTGGTGAACTTTTTGATTGATAGAAGTAACTTCTACTCCCCACCCTCACAACTCTGCCCCCTCTTTTTTTTTTTTTTAAAAAAGATACTGTTCATGGTAAGAAATAATATAAAATCCACAAAATCAAGTGAAAAATTAGTCATCTTTAATTTTACCAACCAGAAATGACTAATGTTTACATTCGAATGTCTTCATGCAGACTTTTTCTCTGCACACGCACTTGGTATGTGGATGTATATTTGTGTTTACAAAAATGAGATTATATAGTACAAAGCAATTTGTAACGGACTTAAATAAGCTTAGAAATTTATTATAAGCATACTTCTATGTCAATAGACATTCATCAACATCACTATTTTAAATTTTGGCTCGGCCTGATGTTATAACCTCCCACATTTTCCATTTTCAATTTCTCCTCACCCTGTGAGCAGATTAGTCCTCCTCAAGCATAATCCTAATCGGGTCACTTTCCTGCTGAAATCCTTTCAAATGCTTCCCACTTCCTACTTCCTACAGACGAAGCCCAAATTATTTCACCCAAAATTCTATATCCTTCATCATATGACCCTGCCCCCAACCTGCTTATCCATTTTTATCTTCCATTACTTTCCTAGACATACCCAATGCTCTAGTGAAAGCCTGGTGTTTCCCAAAGTTCTTACTATCCTTTCTTATCTCTGTTCAAACCATTCCCTCCACCTAGAACACCATCCCCACCAGGTCCCCAGCTACTGGTACCCTGGGCCACCTTCTAGGCCTGGCTTTGATGCTACTTTCTTCAGAAAGCCTTGTTCCTCTCCAAAAATGTCCTAGGAACTGAGCCAAGTGCTTTTTACCTTACGGGGAAAAAGATCCTTTATCACACCTTTGTTATTGCTTAAAACATATTTTACTTCTTTGGATGTGCGTATGCGTACACACACAAACACATACATCATTGTCAATTGTGCAAATAAGGGTTAGTTACAGGGCAGATTTAGAATCTGGGGCTTCATTGCCAGTATTGCTTTTCTTATTTCCAGAAAGTATTTTTATACATCTACATATCCATGTAGATATGTACATAGATATGGATGAGTATTTGTGTTTTCATAAATGTGTGCATATGTATGCATATATAGGTAGGTATGTATATATGTATACCAAGATTCTTGCCATTTATTTTCTGAAATTGCCTCTTCTAAGGTACAAGTTAATCTTCCTCTGATATTTATGGGTTTCAGTCAACCATAGTATTTTACCAGGAAAAGGCACCTGAGTCATACCCTGGGTCAGCCTGTTGCCTCAGTTGAGAATCTAGCTTCCTTGGTTTTGTGCTATTCAATTGATAAAGAGCTCTTAATAAATCCACTGAGCTTAATATCTCAATTTGGGATCTGTGAGACTTGACAACAGATTGGCGTGCTGATTGTGGGCAAGTTAACCAACTAGATTTCCTGGGTTAGCTCTTTTGTGCAAGCATTGACATTCAGGGGCCAGACTCCATTTATTATCTTAGAAACTGGATTTCCTTAGGTTTTGGAATTAACCTTTTAGGAATCCAGCATTTTCATGCTGCAAAAATGGCAAGAAGAAGGACAGGAGGAAGACTGACATGGAGACTTTTACCCAAGGGAGGTTTGAGTTCTAATAGTGTCCCTCTTGGGAACTGACTTATTTCAGGGTTATCAGGATGTAAGCATGCGCTTTCTTCCCTCCCCGTGAGGCTGCTGCCAAATTGCTTGGCTGACCTTCATTCATTGCTGATCCCATAAGCTCCAAGCCCTACGCAGAGGAATCAGTGCTGGGCACGTGCGATCATCTCCTGCCTCCCTGAGCCTTTGTTGTTAGTATTGAAAGTGTCATGAAAACTTTACTCTAGACTTTGGCTCCTGTCAGTTTTAACTTTCTCTTTTCACTCCAGCCCCTCCCTTAGTAATCTCACCCACTCCCATGGCTTTTAATGCCACCTATATGATGACCACTCCCACATTGGTATCTCCATTTCAGATCTGTCTTCTGAGCTCAGACTTATGTACCCAACCGCCTACTTGTCATTGCCATCTGGATATCTGCCTGTCATTGCAAACTTGTCATGAATTCATCATCTGTCACTCCCTCCTTTTTGGTTTCCTAGTCAGATGATGACACCTGCTACCTAGATACTCAAGAAAGAAATTTGGGAGGTGCCATCATTGACACCTTCTTCCTTTTCACCTCTCTTGGACCCCAACCAACCCATTATATGATTGGATAATCATCAAGCCCATTTATTGAATAAATGTTAATCCAATAATCTTCTAAACAATTCTCACTTTTTTCAGTTCTCTGAATTTCTGCTACCAGCACCCTGCTCCCAGACACCAGAGTCTCTTGCCTGCCCTATGACAGAGCCACATTCATACCTACATTCTCTAATCTATTTTCCATATAGCAATCAGGGAGATTTTTAGAAAACATGAATTTAATTCTCTTCTTTTCTTTCTTAAACACTGTCAGTGGCTTCCCACTTCTTTTATTAAAAAATTCATTGGAATGGCTCAAAGTGCCCTGTGTGACCTGCCCCACCTCCTCCTCCAATTCCTTAGACTCATAGATGGACAGAGCACCTTCCTGCTGTCACAGCAATTCTTTCTTCTTGTCTGGCTGATTCTCATTCGTCTTTCTGGGTTCTAGCTTAAATATCCCTTCTATAGGAAAATCTGCCACGCTTGAGACCAGATTAGCATCTGATTATGCTAATTTACACAGTTATTCTCTGTACCGATGACCAGCATTTGATCAATGATTTAATACTGGTTTCCTCTGCTAGTCTATAAACTCCATGAAGCTAGGAACTGCATCTTCTTTTTTAGTGATGTCCTTTCAGCACCTGGCACAATGTCTGACATTTAGCAAGTGTTCAATAGCTATTTTCTAAGTAAATAAAGATGTTCTAATTCAAAATCATTCTGATACTGTGGAACACATCAGTAATTTTTGTTAGTGTCATTCTTGTTTTGAACAACTCTAGCTTTACTCATTGTTTGTGTGTTGATTGGTTTTATTTTTTTCTTTGAATGCATCATGAGCATTTGCTCTATCTAGGTAATGCCCTGGGTCCTGAGAATCAAAGTTGAATTAGACTTTGATGCTGCCCAGAGGGAGTTTACCAATTAGCAGGGTATAGCGCATGTTTATATTTTCATGAGAGGATACAGACAATGGGAGGTTTGGGAATTTTCATAGAAGCATGAACACCTACACCTATTATACTTAATGAGATCATTCATCTAAGAGTAGGCAGGGTGTCTAATAAAAGGTTATGGACCCTTTTGGATGAGCTGCTGTGGCTATGGCCAAGTTAATTAGAGTCAGAGTACAGCTCAAGTTCAGGAGGGCTGAGTTAACTCATCCTGCAAAAAAAGCTATCAGGAGTCAGGCCAGGTAAGGAGACAGAGGAACATGGGTGCTCAGGCTCAGGCAAATGCCTGGCTAGTCCCAGTGGTATCTCTCCGCCAACACAAAGGCAATGCAGCTGCAGCCTTCTGTGTCCAGGCTTAGAACTGCTCAGCAAAGGCTGAGCCAAGGTTGTCAGGCAAAAGTTGAGCAATAAGCCCTGATTCAGGCAGAGCGGGTTTGTATTTGGCCCTATTTGGAGCTACGTGATCCCAAGCAAGTTGCCCCAACTCTCGGAGGCTCATTTTTCTCTTTAGTAAAGTAAAACAGTTGTGTCTGTTACTCATCGGAGAGATAAAATAATGTACAGCAAGTGCCTCTCTGTAGTTGGTATTCATTAGCTATGTGTCCCTTTTCTCAAATTATGCCACAGGTATAGGTTTTGCTTTGATGGCTCTTTTATTCTCTTTCTTAACCGTTCTGGCCCTTTATTCCCCACATACTTTCTCCAATCTTGGAGAAACCTCTAGTGGTGGTATGGTGAGTAGCCTCTTCCTGTGCTGCGAAAGGGCACCTAGAACCTAGTGGTCATTCAATAAATATTTGTGAGGTCAATAGCCAGACAGATGGAGAGATAGATGGAGATATGAAATCTTCCATTCAAAGACTTCCCACTGCCACTGCACGAACCATGGCTAACAATGGAATAGTCATAGAAAGCCTTTTGATTTCTAACTCAACGCCATCATAGATGGCAGACAACCTTTGACTGTCAGCCCCTTCAGGCATGGTTTTATTTTTTCTGCCGAGTCACCTTGCCCAAGGTGAACCCCTTCCTGAGGTGACCCACAGTCAATGAATGATCAGTGCCTGAGTATAAATGCCTGTCATCTCTGCCAACTCCAAAAACTCAAGAGCACCATTCTGGTTCTGGGGTGACTCCTGGCCTCAGCTAGGCTGCTGTTGGGCCTGTATTTAGTTTGAGCCCTCCCTCTGCATTTCTGCTCCCTCCTTCTCCCTTCCACAAGTGTTCATCCCTAGGCTCTCCCAAATTAACATCCTGCCTCCTAACCCCATCTCAGAATCCACTTTCTGGCAAATGAATCTGCAACATATTGGCTCATCAAAGTGAAAAGTCTAGACACTAATGGGCACAGCTAATTGGAAAGTTAAGCTAGATACAATCTCCACCCTCACAGATCTTACAGTCTAATGGAGGGGAAAGATCATAAACAAATAATGGCAGATTCAATATAAAAATCATGGTTGGACAGGAATACTGAGAAGAGAAGGGGTGAGATGAGTTTACAAAAAGGGACTTGGACTCGGGGCCCAGGGAAGCCTCCCCAAGCAGGGGACCCATATGAGGACCTTGCAGAATGATTAGGGAGGAGCAAGGTGGTGGGACAGCCAGCCTAGGTAGAGGGGACCGACCACATATGGTGAGAAGGAGTTAGTTGTGTTGGAGCAACAGAAAGGCCAGGGTGGCTGGAGTCTAACGGACAACATTTTGTTGTAGGGAAGAGCTTTGTTCTGTGAGTGCCTTTCTTTCTTTACCTCAACCTGTCACTTTAAATCCTCCATCTTCATGTTGCCTTTTGGATGCCTGAGCCTTCTCATTCAATTTATTTATTTCTTTACTTACATACTTATTTATTTTTATCCCTTCCCTTTTTTTTCTCCAAGCCTCCTCCCATCTGGCAACTATAAAAAAGTTCTCTACGAGCTTGTTTCTGTTTGTTAATTTTGTTCTTTAGATTCCACATGTAAGTGAAATCACCTGGCATTTGTCTTTCTATGATCTACTCCACTCAGCACAATACCCACTAGGCCATTCATGTTGTTTTAAATGAAAAGATTGCATTCTTTTTATGGCTGAGTAATATTCCATCGTATGTATGTACCACTTCTTTATCCATGAATCTGTTGATGGATATGCAGGTTGCTTCCATATCTTGCCTACCATAACTAATACTGCAATGAACATATGGATTCACATGTCCCCTTGAAGTAGTGTTTTGGGTTTGTTTGGATAAATACCCCGAAGTGGGATTAGTGGGTCCTTCTTTGTTTCTTGTTATAGCCTTAGTTTTAAAGTCTATTTTGTCTGGTGTAAGTATTGCCACCCTAGCTTTTTCTTTATTTTCATGAAATAGCTTTTCCATCCCTTTACTTTTCGTCTGTGTGTGTCTTTCTATCTGAAGTGAGTCTTTTGCAGGCAGCAAAAGTTTTCTTAGCAGCCGCCCCATCTTTTGATGGAGCATTTACTTCATTTACATTTAAAATAATTATTGATAGATATATAGTTATTGCCATTTTATTATTCATATTTTTTATCTTTTCTTTTTTTTCTTAAGTCTCTCTAACATTTCTTGTAATACTGGTTTGGTGGTAATGAACTCTTTTAGCTTTTTCTTGTCTGGGAAGCTCTTTATCTTTCCTTTGATTCTAAATGATGGCCTGGCTGGATAGAGTAATCTTGGTTGTTGGTCTCATTCTTTCTCTGCTCAGACCTACTGATTTCCTCACATCCACCCTGCCCCCTTTCTCCTTCAGAATTAGTCCGTTCTGTACCCTTTGGATCTCCTTGGACTTCTTTAGTGAATCCAAAAAATGAATGACAATGCATGCCCCTTCTTAGATCACCTGGTTTCCAAGGGTCTTTGGTGCAATAACTGGGTTGCAGATATGTGGAAAGATTTTGCAGAGAGGAAGTGGCAGAGACAGAGGCTGAAGATAAGCAGAGAAAAAAAAAAAACGTTGCTAAAATGCTACATCAAAGAGGATGAGATGCAGGAGTGAGGTCCTAGCATTGAGGGAGATGGACCATAACAGATCAATCTAAGGCCCAATTATCAGTGCTGGAATGCAAAGTGTGGGACAGAGTCGGCTGGAAGATGGTTGATCTGTGGTCGAGGTGCTTTCTACAGTCCTGTCTCTACCTGGAAGCTGCAGCCTGCGGCCCTGCCTCGTCTGCAGGTATGAGTAATGCTGACAATGGCAAGCCCAGAGGAGAGGGGAGGGTGGAGGGCAGGACACGGAGAAGGGGTGCTTTCTGGAGCCAGGAACCACACCTGTCTACATTTTTCAAAGCTTTTCACCTTTGCAATTTAAGCAGTTTTATTTCCATTTAGATTAAAAGTAAATGTGAGTAATTAGATAAATTATGCCTGGTTTACTACTCTCTAAGGAAGTGTGAGAGAATAACCTTGAATTTCATTCCACCCATCAAATACTTTGGTCATAATTGCCTTCTCTGTACTTTTTAAAGAGTTTTAAAATATCTTTTTGTTTATACACACATACACATATTTTTGCACACCTAATATTTTTGCAAAGAATACATTTATTTTTATAATGTTGTTTTCATCTTGCAATCATTCAGTTCAATGAGGTCTTCTCACTGTGATATTTTGGGCAGGAAATATTGTTTTCTGTAGTGGCAAGAAGCCAAGAGTCTGTTTTCTCTCTGCACAGGCAGATCCTCTGCCAGCAGCTCTCCTTGCGTATTCAGGCTTCTCTCACCCCTGACCTCTGCACCTCAGAGTCATCCTTCAATTTTCAGTGTAAAAGCCACTCTTCAGAGAGTCCTTTGACCTCTTGGGTCTCCTGGGCGCTCCCCTTTGGACTTATATATACTGTAGATATAGCGTCCTCAGTGAGACTTTTACCACATTTTGTCGGAATTGTTATCTACTCCTCTGTGTCTCTACCAGACAGATGTTTTTGATACTGAGTTGCAATCTTTGATGGGCTGTGAAATCAACGAGTTGGTTGTAGCCAGTGTTTTGGGGTTTTGCACTATTTCTTGGGGATTTTTAAATGTGTACTTGAAGAGTCATAAAGTCATGTTTGCTATTCAACTTTCTTTTTTATTTACTCACGTGTAATAACAGTGAGTTTTATTTTATGAAACTTTTGTTTCAGTTTGTGCGTGTGTATCTGTATATACAGTGGTGAATGAGATATACATAGGTCTGGACACTTTGGAGTACATGGTGTAAAGTAGAGTTTTTCTTCAAAGTTTTAACTGTGATCTACAGTAAGAGAAACATTTTATAATGTAAAACATTTTATTACATACACACACACATACACTTATGTTTTCATAATATATTTAATTTTGATATATGTTACTCATGTAAGATTGCTATTTTTAACTCATTTTAGATTGGATGAAATGGAGACCAAGCAACTAAATGGCATACAAAGGTCATATAGCTCATAAGTGTTAGAGCTCATGATTCTGATCTAGTGCTGTTTCTTACTCACATAATTTTATACATCTACACCAGAGTCAAAGTAGGATGCTCTCTAACATCCAATCACAATATACAGAATTGTGATTTATTTTATACAATATTGTCCCCCAAAAATCTAACCACACATGTGCAGAATGAGGAGATATGTGACAGGATTGGAACTTGAGAAAGCAACATAGCAAGTAAGTGTGTTTCGCAAAGAATAAGCTAACATTGTTACAAGTCAATTTTTCTGTCCACTAAGAAAATCTTGCTATTTTGATTTCAGACTCCATAATAGAAGTAGAATATTTAGAAGGAGAGAAATGATTTTCTTGTGTTCTTCTAAGAGCATTGTATTTCATTCTGGGCAGCACACTTTGAAACTAAAGACAAAAGACAGATTGTTCTTAGAAGAAAATGCGCTGAGAGGAGAGAGGGCTTAGGGCCAAGCCATAAAGGAAAGGATGGAAAGATGGGATCTGAAGGAGACTAGAGATGGTGGGTAGAATAAAGCTCTTAAATATACGAAGGGCTGTCCCGTAGAAGAGAGCGGAGGCTTTTGTGTCATGTGGCCCAGTGAAAGGGAATAGCAAGGAGATTGATTTCCAGGAGGCAAGGTTGTGGTAAGCCTCTGTGGGGTTTGCCTCCATGGTCTCTGCTTTCCTATCATCTGGTCACAGAACACACATCTTGTTCACAGAACAGCCCCTCCTCTACTCTTGGCCCACATTGTCTATTTAGGCAGGGTGACTCTATTCCTTTGTTCAAGTGATTTTATGACTCTGCCCTAAGATAATCAGCATATCCAGTCTCTCTGGCCACAGTGATTGGCCCAAGAATCAGTTTATGATTCAGATCGGTTCATTCCCCACAGTGGATTTAAGGCTGCGTGGACACATGTATCTAAAAGTGAAGTTAACACAAAGGAGAGCACAGCCATGAAAAGAGGTGACACTATGTCCCAATCCTCTCACCCTGAGCACCTTGAACCAGCTGTACCTGAAAGCCCCTAGACCTTTTACTTAGGTGATCCAATAGGTCATGATTTTGCTCCCTGGATAGTGGACTCTGAGATGGAGGTTGGGGGCAGGATATTTATTATGAGTACCCTAGGGATGGATTCTTGAGGAAGGAAAGGGAAGGGAGTAGAAATTGCAGAGGGAGGACTCAAGCCAAATGCAGGCCTGACGACAGCTTCTTCTGAGCCCAGGAGCTAGAGCTGGGATGGCCTTCCAGAATGATCAGAGTTGAGAGGAGATGGCCAGGTATTTATACTTTGGTGTTGGTTAATCATTGGAAGTGTGTCATCCCAGGAAAGAGCTTCTACAGTAAAGCAATCCCTGAAGGCGTTGACAGTTAGAGATTGTCTGTTAGTAGCTCTCTAGCAGCTGGTGCCAAATGTCCTTCATTGGAGGAGAACCTGGGTGGTACCCCTCAAAGGTCTACCACACAATGTATTCCTTATTTATTTGTTAATTAATTAATTTTTTGTTAACGATAGTTTCAAATGGGCTTTTCTGTCACTGGCAACTAAAGGAATCCTGACAGACATAATGAGAAAATATTTCCTAAAATTTAGAACTGTACATATATGTAAAGGGCTGCCTTGGGAGGCAGTGAGCTCTCTGTCACCAGAGGTATTCAGGCAGAGCCTGGTAGATGACTTTGGAAGGACAGCTTCATCCACTGGAGGGAAACTTGAGCTGGTTGACCTTCCAGGCTAAGATTCCATGACTCACCTTTCTCTAGAAGAGAAATCCTGGTTTCTTCTACCAACTGACACATAGACATCACATTGGACACATTGTGTGGACATCCGAGCATCCCAGATCACATCCTGATTCTCTCAGCTAATTTCACTTGATTCTGAACTTGGAGGAAGATGAGGGGAATGCTATTTGGTTTACTAAGGAAAGAAAGGAAACATACTTTTTTGATCATTAGAGGGAATCCTAAAGGCGTATCTTAACAGACTGTACCACAGACAGGATTTTCACCTGCCGCATCCAAAGGGCAGGTGCCATCCTCAGTTAATGCTATCTTAAAGCCTCTCAGTCAAGTTTTCCTCGCTCTATTTCTGATCACTCTGAGTTCTTCCTACATCTCCTCGTCTCCAGTGTCTAGCCTGTCATGTCACTGAGCTGTTCCTTGAGTCACCTTTCACTGGCTATTTCTTAGGTTATCTATTCCTAAATGCCAAGAACCTCAGCCTCATACCTCCCTGCCCTCCTTGCCATGGACACAGGGTTGAATGGCCCCACTTCCATGTTTGGTCCTCAGGCCCCTGAGCTCACACCTGTCTGGTGGCCCTTGCACTCCCTGCTCTGACTCCCTGTGAGGTGGCTGTTTTCTCCTGCCACCCAGTCTCAGCCTCAACTGAATGTCTGCAGAGTTGGCAGGCGCTTTGTATGTGGTGTGAGGAAAGGGCCCTGGGCTCAGGGCCTGGAGAACCCTAGTTTGGGCCCCAGCAGACTCTGCCCCTCCCATAGGCTAGTCGCACCATGTCTCTGAGCTCTAATTTCTTTATCTGGAAAGCACATCTGCCCCACCTCACAGAGTTGTAGTGGGAATAATCGTAGTCCCAGCTACCCGTTGATTGAACTCTTACCCACGTGCCAGGTGTTTGGCTGAGCACTTACTATCATTTTTAATCCTCTCAGCACAATACTTTGAGGATGGCATTTTTATCCCAATTCTACAGATGAGGAAATGGAGTCTCAGGCAGGTTAAATAAGCTTACCTAGGGTCACACCATAGGGCTGAAATTAGAACCCTGAAATTAGAACCTGTGAAACTCTTGCCATTTACACACTTCACTATAAGATGAAGAACACAGAAATGCATTATAATGGTCTTGTCTGCACATCGGCCTTTCTTATCATTTCTAAATCATCTGTGAATCTCTCTGGATCTCAAAGATGCAAAGAATGATGCTGACATATATTTGGGCAAGTTGCCAAGAAAACCATCTTGTGTTAACAAGTCTTCACATTCTAATTTCTTCAGCCTCAGGAAATGCACACATAGCAAATTTGGGGGGGGGGCGGTGAGAATTTCTGTTATTGAAGATGGACTAGAACATTGAACCCAGAACTCTATCCCAAAATCAACTTTGAGGAAACAAAGCTTGGCTAACATCCACATGTCCAGCATCTTTGCACCATACAAATATACCTCCAAGGGCGACAGCCCTCCTGTCCTGCGATCGGGCCTCTGTAGGCCACGGCCTGTGGTCCTTGTGCCGAGGCAGGAGCCACAGCACGTTCCCAGGAACAGAAACAGATGCTGGGAGGAGAACGTTTGCTCCCAACTCACCCAAACATTGCATTTAAAGCTGGCTGGAAAGATTAAACGAATGTTGCTGGAGACTGGCGCTCTGTGCAGTTGCAAACGCTATGGTTCCTATTCTGTCCACTCCTAGGTAGATACAGCTCGCTGTGTCAAGAGAGAAGTTGCCTAGAGGTGGGTGTTATCGGGGCTGCTACAAGGAAAACCCAACTCAAAGCCAGACAATTCTTCATGAAATTCAGCTCAAGGTTTGAAAACTTCCTAGATTGTCCTATGAATCTCAGCATCCACAACCACAAATTGCAAGTTTAATAGGTCAGTTTGCTCAAAAGGTCAATTTGAAGCACCTAGAAATTTTCAATTAGACAAATATAGTCTGGTTTCTGCTATGGTCCAGACGGTGTTAACTTTTTTTTCCTATCATGAGTTCGTTTGATATTTCCTCCCTAGAAATTGGTTTTATTTGATGTAACAAATCTTAAGTTTCTCCAAAAATAAAAAAAATCCTCATTAAAAAAAAAATATATATATATATATATATATGACCAGAGACTTGGCAGGTTCTTCCAGCCATGTGCCACCCAGCAGGCACCAGATGATGGCGCCAGAGAGACAGCAGCCAGCAGGAGGGATGTGCTTTCTTGGCAGCTCCTGACATGAAATCTTTTGTCTGCTTCCAAATGCCAGTGCTTAATGTGCCAGGTGCTCTGCATTCCTCGTGTGTCAGCAGCCTGGCTGCTCTTATTCCTTACAGTTTAAAGAGGCGCCCTGGATATGTCCATCACTGGTTACCCAGAGTCCATCAGGAAGTAAAAGCAGTTGCCTCTTGCTGCTGGGACAATGCACATTTTCTCTGGAAAAGCACACACCTCAATACGAAGGGTGTGTGCTTGAAGACCTGCCCTTGCCTCACCATTATCACTACCCCAGTCTGCGGTGCTCCTTGCTCTTTACAGGTCTGTCTCTTTCCCTGTATTTATGAAAAACATTTATAGAGGGTTTGTGTGTACCAGGGAGAATCTAAGTGCTTTGACATGTGTCAACCCAGAACTTCCTAACATGGCACACCAGAGCTACAGGTGGCACGCATACCTCAAATTTTGGTACCCTCGTCCCTGGCTGTGAGTAGAGTCATCCATTTTCTGCCACTATAAAAAATATATGATGCAAATACATAATACAAAATGCTACATATTTTCTCAGGGTGCTATGATGAGAAATACTAGCATTATTGGTTCTTCACAACTTATGGAGTAGGTACAAATTAAACTGGACGTTTTCCAAGCTGTAATGTGGTAATTATTAAAATCAGATTCTCCCTCTCCCCAGGTTTTGCTCTCGTGGCTGTTTTTAAAAAATTAATTTATTTAAACTAAAAAAAAAAAAACCTCACCCATTTTTCCTACTCCTCAGTCCTCACCTCCGACAACCACAGGTCTGTTCTCTTTAGAAGTTTGATTTATTTGTTTATTTATTTAGTAATTTCCACATATAAGAGATATTATACACTATTTTCTTTCTCTGACTGACTGACTTAACATAATGCTCTCAGGGTCCGTCCACGTTGTCACAAGCGGCAAGATTTTATTCTTTTTTATGATGAATAGTAAGTATTCCATCATGTGTGTGTGCATTTGTGTATATCACAATTTCTTTATTCACTCATCCATTAATGGTTTTGATTTGCATTTCTCTGATGATTGATGTTGCAGAGCATCTTATCCTGTACCTGTTAGTCATCTGTATGTCTCCTTTGAGAAAAATATCTATTCAGATTTTTGGCCCCTTTTTTTTAATTGGATTTTTTTGTTTATTGAGTTATATGAGTTCTATATATTTTGGATATTAGCCCCTTATCACATATATAGTTCGCAAATATTTTCTCCCATTCGATAGATAACCTTTTCATTTGGTCGATGTCTTCTTTGTTGTACAGAAGCTTTTTAGTTTGATGTAGTCCAACTTGTTTATTTTTGCTTTTGGTGTCAGATTTTAAAAATCATTGCCAAGACCAATATCAGGAACTTTACTGCTTATGTTTTTTCTAGAGAATTTTAGATCTTATGTTCAAATCTTTAATCTATTTTGAGTTAATTTGGTGTGTAGCGTAAGATAGTGGATCAGTTTCAATCTTTTGAATGTGGCTGTGCAATTTTCCCAGCATTATTTATTGAAGAGATTGTCCCTTCTCCATTGTATAACCTACGCTCCTTTGTTGTAAATAAATCGACCAAATATGCATGGGCTCTCTATCCTGTTCCATTGATCTGTGTGTCTGTTTTCATGCTGATATCATACTATAATTACTATAGCTTTGTAATACACATTGAAAACTGGGAGCATGATGCCTTCAGCTTTGTTCTTCTTTCTCAAGGTTGCTTTGTCTATTCAGGGTCTTCTATGGTTCCATACAAATTTTAGAATTGCTTATTCTATTTCTGTGAAAAATGCCATTGACATTTTGATAGAGATTGAATTGAATCTGTATATTGCTTTGGGTAGTATGAACATTTTAGCAATTTTGATTCTTCCAATCCATGAGCATGGGATATCTTTCCACTTATTTGTGTCTTCAATTTCTTTCATTAACATCTTATAGTTTTCAATAGAAAGGTTTTTAACCTCCTTGGTTAAACTTATTCCTAGGTATTTTTTTAATGCAATTGTAAATGGGATTGTTTTCTTAACTTCTCTTTTTGATAGTTTGTTATTAGTGTATAAAAACACAACAAATTTTTGCATAATAATTTTGTATCCTATAACTTTACTGAATTTGTTTATTAGTTCTAACAGTTTTTTTGATAACGTCTTTAAGGTTTTCTATACATAATAGCATGTCATCTGCAAAGAATGACAGTTTTACTTCTTCCTTTAAAATTTGGATGCCTTTTATTTCTTTTTCCTGCTTAATTGTTCTGGTCAGAACTTCCAATACTGTGTAAAATAAAAGTATTGAGAGTAGGCATCTTGTCTTGTTTCTACTCTTAGAGGAAAAGCTTTCAGCTTTTTGCTGTCGAGTATGATGTTAGCTGTGGGCTTGTCATATATGGCCTTTATTATGTTGTTGTGAGTATTCATCATAAATGAATATTAAATTTGGTCAAATGTGTTTTCTGCATCTATTGAGAAGATCATATGATTTTAATCCTTCATTTTGTTAATGTGGTGTGTCACATTGACTGATACGTTGAACTATCCTTATATCCCTGGAATAAATTCCAATTGACTATGGTGTATGATCCTTTTAATATAGTATTGAATTCAGTTTGTTAATATTTTGTTGAGGATTTTTGCATCTGCGTCCATGAAGGATATTGGCCTGTAATTTTCTTTTCTTCTGGCATCCTCGTCTGGTTTTGGTATCAGGGTAATGCTGGCCCCATAAAATGAGTTAGGAAGAATTCCTTCCTCTTCTCTCTTTTGGAAGAGTTTGAGGATTGATTTTGATTCTACTTTGAATGTTTGGTAAAATTCACCAGTGAAGTTGTCTGGTCCAGGATTTTTGTGTTTTGGGGAAGTTTTTGATTACTGAGTCAATTTCCTTACTAGTAATCGGTCTGCAGATTTTCTATTTCATCATGAGTCAATCTTGGTAGTTTTTACGTTTCTAGGAGTTTATCCGTTTCTTCTATGTTGTGCAACTTATTGGCATGTAATTGTTCATAGTAATTTCTTATGATTCTTCATATTTCTGTGGTATCAGTTGTAACATCTTTTTTACTTCTGATTTTGTTTGATTACTCTCTTTTATTCTTGATGAGTCTAGCTAAACATTTGTCAATTTAATTTATTTTTTCAAAGAATCAGTTCTCAGTTATATTGATCTTTTCTATTGTCTTTTTGATGTCTATTTCATTTATTTCTGCTCTAATTTTTTTTATTGAGGTGACATTAACAAAATCCAATGTTTCAAGTGTACAGTTCAACAGTAAGTCATATATATATATATCATATTGTGTGTTCACCACCCATAGTCAGATTTCTTTCTGTCACCACAGTTTTGACCCTTTTTATCCCTATCTACCTTCCCTTCCCCTCTTCCATCTGATAACTAATAGTCCACTGTTCATGTCCATGAGTCTTTGTTTGTTTGTCATGTTTGTTTGTTGCTTTTAGATTTATATTCCACGTATAAGTGATATCAGGTGGTTTTCAACGTTTTCTGTCTGGCTTATTTCAGTTAGCATGATTATTTCAAGGTCTAGCCATGTTGCAACAAATGGCAGTATTTCATCTCTTTTTATAGCTGAGTAATATTCCATTGCATATAGGTACCACATCTTCTTTATCCACTTATCTATTGTAGGACACTTTGGTTGCTTCCATGTCTTGGCTACTGTGAATAATGCTGTTATGAACACTGGTGTGCAGATATCTTTTTAAATAAATGCTTTCAAGTTGTTGTTGTTGTTGTTTATCTGTTTTTTTGAGAGGGGGTAAATACACAGTAGACGGATTGCTGCATCATATAGTAGATCAATTCTTAGTTTTTCAAGAAAATTTCATACTGTTTTCCATAGTAGTTGTACCAATTTGTAGTCTTATAAGCAGTGTATGAGAGTTCTTTTTTTCTCTGCATCCTCTTCAACACGTATTATTTGTCCCGTTGATAACTGCCATTCTAACAAGAGTGAGATGGTATCTCATCGTGGTTTTGATTTGCATTTCCCTAATAGCTAGTGAAGTTTAGCATCCTTTCATATCATATGTTTGTTGGCCATTTGTATGTCTTCTTGGGAGAAATGTCTATTCAGGTCCTCTGCCCATTTTTTAATTGGATCGTTTGTGTTTTTTGTTGTTATTGAGTTGTATGAATTCTTTGTATATTTTGAATATTAGGCCCTTATTGGAGTAATTGTTTGCAAATATATTCTCCCATTTGGATGGTTGTCTGTGCCTTGTTGACAGTTTCTCTTGCTGTGCAGAAGCATTTTAGTTTGATATAGTCCTATTCATTTTACTTTTACTTCCCTTGCTTTTGAGATCAAATTAATAAAAACCTCTTTAAGTCCAAGGTCCATGAGTTTATTAGTAGCTATGTTTTTTTCTATGCAATTTATTGTTTCAGGTCTTATATTCAGATCCTTAATCTATTTTGAGTTAATTTTGGTGTAACGATAGACAACGGTCTAGTTTCATTTTTTTACAGGTGGCTTTCCAGTTTTCCCAGCACCATTTATTGAAGAGTTTTTTCTTTCTCTATTGTATGTTTTTGACTCCTTTGTTGAAAACTATTTGCCTTTGTAAATAGGGGTTTTGTTTCTGGACTCTTGATTCAATTCCACTGGTCTCTGTATCTGTTTTTCTGCCAATACCATGCTTTTTGATTATTGTCGCTTTGTAGAATAATGAAGTCGGGCAGAGTGATACCTCCAGACTCGTTCTTTTTTCTCAGGATAGCTCTGGTGATTTGGGGTCTTTTGTGCTTCTGTACAAATCTGGAGATTTTTGTTATTGTTGTTCTCTTTCTTTAAAAAATGCTGATGGGATTTTGATGGGGATTGCATTAAATCTATGTAATGCTTTAGGTAATAAGGTGATTTTAACTATGTTGATTCTTCCAACCTAAGAACATGGAATATCTTTCCATTTCTTTGTGTCTTCTTCACTTTCCTTTAATAGAGTCTTATAGTTTTCATTAAATAGTTTCTTCACATGTTTTGTTAGGTTTATTACTAGGTATTATTTCTGCTCTAATCTTTGTTATTTGCTTCCTTCTACTAACTTTGGGGTTTGTTCTTCCTTTCCTAGTTTTTTGAAGTGTAGTGTTATTTATTTAAGACTTATGTCTTGAAGTAGACATTTATTACTATGAACTTCTTTCTTAGAACTACTCTTGCGGAATCCCATAAATTTTGCTATATCACCTTTCTATTTTTATTTGTCTCAAGGTATTTTTTTTTATTTCTTTTCTCTTCTTTGACCCATCGGTTGTTCATTAGTGTGTGGTTTAACCTCCACATAGTTATGAATTTTCCAGTTTTATTTGTGTAATTTCTACTTTATATCATTGTAGTCAGAAAAGATGCTGGATACAATTTCAGTTTTCTTCAATTTATTAAGACTTATTTTATGGCCTAACATATGATCTATCTTGGAAAATGTCCCAGGTACACTTGAGAAGAACGTGTATTCTGTTGCTTATGGATGGGATTTTCTGTAAATATTTAAGTCCATTAGTCTGACATGTCATTTAAGGCCAATGTGTCCTTATTGATTTTCTGTCTGGATGATCTATTCATTGATGTAAGTGGAATATTAAAGTCCCCTACTGTTATTGTATTACTGTTTATTTCTCCCTTTAGCTCTGTTAATATTTATTTTAATATATTTAGGTGCTCATATGTTGGGTGCACAAATATTTACAAATGTTACATCTCATTGAAGTAATCCTTTTATCATTATGCAATACCCATCTTTGTCTCTAATTATATATAATCTTTGTCTTAAAGTAAATTTTTTTTTCTGATATAATTTAAGCTAGTCCAGTTTTATTTTGGTTTCCATGTGCATGGAATATTTTTTTCCAGTCCTTCACTTTCGTCTCTGTCTGTCCTTACAGCTAATGTGAGTCTCTCATAGGAAGCATATAGTTGAGTCTTATTTTTTTTTCTTTATCCGTTCATCCACTCTATGTCCTTTGACTTGAGAATTTAGTCCATTTACATTTAAAGTAAGTATTGATAAGTATGACTTATTGCCATTTTGTTCATTGTTTTACTGGCCATTTTTATAGTTCCTCTCTGTTCCTTCTTTTACTCTCTTCTTTTTGTGGTTCAATGGCTTTCTTTAGTGGTATGCTTATATTTCTTTATCTATTATATATTTACTATATATTTTTGGTTTGTGGTTACTATGAGGCTTACAGATAACATAATTATACATTACCATAAATAGTTTTATATATATAGGATTTCATTAAGTTTTTTTTTTTCTGGGATCTAATTTTTTTTCTTTATTTGAACACATTTCTTTGTTTCTTCATTTTGCTTGACTCTCTGTGTTGGTTTCCATACAGTAGAGAAACAACTACTTCTCTCAGTCTAGAAGGAGTACCCGCGTGTAGGAGATGAAGCTTTCATTCAACTCTGCCTCAGCTCTTGGTTGTCTTTCAAACCTTTGCGCTTGTTCAAGCAGCCTATTATATTTTAAATAGCTTCCAGTAAGTAGTTAAGAGTGTCAAGACCTGCCAGTGTTTCAAAGGGGAGGATCTCAGCACCTAGGTTCAGGCTAATTGAAGCCAGACCCTCTGGCAGCAGCTTTTAAAAGTATGCAAATATATACATTCCTGTGGACCATAAGCTTAAGCCGTGCTGGCCACCAGAGCCAGGGAATCTAGAGGTGTCCCCTGGGTGGCACTGGTAAAAATCAAGGCTCCAGATAAATGTACAAGCTCTTTTCTGGGTGATACCAGCAAGCTGGAGCAAGGCAGAGGGAGAGTACCAAGGTGGCATTCACAGCTTGCATTCCTTGAGAGCAGCTCATAGGCCATTAAACACATGCCAAGCCTAAAGCCTGCCCCTAAGGCTGAAGCTTTAGGACAAACAAAGAGGGCTCCTTCAAGGAAAACTGAGGGTGGGTGTGCTATAGCCTGCTATCTGTGCAGTACCCTAGGGAGTGGTAGCGGCCAAGAACCATTGCCACAGTCCTGCGGGACCCAGGAATGCAAGCCCCACTCCAGTCTCCAGGTGATTAAGGGGCTTCCCCTGTCAGCAGTCACAAAAACTGGGACAGCAGACATAAATCCAGTGTTCCAGATGCCTGTAAATCTTCCCTCCAGGAGACACTGATACTCTGGAGCATGACAGGGTGAGTACAGAGAGAGCACCTACCAACTGAGGTCTCTGGAAAGGATTACAGTCAGCCCCAAGATGTGTATTTAATTAGAAGTCTGTCCCTCAGGCTGCAGTCATGGCGATTAGTTAATAAGCTCCTTTACAGAAAGAAGGAGCTCTTGGGTCTGTTGCTCTTGCTGTGCCCTGGGTGGGTAGCTTTTTAAGAACTCTTTCTCTCTTGGCTATGGTCCTGTGGGTCCCCAGGCATTAAGGCCCACTGGGCACCATAGCCAGTGATACAGAGGTATCTCCTGGTAGAGGTTTCTAAAATCAGGGTGCCAGACAGAGATTATGAACTCCTTTCTGGGTGACACTGATTATTTTCCAGTCCCAAGTGACCAGGAATGCAAGCTCTCCTGGCCTCCAGGGCCAGACATCAGACCATGTCCCCAAGACAACAGCTGAAAGAACTGGGGCACCAGACTCACACGAAAGCTCCCTTTCCGGGAGATCCTGGTACTAGAGAGCACAGTAAGAGAGAGTGCAAACGTGACACCAACCAGTCCTCATCCCCAAAGAGTGTTCCAGCGAACTCCTAGATATGTGTTAAATTAGATGCCTGCCCTCATATTGATGCTTTAACATAAGCATGTGAACCTTCACTTTTAAGTCTGGGCTGCATCCCACCGGCTCATTCTGAGCTGGACCCTGGAGTGGGTGAATCCGAGTGCACAAGCCATTTAAGAGCAGTTTCTCAGATAGCTACAGTCTCCTGGGTGTCAGGATGTGAGCTCCGTTGGTTTTCAAAGTTGGATGTTTTGAGGCTCATCTCTCAAGTGTATGTCTTAAAAGTGAGGCTCTAATCTGGGTCTGTGACCTTGGATGTGGCACTTAATCTTTCCAGGCCTCACTTTCCTCATTGTAAAGTGGAAGGCATAACAGAATTGTTCTGAAATGAAATGATATTTTTAGCCATTCTCTTCCCCTTTCTCCATTCTCAAGCTGTCTTCCCTCCTATTCCCTTCACCTTCCTCTATCTCTGTTTAACTTTCGCATTTCTTTACCTTTGCTTTCCAAAGCTAGTAAAGAAAAGCAAAGATCTTTAGGTCTTGGTCTGCTTTTATAATGGAGCAAAAACAAGAGGTGGATTATTTGAAAATATACATGTGAACATATTTTACATAGATAAAAATATATGTGTCTATGTATATACATAGGCACACATTATGTGTGTGTGTGAATAGATAGATAGATGGATAGATAGATAATAGATAGATAAAATATGTGAAAGCCTGCGTTAAAGATCCAACTTTATCTGTTATGAAACCTCCCTGATTCCGGTGTGGCACTGTAGATGCTGGAAAGAAAAGGCAGTTAGGGACATGAGCCCAAAGTACAAGAAAGTGTTACAAGACTCATACATTCATTAAGGATTCAAAAGTAGGAGAACTCAGTTTGACTGAAAAGGTCAGGGCAGGCTCCTCAGAGGAGGTGACACTGTGTCAGAAGAGCAGGGTTTGTGAGGCAGAGGGCACCAGCCTATGACAAGGAGACTTTATAAAAGGGAGCAGAAGGGGCATGCCATAAATTTTCAAATAAATATATCTGTGAGAGGGCCTGGTGAGCTCCAACATGGAAACGAACGTGGGCCAGGCAAACTACCCTTGTTATCTCCTTTGATCATCTGACAGCTTAGATTATCATGCCCATTTTGCAGAGGATGGAATTGAGGGTTCAGGGAGGTTAACTCACTTGCCCTAACCCAGACAATTAAGAAATAGGGGCACCAAGATATGGCTGGTACCAAACTGTTTCCACCCTGAATATATCAAGGTGAGGGAACATGCCGATGTGGAAAGACAGGCCAGGAAAACAGGAGGACTGAGTTTCAGTGCTAATTGTCCTTTGTAGCCCATTGAGTTGTTATGAATTCAAGCGAGATCATGCATTTTAAAATGCTTTAACTGTAAAGTGCGCTGCACATGGCAGATGGTCTCAGACATGGGTATAAACTTTAAGTTTCAACAGAGCATCTGGTGGAATACAAACCAGAGACCTACAGTCTCTTCAGAATTAGGGTGCAGTGAAAAGTGCGTGAACTTTGGCATCAGACAGATCTTGGTTCTAGTCTTTACTCTCGCTTACCACTCACTAACTGTGTGGCTGTGCGCACAGAGGGGTTGTATCCAGTGTACTCCGGGGTTTCAGCCAGTCCCCAATAGTAAGATTCTGGGTCTGCCTTTACCAGACAACACAGTGGGGCTCAGATCCACCCCAAAGATAGCCAGACAATCTCAAGAAATGAAACACAGCCTTACCATAAATTTAAGAAATCCCCCAAAACAAATCTTGATTTTTCTATTTAATTATGAGTCTAATATATATAAAAATTTATAAGATATTGAAAAATATAAAGAAAAATATAAAGACTAAAATAAAATTTAGAGGCTGCAGAAAAAATATAAGGGCAAATGTAAAATTCATCTAGACCTAGACAATATTAACTTTTTGGTGTGTCACCTAATATTTTTGATTAAAAAAGTGTACAATTTTAAAATCTTGATCCTTTTTCTTTTGTATAATCTCTCATTAGTTAAATATAATGGATACTGACTACACAGAAACTGGCTTTTCAAAAATTCTAGTCGGATTCATTTAACCAATTAAACATTTTTCAAAAAATTAGCTGAGCATTTTTTATGTCAGTACCAATTGTTTCGTTGTTTATGTATCAGTTAAATAGAAAGTGGTAAACCTATCAGGTTATGTAACTATTCTTAAAACTCTATACAACCTTTTTAAAAACCAGTCGAGTACAAATCTGGTTAATTAAACTTGACTTTACATCATTAGCTTTAGGAGATATGGTTGCTAATCTCAACACTGATGGACTGCTTTATGAAAAGCTCATTCTGTCTACAATATTCGATTCACTAAGAAAAATTGACCCAAGATAGCACTTTTGGAAGGGGGTGTCTGGTGTATCACACCAGCAGAGCAAAGCCATCAATGTCTGTCTAGAGCCTTCTGTCAAGAGCTGGAATTCTGCAGCTGTCTTCCCTTTATGACATAAATGATCTAGCCCATTCAATCTGAGATTAATTCAACTCAGGGTCAGGGAGTCACCAGTAGGTAAAACTCCTGCATGTGCTTTGTTGACTGGGATTAGTTAATGCAACAGGATTTCCATGAGACATTTATTAAGCTTTCATTCTTGGTTCTTCTGATATCAGTCAGAAAAAATCAGGTTCTGCTGTGATAACAAAACTTCCCAAATCTCAGTAGCGCAACGCAATAAAAATTTATTTCTCTCTTAATGCTATCATTGATAGGCGGGTGGACTCTGCTGATTTTAGTCACTCATTGACCCAGACGAGCAGAAACTTCATTACAATGCGTGCATCTAAGCAATGTGGCCAATTCTTAACGTACTATCAAGAAGTGATATATGCAACTTTCACTCACATTTTACTGGATAAAACAAGTCACATGGCTAACTACAAAGGGGTGGGGAAATAGAGTCTTGGTATGTGATGACCATTTTACCACTAAGCCAACAATGTGACCTCGGGAAAGTTAATTATGCTCCATTACCCTCAACTTCAGTATCTGAAATAGCGGTTTACCTGATCTCTACATTAACTCATTTATCATTCAGTCAGTCAGTGTCCTGGGTGGGAGCCTAAGCACTGGAGTCAGCTTACCTGACTTTATTCTCAGCTAAGTTATATACTACCTGTGTGACCTTAGGCAAGTTGTTTAATATCTTCTTGACCTCAGTTTCCTTATCTGTAAAATGGGGATGATAATAGTACTCAGCTCATAGAATTTTTGTGGAGGTATAATACATGTATTGTATAAGTTATATCAAACAGCAAAGTTCTTAGCACAGTCTCTGGCATGTTATATGTGCTCCATGGTGGTTAGTTTTATTTCCATATACCCATGTAGCCATTTGCTGAAGGAATGCTTATTCCGAATCTTCCCTGGTTATCTCTGAGGGCTCTTATGAGGACTGTAGGAAAATCTGCTGCGAATCCACATTGCAAATGACAGAGTACCAACAGGGAAGTATAGATAAAGAAGTGGCATTTTTGCAGAACTTGTATTTATTTTTGCTACCACTTATTGAGCACCTACTATGTGCCAGGCTCTATACTAAATGCTTTCATAACAACCCTAAGATGTAAATTTATAGATGTGAAAATTGGGGCTTCAGGAGGTGAGGCAACTTGTCACACACATGCTGAGTGGTGGGGCCTTTCTAGGGCAGGGAGCCAGAACATGGTCAGTCTTGCACGAGCGTTTTTGCTCTTTCTCCCCAGCAAGCTATTAAGGATCATCTGCTCACTATTTAACCTGCTGGTTAGTCTCCAAACTGAAAGGTCCTCGAAGGCAGAGGTGCTCCCCTTAACCGTTGGTGTCTTTATGTTGCCCGAGACCACACTAGCAACACAATGCGGTGGCCCTGAGAAGAAGGAGAAGACGGAGAAGGGAGGATTACAACAAAGATCAGAGCCTTGGTTTTAAATTCCCCCAGCTGGCTGATAATCTTCGAACGACACTTCTCCTCTGGAGGTTTTCATTTCTTAACTGCTGCACAGTTCCATAGGCTTTTCTGTCTATAAAATCTTCATGAACTTATAACTTCAAACACGACTTAATAGATTCTTGTTGACTTGACAAGAAAACCCAACCATACTTAAAAGGCTATTTATTATCAATTTTAGGCCATTTGGCTTTTCTCTGACACATTTCAAAGTCAGAGAAGAAAAAAGATTGTGTAAGACTTTACATGTGTTTTTTCACCTGAGCACAGATGTTCCATTTGCCTCAGGCTCTATCAAAAGAAAAAAAAAAAAAGGTGAGGGAAAGAGAATTAAGGAATGTAGACCTCATAAGCCCTCATGCAATGTGTCCAGAAGAAACTTCTCAAAGCCAAAGCCCTCGCTAGGTAAGAAAGCAGACCCAGCCTGACCTCTGGAGAAAAAGTCCCCTTGAGACTATATCGTGGGGTCATGCACTTTCAGTTTGCCAAGGCAAAACACATATGCTGCAAACACAATAGGCTTGGGCTAAACCAGTCCTTCCTGCAGATACCAGCCTGCAGAAAACACACTGTGGAAGCCTTTGGTCAGAGGAACATAGTACGTGCTGCTCAGCCCGGGGGCAGTCACAGTGCCACAGCAAGTAGACCCATTCAGTCAGTGAGCAGTGAGGAAATGGCTAGACTCATGGCCACCCCAGATGCCTGGAGCCGTATCATAGTTTTTTCCTCCCTTTACCCACATAACAATAGCCACAACTATCAAGCACCTACCCAGTGTGGTGACTGCTCATCACTGTGTGGACATTAGTTCTTTTAATCTCACATCAGCCTTCTGACATAGGTACTGCCCTCTCCCTGTTTTGCAGAGAGGACCCAAAGCTCAGAAAGGCTGCATGCCTGGCTGTGGTCACACTGCTAGGAGTCAAATGCAGAACCAATACTCCAAGCCCATCCTTAAAGTCTCTTATAGATCAGAGGTCATGATAAAGGCAGATACAGTGCCTTCTCACCTTGCTTCTCTTAATCTGGTGACAGAGCTCTTCTATAGACCCTTCTGCCTGTCCCCTTCACAAGGTGGCTCAGAGGACCCTGGGGCTGCCTGTGATTTCCTGCCCTGGCTGGAAGAAACTGTGTGCATCAATCAGACTTCCTGGGAACCTTCCTTGGCCCTGGTTTTCCCTGTGCTGAGTCATTGTAGCTTAACCCAACTGTTCTTAGTTGGAACAGTCATAGGAAAGTATCTGGAAACTCCCCCAGGTCTTATCAGCAAAGAATTTGTTAAAGACAATTTAGCTGCATTCCTCAGCTTTTTCAGACCTCTCCTTGCCCCGAGAGGATGAGGAAGGCTGGGAAGGCATAAGGGGGAAAATGAGCCCTGGAATTAGAAAGGACTTTCAGTGCCAGTCCAGGGAGCTGACAGCTCCTGAAAACGCACTGCAGCTGGCCTGTGAAGACCCAAAGACAGTGAACCTGTGCCCGCATATTAACACTGAGTCAATCTGTACAAGGAACTGAGTTAGGCATTTGTAACAGTAGAAAAGCCCAGTGGTAAAGAGTGTGTTAGGCAGATCTGGACTCAAAGTTTGAATATGCTGCTTACAGGCTGTGGGACCTTGGGCAGGTTATTTAACGTCTCTGCGCCTTATCTGGCTGTTATCTCATGAGTTTGTTGTGAGGATTAATTAATATCTTTGCTCAGCATAGTGCCTGGCACGTCATAAACACTCAAGTAACAGAAGCTATTATCATTATTAAGTATAAAACAGTCATGTCACACCTTAATGAATTCAATTATGTTCCATAACATTATGGAGCACCTGGTATGTGTCAGGAATTCTGTTTGGCTCTAGGGGAGCCGGAAAGAGAGAAATAATCTCTGTCTTCATGGAATTCATAGGACACAATCCATTAGTAAATTATTACAATACTGTGAGGAAAGTATAGCAGCAGAGATAAGTAGAGACACTTAAGGGTCAGTACAGGTTTCTGAAGAAGGTGATGCCTGAGTTGGGTACCAAAGGAGAGTAGGAATTTTCCAGAGGTGAAGGACTGAAAGGCCAGGGCAGTGAGGTAGGGGCATTCCAGAAGAGAAACAACTGAGCAAAGGCTTATGCAATACTCAAGATGTGGAAGGAATTACCTCAGGAGAGGTGGAAGAGCTTAGGACAAAAGAACCCAGGGCTTGATGCAGCAGAGCTGCGTTCAAGATCGAGGTCCTTCTCTCTCTAGCTTTCAACGTTTCTCAAGTCTGCCTCTCAGAGACTTGATTTCCTCATCAGTAAAATAGAGACAACAATAGCTACTTACCAGGTTAGTTCCATCAGTAAGTGCTGCTGCACTTGCACAGCAACAGGTATGTTTGAGGCTGTGTCCTCTGCGCTCTAGCAGAGCCCCAGGGGCACCGTGAGGGCATTATGCTAGCTTGCTTAGCAGAACGCTTGCTGTGCGCCAGGCACTGTCACAAACGCTGTTTGAGCTATACTCAGACTTCACAACGGAGAAAGTAAGCACAATCAGTATCCTCTGTGAAGTATGTCCAGGACTGAGGGGATTTCCAGCAACAATCAGGGGGCTGCAGGAATTTACCCAAATATGGTTCTGCTGCAGGCCAATGGCTGAGCTGGAATTTCAACCCAGACCTGTTTTCCCTCAGCACCCGAGTTCTTAACCACTGCATTATTACTTAAACCAATAAATGATGTCCTTTCAAAACAGAGTAATCACAAACTCTGATTCATTCCCAAACAGACCTATTAGTTTTTCCCAGTCTCTAAACTTGCTGATTCTCCTTCCGCACAATAGGCCTGGCATTCTGTCTTGGGCTATGACGCTCATATTTCGAATACTTCAAATATTGTCCCGCGAATAGACTGTAAACAGAGAGGAGAGAAGGGGGAAGGAAAGGAAAGAGAGGGGAAATGGGATGAGGCCGCAGCCACCAGCACCTGTCCTCCTGGGACCACAGCCGAGTGCAGTGTTAGGCTCTCTGCCCCCGTCACCTTGCTTCTCTCCAGAGTTGGGGCTGGGATGTGTGTGCACCAGATCCAAATACTTGGCAGGCCCACCCTGTGAGCCCCGCAGTTGGGCAGCAGCTGTGAAATGAGAGTTTGGGAGGGACACTGAGCTGAGCAGAGAGCAGAAGCCATCAGGACCTTCGCTTCCCCTCCCCCCACAAAGCACATTTGAAACCAGCAGCACGCTGGTGCAAGGCTGTTGGCCCAAAATGAAGCATGAACTGGATGCCTGCTGGGCGACAGGCAGGCGTTATGACACAAGGGCAAAGTATTATTTACTCCCTGGGAACAGGTGCTGCCCGGGACTCACAGTCCTCTCTGCCTGACTTCTCTGCCTACATGTCCCAGCTCTTCTCAAAGGCAGCTCCTACTAATGCCCCACACAGCCCCAGCCCTCGGCACTGCCTCGTTCTTGGTCGTTGGCAGTGCACAGTTTGTTGGCGCCTAGAGGATGCCAGCAGTGGCCCAGATCCTGTCTGGAACATGTGCTTGCTGGAATTGGCTCATTTTACATAAGCCGTTGGCCCAGATGTCAGCTGGTAACAACCTTTCGGCCCCAGTTAACCTGCAACTACTCTGTCTGTGCCCACGCAGACGCAACAGAAGGCAGCAGAAGGAAAGTTATGGAAGAGAGAGAGAGAGAAAATAATACTGTATGCCAGTGTCTTTGTGGACTGGCAAATTCACCTCTGGAAAATGCCCTAGATTGGGAGCCATGGTCAACTTTTCTAGAAGAGGGGAAGCAAACAACCATGCAGGCAAATCCAACTACCACCAGCTGGTCTTTCCTCCCCTGATTATGTGTTATTTCCTTAAAGCTCTGGTTGGTAAACATACAAGATTCTTCTGTTGATTCAGAAAACAATACAGAAGGCGGTTAAGACATTTCTTTGCACAGTTTGATTAAGGACAAACAGAGAAGAGGAAGTGAGTGAGCAGAAGGCCTGGAGATCTTGTTTGGTTCATGAACTGAACCACATGCTGTGTTCACCCCATGCCCTTCTTCCCGAACCCCATGACCCTCAGAACACATCTGTGCCAACTGTGAACCAGCTCCCCACTTTGGACACAGACAGGGAAAAGTGCTCCCAACCTGGCAGTGAAGGGAAGACAGATATGCAGGTAATCACAGCACGTGGCCCATGAGTGAGGGCAAACACATGCTGTGGGTTTAAAAGAGGACATGGTTACATGTGGTTGAGGAGCTTGGAGAAAGATGGCCATTTGGTTTTCTGGTATATACCCTCATCCTCTCCCCTGGACCATAGAAACTATGTTCTCACCGGCATCCTGCACCCAGGCTTTCCCCCATTCCAATACATTTTGCATTCTGTTGCTAGAGGAGTCTAATTTAAAAGATGGATATAGTTCTCCATTCTTTTTAAACCCTTCATTAGCCCCCATTGCTTCATTATAAAGGCTAACATGGCCCAGCCATCATCTCGCTCCTCCCTCTTTCCCTCCCCAGTCTCATCTCTCAAACTTATCTTTTCAACCATTTTTATTCTAGCAGTGCTGAACCTTATGCCGTTTGCCCTTCCTTAGATTGAACTACTATTCATCCTTCAAAATCCACCTTTTGTATGACCTCCTCATAGTATGAATCATGCTGTTTCCTGTGCTATTTCTCTATCTTGTTCTTTTATAGTTATTTGGATTATAATGCTTTCTTTTCTTGCTGATGTCTACCAAAAGGCTGGAGCTTCTCAGGGTTCAAGGCTGTATCCCCAGCAGGTAGTACAATGCCTGGCACTCAGTCATGCTCAGCACATGCTTGCGCCCTCCCTTTCCACAACAGGAAAGCTGATACACTGCTTGGTCCTGGTCATTCCTCATGTCCTCAGTGCCTACCTCTCCCTTTCTGGGACTTTTTCCTGCAGTTCTGCCCACACCCTTTTCCAAAGCCTTTTACTTCCTCCATCCTCTACACCCTCCACCCACTGCCAAAGGGGGAAAAAAAAGTAAGCCTGATTTCAGGGAAGATAATTTAAACTCTTCCACTGATTTAATTTGATTTGTTTCCTGTCTCCAGCTTACAGCCTCTCCCTCATTACAGAGGTATTAAAAGGAGCCTCAATCTGGTGGGCCAGGGGCTGGGGCAGGGCTGGGGGGTGGGGAGAGTTGGGAAGGAGGGAGGGACAGAGGGAGGGAGAAGGGATCTTCTGGTGTCTCTCATGTACTAGCTCCTTTGGTTTGGCAACAGGCCAGTGAACAGGGTATTTTTACCTCCATTTTACAGATTAAGACACTAAAGCTCAGAGACAGCAAGTGACTGTCCTAAGATCACTCAGCTGATGAGTGATGGAGACAGATTTCCAACCCAGATTTTCTGATTCCAAAGGATTTGCACCTCTCACTGTAAAGTAGAGAGAGAGTCTGTGGAGCTGAGAATCTGATGCTTCCCAGTCACCTGCCACACAAAAAAGTGAAAAGCCACTGTGCTAATTATTCCTCCACCCTACAGATCCCAGATTGAAATCCTGCTTCTTCCAAGAGGCCCCTGTCTTCTTCAGCCAGCCCAGGCTGATCTCCCCATTTCCTGACCTCCTGTCTCTCACTGCACTGCTCAGTTAGGAATGCATTCTGCATTGCACTGGTTTCTGGTTGTTTTATGTGCATATATCTTTGCTTCCCAACCCAAAGGCTGGAAACATGGCTCATGTTACCCAGACAGGATGAAGGACAATGTCAGTCATGGGGCAAGAAGCCAGTCGGTAGTCCTTTTATTCCAAAGCTGTGCTGATTCACAGATGCAGGGTCCTCCGTTCCACCTCCAACTCCTTTTGTGGTCTTGCGCAAGTCACTTCCCTTTCTTTGGATTCAGAGCCAAGCAGTCTGGGTCCAGAGTCCATGCTCTAACTATTGCACATACTTCTTCTCTTATATTTCTTTCTAAGATGTAAATGTCTCCCTCATTCATTTCATAGCCATAACTCCAAGGCATCGAGGTGTCCTTCTGGAGGTCTGGACTAGTTACAGTAAAGGCTCATCCATCATATTGTCCCCCAAAGTATCCCTAAATTGGAGTTTTCAGTACCATGTTTTGTTTTCTCATAAATTTACATTATAACTTAGAGTATCTTTTTGGAATGGGTACCTCAGTCCTGGTATCTATAAAGTGCTTTGTTGGACTCAACTACTCAGATTTCATTCATGGTCCCGCCACCAATGTACCTCCAGTTTCCCTTATAGCCTCAATCACCCAGCACCACCCTCCACACAACTCTCTGGAATGAAGATTTTCTGTTCCCAACAAACGTATCACTCTCTCCCTCTCCTTCCTCTGGTCCTGCCTGGTATAGTCCCACTCATCCTTCTTGGCTCATTGTGGAATCCACCTCCACAAAGCCTCTCTCGATTCCCCTAACCAGATATAATCACTCTCTCCTTACCCTTTCGTGCGAAGTTCAAGTTCCTAGCAGGCAAGAACATGTTTTATAGGCAATTTTCCCAAAGTGTGCAATAACAGCATTTCTTGATACAGAGTAGAAACTCTGAGGCATACAATTAACTCTGAGGTACAATTAACGTGGTTGCAAAGTCCTGATTTCTAGTTTCCTATGAGCTATTTAATACTTGTGTGACATATGGCTTTATTAACTTTTTTTTAGTTTTTTTTTTCTTCTGATCACTGAAGAATACAGAGAAGTCTAAAGAAGATCTAAAGTATCTATAATTCCCACCACCTGGTGATAACCACTATTGTCATTTTGAGGTATTTCCTTCTTATCTCTTCTTATGCATGTAGCACACATGGAAATACACTGTAAATATTGTTTGGTAGCAGTTTTCACTTTTTATTGTCTTTGATAAAATCTTTTCTCATGCGGATTTAAAAAAAATTTATTGAGGGTATGATTTACCTATAATAAATGCGCCCATTTTAAGTGTGTGTTTTGAGTTTTGGCAACTGCGTGCACTCATGTAATCACCACAGTCACGACTTAGACCATTCCCAGCATTCCTCAAGTTCATGAATACTCCTTTGAAGTCAGTCTCCACATTACCCTCAGGCCTAGGCAACACTGATCTGCTTCTATGTTCTGATTTTTAATGAGCACACAATATTTGTCACATGGTATGCCCTAATTTGGCCATTTCCTGAGTGTTGGACATAAGCATGGCATCTAATTTTTCCCTTAAATAAATTATAACCTAATGAACAATCTTTGGTCATATCTCTGATTATTGCCTTGGAATTAGTGGCCTAGACCTGGAATTATTGGTTCAAAGGGCATACATAGTTTAAGGCTAATGACAAATATTTGAACAAGTTTCTTTTAATCCCTCCAAGCCTCAGTTTCCTCATTTGTAAAATAGGGATTAAAAATTCCAACCTCAAGGAGTTGCGAGGATTATATGAGACAAGCTATAAAACTTTGCGTCACTAGTAAATCAATCCACAAATATCTGAGGACCTGAATAAGAGAAAGAGCCTCTCAGTCAGGTGGATCTGGATTTGAATCCTGACTCTGCCTCTTCTATAGCTGTTGGCCTTGAGTAAGCTACTTAACTTCAGCAAGCCTCAATGTTCTTATCTGTCAAATGAGAGTAACAGATTCCATTTTGCTAGGGTTGCCATGAAAATTAAGTGAGATAGTCCATGTAAAAACCTTAGAATAATTCCCAACTCATAGCTGCTCAATAATTTGCAATGATTAGTTTTGGTCAGGGTTCATGGTTTCAAATAAATAGGTACCAACTCTGGTAAACTTAAGAATAGGAAGTCATTCAAAGGATATTGGATAGCTCACAGAATCAACAGGAGGGCTAGAGAGCCAGGTGTGGAAAATGGGCAAGAACCAATGTAGACTGGTCAGCCAAGATGCCATCCCAGGCCCTGCCCCAGGAAATGTCTGGTTACGACCTGTGGCTGGCATGACTGCCACGAGAGGCTTGCTGCAGACGCTCTCACCAGCACCCAAATCTTGTGGCTATGATTATCTTGGCCATCCTCCTGTCTTTGTACCACTGCTCCAGAATTAAAGTTCTAGATGGAGGAATCCAAATGGCTAAGCCCAGTATATAAACTGGAGCTCTAACTGCCAGGGAATGGGATGAAAAAAACACTTGTTTTCTTTCAGCTTCCCTAGAGGAAGAATGGTCCCTGCTTCTTCCCGAAACCCACAGAGTGAAAGAATTCCCTAAAACAGGCAGTAGGCTCAGATGCTGGGTAGTCTGAAAATGAATCTACTATACTATTATTTTTAATAACGTGATGACTGAGCATTTAGGGAATTGCATTTATTCTATAAATATATGCTAAATGCTATAGGGTAAGCATCATTTTAAAGAAACTTCTTGATGAATGCTCTAATAAAAGACGTGGGTGGGGGGGTGGGGGTGAACATAGAGAGGACATGAAAAATGTTAAGTCTGTGATTTACTGAAAATGAACACTCTTGATCAAATATTCAAATTCCATTGTTCATTTCCTTTGATTTGATGTAATTTTTTATTGAAACTGGGAAAACCCAGTCACCTAGGATGAGGTAGACAATCCAGCTGTCCAATGGTAAGGGTGACCTGGGGGCTAGCCTGGTTTCTGTGGGGGTCTGTTAAACATAATCAATGGCTGATTCCCATGATTTTTTTAAAAAAATCATTTTAAAAAAATAATTTAAAAATATGATTTGAGCCCTTAGTGGGCATTACCTTATTTAATTCTCACAATTACCCTGTGATGGGAGAATGGAGGCTCAGACAATAAGGATACTTTTTTCAAGGGACACACCTAGTGAGTGAAACATTTGGAATTTGAAGCCAGGTATGCATACTTGTAGAATTCCAAGGTCTCAGCTACAAGTGTAGCAAAGAAAATAGCATGCATGTGACTGTGGGGAGCTGGGGCCAGGGTCGCTGTGTAAACAGACATGTTGGCCACGTGGACATAGCATGAGGACAGCGAGTGGGAAGTGAGTTCTCTGGGAGGTAAGTTCTTCAACAGTCAGCTCAGGAATCCAGAGCAGACTTCCAGGACTCAGAGCCACAGTCCCAAGGAGGTGGACTAGCCATTTGTATAAGAGGTGTTTTACAAATGTTTGTTTTTACCTTAAAAACTTTTTTACTGTGAAAGATTGAGTGAATATATACACATATATAAAATACTCCTGCCTCTCTTCCCCTATCCTTCCAAGTTTTTATGTATTTTGCCAGAGTTCTTTCAATGCATTGACAAATATAAGTAACTATTCATATATCACTCTGTTTATAACATAAATGGTATCGTACTATGTGCATTATTCTATCATTTAATTTGCTCACTTAATGATACATCTTGGAGATCTTTCCATGATGACATACATAGCTTTACTTCATTTTTTAACAGTTGTATAATTTTTCCTGGTTGTGACCATAATTTACTTAACACTATCTATTAACAAAGATTTGGGTTGCTTCCAGAGTTTTTTGCTATTACAAACAATGCTGCAATGATCTACAAGTGATTTTTCTGATTCTTAAAACATATTCACACTGATGGCATGTGTACATGAAACCTCTTTCACTGATTTGTGGATTTGTAGGCCTCACGGATTTCTAAACTGAAGGAGAAGATTGCAGATTTAACTCAGCTCAGACCCTCCTCTGAGAAGCTTCTCCAAATGGCCCCCTTTCCTTGAGACAGTCACTTCTTCCTTATGTTACCTTTATGCTCTATATGCATTTCAATCATTGTGCTCATCACTCCGAGGTATAATTATTTATACACTTGTGCTTTTCTTATCAGGTTGTGAGCTCCTTGAAAGCAGGGACTATACTTTCTAAGTCTCTAACACATGGTAGAACCAATAAATGTTTGTTAAATTAAGCTTAATGTGTTGAACACTGTACCAGCCCCCTCGAGAATTTTAAAGGCTTGGTTACTCCATGTCTTATACCAAAATATACATATATACACATATCACAGAAAACCTAACTATCTTGTAAAATATTTGAATTCACCAATGATTAGGAAAGACATGGATCAGGTTCTTTATGTCTCAGTCTAAAAAAGAGTTGCTATTTACTCTCTATTGGTCTTCTGGGGCTGTTATAACAAAGTACCACAGACTGGGTGGCTTAAAGAACAGAAATTTATTGTGTCACAGTTTTAGAGGCTGGAAGTCCAAGGTCAAGGTGTTGTAGCATTGGTTCCTTCTGAGGGCCATGAGGGAACGGTCTGTTCCTCATCCTCTTTCCTTGGCTTTGTAGATGGCCATGTTCTGTCTCTTCACATTGTTTTCCTTTCAAATTTTCCCTTCTTATAAGGACACTAGACCTATTGAGTCAGGGCCCATCTTGACAACTTCATTTTAACTTGATGACTTCTGTAAAGATCCTGTCACATTTCAAAGTACTGAGGGTTAGGACTCCCGCATACGCATTTTGGAGGGTGATAAAACTCAATCCATAATGCTCGCACTTTGAAAATTATTCTTAAAATTATATTGAGGAACTATGATCAGCAGGAGTCTTCTGGGACCGTAAAAAACGAATTTAAAAAAAAATGGTCTTTGAGTATGTGATTTGCAGAGGACCAAGACTGGTGAAACAGTTCCTCCCCAGCTAAAAATTTGAGAGTCACCCCTCCTCGCATTCTGGGCTCACAGCGTCTGGAGCCCAAAATCTCTCCACCTTTGAAAACAAGAGGTGCTCTACTCACTGCTAATTACATTGCCTATCGTTCTCCACTGTCTTGAAAATATTTTCTCTGATGATATCAAATCTGAACTCCTGTAACTGATAAAAGCTTTCGATTTCACAAGAGTTTGGTTCTCTGAGTACTTTTTCAGCTCAGGATAAATCCGAGAGATTAGCTACGTGTCATCCACACATGTTTTATTTCGGATGAGGCTCTATGATGGAGCCTAGCTTTGGATCTAAGTGGGCTCCTGCCCTAAGTGTCGGTTGTGGGTCCCTCCTCTGTGGCCCCACGCTCCCTGGGCTTCTCTCTGACCCAGCTCCAATGCAGATGTCATCGTCTCTCTATTCATCTGACCCTCCCACTGAATTATCTGTCCTGTTCACTGTGTCCCCTCAATAGCTGACACTGGGCAGCTGATCTTTCTGGACTAGTCAGCAAATCCCAGACTGTTTGTACAGAAACCCCGCCTCCTGAGACAGTGCATGGTTTGACAAACTGGGCCATCTGAGGGGAAAGGGATCCAGAGAGCAAGTTTGGGCATAGAATGAGAGTCAGGGCAAGAGCCACATATGAGGGGTGTGATTGGGAGACTGAGGAGTGGAAAGCTGAGGGGAATGGACACAGAAGTCTCCTAAAAGAGGTCAGTGGATCCATTCATCCATTTATCCATCCATCCACAACTATTTCTAAGCACTTGCCAAGTGGCAGACATCATATTGGGCACTGGAATGAACAAGAGAATAAAATACAGTCCCTGTCTTCATGGATATAACTTTTTACTATGGACGCAAATAAAACTCTCATGTAAAAGTTCTGTTTCTGGCACGATGCTATAAGTATTTCTCAATGAAACCCAGGCCAGGGCAAGGGGTATGCTCTTTTAGGTAGGGCCTAAAGGGAAGTCTCTTGGGGAATAATACTTTGGAAAAGACCTACATGAAGTGAGGGAAGAAGCCATGTGACTATGTGGAGAAGCACACGCCAGGCAAGGAGAAGAGAGTTGCAAAAGCCCAGAGGCAAGAATGGGCCAGTATATTAGAGCTATAAGAGGAAGCCGGTGAGAACAAAGAAAGTCAGCAATAAATAATGTCAGTGTAAAGAACTGACTCTTTTAGAGTTTTTAAAAAATTTCTTAAGCTGACATTAAGAGCTTACAGTGTATCAGACTTTGTTTAAGGGTTATAAATATGTTAACTCATTTATTTCTCATGAAAAAACAGGTATTATTATCATTTTCACTTTGTAAATGAAGAAATGGAGGCACAGAGAGATTAAACAGCTTGCTCAAGCACACAGCCAGTAAGTGATGGAGCCCAGATTCACACTCCAAGCACACTTCATAACTACTACACCGTCCTCAAATCAGAGCCTCAACTTTAGTTAAAAGTGACAACTCCACCGCCCCTTTACCTGTTCCTGCAAGGAGCAGCCAGTATTCATTCGTTCACTCAACATAGTGAAGAGATTTGCTAACCACTTCTGTGTATTTGCGCAGGAGCAAACAGGGAGGAAAACAGTTTAGTTGAGAAGGCAGGAAAGTGAAGAGGCAACGACTGGGTGGTTTGAGCCATCAAAGAGAGACACACAGGATGTTAATAGGACCTAGTGGAGGGCCACATATTCATGCTCGGGTGGGTCAGGAATCACAGAAGCCTTCCTAGAGAAAGGTTCCTATGAGCCAGGTCATCCGGGAGACAGGCCATGAAAAGGCTTTCTTCCATCTGCTCTCTCAGGGAGAGAACCTTGAATGCAGTAAAATCCGCTGCTCATATGCCCCATCGGAACAAACCTTTTGCCAACAAATCTACTTGTAACTGCCCACTAATCACTAACCACTATTATTCTCCATCTCAAAACATGCCTTCTTACCTCCTACCCATCTCCACCCACTGCTGGGATCCCAAGTGTTGAGCTGCTGAAAAGTGGCCTCTCTTCCCAAAGCAGAGGAACACTGCAGAGCTACAGAAGTTTTGATGGATGCATGACAGGCTTTAATCACTGACAGGAAGAGGATCTGGGATGCAAAAGCACCCTTTGCAACCCCCCTTGAAGTCGCAGCATGAGGGCAGCTGTAGCAGGGTGATGAGGGGGTTGGGCGAGGCCATGCCTACTCATCCAGCTGGTCCCGGAAGGGAGGCAAGCAGGCAGGAAGGAACCACGAGGCCTTGGAAGCACAAGAAAAAGAAAACCAAAAGCAGGGTCCAGGAGAACCCCTCAGCCTGGCCTGCTCGGAGGCTTTCTCTGCCAACAGAAAATCCTGGGGTGCTATAGCCCACAAACCCTGGCCCTTACTTTCTTCCTTAGGGGGAAAAAAAAGGGTAAGGAAGTGGGTAGCTGTTAGAAAACTGTTATGATTTCAAAGCAAAAAGGAGTGTTTTTGATGTCTGCCTAGAGATAGAGCCAGGTCCCAGGAGGCTGCATTTGCGGTTCCAGTAAAAGGAGCGAAGTTGACTTGGAATTCTTGGATTGGCCTTATTTCATGAAAAACAAGCTGCCAAACCAAGTGGGAAATGGAGTTCAGCAGAGAAGTATGTGCTGACCCCCCTCCCCCCCACACACACACAACGGCCCCCCTGGCCTAATTTGGCATCCAAAGCCAATCGGCACACAAACTAGCTTCCTTAACCAAAATGCCAGCACCAGAGAGTCTTGCTGGCATGTCCCCAAGTTCACAGGACATACAGTTTTTGTTCCCGATGAGCTATTTTTCAGTAGAGTCAGCCTGTGCCCATGTCTATCACTTGTCAAGCTTCCTGTTCTTTAGTGGAGAAAAAAGCCCTAGGCAGAGAAATGATTAGAACCAGACCAGTTGCCCTAAAAAGGTGTCCCAGGATCTAGAGATCTCTAAAGAAGTTTCAGGCTTCTAGTTCCAACCTAGCATGTCCCAGAGGGAGGGATCTGACACTCTTCACAGTCTGCTTCCATGGTAAAAAGTCAGGCCAGGTTCCTATGCATCAATCATTGAAGATGGAAGATTGATTCCATTCCTACTTTACCACCTACTAGCTCTGTGACCTTGGACAACTTGCTTAACCTCTCTGTGCCTTGGTTCCTTCAGCTGTCAAATGGAGATAAAAGATCTATATTATGAGTTTCCTGTGATGATTACATAAAAATATGCATGTAAAATGCTAAGGCATGGTGTTCAGACACATAAACACAATAAATTGCAGTGTTTATTATTTTTATTATTAATATCAGTCAATGTATGTTCTTAGTTAAGATTCTTTTGAATAGAAAAAACTAAAAAAAAGAAAAATTAAAATCTATTCTCACTCAGTCAAGTAAAAGGTAGTGATGAAAGAACTAAGGTAGTAGATGCAAATTTCTCAGGGAATATGGGGCAGGAGGTATAGACAGTCAAATTTCATGTGAATTGAAATCAGGAATTGAAAATCTGAGCTAAGACTCCTTCTCTATCCTGGTGGGTGTCCCAGACCACTGCTGTCCGCTGGCACTAGCTGAAATAATGGGAACGTTCTGTATCTGTGTCATAACTGAAGAACAGACTTTTTAATTTCTAGTGTTATTCAGATAAATGAATTTCAATTTAAACAAATTAACTTCAATCAACTGATTAAAATTATTTAAATAGAATTAAATAACCAAATGTGGCTATTGTATTGTACAGCATAGTTCTAGACTTAGTTTCTCCCTCCCTCTCTCTCTCTCCCTCTCTCTCCCCCCACCCACCCCGCCCTTCTCCATCCTCTGCTCATGGTCAACCACAGTTACTACCACAGTTACCACCACAGTTACTTCAACTGCCTCACCTCAGTCCAGGGCCCACTTTTGACTATCATGCCCTTTGCTTTCAGCTCCCAGGAGATAAATTTGATCGACTTCACTCCTCTTTTCATGCCAAGTCATAACTTAAAGGACACTCTATGCAGGAAACCCTTTTGGGTCAGGAGTTCACTAGGACCATCAGACCATGGAATCTTATACTCTCTCAACAGGGCCAGGTGAGGGACTGTGTGGGTGATGTAGCTCTAGTACTCTGTGCCTTCTGTGTGAGGATGGCAGGGATCCAGTGGTTGGCGTCAGTGCTTGGCCTGGCCCAGGACCTGGATAGCTAGAACAGGAAGTGTGACCATGCTTTCTCGGCCTTCTGCAGTGATTCAGGCCTGTTTGGGAGGAAGGCCCAAGGAGCCCACGTTAACTGGTGAACCTGGGAGGAAGCAGACAAAGCATGAGCAGCACTTCATCTGGTGTGCCCTTTTGCTCCACACCCAAGACTGGGGGGATCCTTGTGTGGCTAGACAATGGCAAACACTCAAGACCTAAAAACAGGTTTGAGAAAGAGCATTTTTTTTTTCCTCCAGATTTCCAGAGGCACAGAGTTATATCTTAAAACTGGCAATAGAGAATAATGGAGACTTGGGGAACTCTATGTCACCGTGAACTCTTGGTTTCGCCCTGTTGATTGAGCTTGACAGGCCTTCTCCATCAAGCAACTGACGAGGGCCGGCAAACAGCTGCTCTGTCTGGTCTTTGTTTTTAGGCCATTTAATTGGTTTGTATAAACCTTTGAATAAATGGAGTCATTGGATTGTTTTAACTTATTAATCAAACATCAAACATTATTAAAGAGACAGCTCCATGCCCCAAACTGTGCTTGGCTTTGGGGAAGGATATAGAAATAGGACCTTCATTGAGATCTGGGGGTAGGAACTCCCTACCTCTCACGGTTGTCATGAGGGACGGAAGACTGCAATTAAAGACAGCATGGAAGGGGAGTTAGGGCAGGGAGGAGCTGTATTCTGCATCCCAGATTTCACTCCTGCCTGCTCCCCTGGTCAAAATCTACTCCCTACACAGCAGCCAGAGAGACTGGTCATGTAGATATGCACAGAGGTTGCTCTGCTACTAAAACCTTTGATGACTCTCCATTGCATTTAGCATAAAATATAAGGTCTGGCCTCCAAGGCCTCTTGCTTCAGCCATCACCCACCTCTCTGACCCCATCTCCTGTGACTCTTTACATGGGCTCACCCCACCCTGGCCACATGGACTTCTAACTGCACCTCACACTAACCTCAGTCTCACCTTAGGGCCTTTGTGCTGGAGTTCTCAGGAACTCCTTCTAGAGTGTTCTTTTCCTGGTTTTTTTTTTTTTTTTTTTTTTTTTTTTTTTGCCTGCCTGGCTCTTGTTATTCACAAGACGTCCTCAGGTCTTTCTGAATCATCCAATTTAAAGTATGTTCCCTCTCGTTCTTGATTGTACTAGCCTCCTTTCATTTTCATCATAGTATTTATTTATCATTCACTCTAGGTTGTTGTTTGTTGGTTGTCTGTCTTCTCCAAGTAGAATAGCCTCTTGAATTAAAGAAGTCATTCAAGTGGGACTTTGTCTTGTTTACCTTATATATTTGCACTCCTGGGACTGTGTAAGGTACATCTGGGTCCTTAGGTATTGTTTGGTGAATCAGTGATTGACTTAGAAGATCAACTCATGGTACAGAGCAGCAGTTTTGCAAATATCAGGGATTATACATTGTGTTTAATTGTATGATCGAGATTTTAAAATTTTTTTTTAAGCAAAACTAAGGGATTAACCATCTAACTTCCCTAAGTTCCAGTTTTGGATCTTTCTGGGCCTCAATTTTATCTGGTATAAATGGCAATTACCCAATCACCAACCTAATGTGACCATTCAGAAATATGCCTAATTCACCTTTACAAAATGCTTTGAAAAGACTAAATCTGGATTGAGTACAAATCTATAGGTCACCCCAGACACTATCTTTAATATCTAGTTCCTCCCTGAACTTTAGCATTTGGATGTTTTTCAGGCTCCTGCAACGAAGCATGTCTAAACTGAGATCAGCATCTTCCATGTTCCTCCCCCACCTATTCCTCTCCCATTGTTCCCTGCCCTCATGAATAGCACAATCTTCCTTCCCAGGGTAATAGCCAGAAATCTGGGGCTAACTCTCAACTCCCATTTCTCTCTCTATCTTTCATGTTGAATCATGTTGATTCTACCTCCTGTCATTTAAATCTGTCCAAATATGTCATCTTATCTCTGTCCCTACTACCCCTGCAATAATGCAGGCCACTTTTATTTCTTGCTTAGATCACTGAAACTGTCCTTATGGGTCTTCTTGCTTCCATTTTTTCCTGATCTCCCATCCATTCTTCATATCACAAACACTGTCAATTAAAAATCATCTTTTCTTCAGTGATTCCTCATTGCCCCTGAATGAAAGCCCAAAATCCCTAATGTGGCCTATGAGCCCTTTACATTGCTTATTTCACTGGCCTCATTTCTTACAACTTCTCTCTCCATCTCCATCCTCAACTTATTTCTGTTTCCCAAACTCTGCGTCTCTCATTTTCAGTTCTGATATCTATGCTGTTCTCTTTGCCCAGAACATTCTTACCTTTCTCATTGCCTGGATGCCTAATAGATGCACTTCAATCTTGTGTATGTGTCAGGACTTCAGGTCCCCAGGTGTGAGATAGATGTCCCTCCTTAGCACCAGAAATAATTGCTACTATTAGGACTACTACTGCTATTAATTTTAATGACATTTAGAGAGGTATTAGAATATAATATAGCTGCTTGGGGTTCAAACAAGAAAGAAGTATATTCCTCTTAAGAGACTGGAAGTTGGACAATAGGTGGCAGGTCATGTTCCTTCTGTCTTGTTTCATCATCCTCAGGGGGTGGCCCTTGTTGGCATGGTCCCAGATGTCTCACTATCACATCTGACATTCCAGCCAGTATGGTGGTTGCTTTGGTGGTTTGTGGCTCCCCAAAATTCATATGTGAAACTCTAATCCTCAGTGTGAGGTTTTGGTGATGTGACCTTTGGGAGGTAAGTAGATCATGAGCATAGAGCTCTCACAATAAGATTAATGCCCTTATAAGTAGAGACGTATGAGAGCATCCCCTCTCTTTTTCCCTCCCTCTCCCCTTACTCTTCCTCTCTCTCCATCCTCCACGTACTCAACTACTATGAAACCATACAATAAGAAGATGGTTGGCTGGCTGTAAACCAGGAAGAGAGGCTTCACCAACAACCCAACTATGCTGGCACCCTGAGCTCATACCCTAAGCCTTCAGAGCTTTGAGAAAATAATATTTGTTTATGCCATCCAGTCAATGGTATTCTCTTATAACAGCCAGAACTAAGACAGTGGTTAAAAAAAGGAAATACAGCAAGCAAGCCCCTTCTCCCTGTCACTCTAAGGGTGGCACCTAGAGATAATTATACAATTACAACAGAGGAGAACAGAGAGGACAACTGCCAATATTTACAGAACTCTCTGCTAAGTGAATGCCTTTTCGCATTTGACCCTCTCAACCACATTGTGGGAGTAGATACTGTTATGATCCTCCCTTCTATTTTTAAGCAAATGATGTTTTATATGAGCCAACTTTACAAATCTGAGAAATAATATGAAGGAACAGTCAGCCTGGCACACCACGTGATGGCACTTCTTTCTCAGAAAAGTTTTCATGTGATGTGCACATGACTTTTGTGTTGGTTAACAAACACAACAAAGAATTTCAGCATTTTTTGTTCTTGTGTAGCTATTATTTTAAGCTTAGTTTTATAATTATCAAAGTGACATGTGCATGTCAAGAGTCAAAAAGTGCTACATGCGTGGATACAAAAGATGGTAATTACTTCCTTGTTCCCTACTCTTTCCCCACCCCTAACGTAATGTGATTTCCCAGGGTCCAGATGACCACTTTCAGCACTTAAGCAGACTCTTTTTGTTATTCACTTTCATATCTCTCAGTAATATTTCTCAGTTTTAGGCATTATGTATTAGCTGGTTCTACCTTAGAAGATGAGGATATAACTTTGCCATCAACTCACCATCCCACCTGCAACACATACACATGTTTCTCCTTTTATCCTTTCTATTCCCAATATAGATATAACTTAATTTTAGCCAGATAGGTATTTTCACAGCTGTCATCTATTGCTCTAGGTTTTTTGTTTTTCCTGCACCATTTTTTATTTCCCCTGGAATTATTTTCTTATTTTTTAAGCTTGCTTAATTTTCTGTGTACTTATCTCTAATCCAACCTCAAACCTGTCTGTAGTTGCATAAATCTTTTCTAAATATTTTCATATATATTTGGTATTTTATCAAGTTTATCTTTTTGAAGCAATTTCTTCAGGGCCTTCTGACTGTCTCTGATCTGGACAGGTGGCATCTAGGCCTCAGGATCCTTCACCGTCATCCTGGGCCTTCCTTGCGCCTCTCTCTTAGGCTAGAATGCCTTGTTTCCGGGTCACATATTTTCCTCTTTCTTAGGTTTTCTTTCATTTTAGAGAGTGAGAAAGAGCATATGGGAGGTTCTTTGTTTGTTTGGATAATGTGTGTACATGCTTAACCTGCCATCTGTAACGGGAATTCTTAGTTTCATGTCAGAGATGAAGCAACTGAAGCTCAGAAATATTAAGCAACTTGGAAGTTCTTCAGGTTGGTCTAGTAGGGTATTTCCCTTATCAGACGCCTGTCACACTATTTTCTTATCTATCTTTCCTTCCCAGCTATAGCTCCCCTAGGACAAGGGTGGAATCTATCTTGGTCCCTTTTGCATCTCCAGGGGTGGGCCCATCCTAGCCACTAACTTTTCTTAAGTGCAGTTGTTGGGTCTGATTTTGAAGGACTTAATTTATTATATCCCAGCAATATACATTTTTTTTTCTAACTTCTCATACCCACATTATTTGTACTCACTGTAATTATTTCCCATCCCCACCCCTTTGTGCTTGTTGTCACCTCAGGAGACAGACATCTTGTCTGCCTCTGAAAGAGCTCAAAATATATCCAAGAGAAGGTCTTGCCCATACTTCATTACTGAATCACAGAACACTCTTCCAAAGTTTTATTTGTGTGAAATATACAATAATAAATCTCAAAATTTTTTTCCTAAAAGAAAAAACTGACTCAAGCAAAGGCAATGCTGTATTTATGACTTTTTTTTTTTCCTGTTTTTAGGATACTTCATGGAAACTTGATAGAACAAAGGAATTATTTTTGTTAGGTTAAATCTGTGTATCGGGTACTGTTTGTTTGCTGCCCATTAAGTCTGAACATCTCAACTTGGAAAAAAAAAAAACCACTCCGATTAATGAAAACAACCTGAAACAGATCCCTTCGCCTGGTGACTCTCTATTATGTTAAAACGTAATGTAACAAACACGGCCCCAGTGCCCTCCCCAGAACCCAAACCTACCACAGCTAAAAATAGCGCTTGGTCTTTCCCTGCAGTTCCAAAACAGGAACAGCATAACTTGTTTGCCTTATTATGTGTTCTGCACAGGGATCCGGCCCCTCTCACATCCTGGCCCTCACACACGTGAGCAAGTTCTAATCAGCTTATTACAAATCCAACCGGTCCAACAAAAGTAGCAAATTCTGCACATCTGTATCTGTCCTACCTGGGTCCAAAACAATGCACTGGGCTCCTGGTGAGAATAATAACCATACACAATCACCTCTTAGAGGAGGCTGCCCTTAACATTTGCCAGGCTCTGTGGGCATGGAGATGGGAACTTTGTGTGTATTAACCCTTTTAATCCTTACCATCCATGAGGGTAAATCTTATCATTAACCCCATTTTATAGATGAAGGACCAAGGCCTCAGGAGATAAAGGAACTTGCCTGCTCAAGACAGTATAGGAATGGTGTCCACACCCAGCTGGGTTGACAAATGAGCCTCATACCACATGACTTCACCTGTGCTCTCAAAATGCCATGGCCACTTAGAAGTAGAGAGAGAGAGAGTATTATCTTCCCTCTCCAGCCTAACTCTAATTACTATTGACCCGTGAAAGTGAAGGCTGAAACTATAGATTCTCAGACCTGGGAGGGACAATGAGGATTTTCTATCCTTGATATCTTTCCTTCTACAGCAGATCTGACTAGTTCCCACCCAACTTCATGGGAAAATCATAGGATTTGGAGTAAGCCAAGCCTTGTTTCACGTTTTGGCTCTCCCATTCATTACCTGTGGAATATTGGACAACACTGACACTGATAATGACGAATAGGTAATGAATGTGCTCCATGTGTAGGCACTGGCTATACTCTTCTAACTGCATTGACTCTTGCAGTTCTCATCACAACATCTGGAGTGTGATGTTGTCATCATTTTTCAGTTGAGGACCCTGAGGCTTGAGAAGCTTAAGTGGGGAGGGGGCAGACTTAGTGTGATAATCAAAATCACAGGCTATGGAATTAAACATCCCTGATTTGGATCCTCTTCCTACTGTGTGACACTGAGTCAGTTACTTCACCGCTCTGAACCTGGTTATCATTGTAATATGTACCTTGAAGGGTTGTTTTAAGGATGAGACAAATTTTGTAATAGGAATTAAAATAATAGGTACTAAATATTTTGCCCTTTCAAAAAAGCTCAATCCATTCTTAGCTCTAATTATTTGAAAGAACGCTTTATATTTTATCTGAAAAGCTTTCTCCTGACTGCTCACACTTCCTCTTGCAGTGCATCTAGCTACAAGGACAGATTCTGGACTTCAAAATGCGGAACGCGTAGTTTATAATCCATTCGTTTAATAATTATGCTTTTGAAAATACTAAATCTGGATTGAGTACAAATCTGTCAGTATCCCCAGACACTATCTTGAATATCCAGTTGCTCCCTGAACAGGAAAAGGTGTAGATTATGGTCTAGAGTATGTGTGTGGTAGGGGTTGGAGGAGGAAGGTAGACAGGCACCAAGTAAACACATAAATATAAAAATGTCAAGCGCTATTTTTTTCACCATCTATGAAGAAAATATAACAAGATAGTGTGATAGCAAATGATGTGTGTGGTAGTGATGGTGGCGGAGTAATCTTTTTAAAATTTAAATGACTAGGAAAGGCCTCTCTGAGGATGCAGAGATTTGAGGAGGATCCAATTATACAAAGATCTAGAGGAAGAACATTCTAGGTAGATTAGAACTAGACCTTGGACCCCAAAACTGGAACAATCTTCTGAATCCAGAGCACAAAGGAGGGCACCAAGTGATACAGAGTCAACACTGGGAGAGTAGGCAGGGAACAGATCATGGAGGACTCTGTATAGGACAAAAAGTAAGGGTTTTATCCTAAATCAGCTGGGAAGACATTGGAGGTTTTAAGGAGGAAATGATATCAAAAAGATAATCCTGGCAGAAGTGTGGAGAACGGATTTTAGGGGAGAGGGCAAGAGAGGAGGCAGAGAGCATAATTAGAAGACCTTTTGTAATAGTCAAGGTGAAAGATGCTATGAACTTGGTTAGGGATGGTAATAGTGGAGGGGACAAGTAGGATAGATACTGGAAAATATTTTGGAGGAAAAAGTGAAGAGCACTTGCTGACAGGGATAAAGGAGGGGAGGAAATTAACACAATTCCTATGCTTTTGGTTGAGCAACATAGTGGGTGGTGGTATCATTACCCTGATTAGGAAGCCTGATGAAGTTGAGGCTGGCTGGGGAATAAGAGCTGTAATTTGACCACATTAAATTTTGAAAGGTCTATTTGTTAACTACATAGAAGTGTCAAGGAGGCAGTCAGGCATATGAGTCTTGAAATTTGCAAGAGTGTTTAGTACAAGAGATATAGATTCAGGAACAGGCTTAAATTGGTATTTGAGCTGTGGGATCGAACTGGCTTATTGAGGGGGAGGATGGATATAGAAAAGAGCTCCAATATGTAAAGTCAGAGAAGAAAGAAACAGCAAAGGAAATGAAGAAGAAACTGCCTTTGGGGTAGGGGTAAAACCAGAAGAGTTTGGAATCACAGAAACAAAGAGAGAAAAAAAAAGTCTTTCAGGATGGAGGGCCTGGTAAACTGTGTGCAATACTCCTGCAAAGTCCTAGTAAGAAGAACAAAGTGACCATTGGGTCGGGTCATCCAGAGGTCATGGCTACTTTGCCAAGAATCATCTTAACAGAGAGAGGAGACAGAAGGTCAGAAGGCATGAGTGGAGAAGAGAATAGGATGTAGGGACGGGCAGTTGGCAGCTCTAGCAACCACTTCTAAGATGTTTTGCAGTAAAGTCAAGTTGAACTTCTAGCTGGAAGGGAATGTGAGGCTAAGAAAAGTTTGTTTAGTTTTGGTTTTGGTTTTGAGAACCTTGATTCCTGACATTCTGTGGAGAAGGAGGGAGGGCAAATAGAGTGATCCAGTAGGAAGAAAGGAAGAAATTGATGCAGGAAACAAAAGAGATACTTAGAGAAGTGCTATCTAAGAGAAGGCAAGAGAGGATTCCATCTGGGCATGAGGGCAGGGAGGGGCCAAATGGGGATGGGAGCACAGATGCACCTTCCGTAGAAGCAGGAGAACAGGCTCGGGTCATGGGTACAGGCTGGGTTAAGTTGGGAGTTTTGTTAGAGGGAAGATATGGCAGCTTCTATGTTATTCTCTTTTCTCATTAACCTACAAATCAAGGCCATCAGCTAAGAGTGAGGGAAGGAGCAATGTAGGAGAAAAGAGATGTAGTTTTGGAGAAAGTGGAAAGTAAAGACATTGGAGAAGTGCATGCCAGTCAGTGAAGAGTACCCACTCGAGATTTGCATCCATCGATGTAAAAGGAATCTCATCATTGTAATCAATGGATTCTGCAAGAAAATGTAGCTGTGTGTGTGCAGACATGACTGTTGGAAAGTTGAGCTTGGCGGGCGAGGTTGTTGAAGGGAGTTTGCGGGGGAGTGCCTATAGGAAAGAAAACTATGAACCTGAGCTGAGTGATTGATGAAAAAACACTGGGTTAATAATCACCGAAGGTCACTGTGAGGCTGAGAACTTATTGGACCAGAGGGCCAGGGAAAGTACACTGGAAGTTTAGAGCCTGGGATATTTGAGGCTGGAATTTCGGAGGTAGTATATGCAGTATGGTTAACAACTTGAACAGAAAAGACCAAGGAAGAGGACAGCTAGTCAGGCTGGAGAAAAGGGTCATCGATGTGAGATGTTTGAAGAGCACACAGCCTTCACATAACGGATGGGACACGTTCATCTGAATTTTAAAGTAACCGAGAATGGTGGCAATGAAGGAAAGGAGAGGGTGCTAAAAATTATTAGTGGCAGAAGGTGAACAGGGTGGAGAAGGAGAGGGCCGCAATCTGGAGGGGTGGGGCAAATCTGATGAAATAGACTTCAGAGAGGACAGGGGGTTGAAAGAGAAGGAGTTAGGTGGTTTGGAAGTGGCCATGAAGAGAAGAAAAGACCACACACCTATGCTCTTCTCCTGGTATGTGTGACATGGGCCGGCATAGATTGGGGAGGGAATGCCAAACCCATACCTGGGGAAGCAAAAATTTAGGGCAAATGCAGGCAACTAGTCAAGACAAGAGGTGAGGGAAACATTCTAAGAAGAGATTAAGGATATAGGAGGGGAGGCTGCTGAGAGCTAGGAAAATCAGAAGGCAGCAATAGGTCAGATGAATAGATGTGGCAAAGCCCCCATGGAGCTAAGGGTTGGGTGATGTTGGATGGACTTGGAGGGGCCGACCTTCACGAGTGACTTGAGGTGAAAATGGGAGAAATAGAATTTGTGTTGATGATCTCATAAGAATCTGGTTTTGTAAGCAGGAAATTTAATAAATATCTGCATTAATTCACCTCTGTGATTAAAGTCCCTGCGGTAATCTCATGTCCTAAGATTTAAGCCTAGACTCCGCGATACTAAGAACAAAGTCGGCACGGTCTGGCCCCTCCTGCCTTCCCAGCCATGTTTTTTCTTATTCCGATATCTCAGGCAGTACAAAGACTCTGGTTCTAGACAATATGGGCTCAAATCCTGACTCTGCTATTTTCCAGCTGTGACCTTGGGCAGGTTAGTTAACTGCTCTGTCCCTTGGTTTTCACATCTGCAAGATGGGGCTAATAATAGCACCTACCTGAGAACATTGTAGACATGCAAAAATACTTAGATCTCTGTTACAGGGAATGGTTGTGATAATTATCCTCTTTGCATGACAGTCCCTTAGCCCACCGTGTATCCCCACTCTTTCCTCCATCCACCTACTGTGAAGGCCACCTGAAATGATCACTTCCCGCAGAAAGTGATGGCCTTGTCACAGTCTCCACCATGCTGCCACTGTGTCCTTGTCTGATGAGCCTGGCCAGCTATGTACCACTTTCTTCTCAGGGCCTATCATTCTGCCTGGCACACAGTGGGTGGACATAAATGTTTGTTGAATAATAGAATGGATGACTCCTCCAAAGGGAGAGGTAGTGGGTAGTTAAAGGGTACATGGCTCTGCAGACATTTGTGGAGTACAAGTGACAAGGCATCTAAGGCTCAGATCTGCCAGAATAGATCTGGAGTAAGTCAGCTCCCTGTATATGGGGTCATGTAGAGAGACTTCCAGGACTTCTATTGCTCTCTCCCTCTTTTCAAAATTAGGAGAAAAAGATGCTGCCCCCCAAAATTTAGAAATCACTTATCCAGGTACTTTCCAAACTTTCTTCCAGCCCAAAAGTTTATAATAAGCTCAGCACACTCAGCCTCTCAGTGTGGTGACCCTGAGGGATAGTTTTTGTTCCTTTAGGATCTATTGATTCTAATATTGACAAAAGGTAGCCCCTGGGCTGGGAACCTGGAGAGGGGCCTACCCTGAGTTTCTAAAAACTAAAGTTCCCTATTTGCCAAAGGAGTAAATAAAGGCCCAAGGCTAATTTCAGAGGCCTGGCTGTGGGAGTGTTGGCTGCCTCTAAAATTTTGGCTCAGCTCGAGTAATTCACCCTGACCTCTGATGCTGTGGAGGTGCTATCTGCCACCCTGGCAGCAGCTTGTTGCAACAGGCATGGAAGAGACCAGGAGCACTGCAGCCAAAGTGGAGACAGGCATCGTCTGAGCCAAGGTCAAGGTTCTATTGCTTGGAGGGAGAGCTCAAAGATGAGGCATAAACTAAGGAGCAACAGCTGGAATGAAAAGTCTAACAGTCTCTTACTAACAGGCCTAAGCCAGTCTGTTGGTTTAACAACTGTCGGTTTCTTTTCATAAATATCGGTAGCCTCCGGTGATTAGAGGAAAATGGGGATGGAGTTGGGGCATACACCCAATCCCCTCACCTGGCTACTTGCAGATGTGCTATTATGTATGAAAACAGATCTTAGACCAAATTCTGCCAGGCCTATATTTATTAGCAGGTTATGCACAAAACCCACAATCACTTCTAAGTATGACGGGTAGGAGGGGAAAAGCCCAAAATTACCCTGCGTGAAAGATTCATTGCAAGGTAGACCAATCCGCCACAGAAACAGGTCAAGCACAGAAGTCCTACACAGAGAAAAAGGCACAGGTCCTCAAAGGCTTTGCCCCAAGGTACAATGCTGCCAAATTTGCTGATCCTTCTACCTTGTTCTATAAGCCAGCTGTGTAGTCTTTCTAGCTAAGCCACCCAGAACACTGCTATTTCTGTAGCAATGAATAATTATTTTTGACCTTCCAAATGCTAATTAACAACCCTCTAGTATAGATTTCTATATTTGAAAAGATTTTTTATATTTGAAATATATTTCTATATTACTATATTAGAGTGTGGATTTCCAAGCAGAGCACACACTACCTTGAGGGTATAAAGTTAATATATCCACTTGAATTCCACTTGTAAACAAAAGACTAATTTTAAGTGGATTGTCAGACATGCACAACGATACAACCACAAGGATGAAAGGAACCTGAGAGACTCTCTAGTCTGACTTTGTTCATTTTTTCATCTATTTATATAACAGTTCTGGAATACCCATTTTATGCCAGGTATTGTTGCAGGCACTGGAGTTAGAGCGGTGACCAGGAAATAAAGTCCCTGCCATCACGGTGTTCACATTCTAATGGGAGTGGTTAATGATAAACAAGTAAAATATAGATACAATCTCTAAAGTCTGGTGGTGATAGCTCTCATGAAGGAAACTAAAGCAGTATCAGGGGCTAGAAAGTTCTGTCCTCATGAAATTTCCTAGTAGCCACATTTAAAAGGGTAAAGAGAAAAAAACAGGTGAAATTAATTTTAATGACAGATTTACTCTGATATAATATATCCAAAATATTATCATTTGAGCGTGTAATAAATATAAAAAACTATTGAGATCTCTTACATTCTTTTTTTCAAGCTAAGTCTTTGAATCTCTCGTAGAGTGCATTTTACGCTTCTGGCAGGTCTTCATTTGGACCAACTGCATTTCAAGCGCTCTATAGGCAAGAGGGGTAGTGGTTACTGTGTTGGACAGCACAGAGCGAGGGAGTTAAAAAAAACACAATGGGCCTATTTTAGACACAGTGGCCGGAGATGTCCTCTTATTTGAGGAGGCAACACCCAAATGTAGATCTGAATGAAGCGAAGGGACAAGACAAGTGGATATCTGGAGAAGAGAAAATATCGAGAACAAAAGCTGTGGGTTGGAGAATCAATTTGGCGTGACCGGCAAACCACAAGGAGGATTGTGACCTAGATGGTATGTGACTTTTGCCCTTTATCTTCCCTTCTTCCTCCTTGGAATGCAGATGCAGAGCCTGGAAAGACTGCAGCCATCTTTCAACCCTGAGAGACACGAATAGGCTCTGGAGTTAGATCGCCCAGGTCAAATCTCAGGTCGGCTATTGCGAGCTGTTTCATCACTTCTCCAACTACCTGTGGCAAAGGAGTCATTTTTCCCCAATGCATTGCGGATCAATAGCTTTTGTAAAATAAAATAAAGTGAATTACCTTAAAAACTTGAGATGAACTAAAAAGAAACGAACATATGAAATACAAGACCAACTTTAAAGAAAAAGTTTCGTTCAACCCACCTAAAAGTGCTCTATCAAATTGCTACAAAACACTTCTATTTCATTTCTGTGCTCATTTTGTAGGAGACCACTAACAGGCAATTACATCCAAAGACAACACTTTGAGTAGCATAGAGTCGTAGTAGCACAGGTAAGTTTTTCAACCCACCTAAGCCTCAATCTCCTCATCTGAAAAAAATGGAGTTATAATAATAGTACCTGTTTCACAGGCTATATTTTTATGGATTAAATAGAATAACCCTTGTAAAAGCTAGCTCAGCAATGTTACTAATTGTTAGCTCTTACGAGTTACCACACATTTGTCTCCCCAACGGGCTGCAAGCTCCCCAAAGGACAACTATGACCTGATTTTATAAATCCAGTACTCTGTGGCTCCTGCAGAGGAGATGTTCAGCAAATTACTGTTGAATTCTTGAAAAATGCTTTGAAATCTTCAGGTTAAAGGAATTTGGAAATAACAAACCCCACAGTTTTCAATCATTCATCCATTCTTTCGCTCAGTTCCCATATAGAATAATGAAATGGATAGCAGCATTAGACAGACCTAAGTTCAAGTCCAGTTTTTCTATTCACTAGTTCCGGTAAGTCACTTTACCTCTTTGAACTTCAGTTTTCACACCTAAAAAAATAATTATAATCACACACCCTATTAGATGGTTGTGAAGATTAAATGAGATAACATAGGCAAAGCACCCGGGCTTCGTAAATGGAATCTATTATTTCTGCTCTGAAGACAGTGCAAGAGTTAGTGCAGATGGCTGTGCTGGGTGCCGACCGGGATGGAGGCCTGGCATTTCTGGCTTGGTGAGCATTCCTGAACATTTTATTGGCAGCACTGAAAGATGCCAGCAGCTGGTAGCAAACTGGCACCAGTGTCTGGCAGAGACATAAAAATGAGACCTCACCCCATCAGGTCCTGTTCTTGTCCTACCCTGCCTGGAGGCTAGTTTCAAATACTCCCTGGGCCTGTGGGTGGTGAGAGGTGTCTGCTTTGAAGTTGGCAATTGTAACAAAAGTCCTACCTGCTTAAAAAAAAAAAAAAAGAAGCATGCTACTAACAATAAACCTCTCTGTGTGGCGTGCCACACTGGATAAAAGTCTTGTAGTGCTCATCACTTCTTTAGGATTAAAAATATAGAAACCATCTCTTAAAATGAAGAGTCTGAGGGAGATTCGAAGTATTTGGGCCGTAAACCTCTGAACTCGATACAGTTTATGTGTCAGACTTTATCTCATTTGATCTTCATAATACTCCTTTGTGGTAGATTAGTTTGTTTCTTTTTACTTATTTTCAAAATTGTGATAAAATACATATACAATAAAATTTACCATCTCAACCATTTTTAAGTGTACAGACCTGTACACTTAAATACATAAGTGTAGTCTGAATGAAGCACATTAATATTGTTGTGAATCTCCAGATCTCTTTTCATCTTACAAAACTGCTAAACAATGACTCCCCATTCTCTCCTGTCCCCAACCCTTGGCACCCACCCTTCTACTTTCTGTCTCTATGAATGTACTCCAGGTACCTCATATAAGTGGGGGTCATACATTATTTGTGTGTTTTGGAGGGGTGTGTGTGTGTGTGTGTGTGACTGCCTTATTTAACTTAACCTAGTATCCACAAGTTTCATCCATGTTGTGGCATGTGTGAGCATTTCCTTCCTGTTTAAGGCTGAATAATATTCCAGGGTATGTATGTACCACATTTTGTTTATTCATTCATTTTTTCATGGATATTGAGTTGCTTCCACCTTTTGGCTCTTTTGAATAATGCTACTGTGAACATAGGTGTACAAATAACTTTTTGAGACTTTGCTTTTAATTCTTTTGGGTATATACCCAGAAGTGAAATCACTGGATCATATGATAGTTCTATTTTTAATATTTTGAGGAACATCCAAACTGTTTTCCATAGCTGCTGCACCATTTTACCCTCCCACTGATAGTACATGGGGGTTCCGGTTTCCACATCCTTGACAATACTTGTTCTTTTCTTTTCTTTTCTTTCTTTCTTTTCTTTTCTTTTCTTTTCTTTTCTTTTCTTTTCTTTTCTTTTCTTCTTTCTTCTTCTCTTCTCTTCTCTTCTCTTCTCTTCTCTTTTCTTTTTTCTTTACAGTAGCCACCCACTACAAGCGTGTGAAGGGCATATCTCATTGTGGTTTTGATTTGCTGGTTTGTTTCTTTAAATCATCATTTCACATAAGAGAAAACTGAGGCTTTGAGGTAACTTGCTCAAGGTGGTCCAGTAATTGGCAATGACCAGCTTCTATACCACATTCTATTCTTGGGGCAGGTCTGGAACTCAGCAGCTGAAGCTCACAGGCCTAAAATGTAGCCCTTGCTACACCCAAAACCCATCTCTCCAGCCAGCTTCCCCCCACCTACCTTGTTCTACAAATATGTGTCAAGACAGCATGGTAGAGTAGGTGGCTGTGAGGAGAGGACTCTGGACACTGACTGTGTGCTCTGAGTTGCCCTGCCACCCATAAGCTATAGAATTGCCAGCAGGTTCAGAAACCCCACTATGCCTCATACTCCACATATGCAAAAAGTGTTTGAGTTCAAAGTGCAGGAAAACTTCAAGAAATGCTGCCTGCCATGATGCTAGGCATGCCACCAGGCTCTGGAGATTTCCAGAGGACCCCAATATCAAGGACCTTGCCCTCCTCCAAATCACTGTGGGACAGGGTGAGGAAACAGCCACAAACTAAATATTTACACAAACCCGTGTTCAGGGCCAATGAGGATACATGAGTGCCGAGAAGGAGAAGGCCAGTGGGAACTGGTCTTTCTCAGTCTCCAGAAATAGGGCAAGTTTTTCCCTTGTTTCCACTCTGCCAGGCTATCATTTGCATAACAGGTAAAACAGCAACTCAGGATAACACATGGTCGAGTTGAAGGGGAAAGGTCAAAAGACTTATTCCAGCATTTGCACTTTAAAATTCTTGGCTAATTTAGAGTGTTCTAAATTAACCATCTCCTTTAATTCTTAGAGTAAAATTAGCTGTCTTTTTCTGTCAGGCAAACATACCTATGAGCAGATTTTAGGGTTTTTTTTTTTTTTATTAAAAAAAAATTCTCAAGTGATGCCTTTTAAGAGTAGAGCAAGGCATCGAGGGGAGATGTGAGAGTTTATGGAGGTTTTCGCCTGATATGCACATCAGCTCTGCAAGGGCAAACCTGTGTCTGTGGCTCATCATGGTACACCTACGGGTATATAACGCCTGTTTCCCCTGGCCCGTGATAGATAACCTTTGTTAAATAAAAGAGTTCAATCAAACCAGTATTTCAAGCAGCTGCTATGTGCCAGGCAGTATTATTATTAACTTTAATAAAAATATTCTCTTATTTGGGTCCAGCACAAACAAATCTAAGCCTTACAACCCTGAGGCAGGAAGTATTATTCTCATTTGGGCAAAGAAAGAACCAGAGCCTGAAGGGTAATGGATGTTTTGCCAAAGTTCTCATATCTAGTAAGCGACAGAGTCAGGACTTGAACCTCCATCCTTCTCATACCATGGTGGAACTCAGTGGCCTCTACACTTTGCTTGCCTCACTGTGTATAATTAACCCCTATTCGTACAGATCAGCCAGTGTTGAGAAGAAAGGTATCAGAGCTGCACCTTTTCTTCTCCTCAGTCGGTTTAGAGAGGTGTACACATTTTTCCCCCCACACACAAAGACTCACAGAATTCTAGGGCTGGAGGAAAATGTGGAAGATTCATGTCTCAGTGCTGCAGGCTTGGGTAGAATTCTCAGAAGCCCCTCCCAGGAGCTATAACGAGCTTTCTGGTGAGTACAAGGGGCGAGTCTGCCCTGGCTGGTCTGCCTGCGGTCATTGCTGGCCTTGCTAATTAAATCTCCTTTCATCTATGAGCTCCAAGAGCTTTTGCCCATATTAACTTGTTAATCTTAGCCCCATCCTTCTGATGCAGATGACAAGCATAATTAGGTCTAGTCAGGAGACAAAACAGAGCCAGGAGTCAGGGGCAGAGCCAGAAGAAAAACACTGGATAGCTTACTTCTCCTTCTCCTTGGCTTATTGTCTCTCCTGCTGACAGAAGTGTTTAAAGCTTTGCCTATCCCAATTCTGAAAATAAAGCATAGTCAGTTTAAATCTTAATGCACAGATTTAAGTATACAAAAATATCATTTTGCTTTTCTTTTAGCTTTAAATTCAGCTCAGTCCCACTTGGGCCCTCCGACTCTCTGGTCTGATGAGAGATTCAGCTTGTATTGGTGCTAAATACATCCCACAACCTCCAGAAGCATTATCAACTATAAGGCCCATAAGTAGAGAAAATCTTCTTTGTGGTTCCTGCCTGTGGTTTTGGATCTGTAATGGCAGTCGCTGCAATGCCCATGATCTATGCCTTGAGGTGCAAGGCTCTGTTGCACAAGCATTTAGGCCTGATCAGCCATGCCAGTTGTCCAATGGCCACTCCCTGTGGTGCTGCAAGGAAAAAAAGCTCGGGTCCCACTTGGTGGCACCCTCAGATCTCCATCACCTTTTCGCCTCAGAGAATCTGCCTCTACCACTTAAGGGGCTCCCAACTCTCCTCCCTTTCTAGATGTACTGTGCAATCTCTCCTCAGTGGATTTCAGCTTTTAAAAAACTAGGAAGAGAAATGGTCTCTTAGCAGCTTTGGTTCACCAGATGCCCCTGAGGCAGGGGATGCTATGTGTAAGACATGAGATCTTTCATTCTCTTTTATCCTACAGCAGAGAAAACAAAACACAATTAACATGGCTTAAAATTTCCCACCATCAAAGCAATGTCCCCAAAGAGGAAACAGGTGCATTAGTTTGCTAGGGTTGCCATAGCAAAATACCTCAGACTGGGAGACCTGAGAACAGAAGTTCATTTTCTCAAAGTTTTAGAGACTAAAAGTTCACGATCCAGGTATCAGCAGGTTTGATGTCTCCTGAGGCATCTCCTTGGCTCGCAGATGACCACCTTCTCACTGTGTTCTCACATGGTCTTCCCTGTATGTGCACATCCCTGGTGTCTCTTTCAGTGTCCGAATTTCCTCCTCTTAGGACATCCATTATATTGGATTAGGGCCCACACCAATGACCTCATTTTAACTTAATCATATCTTTGAGAAACTTACCTCCAAATAGTCAGATTCTGAGGAACTGGAGATGAGACTTCAACATGTGAATTTTGGGGGAACACAGTTCAGCCCATAACACAAGGGTTTACTTTGTTTTAGAAAAGATTCCATCTTTGCCCTAAGTAAATAGCACTCAGCTCCTGTTAGGCTTTGGAGTCTATTGACCTGGATTTAAATCATTGCTTCAACATTTTCTACATATGTGGATTCAGGCAAGTTACTTAGTGTCTCTGGACTCCAGTGTCCCCATCTGTAAAATGGAGCCAACAATAGTATCAACCTCAGAAGGTGTTTCAGGGATTAAAGGAGACAGTATCGGGTGAAACACTCAGCATGGTGGCTGAAACATAGTAAATATTCCATCATGAAAGCTATCTTCTATCCACCCTTCCCCTGATTAACTCTAACTCTGTCTTGAAGTCTCAGCACAGAGGCCACTTTCTCCAGGAAGTCCTACCTGATGTTCCAAGCTTGGGTTGGATGTAGCTCTTTGATATTTCCCCAATCATAGTATTTAATGTAAAGGTCAGCTGAGGTGTCTATGTTCCTCAGTGCAGGGAACCCTGCAGGGAGCAGTTCCCGGTCTCATCTGCCTTCCTCACAGCTGACTGTCAGAGATGGATGTGCTGGTTATTAGAAGCTGCTGGATGCAGAGATAATGGTAGAGGAAAGAAGGAAGGAAGGGGCCGGGTGGATGTGGGAGAGTGAGGATGCCTCAAAGCAGGGTCCTCCACCTTGGCACCATTGGCGTTTTGGCTAATAATTGTCTGTTGTAGGGGGACTGCCCCATACGTTGTAGCAGGGTTAGCAGCATCCTTGTCCTCTACCCACTAGATGCCGGTAGTACCACAAACCTCAGCGTTGTGATGACCCAGTGTCTCCAGACACTGCCTGATGCTTTCCAGGACAGAGGGGGTGGAGAGTGAAGAAAACACTAAAATACAGCTCCTTTTGAGAACCATTACCTAGAGTGCCTCTAAGGTTTAGATCAGTGGTTCGCTAACTTTAGAAACTTGAGCGTGTATCAGAATCTCCTGTATTGAAATCTCAGAAACACAGATTATTAGGCCTCTGCTAGGGTCTAAATATTCTCCTCCAAAATTCTTATGTTGAAACCCAATCCCCAAGGCGATACGATTAGGAGGAGAGGCCTTTGAGAAGTATTAGGTCGGAGCTGCATGAGTGGTATTAGTGACCTTACAAAAGAGGTCCCACAACACTCCCTCACCCCTTCACGTGAGGATGCAATGAGAGGTTTGAGACCTGGAAGAGGACCCTAAGCTGACCATGCTGGCACTCTGATCTTGGACTTCCAGCCTCCAGAGCTGTGAGGAATAAATTTCTGTTATTTATAAGCTGCCCAATCTGTGGTATTTTGTTACAGCAGCCCCAACAGAAGAAGACAGCCTCATTTCCAGAATTTCTGATTCAGTATGTCTGGGGTGGGGCCTGAGAACTTACATTTATAATGAGGCATGCTGGTCCAGGGACACTTGGGAACCACTGTCTTAGAGGTGACAAAGCACTGGTCTCCAGAACATTAAGAGGCATGTGCTGAGTGAGTTTTGGCCCATGGCCAGAGCTGGCAGTATAAAGAGAGATTCCTCAGACTTGGGCTTTCGAAGAGAGGAGCTCATTTACACAGGACATCGCTCAGGCTGCAGGCAGCAAAGAGTCTTTAGGGACAGAGAGAGGGAGAGAAAGAGAACAGCCTCAAGTCAGGTCAGCCTGTGTGTCAGGAAGTCAACACTGGGCAAAGGTAAGGGGCTGGGAGGTGCCCCTGCCTTCACCAGTCTTAATGACAGAGGCTCCAATATCCATCAATATTAATTCAATACAGATTTAGTGAGCACTGGCTAGGTGCCAGGCACTCTTCTGGGTGCAGAAATACATGAACAACATATTAGGGGAAAAAATCGCTCTCCTGGAGCTTACATTCTGATGTCGTGAGGCAGGAAGGAATGATACTAAACAAATTGTGCCACTTGTTAGAAAGCGATGTGTTCTACAGAAAAAATAAGTGAGAGTAGGTGGACTGGAAATGAGAAGGTGATTGCAATTTTAAATAGGGTGGCTAGCAGTGGTGTGCTGTAAATACTGAATAACTGGCTTTCTGGGAGGAAAAAGTGTCCTGATTGGTAGCAATGGCCAGTTTCAATAGCAGATTGCAAGCACTGACTGCCACGTGATTAAACATGAAATCGGGAAGAAGTGCACAGTAGCACATTTTCTATATATTTACCATATAGATACAATAGGTGTAAACAATCTCAAGTATAGATAACAGTAAAATGTAAAATAACTAAGAAGTGAGGACTTTGGGTACTTTAAATTTTGGTTTCTGCTACCACTTATTTAATTTTAAGTTTATATAATTTAATTTTCCTTAATGACTGCGAGTATGAATGGCTCACAAATTTCCTGACAGTTTGACAATCATGAGCTGCTACTAGCCAGCTCCAGTACACCACTGGTGGTTAGGGAAGACCTTGTTGAGAAAATGACATTTGATAGCAAACTGAAAGAGGTGAGGGAGCAAGGTATGCAGATATCTGGGGAAGGAGCATCTTGGGTCTGGTGTGGCCACACGGCCATGCCTTCGTGCATGCTCTTCCCTGGGCCTGGAGAAACTGTGTCCTCACTGCTGTGCCTAGTGACAGACTTGGGGGCCAAGCTCACAGATGATCTCTTGTGTAAAGTTCCTTATTTCTCTCAAGCCTCCTTAATCCTTTCTGGAAACACAGGGGCCATAAAACGTAGTATGAATAAATGAATGACCGCAGGAAAACAAATGATTTCCTTCCGTGATCCCACAGCACTTCAAACCCAGTTGTTTTAGCCCATTTCATTATTATTATGACTATGCCTGTCTCACTGTAGGGGCCTTTTTCAGGTATATGAAAATGCCAAGTTCATAGCTGATGTTTCATGAGTGCTTAGTTACTCAATGCACCAACGCCGATCTTGATCTGGGGTGGTTAAGGCATGAGTGGGTTTTAGTGGCTGCCCTTCTGTTGGATGAAGTCCAGGCAGAGACCCTTCCGCTGTGGTAACAATTAGTGTGACCTCCTCTGTCTCAGCACAGGTAAGACACAGGAGAGCCCTGTCAAGCCACAACCACAGTTATTCACGGCAGCAGTTACCGCCTGTCAGGACGCAGGCTAGGGCTTAATTTAGGTCATGTTACTTAATCCTCACAGCAATCTGGCCGGCGGGTGTTCTTATCCACATTTTACCTATGAGGAAAATGAGGCTGAGAGAGGCTGGGTAAGTCACCCAAAGTCACCTGAATAGTAAATGGCAAAGCTTTCACTTTGCTGCATAGGTTGAGTAAGAACTGGTTCCAGATAGGGAAGAGGTCAGCTACGTAAAATATTAACTGTAATAACACCAGGCAGCAGGGCTGAGTGCTCATTAGAACCACCAGCCACACTTGGGAGAACAGGAGAAGAAACCTGTGACCACACAAAGGGCAGGAGGACAGGCAGCTCTCAGACCACAGAAGCTGCAGTCCCGAGCTCAGACTTCTGGGTGAGAAAGGTGTGGGGGCTCTGGGCTCTCCTGTTGGGAATTCAGGCAGGAATCTGGCTCAGGATCTCCCCCAGGTTCCCCAAGTACCATGTATTTATTTATTTATTCATAGAGAGAAGCTGGGATAATATTATTTAAATATTATCTTTTTGTTTTTCTTTTTCTTAATATTTTCCCCATGAGGCAACAGACTGGCCTAGTGTCAATGTGTAGGGGGAGGGAAGGTATAGCAAGGGAGGCGCTAAGAGCCACAGGTCTCTTCCTGGCTTTGCTTTCCAAAACCTGAACCCTTAAGGGAATAGAGAGGATTGGGATATCCCCAAAATGTCTGGGGAAAATACAGTGAAGAGATATAAGAGATTCCTCCAATCTAGTTGGGTGTAGGGAGGTAGAGGGGAAGTTAAAAGCAGGGATGGAGTGGTCTCAGAACAAGCGGCGCAGGGAGGCTGCAGGTCCTCAGAAAGCTTTGGGGAGTACAGGGACAGAGGTTTGCTACCTCCTTCCCGGGCAGAGCCCTGAGAGAAACAAGAAGCCCCCAAGAGGGAGTGGCTTCAGAGATGAAGCCTCAGACACACACACAGAGACTTCTGCATTCAAGCCTGGTACAGAGGAGCAGAGGGATTCTATGCCCTGGCAAGTCATGGAAGCAGCAGAGAACCCCACCAGACCTTGATGTGGAGCATTTGGAGGGAACAAAGTCTGTGGGGACTGCTGCCTTGGAACCAACCAGGGTCCTGGGGGGCTCATCAGAAGCCTGGTGCACCAGTGAAATAGAAGCCAGCTTCTGTGCCCCTGCTCCAAGTCCCAGCATAATGCAAGTCACTGAAATTTAGCTACAATTCCAGAAAAAGGGAATGGGAATCCCCAAATTGACAGGGTTTCAATTTCTTTCACCCTGGGGGTATAGTGGCTCGACATTAAATATTGAGTTGTAGAGTTATGAATGGCAGAAAATATTTACTGAGCCCCTAAGATCCTTGGCACTAGGCTAGGCACCAGGGATGGAGGTTGGGAGAAAGAAAAGAATCAAATAGGGACCTGTCAGTGGCCCCTTTGACTTCATTCCTGAATTAGAAGTGATGCCAGGGCTTGACCTCCACGCATGGTCCTCTATTGTGTGCAGCAGTAACCACTGATGGTTATTAGGCGTTTCGTTTATGCTAATCCCTGCACCAAGGGTGCTCTCCATCCCATTTTAGACAGGTTTCTGGGGCTGAGAGACATTAAAAGTTTTTGCAAGACCACACAGCCAGTAATGTTCCCAAGACCACACAGTAAGTAAAGTGGCTGAGTTGGAATTCAAACATAGATGGTTGCCATGGGTTGAATTGTCTCTCTCAAAAAGACATTGAAATCCTAACTCCCCATACCTATGAATCAGAGAGGCTTTGCAGAGATAATTAAGTTAAAACGCGGGCATTGGGGTAGGCCCAATCCAATATGACTGTGTCCTTATGAAAAGGGAGACATTTAGACACAGACACAGGCATGGACAGGGGGACACTGCCATGTGAAGATGAAGGCAGAGAATGGGGTGATGCTTCTACAAGCCAAGGAATACCAACAATTACCAGCAAACCACCAGAAGCTAGGAGGGAGGCATGGAACGGATTCTCCCTCGTAGGCCTAAGAAGGAACTAACCCTGCCAACACTTTGATCTTGGACTGCTAACCTCCAGAACTTTGAGACAATAAATTTCTGATGTTTAAGCCACCCAGTTTGTGGTGCTTTGTCACAGCGGCCCTAGGACTCTAGTGCAGTGGCTGACTCAAGAGCCCGTGACTTACACCAAGTTAGTTATACAGCCATTTCGCTTAACCCTGTGCTGATGTTACAGCTGGATTCAACCAAACAGAATGTCTTTTTTCTCTTTGTTCTCTTAACCCTCATCTCCTCTCATCTCCTTTGCACTATTTCATCTGTATTTCTATTTGAAGCCATCTTTACTCTTTTTTATCAAAGACCTGACTCGAGTGCCCTATGATTTTACCTCCCCAGGTCACTGGGATTTCCGGAAATGTGCCTTGTACTCTCAGATCTCCAGAGCATGGCCTGTGCTGCTCCTTGCCTGTCCTGTCCTCCACCATATGCCTATGTGACCACCTGAAAAATCTTAATCATCTTTCAATGGTGAGTCCCTCCAGCCCCCTTCCATAAAACCATCCCTCAGTCTGGTGTACTGCCTCCCTCCTCTAACACCAACAGCATGAAAACATTTTTTACATGGAATCATCATTGGCGGTGGACATGGCTGTACTCTTAAGTATCTTGAATGCTTCTTGAAGGCCTAGGAATGCTGTGTGTTAAAACCTTCCCGCATCCCAAGACAACTGAATTTATAGACTTCAACCTGGAGTTTCTCACCCCTCTTTCTCTTTTCTCAAATTTGCCTTCCTGTGAAAAAGAGATATCTTTAAATTACTCTGTACTTGGCACATATCTACCCTATTAACAGATTTTCAATCCAGGCAAAAGAAAAAAAAAAGCTTATCCCACTTCCTTCCTATCCCTTTCCTGTATTTTAACAAGGTTTTGTCATCTCCGTGAGCTAGCCTCAGCAGAGATGATTTGGCTGGGTGAGCATTTTATTTTGGCATTTGAAGATGGTGTTGGTTAGAGCCTTCTATCCATATACTGTAAAAGGATATAAACTGAATGAAAACATTCAGTTTTAGGCCATGGATCCTGTCCAGTTCCAGATTGAAGCAGAAGCCTTGCTCCTGCAGAATTGGACTGCTGGCCAGCTCTTCAAGAGCACAGGAGTGAGGAGCAAGGCTGACAGTGACCGCTGCAGCCCAGTGGGATACCTGCCCTTGGCTGTCGCAGGGATTTGTAGGAACTGTTGGCCAAGCCCTTTGCAGAGACTGTGCTGAGAACTCTTCCCCTTTTTGGAAAAACAGATCAACTTCCTGTGAAGAAACCTCAATCTGGACAGGTTTTCCTTGAGAAGAATTTATTCTGATTTACCTCTCTGTGGTGGCTTTCTGACTTGGACCTTTGAAAATTAAGGCTACTCCCTGCTGCTGTGGGCTACTTCTCTGAGAAGAGTCAGAGCTCTGAATTTTATGAGTTGACCCAAGAAGCCTGAACTTGCCTGACCGAAGGTAAAGGTGGTGACTTAAATACTTCTTTCTTATCTACCAACACAACTCAGCAGGTCCACAGGCACAATTTTGTCTAAAACATGTTTTAGGAGCTCCTACGCATGTTTAAAGCATGGTGCTGGTTCTGGGGTGGGAAGGGGTGGTGAGAAACCTCTTTCTTGCTTGCTTTTTAAATCCTGTATCAGACAGGTAATAGTCTATGCTATTGTAACAAGATATTAAAGTATAGTGGCCTTTATAAGGTAGAAGTTTCTTTCTGCTTCGTGTACTAGTCCAGAGGTAGATAGTCTGACAGGGTGGTCCTGCCACATTCATTTTATAGCTTCCTTCTAGGGTGTCACCCAAAACTCTGTATCCCAGTCAGGGGAAGAGAGAAAGGGAAGTGCTTACCCAGTGTTCTACTCACAACCCACTAGCTGCGAATCAGTAACATGACCACTTCTAGAAGGTAAGAGACATTCAGAAATGTAGTCTCCAGTAGAGCACCTATATGTCTAGCTAAAAATAAAAAATTCCTTTATTGAAGGACAAATATTGATGGACACATATTAGTCTCTTCCAACCTTTCATTTATTCACCCAATCTGTAGTTATTTATTGAGTGCCAGTCATATGTTTGGCACTGTTTTACACAGTTGCTAATGATTTACTGGTGTGTAGGAACATATGTTCAGCAAGAATGTCACACTGTGCTGTGTTTCCTAATTAGGAATTCAAATGCTATGGATCTTCAGGGAAGAAAAAATTCATTATGACTATAGAGATTCATCCATTTGTTCAATATATTTATTGGGCACTGTGGTAGGCAGCCTCTAAGATGGTCCCCATGATCCCCACCTCCTGGTATATTCATGTCCTTGTGCAGTCTCTTTCTCTTAAGGGGAAGAATATAGCAAAAGCGATGGACTATCACTTTTTCGATTAGGTTAAAAAGGTCGTGACTCTCATCTTACTTTCATGCACCCTTTCTCTGTGTGTGTCTCTGTCTGTCTGTCTCTATCTCTCTCCCCGACTCCCTCTCCCTGAGTCCTTACTTACCCTGGGGCAATCCAGCTGCCATGATTTGAGCAACACTAAGGAGAGCCTTATGTGGCAAGGGAATAATATCTTCAGTCAACAGCCCACAAAGACCTGAAGCCTGTCGACAACCACGTGATTGAGCTTGGAAGTGAATTTTCTGAGGCCTGCCCACAGCCTCATGAATGAGCTTGGAAGCAGATCCTTCTGTCGTTGAACCTTGAGATGACTGTAGCCTGGCTGACCCTTTGATTGCTGCCTTGTGAGAGACCCTGAGCCACAATCACCCAACTAAGCTGCACCTACACCTAATTTCTGACCCATGGAAATCGTGAGATAATAAATAGTGTTGTTTTAAGCTGTTACATTTTGAGGTAGTATGCTAGTTCATAAGAATGTGAAAAATAAGTGATACCCAGTCACTATGTTTGCAGAGAGGAGGAGATAGGTGTCCACACAAACACAGTTCTGACAACCCAAGGTGGTAAGCGTAATAATGAAGATGTCCTGAGCCTGAGATAGGAGCAAAAAAAAAAAAAGTCTCCTTATCCAGAGGAGGAAGGGAGATGAAGAAAGCCTGCCTGGAGAAGATCCTACTTCCAGGAAAAACTGGGGAATGTCATTCCATGGAGAGGAGACATGAGTAATGCCTGATGGTGAAATAATATGGTGTCTGCACGGGAACAGAGCATCGTAGTTTATGTGCAAAGAAGGAAGTGAAGACAGATGAGGCTGGAAAGTGACTAGAGACTTGTCTAGTCTTATACTAGTAATTTATCTTAAAATAATTAATATTGTGAAATACTGCTTTGAGTGAAGGAGGTTAAAACAAAAGAGTTAATAAAGCAACTAGCATGTTCTTCTCAACAGTCCAACACCTGAATTTTAAGAAGCCAAATTCAATTATCTAGAGAACACAGACAAGTATAATTTGCTCATAAAATTGAGCGAAGAATCATTGACATGTTTCCATGAAATAATTGTGGCTCCTATTGAAAAATCATCTCAGGTGATGTATGATGCTTTTATAAGTGTAAAATTGACTCTTCCAGCATTAGGACTCTATGAATCTATATTTTGAAAATCTGAAGAGAAATTTGGGGAAGCATTGCGTGTTTTTTGTTTGGTTGGTTATTTTCTTCATTTTTCATCTTTTCTTTCCTCACTTCTATCTTCCTTCCTTCCTTCCTTCCTTCCTTCCTTCCTTCCTTCCTTCCTTCCTTCCTTCCTTCCTCCCTTCCTTCCTCCCTTCCTCCCTCCCTCCCTCTTACTCCTTCCCCACCTCTTTCTTTCAATTCTTTGAAATGTTGAAGGTTTCATAACATTTCTAGGCCTGAACCATCAGATTTGCAAAGAATAAAAAGGAAACAAAATCAAAAGCAATCCTCTTTCTCCTGCCTGGAGGATTAGCTCTGGAGATTCTTAAACTGGTTCTTAGAAGGCTCTCTGGATCACTGCTGCTCATGAGGGAGTCTAATGATTTAGCAGGTAACAAGATTATTTGAACCAAATGGCTACAAAACTAGGCTTATGAATAATGGTTAGTCTGGAAAAGGAAGAAATAAAAACATTTAAATTAACTTTTTAAATAAAAGTGCTTTATAATATCATTTCAAAATGACTTTCTGTATCTGGAATCCACAATTATTAGCATGAAATAATAGTCAGGTGCCCCCTTGCATCTGGGTTGCATAATTCCTTGAGCTTGGAGTCCCTGCACATGTTCGTGATGGCAAGTGTTTTAACTACACTGCTAGAAAGAAAATACCACTTGTTGTGTTGGGTTTTGCTGGAGGTTGCATAATCTTCTAGATCTAATCAAGCACCCTTCTCATATCATGAAGTTATTCCTTCCTCTGATCCTCATATATGAGTGGCTTGTGCCTCTATTGCTATTTGCAGGAATAATAGTAAAACACTATCAACTGAAAAGGCAAAGGCATCAACCAGGCAGAAAGGATATGGTGCTAGGACAGCATCCTGTAGTCTTTCTTCTATGCCAGCAATTACCGCTTCTATAGGAAGGTCTGGAGGTTTCAGAGGAGGGACTGGTAGCAAGAGGATTTTTAGGAGCTCTGGGGTTCCTTGAAGCTTGCGTTCAACAGGCTGGAAAATTGCTTTAATGTCTGTCTGCCCCACCAGGCTGTGAGCAGTTAGAGAATATGGGCCCTATTTTTCTCATCTTTATCTCTCTACTACTTAACACAATGTCAGCGCATAGCAGGTGCTTAGTAAATATTTATTAGTTGAAATTGAAATATTCCAGTTTATTCAGACATTCAGTGTTTATTGAAGTTCTGACTTGAGTTAGTACATTAAGCACTTTGGGAGATGTGAAGAGAAATAAGAGCTAGCTTTTACCTCTGATGAGTTTTCAAGTCTAGCTACTAGACTCTGGTAGAAACTGTCTCACACATCTTGATATCTCAATGCCCAGTACAGAGCTTGGCACATAGCAGGCGCTTAGAAAACATCTGTTGATTAACTATAATTTCAAGCATCTGGGCCAGAAGAGCTGCTTCAGACTTGTCATTTATTGTCCGCCCCTCCAAATCTGCCAGTGGAGCAAACTTGGTCCTGCAGAATTACTTCCAGTGACCCAACAAACTGTTATAGCCAGGGACAAAAGCCACTAGGAAAATAACGCTTCGCTTCTCATCTGAGTGTTTCCAAAGGAACGGAGGTATTAAAATAAACTCACAGTTGTCCCAATCAGATCATCTTTTCAAAGGAATTACAGGGTTGTGAGCCAACGGCGACCACATACACCTTTGCAGTCATCAGAATCAGTGTTCTCGACACTGAAAGAAAAATCAAGTAAACAAGGTTATGTTGTGGACTTCCTTGACCCAGACTTTCAGGAAGGAGCTGACACACTGCCCAGACTCGCGCTCACCCACATAGCTCCGAAGTCAAACAAACTTGAGAAGCTCGTGTTTTCCCAGCTGTATGATGCACTCATTTCACAAAATGACTGGCCAGAAAACAAGGAAAAGAAAAAAAAATATGCCCAGTTCAGACCAGGCAAGGAAAGAAGAATTGTTTCAGCTGGCCTTTGTTTCTTTTTTTTATTGTCATGAAGCATCAAAAAATATAAAAATGGAGGAAGTTAGATTTATGGCATTCAGTTCCCCAAAAGGAAACAAAATATATATATTTTTTCTTTTAAACATCTGATCATGTTATTACTCTACTTAAAAACTTTGGTGACTTTCTACTTTATAATCTTCAAATCCTTTGGTTTGAAAGACCTTCCAGGTCTTTCACAACTTGTTTAAAACAGCCTTTCTAGCCACATCTGCCCCATTTCCTCCCACTCAAAGCTGATCCTGAGCTTTGGCAGGCTCCCGGTGTTTTAAATACTTCATGTGCTTTCTTGCCCACATACTTCTGTTCATGCTGTTCCTTCTGCTTATAATACCCTTCCTTGCCTTGATCTCTGGGGAAACTGATTCATCTTTCAAGAACAGTTAAAAAGGTATTTTCTACTGTTACCCCAATAACAGAATTGGTTGCTCCTTCATTTGTCTCCCTATAGGACTACTTTGTATGTACCTCTTATTGCAGTTATCTATTGTATCATTCATTCATTCATTCATTCAACAACATTCAACAATATTCATTGTTTTTGTACTTTGCACTGGATACACTGCTAAGCACTGGGAATCCAGGTATAAAAGCCCCTAAATAGTTGGGGATTCAGACAAGTAACCAATGGTTGTAAGACAATGATAAGTTCCTTGGTAAAGGTAAGCACTGGGTGCTTTGGGAAACCAGAGAGGGTCACATACTCCAGTCTGATTGATGGGAGAGGATATGGAAAGCTTCCTGGAGGAGGTAGCACCTGAAGAGCCTCTAAAACAAGGAGCTTTTGTATCTATCTCCTTGTTCTTGGCAGAGCACTCCTTGAGTAAAGAGGTCAATAGATCATAGATCATAGCAAATCAGGTCATTTATTTCACATGTGTTTATTGAGCTGTTTGCTAGGAGACAAACACTGGAGCAGGTTGGAGACTAGGGAGCAACTATTGGGAGGGAAAGAATTAATAAGAGAAATACTAGAGAAACTCAAGGATGATTCCCAGGTTTTTAGTTTAGGCAAATGGGTGGATAGTGGATCCGAGCTGCCATGTGCAAGGTGTGCAGGCTGTGAACTCATGGCAAGCAAGGCAGTGCAGAAAGAGGAGCAAATTCAACGGGAAAGATTCTTATTCTTCATACGACAGTAACCAACATGATATATGATGTTGGCATGGACTGGAATTGAGAGAATTGTTCTGTTGTTTTATTTTCTTAAAGGCAGATCTTCCGTTCTCTCTTGGGTGGCCTGGAAAATCCACTTTCCTACTGTGTTCATTTGGCTCCTGTTTTTCAGACATCAAGGGTCTCTATACTGTAAATCAGTCAGGTCTTTCCCACATCTCTTCTGTATTTAGATCATTCTGACACTTTTACCAGATGAGATGTTAGAATTTCTGGCTTAAATGAAGCTTGAAAATTAGGTCTGAAACTGAATAATTTATTCAGCTATTAGTATTAATTGTTAAATAATAAATAGAGTTATTATTAATAATATCTATTATTACTATTAACCAAAAGTTGGCTTTAGTTATTAGAATTCATTCAAGCTTACCATATTAACCTGAAGTTTTAGTTCCTTTATTTTTATCTCATTTTTATTTTTACATAGTGGAGGAAATCTAAGCAGGAAGTTGATTGCCAAAGAGTTGCTACCAAAATAAATAATCACACCAAAAAATGTTTTAATGCATCCTTAATACACCCCAAGTAATTCCCTCCTTCTGAGAAGTCTGACTCTTTCTACAACATCCCTTGGTTACCACTGACTTCCTGTTACATTTAGCAAGAAACACACATCTTTTAATAAATGTGCTACTTTAAAGTATACAGAGGCCTTTCAATAAAATCATCTCTTCATTATTTCTTGATTGCTATTCTTTGCCTTTTTCATCTTTTTCTAAAAATATGGGGCCCCAATATATGTATCTCATAAAAGTAGATAAAACATTCTACAAAAGACAGCTGGGGCAGCGTGTTTAACTATCGTTCCTCCGCACTGCCTAGTTTTCCTAGTCAGCCCTTACTTACAACATATTTAATTTGCTTTTTGTTATGAGTCCTGTTCTTTTTTTTTTTTTTGTATTTTGTTCTCCAAATGTATTTTTTAGAGTTTTTTGATTGTGGACTGTATTATCTTCTTGTTCGTAGTTTAGATGAAATCTTATTAATTGATTGATAACTTTGGATTCCAAACACCTGTCTTTTTGTGATGAAGTGGGAGAGAAACAGAAGATAAAGTTTACCTTTTCATTATCTATGTGTAAAGGTTTGCTGGGTACATCTATAATATGCAAGGCAGTGAATATAATTAGCCTTTTAAAGAAGAACAAATGGTTGTAGAAGCACTATTTTCACAATATCATTCTTAATTACTTGGCATTTTTATCTATTAATGAAAGCAGGTCCTCTAAGGCAATAATCTTTAAATTCTTACCTACATACTCCTCCGAAAATTTTAAAAACTGTATACCCCCATCCATTCTTAAAGTAAACATTTTAAAAGTTTCGTGATAAGTTTAAATAGTTGCAAAAGATGTGATTTCTGACATAGTATAAATAGTGCCATTTAAAAATAAAGCTCTTACATTACTCTCCTAAATGTTTCCCAAGAAATTCTAAATACCACAGCAATTTGATACCAACCGCCATGACTTGATATCCATCACTATCTTTTTAAAAAGTACATGAACAAGCTTTTCTTTAGTAAACATTTTCACCATTTTTTCTCCTTTCCACTTTGCCAGCAGAATTTTATTCTAAAATAATGTTTTAATGCTTGAAAGTCTTAGCTTGGTCACTTATACTTCTCTATCTACCTGCCTACTACACATACACACATAAATGTTGAGGGTTGCAAAGAATTTAAAAATTTTTTATCCTGGATTTAGTTATCATAAGCACAGAATTAGTTAAAACAACAGATAGATATTGCAAATTTGATACATCACTATTAAACATAAAAAGTAAATTTTTATTGCAATTGCATTCATTAGTAAACTGAGGAGCTCTTTTTCTCAATTGCTTATATCTGTAAGTGAGTTATTTATTACTAGGATGAGACAGAGTACTACACCCATTCTATTCCTATTTATTATTTTTACAGATATAGGCATTGAGAAACTGAGTTTACATAAGTAAGTAGATGAAAACGAATTTCATAGCTTTGCCACTCAAATCCAAACTATTGCAGAGGTATAAGACAAATATCATATAGTCATTTACCATAAAATATTTTTAACAATTGACCAGCTGATGATTCAATTAGATGTCCTTCAATTCTGTTGAAAGCAAAGAATTTGGGACCACACGGCTTGCAAAAAGATTTATTTCAGTCATTAGAATCTAGTTAAACACCAATATTTGGAGTCATCCTTTTGTTGCGCAGAAGTTTTTACACTTTAGTGCAATGCACCAGGGTAGTTTCTGATCGAGAATGACAAGTACCTTTCTTTTGTTAAGGTAGGAGGATGGAAGTGATGAAAGAACAGGATTCAGAGAAGAATCATATGAAGATTCCTCGGACATATTAATTTTTGGAAAGAGTACTTATGATGGTTGGGGATTTGTAATTGACTTTAAAATTATCTTTTTATACATATGCTTTGGAAAGACCTCAAATAGTATGCCAAACTGAAACCACTGTTACAAAGATCTCTGCCAGGTAACACCATTCTTCAATTGACAATAAAGCTTTATCTTTTCTCAGAATGCCTATTAATATCTGGAAGAGCCAATATTTCTTGGAATACTCCCTGGGAAATGATACCTTAGAGGTACATTTAAGAAATCTTAATTGGCTCCCAATTAGATAATAAAATCTAAAGCTGCGAGCCAGAAGTCGTTGCAGATATAGGAGAATATGTGATGATGATGATGATGATGATGATAGCAGCTATTGTCATTGTATTTGCTTCACATAGCAGAAACCCCAACAAACACAGGCAAAAACCAGTAAGAAGGTATTTGTGTCTCACAACAACACATATCTGGGCAGGTAGCCATGAATTAAAATAGCAGCTTAACAACATCATTAAATACCCAGCCCTTTCTATCTTGCCACCCCATTATCCTTCACTTGTAACCCTTGTGCTTGTTATTTCATGACTGCAAGATGGCTGCTCTACCTCCATCCTCCTTGTTGAGTTCCAGGCAACAAGGTGTGGGGGAGGAAGAGAAGAGTAAGTGCTTCCTGCTCAGAAGCTCTGCCTTTTTAGGTGGAAAAGTCAAGGACTTCTACCTACGTCTCATTGGCTATAACTGAGGTCTGTGGCCACCCCTAGAAACAGAGGTGCTTAAAATTTGACTGTTATTTCTTTTCCTACTCTCTCTAGTAGACAATGAAGAAGGTGCTCAAGAATAGATTTTGAGTGAACCAACATACAGGTTTTGTCATATCCTCTTATTCTGAGCCAGGCATTTTACACATATTATATCTATTGTAACAATCCTATCATATAGGTTTATTATCTCCATTTTTCAGATTAGAAAACTGAGACTTACTGAGATTAAAGTAACCAAAGTGCCACAACTCATCTGTGACAAAAAATGAGACTGGAAACAGTTCTGATACCAGAGTCTGTGCTTTTCATCTCTAAACACTGTACAGACTACGGCTGTCTTGATACACTTCCTGATGTGGTGCATTTACTTCATAGCACTAGACCTACACAGTTCTGCTGAGTGTGGAGACTCCCAAAGCCTCTGCCAAGTCTAGAGGAGTGGGGTGGGCATGAGAGACTGAGAAAGTCTCACTCTGCCCATCCCAATCCCCTACCTCAATTCTCTTGATCTAACAAGAATAGGTTAAAAGAGAGAAGAGCAGGAGAAGGAAGCAGCACCTTTACACTGGGATACAGAACACTGGGCTTTTCTTCTGACTCTGCCCTGGCTTTTTAGGTCATCTTGACTCTGCAGGCCTCAGTCTCTTCACCTTGCTCCTCGGTGTGTATTCGTGTGATAGAAGACAGGCAGAGAGGCTGCGGAGTTGTGACCCAGGACCTGGCTTAGAATCTGCCTATTTCTCAGCCCTGACATATCCCACTCAATGGATACCCCACTGCCCCTTCCCTTCATCCCCACCCCACCTTAGACTCAGAGATACTCATCTTGGGGACTCCGTGCTGTCATGACATATTCAGTTAAGGCCAGTGAAGCACAGAAGCCCCAGAAACTCCACTCCATGACACAGACTTCCAAAAATTTTCAGAATTCACTGCTTCTCACTAGTGTTACCGTCCTGGTCCAAGCCCCCATGCCTCCCCGTGGGTGACTACAATGGCCTTCTACCTGATTTCCCTATAGTGTCTTCCTTTTCTCCTGAGTCAAAGTCAAAGCTTTGACAAATGGCCTCTAAGGCTCTGCTTTATCTTCCTGCTGTATCTCTCCTCCCTCTGCTCCCCTTACCTCTACAAAGTCACTTCCTACTAGTCTCTCTCGCAACATCTTCTTGCCTCAAGGCATTTGTACAGTTTGTTCCCTTTGCAAAGACCACTCTTCTCCCAGATATTCAAATGGCAACCTCATCTCCTTTAGAGCTTTGCTCAAATGCCACCCTCTCAATGAGGGCTACCATGACTACCCTGTTTAAAAATGCTACCCTCTCTCCCACGGACACCCCATTGTCCATCCTCCTTACCCTGCTCTGCTTTCTCCCATAGCACTTACCACCTTCATACATAGTATATAACTTATTTATTATATCGATAGACTTTTTCTCCCCATGTGACGAGACAATATACTCACCAAATATTCCATTTGCTCCCCTCAAGGTGAGGCCATGTGACTAGTACATAGAAAGTGTGGTGGGTTATTTCCAAGCTGCAGGAATGACAAGCCCATGGCAAGTTCTTTAGTCTTTCTTTTCTTCCTTTGCCACAGTAACCAAGGAAATTCTGAGATGTTGAAGGCTCCTAGGCCCCTGAGCCACAGTGTGGGAGACAGTTATACTGGAGAATCACAAGAGACTTCATGTGAAAGAGAAGTAAGTGACATATTGTTTTGTTAAGCCACTAATAATTTGCAGATAACTTAGACTACTTACTCTGGCAAATGGCTTATACCTTATTTTGTGACTTGGAGCTTTTCTGATGCCTCTGGATCTCTCTTCATTTATCCTGGATGTCTGTGGAAGCACCTGACATTTATGCATGTGTCACCCAGATGCAGGGGTCAGGAGGAGGGCATAACACCCTGTGGGGAAGCCCTTGATCAATGAGGTATGATAACCCAGTGGATAACCCTTTTTCCTTTGCTTGGCTTCTTGGGTGGACAACCCTGAGATGCGGTACAAATGCTCCCCAGGAGGCCCAGAGGGATCCATTGCCAGTGTCCCACAGAGGTGGCAAACATGATACATATCCTTGATTGACTTTGCATCCTGCCTTATATTATCCTCTCTGGTTCTTCACTATTATTCCCTGGTATCATTTCCCAAATAAGCAATCAGCACATAAATCTTTGTCCCAGGCCTTGTTTTGGAGGAATCTAAGTTAAAATATCCTTTAGTTGTATTTATCTCAAACTGTCTAAACTAGAACTCTTAGTCTCTTCCCCAGTCCAACTCTTTTTCCTCTATTCTATCCCACTCAATTAAAACTAAAAGTGAGACTTATCCTGACTCCTCTCTCTTCCTCATCTTGACCACAATCTGCCCATCCACTGCTGCCTTAAATCCATTGCTATGCCCTCATCATCTCACCTAAGCAGCTGCCTCCTCTTACTTCTCCGTGCCTCTTCAGAAACCCTCTCAAATCCATCCTTCTCTCAATTGCCAGTAAGAAATACCTTAAGCACAAATCTTACCATGGCATTTCTTTGTTTAAATACCGCCAAAGGCTCCACAGGTAAACTAAAGTCTAATTGCTCCAATATGATTAGATGCCCTCTAGGATCTTCTCCTTGCTTACCTCTTGAGCATCATGTCTGAACTGCTTATGCTTTCTAGCATGGTTCCCAGTTCTTTACTCACCAGAGAGAAAAGAAATGTTCATTCTGAAGATATTGTTTATTTTGTCCCTGTGGGGAGCATCCCAACAACCCAGCTGCTGTGAGACAAAGTTAGCAGAGTTATTCTCTGGAGTCAATGACCACAGGGTCTTTCAGGCTTATAGCTTCACCATTCACAGATCACAGGACACAGTGTGAGGACTGGAAAGAGCACTGAGGTAGAACCAGAATACCCGAGTTCCGGACCTCTCCACTGGTTAGCTGTATGGCCCTCAGTAAATCACCTTGCTTCTGCATTTACAAAGTGGGAAGACACTAATTGATACAGGGTTTGTGAGTGCACACAATAATATGTGGTGGTGGTGGTGATGATGATGATGATGATGATGATGATGATGATGATGATGGCTAGCACTTATTGCCTGGAGTAATGAAAAGAGGAGGAAACACATTATGTGCAGGTCTTGGCTCTACTGCGAACTTGGCATTGTTCTCTGAGTAAGTCATTTCCCATGTCTTGACCTCAGTCTCACCCTGACAACAATGGGTTGAACTAGTTCAGGGCTTTTGGACTGAGTGGTCACTAATATCCTTTACAGCTATAAAATTCTGAGTTTATAAAGAAAGCCCATGCAGCTATTGCTTGTCTCAAAGTAGGATGAGTATCCGTCTTTCTTTCTCTCTGACATGCTTGCTGGGGTATACATAGCACACTGAAGGTGACCTCACCAGTCCTTGCATCAACCTCCTTCCCCTGGGTATCAGGGAGAAAAGGGCTGATTGTGTCCCAAGTCAGAAAGTTAGAGATGCTGCATGTCTTGCACTTTTCTTTTTTTAATCTAGCTCACAGTGATAATGAGGATGATTCTGTCCAAAAAAGCAATCAAGTTTTTTGGCATGAATTATGCTGTTCTGATCCACAGAATTTACTGTCACATCACTGCCAAGTTGGACAGATTCTTATCAGGTCAAGCCAAGGCTAATTGCCTCTTGCATGATGCCTGATCTTGCTCCTCATCCAGTGTGACCTCCATACATCTTCTTGAAGGTGATTCTGGTACCCTGCTCCCTCACCAACCTGACTCTCAATAGTGCCTCTGCGGTAATGTAAGGTTTTGTTTTCTTTCTCAGTTTTCTTCCAACAATCCTTTAATATCTTATTTTTACTTTTTAATTTGAAGTGAAAATGTGATGGAATAAGTGTATTCTGGATATTTTCTCTTTTCAGTTATTACTGAAAAGTTATGTGCACGTGCACACATACATATTTTGGATTAAGTTCTTTTCATAGCTGATCATATTAATGTGATTTTCAGTAACTCACTGCTTCCCATATGATTGAGGTCATCATAACCAAAAGTCCCCAAGTGGATGTAAATTGAAAGATATTTATTTGGTCATAGGGAGAGTAGTCAAAATGTCCCACACCAAAAAAGCCTTTTTTTGTCCCCCAAGCTAGGGATTACTGGAAAGAGGTTCACAGGTAGGTTTTTCTCAGTGGGAGAGCTGAGGACAGGAAATCTTGGAGGATACTTGACTTCATCCATCCCTTGACATCTCATACCTTTGGCACCTACTGTACTATGAATTATTTGGTTGTTGGTAGAGGAGGAAGGTGTGTGGGGAGCGGGGTGGAGAAAAGGGAGATCTGCCACCTCTGCCTTCCCTTCATAACTCCTGTGTATAAATGAGCACTAACAGATTATATTCAAAAGTATTTTATTCATTTATTCCACAAGAAATTTCTGAGTGTGTACTGTGTATATGCCAGGCTCTGTAGTAGACACTGGAGATATAATACAAAGAAGACATAATCTTTTCTTTATAGGCCTGTCACAATCTAGTGTATTAGATATGCCTATTGGGTGTGGAAAATGTTGAATGAATTCTGTAGAATCTGGCTCACTGGTTCCATTATTTATAGTGTTACTATTGTATAATTAAATAATTATTCAAGGAATTACTTGTTAGTGTTAGTCTTTCCTTTTAGAAGGAGAGATGGAGGGAGGGAAGGAGAAGTAGGATGAAATAGAAAGAGAAAGACAGAATAAGAAAAAATGAGGAGAGAAAAGGAGAGGAGAGGAGAGGACAGAGAGAGAGAGAGAGAGAGAGAGGAGAGGAGAGAGAGGATAGAAAGATAGATTAGTATTCTGGGAAATGGGCGAACAACATTGTGAAGAAACTCAGGACCTGTAAAGGGAAGCTGGTATTGAGAAAGAAAGGAAGTGGTTAAAAGTGAGAGGAGGTCAGGCTGCCAGAGCTAAGCTATACAGGAAGGGGGATGTTTCACTTGGGAAAATTCTGTGGCAGAATGTCTGGAAGTTGCTGTGCCAGAGGCTGGGGACTAGCCACAACTATGCCCCCCTTACCTAAGCTGAGAGACATCTTGACTGTGGAGAGCCATGCCTCTGGCCTGAACTGGGCTGGCTGTGAAGCCCAGACCTATGGTTGTAGCTGTGCCAAGTGGGGCTGAGGACTCTGAACTCCGGACTCAAATAGACCTGATTTGTTTCTAGCCTGTGCTGCCAAGAATCTAGCATTAGTTTCTTCAAAAAAGCTGTCTGGCTGAGGGGATGTACTAAAGAAGACCTGGCTAACACCTTCTGTTAGAGGTAGCCCTGGACCCCCTTGATTTTGGCTAATCAAACCTCATGAACCATTGTTCTAGTTTACTATTTCTTCTTCTTAACAATAACAGCACTATAATTATATTTTTCTCACTGTTAATTTAGATGCCTTCTATTTCAAGTTGAACTTTTGTTTTACCCATAGAAACATATTTCCCAAACAAACATGTGATAGATGGTCTGAAAATCACAAATACTTATAGGGAGAACTCTGGAAAAAATAGACAACATATATGAAGTATGGAATATGTGCCAGGTTTTGTGCTATGTGATTTCATTGCAATATTTTATCTGATCTTTGCAATACCCCCACAAAGCAAGTACTATTGTTGTTCCTAGTTGGCAATGAAAGAAACAGGCTCAGCTAACTTAGATCACCACTCTGCAGTCTCTCGACCACGGCTGGTGAAAACAGGACCAACATGCAAGGCTGTCCAGGTCAGACTCAGATAGCCCAGCCCAAGGAAGGCCAAGGTGAAACAAGCACTACCCTATGGCAGTGAGCTATAATTTTAGGTGAAACATGGGAAGATGACTTTTACCTTAATAGTTAAATCTATTTTTAAGGCTTCCTTCTTTATTTTTGACAAGTTATCCTCATTTTTCTGTTACTATACTGATATAAAGTTTTATTTGTTTAAAAGTGAATTTTTTAAAAAGGTTAATAGTGGGTTATAGATAAGGAAGAAGAATAAAGATAGACAGAGTTGAGTCTGTGGAATCCTGGCCACCCTCAAGACTTGATTTTGTTCTTTGCCACTGGACTCTGTGACTATTAGTTGGCTGACCCTGTAACTGATGCTTGCTGTGTCCCACTGGGACTTTCCTAATCTGTCTAGCTTTTGCGGGTCTGTCTGGTCTGTGGGTCATAGCTATGCCCCCTCTCAACAGGGTAAAAGGCCAGAATTAGGTAAAAGGTGGTTTGGCAAAAGTCAGGAAAGGAAATATCTTCAGTTGCAATTAGCTCAGGACACAAAGGATTTCTGGGAAGGGACACCAAAGAGGAGGATCTCTACTGCCCTCAGCACAGTATTTGGAACAATCCAGAGAGGCAATTCATTGGTCAGTGCACACAGTGAGAGGAGGGTCTCTGGAGAGTGAGGGTCATTGGTTTACCAGAAGTCTGTAGCCTCAGAGATTTCCTCTTGTGCCACAGTGAAGGTGACCTACTTCAGGGCTTGTGGACCTATGACTCTGACCTTTACGCTTTCCCTGGCAAGAGCTCTCATGCTTACTAGAACTCAGAAAATTTGTTCTGGATTCACTCCTCTTGCCACTCCTCCTGGAAACACTTTTACAAGGAAGAGAATGTTCTACATAGAGGACCACAATTAGGGTTGATTAGGGACCTAACTCTGTTCCTCTACTACCAAAAACTATATTAGCAGCAATTTAATGATTGCTGGAAGTTTCTTCTGCATGATCCAGTTTGCCCAGGGCCAGTCCCTAGGTGAATGGATAATCAGCTCCCAGAACTACAAGGCTCTAACTAGTTACTGGAAGAGAAATTATGAACCTATCACTTGACATGTACCTGCCCTTGCTCCCCACGTCTCACCCCTGCTTTCCAGATAGCTGACTAGGTCAAAACACTGCGTTTGTGCAGTCTACTCAGAAGCAATGATCCTCTTATGTTAAATATGGTTAAGCCACAATGCTTAACAACAGGCCAATAATGCCAAGTCACTTGGTTTACTAATTTGAAAGTTGTACGCTCCTTGTGTTTATTTTCAAAGTAAAAAAAAAAGCTAAAGGTCTGAGTAAATAGTTTTAAGCAGATAATTCCTGCTGCAGTAATAGTCACAGTATTATGCCTAAGGATGAGGGCTTTACAGTCAATTTGAGTTTGAATTTCTGCTCTGTCAATTTGCTGTGACAATTTGGGAGTAATTAACCTCTCAGAGCCTCCGGGTCTTCATCTGCATAAGGAAATGTTTGTGTGGCACGGAGGGATGATTCCTTCAGAAATACTCTGAAATGAACTTCGGTAAGGCCTGATGAGGATGGCAGGCATCTCATACAAAGCAGAGAGTAGGAATCACTCCATGGCTGGGCTTTCAGAGGCTGAAATTGGGTCCCAGGCATGAATGTGTGGAGTTTTTTTTCTTGCCGTCAGCTACTCTACAAGAGTTGCCTTCCTTTAGTCTGCTTTTCTTCCCTCTGTGAATCAACTTTCCCATCCCCTCCCTGGATACCTTTTCTCTGCCTCACAGGGGCTGCTTATTTATGCCTTTGGTTTACACCAGCCTTCACATCACTCCGGCCCATCATGGCTTTTCTGGTTTATCTTTCAACTTCCATTTCTGCACTTAACTGATTTCCTTTATATACACACCTTGAAATCTCAAAAAGCAAGAATCCTATTTGGAAAAGGCTTTTTGTGTTATGATACCCTAAAAACTGCTGTCTGGTGAATGAATGAGTTCCTATTGGATGCAGGTATCACCCATGATCCAATCAGAGGTAGGTGTGTATGCGTGTCTGTGTGAGGACAATTACATTGGACAAATCAAAGCCACTGGGGCAGCCCCCATTTGGCTGAGGTGTTAGGCAGGGCAGATTCCCCTACAAGGGGTGGCAGATACGGTGATTGACATGTGTGAGAAAAAAAAAATCTCATAAGTTTGTTGTGAAGAGTAAATGAAATAAAACTTGAAGAGAACCTAGCACAGAGCTAGGTCACACAGTAAATACTCAAAAATGGCAGCTGTCATTCTTATTATGTGATTATTATTGTTGTTATTTTAATCTACTACTATCAGGCTTGGTACAAATGTACAGGGTGATTTGTAGCCCTCTAATAGAGAATAAGCAGGACGATTTTTTAAAAGCATATTTAGTTCAACTTCACTAAAGAGAGGGAATGGACCTCTATATGTATAACGCCAAGGAATAAAAAATCTTCCTGCCACAAACATTACAAGTTTTTCTTCAACTTATCTTTTAAAACCACAAATATGATCCTGAAAGCCTATCTAAAATGTTTTGGCGGCTTCCCACTTTTCTAAAATAAAGATAAAAATTCTTTATAAAGCCTTATATGGTCCGCACGCCTCTCCCTCCACCACAACCATACGTCCTTCCCAGCTTTGTCCAGCACCGTGAACATGCTGCTTTGGGTGCTGCGGCCATACTGGCCAGCTTCCAGGACTCCAGGACACCTCGTTCACATTGCACAAAGGGCTGGCAATGCATGTTCTGTTCTGCATGCGATGCTCTTCTCCTCCCTTCACAGTCCTTTTCCTAGTTTAATTTTACCGCCTCCTTCTGCTCTCTGTTCAAATTTCTAGGAAAAGCTTTCCCTGGGATAGGATCTTTTGTGATATGCATTCACAGACTCAAATGCTTTTATTCTTTGGCCCATTGTTTCACTAAAGGGACCATGTGATTCATGTCTGCTTTTCCCACTAGGCTATAAACTCATAAAGGCAGATAATGTCTGTTTTTGCTTAACTTTGTGTCCCCCAAAGCCTATGTGCTTAGAACATGCAGGTATTCAATAAATATCTGTTGAGTAAATGAGTCAATAATAGTTTTGCTGTCAAATACAACTAAATTATAGCCTATCAGAAGCTATGACAACACTGGAAGGTAAAAATATGTAATATTAAGCTTTTCTTTTTATGTTAAAAGAACACATGCAGAGCTCACCAAATTTGGCTCTGCACTATGCCTAAAGGAAATAGAAACACATTAAAAAAAAACAAACTGATATTATACAGGACTCATTCATTGACCAGAATGTAATAAATTTAGAAATTAACAAACAGGGAGCCAAAAAGGTCTATACTTCTAGAATATAAACACATACTTCTTCAGATCTCTTGGTTTAAAAGGAAATAAACTACTTGGAACTGGACCACAATGAAAACAGCACACATCAAAACCAATGGGATATGGCCAAAGCAATTTTCAGAAGAAAACTCTAGTTTTACATTTATTTATGAGAACATAAAAATGATTGAAAAGAAAAACAAAATGAAGTCAAAGTATGCAGTAAGAAATGAATTAATATAAAAATAGAAATTAATGAAATGGAAAAAAAACAGCAAAATTAATAAAACCACAGTTTTGTTTTTCTAAGGTAAAAAACTAGATTAAATAATAAAAAAGAAAATACTTAATAAGCAATATCAAGCATGAAAAGTGACAGGTGTACACATATAAAGAATAATTTTTTAAAGGGAAAGTTATGAACAACTTTATACCATAAACTTAAGACCCAAATGAAAGGAATGATTTTCTAGAAAAATATTTTTAAAAATTTTGTTCAAGAAGGAATAGAAAATATTAATAACCATTAAAGAAAATGAACTTAGTTAAAAATGTACCTCTTTCCTGACTTGCAAAGGGAATCAGCCTCAAAAGGCTTACTAAAATGTGGAAGAACAAATAATATGTTTATGACCTTTAGGGTAGAAAGACTTCTTAAACAAATAATAAAGGTAAGAAACAACAAAAGATGACCAAGTGTGATATATTAAAGCTAAAAACTTCTGGATGACAAAATATATGATTAACAAAATTAAAAGGCAAGTTATGGTCTAGGAGACAACATTTACATTATATGTCTATGTGTATATACATATACAAAAATACACACAAAAATACATATACACACATATAATGCAAATTTATACAAGCAAAAGAATAGTACCCTGGTGCTATGGACTGAATTATGTCTTCACCAAAATTCATATGTTGAAGCCCTAACCCTCAATGTGATGTTAATTGGAGATAAAGCTTTTAAGAGGTAATTAAGTTTAAAAGATCATAGTCTGATAGCATGTTGGTGCCTTGTTAGAAGAATAAGAGGGGCCTTTCACTCTCCACACACATGCACAGAGGCAAGGTCATGCGAGTACACACAAAAAGACTGCTACCCAAGGGGGGAGCTCTCACCAGACACCCACCTGGCAGACACCTTGATTTTGGATTTTCTGGACTCCAGAACTGTAAGAAAATAAATTTCTGTTGTGTAAGCCATCCCATCGAAGGTATTTTGTTATGGTAGCTCAAGCTGACATGCATTTGGATATATAAATATGTAAGAAAAAAAGACAAAAACTTGATTAAAAAAAAAGAAGTCAATGTTATAAATAGGAAATTCATAGAATAGATGTCAATAAACAAGAAAAATGCTTGACAATACTAAAGTCTCTTTTCAATAACCATCAGATTGGCCAACTTTATAAAGTTTGACCATTTTTAGAATTAACATGAGTGTGGGAAAATAAAGTATAAATTGGTAATAGTGACTTTGGAGGTAAAAATGGGACTATCTTAAGATATAAAAATGTATATAACTATAATCCCACTTCTCTGTATCCGCTCCTGGAAAACACCAGACATACATAATGTGTTCACCAAGGCATTATTTGTGAGAGCAAAATCTTCTAAAGAATGAGGTATTGGTTGGCACTGGCAGCGTGATCAATCAGGGGACGGCTGGATCCAGAAGGGGCTGAGAACTGGGCCATGGAGAATGCCAGAGAGGTTGCTGTATTGACGTAAAGTTGTTCCCAAGAGAGGGCTGCAGAGCTGACTGCCCGAGTTAGGTGGCCCGGGAGCCATGGCCAGGCCTCAGAGTGGCCACAGCCCCCACAGGAACACAGTTGAAATTGAATCAGGCCAGTGGCACAACTAGGAGTGCCACCCTAACCGAAAGATGAAATGACTAGTTACCAGCTGCCAATGCCTGCAGCAAGCAGCAAGCAGGTGGACAAGGGCATTACCTGGGAGACCAGAGGAGGGACAGGATGTGGCCCCAAGGACTCTAGTTCTTCCATTTGTCCAGGAAGCATCAATAGCCATATTGCCCCCCTTATACCCAGAGACCATCGTAGAGGGGAAACCAGGAGGAGGGAAAGAGTGTCTCAGAGACAGAGCATTGTGTCCAAGAGATGTGGTACACCATCTAAAAGAAACTGCTTAAATGATCACATTAGAGTATTCTTTAAAGCAGATTGACTCTTGAGCACATCTTTCCTCCCACTCATCTATAGACACAATTTGGTGAGGAAGACCAGATCAACATGGAAATGACATGTTTTTTCCGAATGCCTGAGTTATAAGGTGAGTGCATTTTGAGCTGCTCTCTGCTTTTTATTTTTCTTTCATGAAAGGACATGATGGAAGCCGCAAGGTTCAGAGAGAAGGCATTAAGACTTCCCAAGGAGCAAAATGTTGATTTCATAAGAAACGCATTGTGGGAACTCTGGTATTTTGAAGGTAAACTCCAAAGACAGGGATGACCTTTCACTCCAAAAGCCACACCTCAGGAGGGAAGTGGAGAGCAGATATGGGCTGGAAAGCCCTGAGGATTCCTGGGGAGGCCAGCCCTGGCTTGTGCCAGGGAGAGTAGGGATTTTTGTGTTGATTCCAGTACTCTTTGGGGGTAATAATTAGCGCAGTGTCGATCTTATTAAATAAAGAAAGAGAAGAGAGGTGAATTTCAGAATGAGCCTGAGCAACTTCCACCCTGATTAGAATAAAATAGCAATAAGAATAATGATTAGAATATTGATAAATGCATTATCGCACTGAATCTTCACTCTTATAAGATAGCTACTATTATTATCTCCCATTTTACAGAGGGGGAAACAGAGGCTTAGAGATGATGGGTTGTCTATAAATATGGCCACTAATTCATCCCATCCCAGTATGCACATGGTCCTCCTCCCACTAAGTGCTGAATCTATAATCTAATTGGCCTCCCATTAAGCTTCAACTGACCTATGGCTACTTTCAGCAGTAGAATAGATCAGAAGTGGTGCTCGGCCTGTTTGGCCTATGTCCTGAGACGAATATCAATTTCCATCTTTGTTCTTTTAGAAGCCAATTACCATATAAAATAAGAAGTCTTACTAATTTATTGCGAGTGATCACACAAATGAAGGGTCCTAGTTTTCAAGAAAGAATGAGAAGAAAGAGGGAAAGACCCAGGCAGCCTCCAGTGATTCTAGCCACCCCAGCTGAGGCGCCAGACACATGAGTGAGGCCTTCCTAGTTATTTGACCCTAGCCAAGCTCCATAATAAATGCAGCCATTTATTATAGCTGGGGTCATAAATGAGTGACCCCAGTAGATACCAGATGAAGTACAAGAATTAACCCAGTAGACCCACAGAATTGTAATGAATAATAAAATGGTTATTGTGTTAAGATACTAAGTTTCAGAGTTTTGTTATGCAGCAAAAACTTCTGAAAGAAGAGATTGGAATCTTTTCCAATCTCATATAGGTGATAAGGAGCAGAGCCAGGACTGGAGGCCAGGTCTTTCTGACTCCATTGCCATGCTCTTAACAGCTGCATGGCACCAAAAGAAGAAGTTACCTGACACAGGTTATAAATCATTAAAGATATGGAAATTATTAGTAGAGGTTTAGTAATCACAGCAGCTCTAGTGGAACAGAGGGAAGAATGATGAAGAGAGGAGGAACACGCTAAGAGGAGATGAGCTTCAAATGCTAAAATAATAATAATAATATTATATTATTATTATTATTATAAACTTTTATTCATTAAGTATATATTGAGCATCTACAATGCTTCAGGCAATTTTCTAGTTGCTCTGGGAGATTCTGTTGATCTCAAAAAGCTATCAGACTAATTAAGGAGAAGAAAAGTGAATAAAAATAACACTATAACATGTAAAGTGGTATAACCATGAACAAAAACAGGTTGGCAAATCCTTGAAAAATTAAAAATAGAATTACGTATGATCCAGGGATCTCCACTTCGAGGTAAATAATTGCTCGAAAGATATTTGTACACCCATGCATTATTTGTAATAATCACAAGGTGGAAGTAACCCAAGTGTCCTTGATAGATGACACATACATGCTGCAACATGGATGGACCCTAAGGACACTGTGCTAAATGAAATAAGCCAGCTGCAAAAGGACCAATTGTGTATGATTCTGCTGATATGCAATACCTCAAATAGTCAAATTCATAGAGGCAGAAAGTAGAATGGCGGTTGCCAGGGGCTGGGGAGAGGAGGGAATAAGGAGTTAGTGTGTAATGGGAACAGAGTTATAGTTTGGTAATATGAAAAAGTCCTAGACATGAATAATGGTGATTTATAACAATGTAAATATACTTGAGGCCAAGAACTGGACACTTAAAACTGGTTATAATTGCAAATTTTTATGTTACTTATATTTTGCCACAATAAAAAAAAAGAAATGAATTATTCGTTATAAAAAAACTAACACTATACAATGCGGAGAGTAGTGAGAGGAATAAAATCTAAGTGGAGGGGGTGGGAACCAGTAGTGAGGGCTCATTAGGGGCCATGTACTGAACAGAGCTCCTCACAGGTTTTGTATCATTTAGTTTTCCCAGTAGCCCGGGGGAAGTAAGTAGTATTACTTCACGTGATATCATATCAGGAAGTAAGTTTGTGGATTTAATTGCCCACCTAATGTGTCATAAACATAACTTGACACAATGTTACAAATTGGTTCAAAAGTTTTAAATAAAGTTAGGTGTGACAGATCCAGAATGAGTATTTAGGGAAATGTAGATGTTAGTGAGAGACTAGATGTTTTTTTTTTTAATATTTAAAAATTAATTCTATAGAGGAAAATAATGTCACTGCACCAAATTTCTTTTAAAGGTTTGTTTTTACTTTTTCTTATTACGAAAATAGTAAAAATTGTGCATAACATTAAAAAAAATAAAGTGTAAAGGAAATGAAAGCACGCATAATTTCACTCCTTGTGATACATTAATTTTATTATATATCCTTCTAGTCTTTTTTTGCTCTGCATACATAGATATTCCCTATAAGTAAAAACATACACCATGTATATTTTCATATCTTGAGTTTTAAATCTTAATCCAAAAGAGAAGTATTTTCCCATATCACTAAATATTCTTTGAAACTTGATTTATAATGATTTATAATGATTTGCCATCATATAGACAGGCCCATATTTTACCAAATCTCTCTATTCAACAATTAGAGGGTTTCCACTTTTTTGCTGACATTGCAGTGATCACCCATATAAGTAAATCTTTGATTACCTATCTGATTATTTCCTTAGGATAGATTCCTAGAATTATACTACATGTTTTAATATCACTGTCAGAGACAAAGAATTGGTCCAGATGGTGAGTGTACTACTGAACCACGATGGCAAGAATACTATTTTATATAAAGATGCATCCTGGATTATACCCTGAAAAATTATCTGTGCCTCTCTTTACCTCTGATAGTTTAGATAAATTTATACATAATTTATTTATAGTTCAGCTAAATATGTAATTTACATATAGTTCAGACCAATAAATCAGCATTGTTTTATCTCAGCACCTCACATTGCTTGACACAAAACAGACATTCAATAAATATTTGTCGAGTGAATGTCTAGTGAATGAAATCCTTAAACGAAGACACTTCCAGCATGAACATGAGGATCTAAGATTGAAATTATGGAATTACTGTGCTTTCACTTTATTGTATGATTCACAGGCCCAGAAGGCTTTGTGCATGTTCTCTGGGAGAAGTGTAGGTATGTAATGACTGCAGTCTGGGGCAATGGTCTCAGTAGAGTGCCGGCAAACCTTTTGGCGCAGGGTCTAACAAAGTAATTGGTCTCTGAGCCACGGGAGTGCCCAGCCTCTCTGGCGAGCAATGTGGGTGGCCGCAGTTTCTCACCCTTCCTCCAGTTGTGCGCATACAGCCCACATTACTCCCGTCTGTTTTGTATCACCAGAGCCCTGGGGATGATAAGAAATCTGCCCAGAAGTGTAAAACCACTTTTTTACTGAAAGAACTTTCAGAATGAGAATGTACAACGAGATGACTGAAAAGCTCAGAAAAGATACCCAGAAATAGCAAAATATGAAACAAAAGCTTCCTCACGGATTTGGCATTCTAAATCATGTCCTTCTCTCCATCAAAGAGGCTCCATTTTCTATAAGCCACTGCCTTTACAGAACCACAGCACAGATGCATGCTCCTCCCTCTCATCAGTGTGCGGAGCTCACCTCCCTGAGGAAGGCTTCTGTCCTATGGGTGGACATGAGAATGTGATCAGGAAGCACAGTGTGGTACAGAGGAGACTACAAAGAATGGTGGAACGAGAGAGTGGGGTCAAGGGAAACTGAGACTCAGTTCTGAGTCTTTCTAAAGTGACCTTGGTCATGCTGAACTTATTTAATCAATACTTAATCTTATTCTCTTGCAGCACCTTTTGTTTCTTTATCCTAACTTAACTTGTCATGTGTCTATCTTGAGGGCATGCACTAAGTGTGCTAGTCCCTTATACCTCCCGTGGTATCTAGCGGAAGTCAGGTATTTGGCTGGTGTTCCAAAATATCTGTAAAATAGGTCTGTGAAAGAATAAAAGAATAAGGCCAGATAGCCCCACTCTTTTGCTTGTAGAGCGAGCGGTATTTACCTTAGACAGTTTAAGCCAGTTGTGACTTAATTGTCTATATTATTATTACATTTTACACATACTGATTCTTACACAGATTCTTATGTTCAACTCCAATATTTGACTCGATGTTTATCTCTATTTCTTAAGACTTTTACCAATTTTGGATTCATGATATTCTTAACTGCTTGACTAATATTCTAATTCCCCGCCCCCCCCCCTCCGTATTTCATTTACTCATTACAAAGGACTTATTCTAAACCTCTTCCACTTCTTTCTTAAAAACTCTCTCTTCTCTCATTTTTGTCACCCAGGGACAAACATCAGTCAAATATTCCTTGCAAACTACATTTCTCACACTTGACAGCTTCTGGGAGCCTGGACAGAAAGGACAGGCCTGACTATAGAGCCTAGAGTAGTTTAAAATGAGACTGAAACTAGTGTGAGCTGTTCTGCCTGGGGCATCCAAGAATTGAAACAGTCCATATTCTCAAGGAGTGCTGACGGTACAACACAGGAAGCCAAGGGCCAACACCAGTTTCTAGAAGTACAGAGAAGGATCAAAGGTCAACAGCTCTGCAGAAGCTGGAATGAAGTGGAAGCAGGCTGGAAATGGAGCAAGGAGGGTCACAGGCATTTCTAAGAAGAGCTCTGAAGTGACCACGCTTCCCATTATCAGTCAGAAACCACGTGACATACGAAAGTGTTGCTCTGGCACACACAAAAGAAAGATCAAGATGACACTTCATTTTACATCTTTTTCTTCTCCCAGCCTCACAGATTTTACAGTTGACTTTGTCTAGCTATCCTATTTATTAAACAAAATTAACTTCCTTTATATGAGCTGAAGGTTTTGTTGTCCCAGAGTCAGCTGGCCAGTGGCCAGGCTGCCTGCACATTTGCAGGTGAAGGACACTGTCACTTTGGACACTTCCAAGGACTCTAGTAAGACAGTGGTTTCCCTAGGCTGCTGGCTTCTAGAGCACCTCCAACACGCCTCTTCTCAATTGGAAGTAGGCAAGGGTGGGGGGGTGGGAGAGAAAGGCAATAAAATGTGGACAGCAAAATGCTAGTATAAGAGTCTACTTAGAAAAACAAACAGATCTATATCTAGTCCTAGAACAGCAGCAATGTCCACAGGGCAGCCAAAAACCCAGTGGAGCAAATAAAAGATAACAGACAGCAAGCAGCAGGCAGCAGCTGACAGATTTCTCAGAGCAGGCAGGAGGTAGTCTGAGCAATTACACAGGGATGGGGCTGAGACCTGCAGAGCAGTGAAAAGAGATGGAGCAATGCCAACAAAGACAGGGGCAAACGGGGGCATCAAAGGGAAATAGTAGCAAAGTTTTGAATTTGCTATAAGATAGCAGATAAAGAAAGTTCCAGATCAAAAAGATAGATTGGTTTATTGAGGAGGAAGGAGGAGGATGGGAATGGATTTTTCAGTACAAATGCCTAGAAAACTTCTGATTTTTTTCTTTTTGTACAAAGATGAGCTCACAATGAGATCACTAGGGACATTGTTACTGCAGGCTACAGCTGTCATAGCAAAGTAGAAAGGTCAAGGACTTCTAAAGTGCAAAGTCACTGCCTTGACTCATTGAAGGTACTCCTTAAGGTTTTAGATAACTGTTACAGGTGGCCCTGGATTGAACTGCAGGCTGCAGTGATGGAGCAATGAGGCAAGTACAAAGGGAGAATTCTAGATCCTGAATGCAGCCTTGATCTATAAGCTTTCTCTGGCTAGGAAGACAGGCAGTCTAGGGATAGAGAGGGCTCTTGGTGAGGGAAGACTCAGAGGGACATTCCGATTGATTTGACAGAGTTAGATAATAGTGTCTGAATATGCGATAGTGACCCTCCTTATGTGCACTAGGAAACCTCTGTGAGGCCATGGGTTTGTTTAGGTATGCAATGCTCAGCACTTCTTTGGCATTTAGCCTCCCTCCTCTCCCTTGACCTTCTGCCACATCCTCTGGCCCATTTCCAAACCTGGATCACTTCCACAATCCATTTTCTCCACCTTACCACGGCACCCCCAAGCCTACCACATGACCTGGCCTGCCACATGCCCATACGTCTGGGCCCTCACACATCTACTAGCGTTCTAATGATTTCTTGTTCATTTCTGAGCACACTTGCCACTAACTTTCTTCACTCCCTGCCCTTGAATGAGCTTGGTTTTAATAAAAAGAATTCCTTTTACTGCCACCTATTCTCTTCCAATAAACATATACTACTGGGTCCTTTCCTCTTTGTCCTTTGATCATTTATCTCCCAATTGCATTCTGCTCAACACTGCTCTAAATCCTCTTTTTCTTTAAGATCCAACCTCACTTTCACCCTGGTTCCTGCTCTAGTCAGCAGATGATATCACCTCTAGGAATTAGTTCATCTGACATCTTCTCTTTCCAGAGTCCTGTGACTCTCTTCCTTGTCTCTCCTTGGTTCCTGGCCACAATAAAATTCTCCGCTGTACCCAGGATCCTCTGTGCCTGTCTCAGGGATCTCTCCATGCCTGTCTCCACCTGATGCTTGCACTGTCTACATTCGCCTACATTCGTCATCATTCCCGTCAACTCTCTCTTTTACATGAAAGAGAAGTATTCAACCCTGGCTGTGCTTCAGATCACCCAAAGTGCCTTTGAAAAGCAAGGATACACCTAAAAGAATTGAAAACAGAGTCCTGAAAACATATTTGTATATCCATGTTCATAACAGCCTTATTCACAATAGTCGAAAGGTAGAAGTAGCCCAAGTTACTACAGTTGAATGGATAAACAAAATGTGATGTATATGTACAATAGAATATTACTCAGCCTTAAAAAGGAAGGAAATTCTGACATATGCTACAACATGGATGGACCTTGAGGACATTATCCTAAGTGAAATAATCCATTCACAAAGGATAAATACTATATGATTCCAATTATATGAGGTACTTAGAGTAGTCAAACTCACAGAGACAGAAAATAGAATGGTGGTTGCCAGGGGCAGGGAGGAGGGGGAATGAAGAGTTATTGTTTAATGGATATTGAGTTTTAGTTTTGCAAGATGAGGAGAGTTCTGGAGATGGATGGTGATGATGGTTGCAGAATAATGAGAATGTATTTAATGCCATAGAGCTGGATATTAAAAATGGTTAAAATGGTAAATTTTATGTTATACATATTTTACCACAATTAATAAATAAATAAATAATAAAAAAGGAAGGATGCCCTTTTCACCCCAGAGCCCCTATATCAGAATCTCCAGAGTAGAGAATGGTTTTCATTCATCTAACAGATAGTGACCGTGCCAGGTACTGTGCTAGGGCCTGGGGATACAGATAATCAGCATACACCATCCCCTCCTTATGGAGCTCATGACCAACTAAAGGAGACTAGTGCTTTTCATACAGCTGAAGGATGGACAAATACAAAGGGTGTGTGGGAGACAAGAAGGCATTTTCAGCCCTGGGGTCAGAGGGTGGAGGTGGGCAGCATGGAAGGCTTCTTGGAGGCAGAGTTGAGTTACCTTCACTTCTTTACAACCCATTCCACTCTCACTCCTTCTTGCAATTGGACTGTCTGTTCACTTGATTAAAATATTTGATGATTTAAAAATCTCTATCCTTTCCCTAACCCCTCATGTTTATACTCATCTTTTTTAAGGTTTACAGTGAGTTTCTAGTTGCCAAACACCATGGCATATTCCATGTTATAGATTTACCTAGCCTTTGCTTTCCTCTTCCTGGGCACCCAGGAGCAAATCTTTTCTCCTCCCTCACTCCCTGTTAAGTTGGGGTCATATGTCTGAGTTCTGGCAAATGGGGTGTGAGAAGAAGTGATGCAGGCTACTCCTAAAATCCTCCAACCCCCATGCTCCAGCTCTCTCCTCCCTTTTCTTGGCATCTGTAGCAAATTCTGCCTTTTATAGACAAACCACAGAGAAAGGTCTCCTGACCAGCACTGGCCTTGCTGTGAGTGAAAAACAAACCTTTACTGGGTTAAACCAACTGAGAATTTGGGGTTTTCAGTACCTTTGCCGTGCTCTGATAAGGTTTTTCTGTTGCAGCTGCTGGCTTTAAATACCCTATTAGTTCTCTATTTCTGTTTGCTCATTCAGTCAATACTTTTCTAGCACTGACTGTTGTGCCTCTCATGTAGCTGTGAGTATTCTCACTACCCTTGTTTTCTCCTCAGAATCCAACTGAGAACCTTCCTCCTACATTGGGGACAATGTAGAGTGTGGAAAACTAAATAAGCTGGGAGCAAAGGAGTTATGTTCAAGTCCTAGCTCCAATGCTTACTGGCTCTGTGAACCTGAGCAAGTTACTTAACATCTTTGACCCTCATTGTCTTGTCTATAAACAAGGAAGTGATTTTAATTAAGTATTCACTGTAAAGTAGGCATTTCATATGTAGTAATAAATAGGAGTTACCTACCCCAATGACAAGTTATTGCATGAGATCTCTCTTTACTCTTACTTCTACTATTCCTACCAGTAATACTGCTAATATCATTAAAACTGCTGCTATTACCAACATCTAGTGAAAAGGCTGCCTGGGTTTCTATCCCTTGATTCTACCATGTACTAGTTGTGTGACCTTGGGAAAAGTAATTAATTTCTCTATATTTTAGTTTCCTCATCTGTGAAATGGGCATAATAATCCTCCCCATCACAGGGTTATTATGAAGACCACATGAAATAAAACAGGTAATCAGTTTAGTATTGTTATAGCACAATTACCATAATGATCCAAAGAAGAGGGTGCCGCTGTAGTCCCATTTACCGATGAGAAAACAATTGTGCACACTTTGAACGTGATATACCTAACAAAGAGACATTTTCACATGGCAGGGTCAACTTCATTGAGCTCTGATTATACTCAGGTACTATGCTGATCAGTTCAACTATTATTTATTTCTTACAACAATCCAAACCCTCATTTTTTATAAACAAGGAAATTGAGCCCAGAAAGTAAAGCAATTTGCCCAAGGTCATAAATATAGTTAGTTTCTATGGACTTCGAATTCAACTTTAAATTCTGTATGTTGATATTATACCACATTATCACCTAATATATATGTGTCTTACCAACCAGATTGTAGGTGACCTGAGGGCAGTGTCTGTCTGCACTTCTTGTAAAAGCTTGTCTTCCAAGCACTGCAACAAGTGCTCAATAAATACATCTTGATTGACTAATTAGTTCATTCCACATTTATTAAATGCCTATAACCTCAGACAGAAAGGTAAAGCCCAAATTACATTAAAGTAGGAAATAATATATAGCATATATATAACAGTGGGAGCACAGCAAATGGAGCAACCAATTGATCTATCGGTACCCATCAAAAACACCATGTCCAAATACCCAAAACAAAACTACCTGAGAAACATTCTGTTTAACAGCGGCATAGCTGGAAATATCAGATTAGCAAGTGAACTGCTCAGAAGACGCTTCCTTTGCTCTCCATGGATTACAAAATGCTGTAAACAGATCTCTAGCAATGTTTTTGACTGCACATCCAGGACAAGGAGACTGCCAGGAAGACAGCTGCCTCCTCTGCTGACTCTTACTCATACTGAGCACTTTCCCCTCCAGACCACAGCCACGGAGTAAATAACCCCCCGGCCAACAGAGGCACTGAATTTAGCCAAAGTGGGTACATGATGCAGAAGGAAGGGGTATAGTATACCAGGTACTAAGCATACACTCTCCTCAAATATCCTACTTCTCTCCACTTCTGCTGATGCTCTTAACTCATACTCCATTCAGACAAGAGAAACCTTCAGCAGGAAATCAATTCATCTTCCCACCACAAAGTTCTTCAGCCTAACTGAATCTATACCCATCTCCTTATTCCTTATTGTTACCGTAAAGGAAGAGACCTTTGCATGACCAAAGGCTAACCCCTCCACTTGGCTCCAGAAGCCATCCTGTCTTACTCTCCCAAGGACCTTGCTTCTTTTTTGTTCCTTTCTCCCATCATTATTCTCTCCTACTCTAGTGAGTCATCCTCATTGGCATAACATGCTCTAGCATCTCCTATATCTAAAAACAAAAGCTTTGGCATCACATTTTTCTGTAGCCGCTGCCTTAATTCTCTCAGGTTATCTGCATTGTCTACATTTCTTCCCTCCTATTTACTCATTTTCCTCTTATTGTTGTTCACTCTAATTTAAAATACAGAAAAAAACTATTAACAACATCACCAGTACTCAAGATTCTTATGTGTATCTCTCATATGCCATCTCCCTGCACTTCCTCCAGAGGTAAACACTGTCTGTTTTTATCATTCCTTTACTTTTTCTTAACTAGATGTGTTATCAAATAATTTACATGCAATAAAATTCATGTAATTTAAGAGTACAGTTCAGTAAATTTTGTTAAAGAAATACCATATGTAACCACCACCATAATCATAATCTAGCACATTTCTTTTACCCAAAAAGTTCTCTCTTGCCCTTTTGCAGTCAATCTCCACACCCACCTTCAACCCTTAACAAACACCAATTTCTGTAACTATAGTCTTGCCTTTTCTAGAATTTTATATAAATGGAATCATGCAATTTATAGTCTTTTATGTAAATATAGTTTATACAAAACATATATGTAAATACATGTTTACACTTCTTTGTGTAAATATATGTTTTTTATTTCTTTTGGGTAAATACCAGGGATGGGATTGCTGGGTTCTTGCTTAACTTTATAAGAAATGGCCAAGATTTTTCCAAAACGATTGAACCATTTTTTCATTCCCGAGAGTATAGAGGTCCATTTGTTCCATATCCACATTAACACTTGGTATAATTAATCCCTTTTTTAAATTTTTATTTTTCAATTAGAGTTAGCATTCAATATTATTTTATATTAGTCCCAGGTAAACAGAATTATGGTTAGACATTTACATAATTTATGAAGTGATTTCCTGATTAGTCTAGTACCCACCTGGCACTATACACAGTTATTGTAATGATCTTTTTAACTTTACCGTTCAAGTGAACATGTAGTGGCATTTCATTGTGGTTTTAATTTGCATTTCTCTATTGACTAATGATGTTGAGCATCTTTTTATGTGTTTGTCCTTCATATATTTTATTTGGTGAAATACCTTGTCATATTGTTTGCCTATCTTTTAAGTTAGCTTTTTATCCTCTTATTAAGTTAAAGGAGTTTATATATATATATAATATTTATTATATATTATATATATTTAATATATATTAAATATTATATATTTAATTAAATATAATATTAAATATTATATATATTTAATATATATTAAAATATATATATATATTTTTTTGGATACAAGTCATTACCAAATATATGTTTTGAGAAATTTTCTCCCAGTTGGTGACTTACCTTTCCATTTTCTTAACAAACTCTTTCAAAGAACAAATGCTGTTAATTTTGACAAAAACCAGTTTATCAATTTTTTCTTTTAGAGTTTATACTTTCTGTGTCTCATCAAAAAAATCTTTGCTTACTCTAAAATCACAAAGACCTTCTTCTAAGTTTTTTCCCCTATAATTTTAATAATCTTAGCTCTTACATTTAGGTCTATTATACATTTCAAGTTAATTTTTGCATGTACTGTAGGGTAAGGGCTAATTGTTGTAGCACCATTTGTTGAAAAGACTATCCTTTCTCCCACTGAAATACCTTGGCACCTTTGTCAAAAATCAGTTTACTATATATAAGCAGGTCTGTTTCTGGACTCTAGTTTTCCATTGACCTATCTTATGTGTCTCTCCTTAGGCTAATATCACACTAGTTGTATAGTAAATAACATAAAATAAGTTTCTTTTACTTGTTCAAAGTTATTTAACTATTTTGGGTCCTTTGCTTTTTATATGACTCTTAGAATAAATTTGTCAGTTTCTACAAAAAGGAAAAAGAAGCCTGTATGGAGACTCTACTTTGTATAATGGTGGCATGAAGAAGAAGTAGAGAAATTCTCCTCCACAGCGAACTAGTATAAAACGACAACATTATAGCAAGAACCATTTCAAGCAACAATGAGAGAAGTTTTACTCATGAAAACTCTATCATACCCAAAAGAATAATTAGTTTGTGGCCTTCATGCTGGGGGTGCAGACCCCCAACCCCCCGTTGAGTAGCAAAAACCTACAGCTTTATCACCTTGGTTTGTGAGGATAGCAGAATAGCGAGCATAGGGAAATTTTAGAATTGAGAGAGCCATAGAAGGGCTGATTTAATAAAATGTCTACATAGCTAAGAGTAAGTGCTAAACTATGTATGTACCTTAAAGAACCCAGTGAAAATGGAAAGTCTGGGGAGACTTGTGAATTTAAATGTGCTCCTCAGCCTACACACAATTCAGACAGCAGAGAGTGAAGACCTCATTGACTTGAGGTGTCTGAGCACAACTTCTGCCCAAATCATTGACTTACCAATAAAGTATGTGAGTGTAGGAGAGAACTTAGACAAGCACTCATCTTCCTGGAAGACAAAACAAAATAAAACTGAGCAGAGATATCAATGGCTGTACACTTTGGGAGAAGGAATCTTGCAATTTTGAGGGCAGTAAAGGCAGTTACCAATTAAAACAAAAAACAATCATAACAAGAATAAAACAGAATCTAAAATTATTAAACAGATTATTTTGCTATGTTTGCTTTTCAATAATAAAAAAGTATCATATAAACAATAAAACAGAAAAATATGACCCATATATAAGGAATAAAAACCAGTCAAAAACTGATTCCTAATTGCCCCAAGTGTTGGATATAAAAATTTTTTTTTGTTGTTCTTCAAAGCAGCTATTATAAATATGTCTAAAGAATAGAAAAAAAAAGAGTAGAACTCAAAATAATTAAGGGAAGTATGTTAACGTTTTTATAGTGAATAAATAAGGAAACTCATCAGAAAAACAGACCCTGTGAAAAATACCCTAATGGAAATTCTAGTGCTCAGAAGTACCATACTGAAATGAAATGTTGTTAGATGAGCCCAACAGATTTAATGTGAAATATGAAAGTCAGTGAGCTTAAACAGATCAATAGAAATTATAAATCTGAAGAGTTGGGAGAAAAAAAGATTAAAGAAAAATAACAGAATCTCAGAGACCTATGTGGGATCACATGGAACAGTCTATTTTACATGTGGTTGAAATCCCAAAGGGGAGGAAAGAAAAAGGGGCAGAAAATATATTTGAATGAATAAAGGGTGAAAACAATACAATTAATGGTTGACTTTTTTTCAGAAACAATGTTTCCAGAAAACATTGGAATAACAATTCAAATGTTAAAAGAAAAATCTGTCAACCAAGAATTCTATATTTAGGCTATTCTTTGGAAATGAAGATAAAATAAAGACAATTCCAAACAAACAAATGGAATTTGTTGTTAGTGTATCTGCACTATAAGAAATGCAAAAGGAAAATGTCACTAGATGGTAACTCAGATTCTCAGAAAGGAAGGAAAAACACTGGAATTGATAAATATGTGCATAAATATGAAAAAATTATACTTCCATATAAAGAATTATAATTACATATAATTCTTCAACAGATATGCAAATCTTTAAAGCAAACATTATATACTTTATTGTGGGCTTTACAACAATATAAATGTGCTATATGTAACAACAATAGCACAAAAGGGGGGGAAATGTCTCTAGCTTGTGATAAGTTCCTATAATTTGTCATAAGTACATTAGTGTTTACTTGAGGTGGATTGGAATAAGTTAAAGATGTATAGTACATCTTTAAAGGAACTACTAAAAATAAGGAAAAGAAATATAGCTATCAAATTAACAAAGAATTAAGATAAAATAGAAAATATAATTTTCTAAGCACAAAAAGTAGTAAAAGAATAGAGGAGCAACAACAAAAAAGATGAGATAAATAGAAAAAGATAGCAAAATTTTCTATCTAATTCAACCATATTAGTAATTACATTTAATATCAGTGGCCTAAACACTCCAAAATTTGGAGATTATTAGACTGGATTTTAAAAAGCAAGATTCAATATTTGTTTTTTTAACAGAGATGCACTTTAAATTTAGAGGCACAAATGCTATCCAGTGTGTTTTTCACTTTGGATATTTTATTTTTCATCTCTAGAAGTTCCACTTGGGTTTTTTTCACATCTTTAAATTCTCTCTTTATCATGGTTACATTTTCCTCTACTTTTTGAACATATGGAGCCTGTTTATAATAGCTGTTTTAATGTCCTTATCCACAAGTTCAATCATTAATATTATTTCTCTGCCTATTCCTATTGATTGGTTTTTGTCTAGGTTCTGGGTAATTATTTTCCTGCTTTTTTTTTTGCATGTATTGTATTTTTAATCAAATATTTTTAATCAAATTCATTTTTAATGAATTAATGTTCCGATTGCTAGATTTTCTTGTATTCCTTTAAATCAAGTTATTTTTCTTCCTGACACATGGTTAAGTTACTTGGATCACATTGGATCATTTCAGGCTGGCTTTTAAATTTTTTATTTTAGCTTTTAGTAAGGTTTTAGACCCACTATTAAGGTGTTGGACTTCTAAAGTTCTTGCCCGATGTCCCAGATCTTACAAGATCTTTCTATTCTGGCTTGTAGAAAGGAACAAGAGCTTTTCCCAGTTCTATGTGAGGTCCAGGAATTGTTCTGCCTACTTTTTTATTATAGATCTTTTCCTGACCTCGGATAAGTCAGTCTCACTCAAGCATCGACAGGTACTCAGCCAAATACATTAAGGTAATTCCTCTGCAGATCTCTGGAGCTCTCTTTCTGCACATCTTCCTCCTCTGTAGTACTCTGCTGAGCAAATCGTGACTGCCTGGTTCTCTGCTAACTTTGATCTTTGTTTCCTCCACTCAGCAAGACTACTGGACTCTCTGCATTTCTGCCCTACCGCCTTGTTTGTTTTCCTTTACTCAGGCATTACGTCTTTCTTGGCTGTTGTCCAATTTCTGAAAACAATTGTTTCTATAATTTTCTAGTTTTCTAGTTGTTTAAAGCCAACATCTTAGCCAGAAGCAAAAATTTTAATCTCTTTGCTTTTTAAAAATACTTTTACAATATAATATGTATCCACAAACGTATTTTGAAATTTTGGGTATTCTAAGGTGACTTTAAATACGTGATAAATAATACCATAAATTGTTTTTTAATCATTTGTTTCTCCACTCAAAATAATGTTTATAAGATGGTCCAAGTAGTTATAGTTCATTCATCTTCACCACTGTATAACATTTCATCGAATGAATACACCAAAACTTACTTTTATCTTCTGTCAATGTTTGTACTGTTTTAGTTTTGTGCTATTATGAACAAGGGTTAATGCTACTAGACGTGTTCTTATATATGTCTCCTAATAGACAGGAATTTCTCTAAGATATAAACCCAGAAATGGAATTACTGGGGTTTAGGGTAGACAATATTGACTTTTTAGGATAATGCTCTCTTTTTCGTTTTTCAGCCTACTAAGCTACTCTCAATTTCTTAACTCCTCTTTACTAACCCAGGGCCTTTGCACAAACCACTTCCCTTACCTGAAACACTTTTCCCACTTGCTATTTACAAATGTGCTCTTTAAATTATTTAGATGTCAAAGTGTCACTTCTGCAGAGAGGCCTTCTCTGACCACCCATTTTCAAGTAGTCTGTCCCCTTTATTCTCTGTCGTAGCACCCAGTTCATTTATTGCCTCTCTCCATCACCAGTCTGTAAGGTTCATGAGGCCAGGAACAGTGTCTGTCTTGTTGAACATTGTTTATCTAGTACCTTAGCTGAAGGTCTGGAATTTAGTGGGTGTTTTTTTTTTTTTTAATGTTTTCTGGATGATTTTTAAAAATGTTTTCTGGATGATAAGCAAACCAATAAAAGACATTTAATTTGTTTTACAAAGAAGGATATCAAGGCTCAGGCAAAGTTATATAATATAACAACATGATACAGACAGTGGCTGAAGAAGCCAGAATTTGCCTGCAGGGCATGCTTTTTCAAGGCTTTGAATAACGCAGTTAAAATAATAGATTCTTCCAACAGTCATGAAGATGATTTCAGTTTCTGGAACTCCTTCAATATCTTGTGTTCCAGAACTTTGGGTAAATCCTTGAGCAGGGACTTAGAAAAATTCATCCATAGGCTATTGGACATCTCTTATTCTGCATACTTTATAAATAATTGCCAGCTTTCTTTGGAGGGTGGGAAACAAAGTTATTGGGACTATAATTAAATTAGGACTATTCCACTAATAAGATCAATCTTATCCATGCTTCAAATGTAAACTAGAATACGTTATTATGTATTCCTTGAGTGTGAGAACCATGTCCTTACATCTTTGTGTCCTGGATGTCTAGCAGGGTATCTAACTTACAGTGGGTACTCAAAATATTAGCTGAGTGAAAAGTGGCAGAGGCTGGTTATAAGAGGGGACATCATTTATTTTACCTGAAAGGCAAAATAATGCCACTGAGATTATATGCACAAGTTTTTCATATTGCATGTGAACATACATATATATGCACATATACATATGTGAAATAAAATATTAAAATAGCATGTTCTAAAGACCATTATTAAAAAAAGAAGCATTATAAGTTGTAGTAAAATTAAGTTACATGAAAAATCAGTATATTCTGGCCAAGGAGACTGTTGGAGTTGTAAAATTATTGTTAGAATTCTCCCTTATGGCAAAATTAACTACAACTACACACTGCACACACCCACAACACGCACACACACACACACACACACACCCAGAAAAAAAAAATCTAACAAATTCTGGTAGAGACATGAAAGTAAGACTAAAATCTAAGGGACAGCAACATAACGTCAATTGTTACTATAGAAAGGGTATGTGGCATCATGGCTAAAAATAGGGGCATCAACATCAAATTTGGGTTTAAACCCAGCTCTGCCATTTAGTACTGTAAGAATTCAGCAAGTTATAACTCTGAGCTTCAGTTTTCTCATCTGTAAAGTGAAGCAATAACACCTATTTTGTTGGATTATTGTTAAGGTTAAACTACAGGAGTATTTAAAATAATCCCTGACATATGTTAAATGTTCGCTAAATGAGAATGTTACTAACGTCATCATTTTCATCATTATTACCTCATACTGGTAATTTGAATAACACATTTTAATGGTCAGCTCATGGAACTAGAGATCTATTGTGTTTATGATAGTACATGAAGTATTTTTCTGTATACTTGCCATGGCCTCCTTTTTCTGCTCAAACAATAGATCATTGTAAAGTACCTGGCCAACTGGATTGATGTTATGATAACAGTTAATACCAAATGTAATAGAAATATAAAAAACAATATTAATGCTCATTAGATACAAAAAGAAAAAGTGATCTCCTCTTTCTCTCCCAAATCTCTTGGGCATTCTAGAGTCTTGGTGGAAGGAAACTAGAAAAAAAATCTTTCTGAGAATATAGGAAGGCTGGGTGGGTGAGGAAGAGTCTCGTCTGAGGCCCTGGATGTCTTCCTGTTTTCACAAAGGCATGAATTAAGGAAACAACAAATAATGGAGCAGCAAAGGAAGAGGAGTTGCTGTATTCTCTTTCTTTGATTTTTCTTTGACTTTCATTTTTTGTCTTCCTGACATACCTTCTTAGGGCTGCACTGTAGCGGCAATGCTTTTAGCACAAAATGTCCAGGTAACAAGACCATATAAATTAAGAACTGTGTTTTGGGAGCTATGATGCAGGTACTATATAGTCATAAGTCCTTAGTGGTTATGCATTTTGTAAGGATTAATAAATTCTGTGAAGCTTCATTTCTTCTTTCAACTCACACTTATCAAGGATCAATTGTATATTAGGAACTGTGCTAGAAACTAGTAATACAGACATAACACTGTCTGTTCAAGTTGTTTGCAGTCCACATCATTTCCTCTTACCCTCAAACCCTGAAAAGTGACTGCGAACAAGATTATTTTTACAAAGACAAAACTCTATCATACTTATCTGTGACCATTCTCAGCCTTTATAATGATAGGAAGTCCAAGGGAGGAAATGCCAGAAAGCTACAAAGATAAAACAGACACAGAAGAAAGAGTAAAATGGTTAGTCATTGTGGTACAAATTTTAATTTTAACCTCAATATCTTCACTGATTCTTGTAATCATTTCCAGGCAATATCTGAAAAATCTGCCTTTAGTCTTTTCACTTATAATGACTAAATCAGAAATGTAATTTACTTCAGTCTTCTTTGTGGTACATGATAAGAATTCAAGTGTTGCTTGGCTTGAGAGTCTTAAGATACATGTGCTTTTTCTTATATTGTGCCCTAATCACATATGAAAGTCATTGAGTTTCCTTACATTCGAATTTTCTCTGCCCCATCATTCGTAGTTATTTTAAATTTATTTTTCTTTGCTATATTGTTTGCATCAATCGATGCTATCTTAAATCTTTTTGGAGTCAAGGGAAAATCAATACAAATATACACCTTTGGCTTTAATACTAAATTTGTTGAGGATAACCTCCCTTTAGTATTCTTTCAGAAGCACAGCTTCTCAAAAACTTTTTTCACCAGTTATACTTAAAAGATAATGCTTGCAATAACAAATGCCAATTTTATGGGGGCTTTAATTTATTTTCTTAACAAGCCGATTTTTTTTAATAGCCCAAATGTCAGAGCCCTTTCTACCTCATTACAAATGAAATACCTATTAGAAATATTCAAGACATGGTTCCATAGTATAGCAGTTAGCAAGTCTGCTTTACATGTAACAGGTCCTGGGTTTGTACCCCAGTGGAGGAATAGTCCATGGTCTATGGCCATGCCACACTGAATAAGCCTGATGTCAAATCCTGAAAGCTAAGCAGGGTCGGGCCTGGTTAGTACTTGGATGGGAGACCACCTAGGAAGACCAGGTACTGTAGGCATAAATAATAATAATAATAAAGGAGTATTCATAAAAGTATATATCCATATGTTCCTATTTTAAAGCATTACAGTTTGTTTCTTTGATTCATTTCCTTACTTCTTGATTTGTAATCAGCAGGATGGTTAAAGTTTCAAAAAAAAAAAAACCCTCAAAGTCTTTCTTTTGAGATACATCCAGCTCATAGCATGAAATATTATAGCTGCATAAATTATTAACATCACTTTAATCCTCCATTTGAAACTGCAGCATGAACCAGACTATTTTATTGTGTAAACCACACCATGAGAGCATGTTAAGCATCATTAGATGTTGCTCAAATGCTTTCAGCACTTAGCGCAATGCTCTGAGCAGGGTTGGCTCAGTTATGCATGTTTTATTTGCTGGGTTCAGATCATTTGGGTGCATTTGACACACTAAATCATTAATAGGTGAAGTGGGGCTCATAGTTAGTGGGGCTCAAGCATTTATGGGACACCTATTATGTAAACTGATCATGTCACTCCCGTACTTAAAATTGTTCAATTATTCCCTATAGTTTTCAAGATAAAATCAAACCTCTTAATAACAGCATATGAGGCCCTACATAATCTATCAATAATGGCAGATATGTGACCTGTAGGTGCCCATTCCCCTCTTCTGCTCCCATAACAAATAGAACTAATGCATCCCATCATTCTTTCCCACAGAGACTGGACGTGGTTTCAGGATCCTTCTCAATACAACGTTCCAGGCAGCTATTACCAATAAACCAGAGCTAAAATCTATTTGTTAGTCTTGCCAATCTATCTCTCTGGTCTCCCAAAATATCACCAAATAACCATCATTTGCTTCAGCCACATAGAATGTCATATAGTTTCCTAAATATGTGAGACTTTCACACTTATGTGCTTTTCTTATGCTATTCTCTCTCTCCCAAATAATCTTCCTCCTTTTCTATGTTTAGCTAACTCCTATGAATTCTATACAATTCACATCAGGCTTCACCTCCCCAGTCTGATTCAGATGGCCTCCTTTTGTGCTCTCAAAGTAACTTGCATTTAGTATTTTATCATGCTATGATTCTTAATTTCTTATCTCTCTCCTTGACTAAAATTAAACTTTCTGAGAGCAGAGACCAGTTTTTATTTCACTTCTTATCTCAGTCTGCCAGCACAGAGCCTGGTGTGTAGTAGGTATTCAATAAATGTTCAAAAACAAATGTATTGTGTTCCAGAAACATAATAAAAGAATAATGTGTAAGAGCAGGAAACATTAATTGAACACTTACTGTATGCCAGGCCCTGTTCCAAGTACTTTATGTAGATTATCTTATTCACATCTCAAGCAACAACACTTCAAGATAGATTCTATGATTATCTTCCTTTTGATAAGTGAGAGAACGAAGACACAGAGAGGCCAGGAGACTTCACCAGGGTCACACCCAGCCAGATAGTCTGGTTCCAGAGTTCTTAACTATTATGCTCCATCTGCTAGGCCCTGCATGGACCCTGTCCTCAAGGAGATCGAAGGTTGGTAGAGGGAGACAGGTAGGTAAGTGATTAATCACAATCCAACATGGAAGAACTGTAATAGACATTTGAGCAATATAAAGGAATAGCACTGAGGAGGGAGGGATTAACATATTCAAAGGTGGAGGACAAGTGTTCAGGGAAGGTTTCTGTAAGGAAGTGGTACTGAAATTACATTTGAAAGACTAAGAAGAGCATTTGAGATGGAGATGCTAGGTAAGGAGAAGAGTACATGCAATACACAGAGGAAAGAAGCAACATGAAGTTTGGGCACAAGGACCAGCTATGTAATTTGCATAGCCCAGAGCAAAATGAAAATGCAGGGCCCCTTGTTCATAAATTATTAAGAATTTCAGCAATTAAAGCAGAGCATTAAATCAGACAGCCCTTCTAAGCACAGGGACCTGTGCAAAGGCACAGGTTGCATGTCCATAAAACCAGACCTGTTGGGCACCATAAATGCTTCTTGCTGGAACAAGAAGTACCTGGGGTAGAAATACTTTATGGGACAGGAAATGACACTTGTGAAGCCAGCAGAGGTCTGGTCACATGCCATACTAAGCAACTTGAACTTTGCCCCATCGTAGGGTTCTCAGCAGTGATGCAACCTGATTGGATAATTTGCAAAAAGATACTTCTGGGGCAGCTGTTGGAGTAGATGAAGGGTATGAGAGGGAAAGCACAGCAGCAGTAGCAATTACATGGGCCAGAGAAGCTCAAATCTTGAACTTAGCCTTTTCAGTGGGCATGTTATTTATCATAAGAAATGAATAGAAGGCACAGCTTGCAGGAGTTAACACTCAAAGTGGATAAGAAGCCTGCAAGGAAAGCGGAATGGACTAAAAGGCTCAACCAAGACTTTGGGATTCAAGAGAACATTGCACTATTTTGCTTAAGCCTGGACAGACCAATTTACAGCACTGCTTTAAAATTAATTTATGTAATTATTTAGCATCATTTATATCAGGGACACCCCTAGTCCTGGAGAAGGTCAATGCACAAATTGCAAGAAATAAAGTCCTTATTTAGACTTCCATTTCTGAAACTCCCATAAGCAAAGCAGCACATGAAGACTCTATTTGTTTCTTGATCTCATTCCAAAGAACCATGGGTTTTTGGGTCACTTGAGTTTTTCCCATGAAATAGAGAAAGAAATGATCATCAAACCCTTCTGATGTAATTACTCAATTGCCAAACCATCCCCAAGAAGCTTCTTGAGTTCTTTTTGGTTTTCTGGTGCTATTTGACTGTAATCTCTAATAAGGATAAAATTAAATAACACATTAGTGCTTTGGAAATAGAAGTTCAGTGTAAATACAGCAATATCAGTTTCATACAGGGATCGTGGGAGGCTGACAATAGTTCACACAACCAAACTACTTCTCCTTATCCTCTGATGGTATGTTCCTCCACTTAGTTTTTCATGATTTGTCACATTGGTAGAAACTCTCCTAATCATGCTCTCAGTTACTCTGGATGTGAGGGTTTTGCAAGGTGAATAGAGGACTGAAGGAGTTCACATATGTGTAAGATAGTTGTCTCAAAGCAGACCTTCAATAAAGTGAGGTTTTGGAGTAGCCTGTGTATATATCCCTTTGGGAAGGGAAATTTAACGATATTTAATACCTTTATACTCTTTACCCAATTTTCACTGATTGTTTCTGACGGTGCCTGAATGGGTTTCCCCAATTTGGGTGTAACCAGGTAGGAAGATCCTTACAAATTCCAGCCTCATAACACCAAATCATGGAAGGTCACACCCTGAGAGAGCACCAACCAGCGTTGGGAAACTCAGAATCTTCAGCCTCCAAACAGTTAGGGGACTCTACCCTTTTCTTCCCAGAAAATGCTTTTTAGGTTTCATATCCAGTGCTTACTAGTAATTTCTTCAGAAGTTTCCCCTAGCCTCCCTGACCTCCTCACTTGATCAGTTCTCCCTGTTGTAAGTTCTCTCAGCAAACTGCAATTGTTTCTTTGTAGAATTTACCACAATTATAATTGAGCAATTAACTCTGTAATTATTGTTTCAAGGGCATTTTCTTCAATAGAATGTGAAGCCCACTGAAACTCTGTCTTGTTCATCACTGTGAACCCAGATCCTGCTGCACACTTTTGCACATAGTAGGTGCTTAACAACCATATATGACTAAGTGAATGAGTGAATGCTGGACCCTTGTTAACTGATTTGGATAAATGCATATATATTTTTTTATATATAATATAGTCGACATATAATATTATACTAGTTTCAGGTATACAACATAGTGATTGGACATTTATATACCTTACATTGTGATCGCCATGATAAATCTGGTAACCATTTGTTACTGTACAAAGTTATAATATTAATGATTTTATTCCCTATGCTATTCATTATATGCCCATGACTTATCTATTTTATAACTGGAAGTTTGTATCTCTTATTCCTTTTTGCCATTTTACCCATCTCTCCCAATATTCTCCCCTCTGGCAATCATCAGTTTTTTCTCTGTGTCTATAAGTCTGTTTCTGTTTTGTTTGCTCTTTTTTAGATTTCACATATAAATGAAATCAAATGGTGTTTTGTCTTTCTTTGTCTGTCTTACCTCACTTAGCATAATACCCTTTAGTTCCATCCATGTTTTTGCAAATGACAAAATTCATTCTTTTTTATTGCTAAGTAGTATTCCATTGTACATATATAACAATAATGTATGACTAAATGAGTGGATGCTGGGCCCTTGTTAACTAACTTAAATAAACACATATATTGGTTTTTTTATTAAAGTATGGTTGACATACAACATTATATTAGTTTCAGGTATATGACATAGTGATAGGATATTTATATAGTTTACAATATGATCACCATATGTATATGTCACGTCTTCTTTATCTATTCATCTATCAATGGACACCTAGGTTGCTTCCATATCTTGGCTATTGTATATAATGCTGCAGGGAACATATGGTGCATATATCTTTTCAAATTAGTGTTTTCATTTTCTTTGGGTAAATACTCAGAAATGTGATTGCTGGTCATGTGGTAGTTCTATTTTTAATTTTTAGTGGAACTTCCCAACTGTTTTCCATTGCAGCTGCACCAAATTTATAATTCCACCAACAGTGCAAGTGGATTCTCTTGTCTTCACATATCCTCACCAACATTTATTGCTTGTTGATTTATTGATGATAGCAGTTCTGATAGGTGTGAATTACATCTCATGGTTTTAATTTGCGTTTCTCTGATAATTAGTGCCTTTGACAATTTTTTCATATATCTGTTGTCTATCTGTATGTCTCCTTTGGGGAAATGTCTATTCAGATCTTCTGCCCGTTTTTAAATTGGATTATTTGTTTTACAACGTTGAGTTGTATGAGTTCTATATATATTTTGTATATAATCCCTTATAGGACGGATCTTTTGTTTTGTTAATGGTTTCCTTTGTTGAGTAAAACCTTTTTATTTTAATGTAGTCTCATTTGTTTATTTTTGCTTTTTTGGTCATTACCTAGGAAGATAAAGCAATATATATATATATATATATATATATATATATATATATATATATATATATATATATATATATATATTGCTAAGATCAATATCAAAAAGTTTACTGTCAATGTTTCCTTCTAGAAGTTTTATAGTTTCATATCTTACATTTAAGTCTTTAATCCATTTTGATTTTTTTTGTATATGGTATAATATAGTGGTTCGGTTTTATTTTTTGCATATATCTGTCAAGTTTTGCCAACACCACTTGTTAAAGAGACTGTCCTTTCCCCATTACATGTGCTTGCCTTCTTTGTCATAAATCAATTGACCATATAATTGACAATGCATACATAGGTTTATTTCTGGGCCCTCTGTTCTGTCCCATTGATCTATAGAAACATATATTATTCATAGATATAAATGATACAGGCTAGTTTGCTTGATTCATATGTGTACTTTTCAAACAAAGGCCTAGTCTTCATATACAATAATGTTTATGATTGGTAATCAGTACAGTATACTTATTGAATAGCTTTTCTTATGGTGAGGATGAATTTGTGCTGATCTAGCCTAACTATCTTCCTTAATAATTATTGTGTCCAATGGCACAGACTTACAACTTGGTGAAACAAATGACCATCTCTCAAAGAAGGTATGTCTTCATGCGGTGGGCAAGTAAGGAGAAAAATAGTGATAAGAGAAACACCTCCCAAATTCACTGTGATGGTACCTTTAAGCTTGCCTATAAATACTAAATGTGCCTAAGAGTGGCTTCCTGAATCTACTTCCTGAGAACTCCAAGTAATGGAACCTATGACTGAGTGGTAGGGAAAGCAATTAATAGTGAGAAGCTACCATGTAGAAGACATTAATAGTGAGAAGTTACCATGTAGAAGACATTAAATCCACTGATGTTGATATTATCTTCCAACTATAGTTCTATCTGAGGTTCAGAGATCTTAAGTATACTTTCCAAAGCCACAGAGCTGGGGTCCTAAATAAAGACAATTGACAGGTAGAGAGTACAAAGAAAATACTGGAGAAGGGCAAAGAAGAAAATAATAGGATAAATAGAGAACAATAAGATGGGTCCAGCCTACAAAGGCTGAGAGCGGCCTTATTTCTTTAAGAAATTACAACTCCCACGACTAGCTCTGTGACTCATCCTATCTTCCTAATACCCATTCCATTCTTCTTAAAAGGCAAAGACTCACAGTAAGTGGGGTTTAGGAAGTAGGGAAAAGGCAGCCCTACCTTAAAGCTTTAGTTATCAGTAATTACCTTACTAGAGATGAGTTCTCAGATACCAGAAAAGGATATGAGGGTTGGTGTAAGAAAGGGAGGAGCATGGGCAACAGCAAGAAAATGTACCCAAAAGAATAGGTTGTAGACATAAAAATCCTTCCACCATCACCATTTTGCCCTACACCAGCCATTCCAAATTGCCACCTTTGCACCTCAGGCATGCAATAGACAGATTGTAGATCTGTGGCTTGATTCTACCCATCAGAGGTTTAACTTTCACCATGGTCAATCTATGAGTTTGGCTTCTTTTGCATAATGATTTAGAGAGAGAAAAAAATGAAGTGGTTTCACCATAAACCAAGTTGCTCTGGCCAGGACCTGGAGTTACTCTTGACACCTCTGCTCATGTATTCATCACAGCCAATCATCTGCCAAGGCTCAATTCCACCTCTGAATATGCCTTTTCAATTTCCCTGCTGCAATCCTCTCCAAGGCCCTCAACCAACTTTCCCTTTCTATAATAGCCTCTTGACCAGTCTAGAAAGACTACCCTTGCCTTTGTCTAAGCCATTCCCTCTCTGTCCAAGAGCCAGAAAAATGCTTTAAAAACACAAAATCGACTGTGTCCTTCCCCTGCTTAAAACCCTTCAATGGCTCTCTGTTGTCCTTGAGATAAAAATTACAAATTCATCTGACAACCAATAAGGTCCCATCTGCATCATCTAGTCCTTGACTAACTCTGCAGCCCCATCTCCTGCTTCGTCACTCTTGCTCGCTGCACTGGCTTTTCTCAATTCCTCAGGCTTACCAAGCTCCTTCCTCTTTAATCCCTTACAAGTGCCATTCAGTCTGCCTCTAAAAACAGTTAGTATAAGTCTTCCTGACAAGATACATTGTAAGCTCCATGAGGGTAGAGGCCATGTCTATCATTTTTAGGGACCATTGTCTACCAGTCTACCTCCAGGGTTTAGCATATGGTAACAGGTAAATAAGTATTTGTTGGAAGAGTGAATAAATCTTTGTTGGCTGAGTAACTGAATAATGGTATCAATTTATTCAGTCCACAAATATTTTTTGTTAGTACCTTTGCCAGGTAATGTGTAAGGCATTGTGGATACAGTGAACAAAATAAACACAATTCCTGATCTGTTAGAGTTTATAGTCTAGTAGACTTTCCCCGTTTTTCTACTAAAATGAAATTATGGATTCAAGATCTTATAAAACCTTTCATGATTATCTTGTTCTTCTCTGAGTTTTCTTGAGCTACATGATTTAGCTCTTAAATTCTCTCTCCTAAGCTCTCTCTATTATTTTTCTCATCTCCTCACTGACAAGGTAAGATGCATGAAGGCAGGGAAATTTTTCAACTTTTTTCTTTTGGTTTCTGTCTCAGTATACACAGAAGTTGCTTTAAAAAAAAAAAACAGTGTCTAAATTTTTTTAATTTAAAAAGTAATATATTCATCTATGATGATAGAAATCAGAATAGTGGTTTCTTATTGGGTGTGAGGACTTACTGGAAAGGGGCAATGAAAATGTTATATATCTGACTAGGGTTATATCATTATTGTGGTTATATCTTGATTGGACTTTACATTTTGATCAGGTTACATGAGTGTATAGATTTGTCAAAACTCATCAAATTGTACACTTATGATCTGTGTCTTTCAATAAAGGTAAATTTTACCTCTATTAAAAATACTACTTAAAGAGGAACACATGCTTATTATACAAAACATTATCAAATAAAAATAATCCCAAATAAGAAAATCTAAATAATCTGCAATTCCATCATTCAGAGAGGAACTTTATTTTCATTGTGTTCTTTGTCCTTCCAAATTACTTCATTTTTTATACATAAACACACAATATGGATTCAAACAGAATGTAGTACCTCATAATTTGCTTTTTTTGATAAACAGTATACTAAGAGCATACATAAAAAGCTTTTTTATAATTACTTCTTAAAGAGATTAATTTGCTAAACTAAGTAAATTCAGGATCCTAAATTTGTTCAAAATTTTTAGAGCCTGTGATATTTCATCATCATTACCATCAACACTTATTGAATGTGAAATGTCATCTCTAAAGAGGTTTCATGACCAAAAATAATCTTCAGACTGCTGTGCTAAGATTGCTAAATCTTAACTACTGAACAATCACCAAAAGTAAATCTTTAAGCTGGTACCAGATTTACGATCAGCTTTAACTAAGAACATTCTAGTGACTAAGTACATTAAACATCACCTCAGAATTCATTCTTCTGTCCTCCACAGATTATTAAGCTGTTATAAAATCCAATTTATGGCAAGTAACCCTTATATTTATTGTTTAATTCATGTAGATTCTAATTCAATACAGGACCCATATAATTGTATGGCTAGACTATGGTGATCTACAGCTCCATAAAATTTACCACAGCATAAGATCAGACAGGCAAATCTCATATTTTTATCAGAAATTCAAACCACATCAAACTTAAGACATAATATTTGAAGGCAACAAAGCCACAGCCCACCTCTAACACTTCCTAAAAATCTATTGCTAAATCTAGTTCACCAAGAAGACATGTGGGTAAATATTCTAGTGGGTCCTTTGTTAGTTTCCTGATGGTAGTACATAGATTCAGACAGAAGGAGAATTATTTGAAACTACCCAGAAAATTAGAACAGTAAGGACTAGAAGCAAAGATCGGTGAGAAAGAGAAATGTCTTTAGCTTTACACTTTTGGCAAGTGATAAAAGGCAGCTTTAGTGACAGCAGCCAGATGGAGATCAAATGACAACTGTGAGTTCATATTGGTCTCCAGCATTCTGGCAAGCACAGGGGCAGGAAGGGAAGTGGGAAGGATCAGCTTTACTGGTACTACAAGCCAATCTGGTGCACATCAGCGTTATCTGACGTCAGCTAAAACCAGTTCTGAGGCATTACATCGGGACCAGCTGCTAGATACTGAAAGCACCCTGGCCTGCCTCTGTGTACTCCCCAAGCTCCGGCCCATAACATTTACAGGATACTACCAGTTAATTTATGTTCCCTGCAGCAGGGAGGGCCCAGATGTTGAGGCTGCAGTTGCTGATTTGAAATGAGTTCACAAATACAGGAAGCTCTCAGAGGATAAAAGAAATGTAAGATTATTCTACAGTTTGAGCAACTCATTGTTCTGTATTAAACACACACAAGAGAAGGGTTTGAAAAACATCAGGTCCTTTCCTTAGCACACAGAAGTACATCATTCAGGCTATCAAAACAACATAAAGATATAAAATGCACAAATGGAGAAAACTTGGTACATCTATAGTTAGAAAGGAAACACATATACTGGAGTCTTCTGTGGCTGTATTAAAATTCAGTAGAATTTTTCGCATCATTAGATGAGACAGAGAAGTCCAGTACTTTACCATTAGTGATGATGACGCAAATGTCAGAGAAAATAGAAACACAGCATTTTACTTAGATGAAGAAATTAAAAATGAAGAAAATCAGAGTGGGAACTGAAAAATGAGTGCCATATAATCAACACATACGGCATTTTGTGCGCTGTGCACTGTAAGAGCTGTATGTGTATTGTTATTTAATTATCATAATAAACTTATGAGGTAGGTATTACTATTACTCAGGAAAGAGACAAAAGAAGTTAGGGTGCCCAAGCCTGAATCCAGAGTCTGCATTCTGAATACCTTGCTCTGATACTGTGTGATACTTTCTCTAACTGTTTTAAGGAAGAATACCCATGCTTAAGACAGTGAGATCTGGAGTCTCACAGATGTGCATTCTGGCTCTGCCACTTAAATAGGGGTCCTTTGACCTAGTGACTAGCTTAACCTTTCCAATAAGTCACAGTTTCTTCAGCAGGAAAATGAAAATAGCGTTATTGACCTCAAAAATGGGGTCTACCTATAATAAGAATTTATCATTGTGCCAAGCATATGATAAGCATGTAACATATTAGCTGTTTTCATGAATAAATCTCAATCCAGTTACAAATGTTTTTGAAACATCCCTGGAAGCCAACTCACTGCTGCATACAGATTTGAGAAGAAATTCTTCTAAAGGTGCAGATAGGTTGAAATTTTGACATATTAGATTTTTAGAAACTATGTTAATAAATGTTTTAAGTTAAAAGGAAGGTTTTTTATTAATAAAAACTTAGAAAAGAATGAAGGAAAACATTCAGTTCATGGATGACAAGAAGTAACCCAAGAAAAAGCAAATTGCAGAGTGATGCCAAAGCCCTGCATTTAAGGGCTCCTCACAGCTAGAACCAAAGAAATTCAGGTTTACATTGTGGTTGGATTTAAGGCAAGTATAGCTTCAGGATCACAGATGGACTTGTTTTGATAGTTTATGTAAAAGATTTGAACCCAAACTTATAAAATGGAGTCAAGGGTCCAGTTGCCAGGGATAATGAAAGACACGCCAAATTAACCAAACTTAATTCAGATGGTCATTAAACAATGACTCCACCTGGTTTTCAGTCGTTTTACCATCTGCTGTAGCTGTTTCTTCTCAGATGGGAGAGTTTCCACTAGCTCCCAGGTGCGACCTGTTTATTAAGACACAGTGCCAAATCATACTCCATAGCATTTGGTAACCAGGCAATATATTACGGTTAATAAGGCAAGTTGTAACACAATCCCGACTAACCTACTGATGGATAGAAAATTTTGGAAATTGTTATCAAAGCAGAAAAATATGAATGTGTTTTTAATTCTTTTGGCAAATTATCTGGTCATTAAAATTTTAAGGCCCTGAAAAATCACTTTTTTTGTGTGGTAAAGTAAGATATTAGAAATTTTTTGATGGCTGCTGAAAATTATGGAATAACTATTAGAATAACAAAATTAATTACAAAAAATATTAGAGCTAGAAGGCGCTTATAGAACAAACTTTTCAGTTTCCAGCTATGACCAATGTGTATATCTCAAAGGCCGTGGGTATAGTTGGGGGGCGGGGGGATAAGAGAAGGCCTAAACCTACAGACCTCTGTCTGTCAGCCCCACTTCCATTTGGCTACTTCTGCCAGAGTACTTTCGCTTTTATCTATCTATATGTGGGGATTATGGCTACTATTTCTTTTGAGGAAAGGGTTCTCTTCCAAAACAATTTTTCAAAAATATTTTACAAATGGGGAAACTGAGGTATGGAGAGGGTAAACAACCTGCCTAAGATTATGTATCATTCAAGCTACATTCTTGGAAGGACATCAAATTAGATTTATTATGTCTGCTGTGCATGCAAAGTAGCCACATAGATCTTTACATTATCATTTCAAAATGTCCCTAAAAGACAGGCATAAAATATAAACAATCAAACAAGTCTATAAATAGGACTTGTTGTGTTGATGGTGATGTTTCCTTAAGTAAGGAGGGACAGCTTGACAAGGGTGACGTTCCAGCTGAGAAAGCAAAATCTGTGACACATTTCTGCTTAGTGGCCAGTGATACTAATGTGCCCTCCCCATCCTATATCTTAAGGGGATGAGCTAGAACATATGGCAAAAATCCTTATAGGTCAACAAGAGAATGTTAAACACAATCCATCACTTTGCCACAAACTGATATGGTCCATGAAGCACGGGAGTAAAGTGTTCATAATGGACAGTCAGATAACAGTCTGCTCACTGCATTCTTTGGTTACTATAAATGAAGCTATTTTGGATCTTTACAATATAAAGTCAAACAGTAGCCAGACAGAGTACTGTCAGAGTCTCCAAGACCAGCGATCCAGAAATGGACAGTTCAAAAGACCATGTCCTAGACCCTTTTCGAAAGATCACAGTCTTATAGGGTTTAATAATAAATTATCTTGTTTTAATACTTAATATCTTCCAGACTTTGAGACTGATGTTTCATGGCCAAAATAAAGGGGGATCAAAGAGAAATATAAGAATGCATATTATTCACAGGACAGATCTTACATGCAATTTTCAAGCATAAGGTCAACTGGCAGAAATTGCCAGTAACTAGAGATTAAATGCTTACAAGCACTAAAGCCAATGAAAGAAATAAAAATTCAAATAGTAGTAAAAAAAATGCTCTTATTTTCTTTTACTCATGATTTCTTTTTTTCTAGTCTCCTAAATATTGCTCAATTTCTTTTATTTCATCCTTGTGTTTCTTGTATGTTGCTTCTGTAATAACAACAAAATATACCCTTTTTGCTCTTTTAAATCTCCCACTTCAGCTCCTAAAAAAAGATGTTTTAAAAATTGTTGTGGTGGGGGTGGATAGGTGTATGAAGAAGAATTTAAAATGCTGATAAAGGTGCACGACTCTCTGTAATTAAAAAAAATACAACCAACAAAAGTAAGATTCAGTCAAGGCAGCTTCCTTTCTAATACATGAAAACCCAGAAAATTTATAGCTTTATGTTTTAGTTCATTAATTATGCCTTTAAATCTGAATAACTTATTTATTCAATAATATCTGATTCAACAAATATTTATTGAGGGTCCTCTCTGTACAAGGCACTGTTCTAATCACTTGGGGTGAACCAGTGAACAAATAAAATCCTACTCCATAAAACTTATACTTGGGGAATATAGTGGGCAGGAGAGGGGAGCCAGGTAATAAATTTATATATATATGTAAAATATTTATGTCAGAAAGTGATCAGTACTATAATTTTTTTTCTAAGAGAGACAACAAGATTTAGGGGATCAGTAATGGCAGGAGCAGAGGTATTACAACTTAAGTAGAGCGAGCAGGGTAGACTTCATTAAGAATGAAACTTGAAGGAAGCAATGTAGTTATCAGGAGAAAGAATTTTCTGGGCATGTAGCCAGTACAAAGGCCCTGAGGCAAAAGGAAGACCAGTGTAGCTAGAGAGGAATGAGCATGGGGGAGAGTAAGAAAAGGTGAGATTGAAGTAGGAGCCTATACATTTTTTAATGACAGTTTTATTGAGGTATAATTTGTATCCCATGCAACTCACCCTACATATACTATTAAGTAGTTTTTAATATATTAATAGAATTGTGCAATTATCACCACCATCATTATTAGAATGCCTTCATCATGGTGAACAGATTTTTTTGTAGGGTCTCCTAAACCATACTAAGGACTTTGGTTTTTACTCTTATATATTAAAAAGGGAGATATCTTGATTGAATCCTACTGTTGTTGATTGTATTTTTAGATAAGTTTGAAAAGTTTGGATCAGAGAAATGACTGTGACTTGACTTGGTATTTATAGAACCACTTTGGCTTTTGAGGAGAGTAGAGGAAGGGCAAAAGCAGAGGGAAAGAAATCAAGTGCTGCAGTAATCCAGGTGGAGACGATAGTGGCGGTGGCAATAGCAGTCCTGAGAAATGATTGGTTCTACATTTTCAAGTAAGCTGATAGGATTTGTTGATAGACTGAATGTGAGCTGTGAAGGAAAGAGGTCAAGGGTGATATCATGGTTTGGGGCTGAGCAATGGGAATAGAGTTGTCACTGGCCTCCAGGAGGACAATTAAGAGTCAACTTTTGTCAATTATTGAGATGTTTATTTATATTGAGACAGAGATGATGAGTATGCTTGAGCTTCAGAAGAGATGAGTGATGAGATTATATTTGGGAGTCACCAGCATATAAATATTCAAGGCCATGAGACTGGATGAGGTCACCAAGACAGTCAGTGTAGATAGAGAAGAGGTCCAAGGATTGAGCTGTTAAGAATTAGAAAGAAGAAAATTTTGTAATGAAGTAGATGGGTGAAAAGAATCATCTCTTCTATTTCAGAGACAGAAATTTAAAAAACCCATTTAGGATACCAGAACAAACTACCAATGGCCAATTACTAACTCAGATCACCTATGATTAGCTCACCAAGTAGAGACATTCACAGAAAGAAAATTCCTCCTATAATAGAAACCTTCTGACACACACTAAACTTCATGGGGAGGTGGGAAGGAAATTGGGTGAGGGCATCCTTGAAACATGTTCTAGTGAGTCTCTTCATTTGATACCTCCACTGGTTGGCCCCTGTATGGCTTATGAAATGTGAACTACTAATGGCAACACAAGGTGGTTAGCCTAAAGCTTGAAGCAACACCATGGCTCCACTGCCATGAATACTAATAGCTGAAGAAAATTTCTATAGGGTAAGGATTTATTGAACATAGGTGGAATTAAGGGGATTGTATTAGGTTTTGATATTTCATAAAAAATTATCACAGACTTAGTGGTTTAAAACAACACTCATTTATTATCTCACAGTTTCTGCAGGTCAGAAGTCCAGGCACGCCTTAGCTTGATGGGTTCTCTTCTCAGGGTCTCAAAAGGCTAAAATCAGTGTTGTCCAAGCTCATCAGAAGCCTTCACTAGGGAAGGATCTATTTCTAATCTCCTTCATGTTGGCAAAATTCATTTCCTTGCAGATACATAATTCACAGAAGTTTGCTTCTTCAAAGTCAGCAATGGAAAGAAAGAGTCTCCCATGCTTCCAGCCTCTCCTCAGAGATGGCCTAGGCTCTCTTCTAAAGGGCTCAACTTATTAGGTCAGGCCTACTCAGCATAATCTCCCTCCTGATTAATTCAAAATCAACTGATTAGGAACCTTAATTACATCTGTAAAATCCCTTCACCTCTGCCATAGAATGTAATATAACTGTGGAATTGATAGCCCAACATAATTGCCATATTCTATTGGTTAGAAGCAGGCATGGGTTCTGCCACACACAAGGGAAGAGGATTATATAAGCTTAACATCAGAGGTTAGAGATCATTGAGGCCGCCTTAGAATTTGCCTACCATAGTAATGGTACAAGTAAACATTTATGTTAAATTCAAATAGAAATATTCATCCTAAGAAATGACGCTTTTTTTAAGTGACAATAAATCTTGTTCGAATGATCTTTCTGCAGAAAAAAAGGACAATTCAGAGCCTGCTTTTAGAAACTAATTTCACCAGATTTACTGAAAAAATACATCAGGAATCTTTTGTGACCTTTAATAACAAAATATAATATAATAAACTTTTAAGTAGGTAGTAGATACATCTGTCATAGTCTAATTTCCAAATATAACCATTTGCATCCTTACAACTATGACTATAAGGGTCATTCCAGTCCTGTTGTAATTGAAATACTTGGAGCTACCTGGGGTAGTTTAAAAAACAATTTTACATATCAGAGTGTATATATATTTCTATATCGATCTAGGGAAATCCCTCTGATTTATCATTGGATACCTTCCTCCAGGACCAACAAGCATTTATAAAATATATCATCTCTGATCATCCTAATATAACTGTAGCTAAATGCAGCTTCTACTCCCAGCTAGGAGGACCAACTCTGCAGATAATCAGAGACTCGGCATATATACTATCTGTATACTATCTGAGTCAGAAAGTATACAAACGAATATTGTTGAATACTGGAAGACTAGTCTTATCTCACAGAGACTACCACCATACTTGAACAAATCACTTTTCCATGAGGCCAAATATAGCATGCAGTATAGTTTTTGAGTGAGGGGCTAGGCCTATATTAAAAAGTAACCATTCTATGTCACATTTTTACTGCATATAGTTGACTTGGATGGGGCATTAGTAGGGCTGTGGTTCATTTGAATCGCTATAAACAATACATGGAGTTCTACTGTCCTACAGTTTCTGTTCAGATGACTAAAGTCATGGGACTTTCAGCATAGCTAGCTGATGACAGTGCATACTATTTTGTCCCAAAATCTAGTTCAAGCATGGACATACTAATTAGACGGTAAGCTCTTTAAAGGCAAAGGATCAGGAATTGTACAGTTCCTGGTATATATAGTAGGACATCAGAGAAGTTGCTTTGGACTACAGTTAAATGTGGAATATCCTGGAATTTATGCAACATACAGGAATGCAGGATTCTGAAGTCTTTTTGTTTAACTCTCAGATTCTATTCAACTCAATAAACATCGACTGTGCTTCCACTAAAAGCAGAAATTGTGCTAGGAAGGTATTGAGAACACCCAGTTGATGAAGTCACAGTCCTTGCTGTCAAACTCACACGATTTCCTAATTCGTTGTCAGCTTGCTGGGATCACACTTTCTTCTAAAGAACCTCTAAGAAATGCCTTGTGGATAGAACCTTGGAGTTTCATAGAACACAGTTCAACAATCTCTAAATTATGACTCAGGGCAGGCTGTGTAATTCAGGTTTTGTTTGCAAAACTGAAAGTGCTTCAGCACTTACCTAAGTTTCAAGTTTAAGGAATCTTTTAAACAAAGACACTACATGTTAGGATTTAAGGTACAAATACATAAGCACCCTTAGATAAATTATGCATTAATCACCACCATTCCTTTACTCAAACATTATACCTTGCTGACGACGCAGTTAGAGATTAAGTGCAAATGGTAGCTCACATAAATAAGCCAGAAAATCAACCTACCACTTTTCTTTTCCACTAAATTAAGATCAAGAGAGCTAGAAAATATTTTGTCTAGAATGATACAAACATACGGGTGCAAAAACTCCCATGTACCTTTGCAAAAAATTTCTTCTTTGACCTTTGACAATACAATGACCTTGATAATGCAAGCACTATTTTAAATGCAAGCATATGGAGGGTATTTTCACCACTTTGGGTGACTTCAGTAGGTTTAAACATATTTTTGCATCTATTGCATAGACTCACAAAACAAAGAACTTTCAATCTATTTAGTGAAAGTCTGTACATTAAAGTTTGCTTTTCAAAAATGTGTCACTACTGCTTGCTTTCCACCCACAGGTTGTGATTACCTCAAAGGAGAAATTTTAGCATATGACTAAAAGGTCCTATAGCTGCAGTTTCATGATTCAGCACCGAACATCAATAATTCACAGTGAGATCACAGGCTCTCTGTGGAAGGTAGTGACATACTTGCCTTATGAAAGGAAGCTTAGGGCATATTGAGAGCATTTTGTATTTAGACTTGTGGCTTGAGTGGGTGTCAGACATTTGTCTCTTGTGAGGGTGCAGAAGGATCCTCTCTGGGAAAGGTGAATTTGGGTTATAAAGCTAGAAAACATACATGTGGTAACCAGTTCCTCCTGAGCATAGTTTTCCAGAGTTACCCTGGGCAGGTGGGAAGCCTTTCTGTTTTCTGTGGAAAAGATTCCAACTTGGTTCCCTGCCACGACCAACACAAATGTGTTGATTTTTCTTTTTTGAGCTTCCAACCCTTTGCAACCTTCCAAAAATAAATTAGCCAGCCATCAGGGCACCGAATAATACTACTAATAAGCAGCTTTGCCTAGACTTACATAAAACAACACTTCTGAGGTAAACTTTGCCCCAGAGGTCTGGACACACTCTTTTATGCAACCTGCTTACTAAAATTACTAGACTTGGGTGCATTAACCCGAAAATAGATTTTAATAGCAACCCCTAAAAAACAAAAGACATGGAACCACAATAATAAAAAAAAATGTGCACCAACTAAAAAACACTTGGCAGCCTGCTCCAGCCCAAACTGAAGACATCCCTCCTCCTTTTTCCTTACCACTGCAAAGAGCTCCAGTCCTGCGGACCCCGCCAACAGGATTAGAGAGAGCCCCCTTGAGACCCTGCCTTCCCCTCTCCCTGCCCGCCCCTGCCCCCTAAGCTCGCCTTCAACGTAACTCCTCCCCTTCCGCTCCTCTCAGCCTTGTCCACGAGCCGGGTCAAATTGTTGGAGCAGGCTGATTTGCATAGCCAATGGCTGCACGTATGCAAATGAAGCGGGAGGTGGTTGGCTGGGGGTTTGGCAGGATAACTCCCACGAGCTGGGCCTTTGTCCTTCAGTGGCTGTGAGGCAGCTGCGGTCTTGGTGTCGCTGCTCTGGGCGAGGCGAGCGGCTGAGAGCGGGCGAGGGAACCGGGCGGCAGGGGCGGACCGCGCGGCGGCGGGCGCGGCGGCGGCGGCGGCGGCGGCGGCGGGCGCAAGAGAAGCCTGTGAAGGAGTTCAGAGAGCAGGCCGCCCGCGTGTTCACAGTGCAGGAGCAGCCACCACGCCGCTCTCTCTCTGTAGGGGACCTGCAGTTGCAATATGACTTTGGAGGAATTCTCGGCTGGAGAGCAAAAGACCGAAAGGTAAGGTGGCTGCGCCCACCCCAGGGCAGCCAGGCTGTGGAAGGTCTGCAGGGCAGCGAACGGGTAAAAGTTTTCAGAGGGCATCTCCCGCCTTTCTCCCTCGGGGCCCCTCCAAGGGGCTCCGGGAGACGGAAAAAGCGTGCCCCCCCACCCGGCCAAGCCCCTCCGGGCTCTTGCAAAGGGCAGAAGCGACCCTTCCTGGTCGTGCGGCTCCTGCGGCTGGCAGCCTGTAGCTGCGCCCAGCGCCAGGGACTGGCGGTGCGCTCGGGGGAAGGTGGCGGGTGGCATTCTCGGGAATTCTCAGAGGACTCCTGGCCTCGGGGTCAAAGGGGCTGACGGGGCCGGGGGAGCCCCGGCTTTGCAGAAAGCTGAAGTGCACTCTAAGGGAGGGAGTCCCGGTGCAGGGCGAGGGCGAGGGGGCGTCGATGGCCCTGAGCGACCCAGGCTGACGGAACCCCTCGCTCTGTCCGGCATGTAGGATGGATAAGGTGGGGGATGCCCTCGAGGAAGTGCTAAGCAAAGCCCTGAGTCAGCGCACCATCACGGTCGGGGTGTATGAGGCGGCCAAGCTGCTCAATGTGTAAGTGGGGCCCTCGCGTGTCCCTCGCGTCACCCCTTCCCACCTCGACCCGGGAGGTCGCCCAGGCGGGGCACCCTTCGAGCTGCAGCGCCGCTTCCTGCCACTTTACATCTGCCGGCGGCTGCCTGCCCCAGGGGGATCCAGCGGGTCGCGCCCCCGGGGACCCGGGCGGGTGTCACTGGCGCCTGCGCCGGCCAGCGGTGCCTCGGCGCTCACTCGCTTCGCCGGCATCCCGCAGTGACCCGGATAATGTAGTGCTGTGCCTGCTGGCCGCGGACGAGGACGACGACAGGGATGTGGCTCTGCAGATCCACTTCACCCTGATCCAGGCGTTCTGCTGTGAGAACGACATCAACATCCTGCGCGTCAGCAACCCGGGCCGGCTGGCGGAGCTCCTGCTCCTAGAGACCGACGCGAGCCCCGCGGCGAGCGAGGGGGCAGAGCAGCCTCCAGACCTACACTGCGTGTTGGTGACGGTAAGGGAGAATGGAACTGCGGTCCCATCAGGGTTAGAGTCCTGGAAGGAAGTGAGCCAGGGCTGAGTCGCCTGACTGCAGTCCGGAATAGGTGGAGGTCAAGAGCGTGGCTGCCTTTGCTCCATTAAAGAGTGTGGCTGGACTTTCAGCCGAGATGTGTTAGTTTCATCATCAGGATTTTCTCTGGTACAGAACATGTCTAAGCACGTTGGAGGCTGCCAGCAGCGGAAGAGATCCTTGTGAGTCAGCACTGTCAGCCCAACTACTCCCTACCTACATCTGTACTACCTCCCGTGACTAATTCCTTTAACAGGGCAGATTAGATAAAGCCAAATAAATTCCTGGCTCACCCTCATTAAGGAGTCAGCTTCATTTCTGCCAGTCAAAGCTAAAAATAGAAATGGTGTAGGAGACAGACCTCATTAATTCCCTAGAAATACATTAAGAGAGGATAGAGTGGAAATTTTTTCTTTGCAATCTTGCCCTTTTTTTTTTTAGTGGAATTTTTTTTTTTCCTGATTAAAAACCTTTGGTAGGTAAATAACTTGTGGTTGCAGAGGCAAATTTAATAGCTTTGTCTTTTACATTTTACCACCTATTGGCTGGTTTATTTAAGTGGCAGCCTACACCTGAAAAATACTTACTTTGTTTTTTTGAGAGAATAACAGGTGGCCATTCTAGTTAACTGCTATGCAGCCCTTATTGTACGCACAGCATGAAAATATTTCTCAACGCTGTTTCACTCAGGTCTTTGCCGCAGTACAAGTTTGGTAGGACAAATCTGTGAACGATTCTCTTATGCAAAATTGAATATTGTCATGCAAACATATGTATTTGGATTAGTGGATTTCATGAATTTAGACTTTGCAGAGTATAGTATAGAATTACCCATAATGATTTTATAGGAAACCAAACTACCTAGAAGAAATTTTATTTTTTATAGTTGTAACTGGTCTCCGTGTCACACAGACAAAGTATAGAATGTTCAAGTGTCCCTCAAAAGTAGGGTAATTATTAGCAAATGCTGATTTTTTTAAATATAATTGTTTTTCTAAATTTATTTCTAGAATCCACATTCATCACAATGGAAGGATCCCGCCTTAAGTCAACTTATTTGTTTTTGCCGGGAAAGTCGCTACATGGATCAGTGGGTTCCAGTGATTAATCTCCCTGAACGGTGATGGCATCTGAATGAAAATAACTGAACCAAATTGCACTGAAGTTTTGAAATACCTTTGTAGTTACTCAAGCAGTTACTCCCTACACTGATGCAAGGATTACAGAAACTGATGTCAAGGGGCTGAGTTCAACTACATGCTCTGGGGGCCCGGAGATAGATGACTTTGCAGGTGGAGAGAGGTGAAAATGAAGAAGGAAACTGTGTTGAAACAGAAATACAAGTCAAAAGGAACAAAAATTACAAAGAACCACGCAGGAAGGAAAACAAACTATTAATTTAGGATGGTTGAGTTACATTTAATTAAACCAAATATGCTTTGTTAAGTTTAAATATGCAGCAGTAGTTTGGGATTTTGGTTTATACGCCCTCAAGTAAAAGAAAACAAAGGGTTAATCATATTTTAAAACCATATTTTATTGTATTTTGATGAGATATTAAATTCTCAAAGTTTTATTATAAATTGTACTAAGTTATTTTATGACATGAAAAGTTATTTATGCTATAAATTTTTTGAAACAATACCTACAATAAACTGGTATGGAATAATTGCATCTTTTCTAAATGTGTGCTTTCGTTTCTTTTACCTTGGACTTTATTTTTAAAAAGTTTTTTTAACATGGAAAAATTAAAACTTCTGAAATCATTTATAGTATGTGTGTGTACATGTGCATGTATAAATGTTTTTTCTACTTTTAAACGTTTGGGCTGGACATGCATAATTTTATTTTTTACTCTTTATTTAACAGACATTTTACTGATGACCTATTCTAAACTATGTCCGAAGTCAAAAACAAAGGTGATTTAAGAGGAGTTGAGTTGCAGTTGAGGAAAAGAAGTATTAGAGATTGAACTTTGCAAATCTGAATAATTAGTTCAAAGATTTTAGTGCTACGATAAGATTATATGCAAAGTGCCAAGAAAAAAAACAGGAGAGAGTAACCAAAGTTACCTGCAAGACAAATGAAGTTTTTACTGGCCAAGGTCACTTTAGGTGGGTCTTAAAACATGAGTTTCATTTAACCAGCTAGAGACAGGAAAAGGACATTGTCAGCAGAGACACTGTGCAAATGTGTGGAGGCCTGAAAAACCAAAACCTGTCCAGAACAAAGGGTGATTTCTGCATGTGCTTCTTGTGAAGAAAGATAGGGAGAGAAGGTTGAAAAGGTGGGTGGGGATTAGACCTGACTATGAAGGGCATTCTGTGTCACCCTTAGGCATTTGGGCTTCTTGTAAAGTTCAGCAGTCAGTACTGGCCTTCATGCAGGGAGTGACGTGATCAGTGTTCTAGGAAGATAACGCTGGGCACTGTTAAAGACAAGTTACTGGATCAGAGCCTTAGGTAAGGAGGCCAACTAGGAAGTGACATGACAGTCCCGGGCTGTGCATCTTACAGAACCATACTTGGGATCAAACAGGAAAGCATTCTGGCAAAGATTTTTGGTGTCTTTATTCTCTTTTTAGAGCTGTGTGCCTTACAGCTGAATGATTCTGCTACGGTTCTGAGGGGTCTGGTTAAATTATATCAGATGGGAGAGACGGAAGAAAAGAGCAAAAGAAATAAAAGCCTTCAGCAGGACAATCATCTTTTCATTGGAACGGTCACTTGATAACTGGAACAATCTCATGTAAATTTAGCCAAAGAAAGCAAAAATGCTTACTAAGACAAACCTAACCTAGCTTTAGTCCACAGGATTTTTGCCAGCTCCTCAAACCATACCCTCCCATGGCTCCCCTGCCATCTGTCTTTCATCCTTGTCATGCCTGCATGCAATCAGGAAAATGTAGAAATCAGAAGAGAGAAAAAAACTAACCAAAAGCTCCAAGATTCTGCATATTTTATGAATAACAAGCCCATGAGCCCTTCACCTTGCAATTAAGTTTCTGATTTTCCACATCTGTGAAAAATGTGAGTTTTAGGCAATTTAGGCTTGTATTTTATGTAAGCCAGTATGCAATCTAAAATATAACGATATTTAATATTTGTTTCTTATATTACCAAAAGATTGAGAGTAATAAGTTTTAAAAAGTAGATTTTTTTTTTTTTACTTTCTCACTAAAGTGAGGCTTTTTCATTTTTTCCCACAATTATTTAATTAAAACCCTCCTGCAAAGATGAGTGAATTAAACTAAGAAAGCAGAAGTGAGAGAAGCAGCATTGCTTGGTGGATTAGCCAATATCAGTCTCTTCGCATCTGGTTTTCCTCATGGCATGTAACAGGTTCTCAATATAGTGTGACTATTAGTAAAATCCAGGTGAACTGGGAACAGGGAAACTTTTACTGCACCAGAGAAGTGTCTGTTGCTTATCTAAATATATTTTAAGAATGGAGTTTCAAATCTCTATTCTAAATCATAGTGCCTAGAGATATGAAATGCTAGTATTCATTCAGGTTTTTTTCTTGCAGTAAAATCAACAATTAATGCAATGCTGTTATTTTAGTTTTTGTTCTAAGTTTTAACTTGTTATTCTTTTCTGATTGAACATAAGATAAAATTAATATGGCATTGAAAAAATTCAATCATGAAACACAAGCTAATTGTTACCTGGATGGCTTCTATCTCTAATGATGCTAATATTCTTCAATTGTTGCTTTAAATGCCATTAAACCAACTTATTGAAAGTTGGTGAAAATGTTACAACAGGAACAAAAATCCCCTCATCTAAGATGTGTTGGAAAATACCTACTTTTTCCACTGGCAACTTCACTTCAGTGTCATAAATAGCATTGCCTCCTCTTTCTACAATTAACCAAGGCCCTCAGGAAGTTAAGCTTCTATATGAAAAGGACTCATGAAGGTAACTAATCTATAATAAACATATCTTATTTCCCAGCTAAAGAAAAAAGATCACTTCTAGGAAAACTTTTATACTGTCAGTTGGAAGCATTCCCAAAGCATGTTTTGAGATACCTTACTTTTGTGAAATCACTGTCCTCAATTTTCAACTATATGGGTTAAATTTTATTCCTTGAAATGTGGTAAAAGGCTTCAAGCAGTGACAAGTATTTCCTTCAAATGAATAACACTTTGAATGTCATGATTTAATACCAGGCCAGTGTCCCTCAAAGCAAGTTGAATCTTTTTTCTTTCTAACAATCCTTAGGAAAACATTAGAAACTCTGTGAAAAGGTTATATTCAGGAAGACCACAAGAAATAAATATTTAGTTAGTGCTTCCTAATGGGCAAGGGACTATGCTAGTTAAAGTCTACAAAAAGTCAGACACATACTCTGGCCTCAAGGAGTTCACAGTCTAGTGAAGCGATGAGACACGTACATTGATAGATATAATCCAAAGCAAAAAAGTACTCAGTACATAGAAGAATGGCCATGAGAGTTCAAAGAGTAGAAATCTCTGGAGGGCATATGAGGATGAAATGGGGGAAAAGGTCATAAGCTCTTTGATCAGAAGATAGCGTTGTGATTTGCGAATGGCACAAATTACAGATGCTCCTTGATGGGGTTATGTGTAGATAAACCCATCATAAATCAAAAATGCATTTAATACTACAATGTGGAGTTTCAGTTGTTTACACTCGTGATCAAGTGGTTGGTTGACCCGGAGCTGTGGCCGCTGCCACTGCCCAGCATCACGAGACAGTATCACAAATGACTAGCCCAGGAAAAGATGAAAATTCTAAATTCAAAATACAGTTTCTACCGAATGAGTATTGTTTTTGTACCATCATAAAGTTAAAATATTGTAAGTCAAATTAGTGTAAGTTGGGGACCACCTGTACTTAATGATAATTCTGCTAGGTCCTTCAGAGAAGGCACATATGTAGTCTATAGGAACGCTTGTCCTTAAGTTTATAATCAAATGAGATCAAGATCAGCACATTCATTCCTTTAACATTGTTTATTAAAAGCCCACACATACCTGGCACTGTGTTAGGTACCGGAACTACAAAAGTGAAAATGAAAGGTCTTTGTGCACAATTTAGTGGAGATGCCTGACACCTGCAGTACTGGGTGATAAGTAATGATGGGATGTATTCAAGGCCTAAGTGTTCCTAGGGACGGGGAAGCTTTGCCAGATCCAGAGATCTGCCAGGGGACTTTGAAGAGCATTTGTTTCAGAAGAGAGAATTGCATACCCTGCGGAGGGTATGAATTCATCACTTGTTTGGGTCTAGCTTCTGCAGGCAACAGACACTTACATTGGCTGCATGCCAAGCACTGTTCTAAGCACTTCACGTATAGTAACTTATCAGCACTCGCAATGACCCTGTAGAAGCAGGCATTATTATTATCACCATTTTGAGATGAAGAGACTGATACACAAGAGAGATTAATTTGCCCAGAGTCATACTATTAGTAAGTGGAAAATCTAGGGGCAAACCAAGGCCGAATCCATGTCTTCTAATGGCAGGTAGTGTGGGCAATGTGGTAGGAATGGAACCACGAAGTCTCCTGCAAGCCAGGCTTTCTTCATTATGTGTTAAAAAGAACCATCTAAAATAACTGTTAAAACTGAAAGAAGAGGTAGGGGGCTATCACCACAATGAGAGAGGCAAGGGAAAGTTTAAACTGTGGCTCACGAGGTCCTAATGTGAGGTTGGAAACTGGTAGTTCGAGAAATCTGGCTTGCACGATGTTCAAAAAAATTTTTTTAATCAGTTGTCAACATATAAACATAGAGAAATTTCTTAGAAAAGTCTTGATTTCTACTGACCCTTGAAAATTTGCTGTATGCGTCCACAGAGTCCACAGTCTGCATGGCAGCAGTTGGCTAGAGCTGAGAGGAGGCTCCTCCCTTTTAGATAAGGCTTTCCAGTTTGCCACCGACCTCCCCCTCCCTACAAACGCAATCCTATTGGACTGACTTAGGCTTCCCTTCTTAATCCTTTTAGACGTGTGAGGTCTGCCCTTCATCCCCCTCCCCCAACAACTATCTCTCAGTCTGGGGCTGAGAATCTTCCTGTATAAAAACAAGGTATTTGCACTATCAGAATTTCTCAAATTGTTCTGTTGATAATAAAGACCTGGGGGTGTTCATTTTAAATACAGCTTCAAGACCCCCTTCCAGGAATTTCAGATTGGGGGGCTGGGATATGGCTGAGAATTATTTTTTTTAAAAAAACAAGTACTTCAGGTAATTCTTATCAGGGAAGTTTGAGGAATGCTGCATGCTCACTTGGAGATCTCTCAGCTGAAATTCAGCAGAATCACTCTTTACAGATCTCAGGAAAGCAGAGGGGAAGTTGCAGGGAAAGGAGGAGGGAGGGAGAAGCTTTCATTTGATCAGTTTCCAGTCTCTCTGATTTCAGCCCACCAGGAGCTGAGGAATGCACATTTCTCTGCAAAGGTTAAAGAGATTTCCAGGGGAGAGATATAACCAGAATAATTTGCTACCTGGGGCAGAGAATTTACTAGTTGACTGAGGTGAATACTGCACAAATTACAAGACCCACAAAATGTGGGAGAATCACAATGGCTTTTAGCACTGTCTTGAACTGACTGATCAACAAACCTGTTATGTGCCAGACACAGTGGAATGGACAAGGAAGAAGCTGATCGGCATGATAAAAAACAAACAAACAAACAAACAAACAAAAAACCCCTGCTTTTGTACATCGTACTACTCAATGTCAGGCACAGGTAAGAAATGAGTGGAGTCCTCATTTTACTTATATTCATTAGCACTTTCAGGCTTATAATGTGTTTTCACACTTATTAATTCATTTAATTCCTTGCTAAAGCAGCTGAGGCTCAGAGATGTCAAGAGACATCTCTAAAAGTCACATGGCAAAAAGGGGAGGAATCAGAATTGTACTCAGTCCTCTGTATAATAGAACTGTCTCTCAAAGAGGCCAACCAGACAGCAGAGGTTCGCCTGGGGGAGGATGAAACTAATTGGATCTAATCTTTTACTTATCCAATAAGTGGGACAGAGCCTCAGGAAAACTAAAGGAGACAAAAAGCAGGAGGAGGGAATTCTAAGAATTATTCTCTTTCATCTTAGGTTCAGGGGCAAAATGATTTTTGTGTCTCTGGGTGCTTTTATGGTAACATTTTCTACAAGTAAGTGTCTGAGAAAGAACTTACTATGCAGAGAAGCAGAGAAGTTTACTATGCAAACTTTCTTAATTCACCACTTAACACCTGATTATATCCCCATATTGTAATCATATTACAATCATCAGAATAATCACTTGACAAATGGCTCACCTGGAGAAGAACCTTCTGATTTCTTTACTTTTTGTTTACCTAGTAAGGACAGAGCTGGCAAAAGATAAAGAGTAAGAGTATAGCAGTTAAGACAATGAGCTTGAAGAGGGAGAAAAACCTGGGCTTGGATCTTGGATCCTAGCTAGAAATTGAGATAGTGTAACTTCTCTGAGCCTCAGTTATTTCTCCCATAAAACAAGAAAATAAACAAGGCTTGGTTTGTTGTGAGAATTAAAGGAAGCAATGCATAGGAAGCACTTAGTTCCTGGAAAGCACTCAGTATATGTAACTAATAATAATTACATCTCCCACAAGCAAGTCGTTTTCTCTGTATGTATGTATGTTATATATGTGTTCTGTGTAATTCTGCAATGTTGTAAATTAAAGGGTGATTTAAGTAAAAAAGAAACTCCCTAGCAAACTATGTAGCCCAACAGAACTGAATATGGAAAGACACCATCCAATTAGATTATATCAACTTCCACTAATCTAGTTTCTCCTCTCCATTTCGATTATCTTAATTCGGTTCTTTATCACTCATTCAGGTTATTAACAGTTTCTGTTCAAAAGCAAAGGTTGAGAGTACACCGTGTGCCAAGTACTGTGCCAGAACTTGCTATATAAAGATGGTTATGGTAGTTTCTACCTGCAGTCTAGTATAGGAAGCTGACAGACACATAGGTAATTTCCAAGTTGGAGTGGCGTCATGTCATGTTTGGGCATGTGCTCTGTACGTGTGTATAAGGTGGTGGTGAGGAAGTCTTCCAGGAAAAGGAGATGCTTGACCTGAGTCTTGAAGGACACTTAGGAGCTGGTCAGGGGAGAAAAGTGTGACGCATATGGGACTTTTTCAGTCTGTGGTGTTTGCAAGAGGATTAAGTGTTAAGGAAGGGAATAGAGAGAGGTAGGCTGAAAGGCAGACAGATCATAGCCTAGTTTGCCCTTCTAATGAGCATGGACTCTCCTGCAAGCGATGCAAGGGCTCTGAGGATTTTATGTAGAAAAGTAAAATGGTCAGATTGGAGTGTTTTATGGCTCACTCTTCATAGATGGAGTCAATTGCCTAGCTACAATGTGCTAAATGGAACTCGAGGGGGGTGTAATGTAGAGACAGCTGTTCATTGATCCTGCCTGTCCTGCCTACTTCCCTCTTCTTTCTGTGAACCTTCTTTTTGTTAGGATCCTCATCCCAGCCTCAAGGGTAAATTTGTAATATAGGTCTTGGCCAATCATCCTGGTCATAATGATTGTTGGGAATAGGTATGTGACTTCAGCTGGGCAAATCAGATCTTCCTGAGACTTTTCTGCCAGAGAATCTGTTTCCGGTGTTGCCAAGCTGATGAAGATGTCTGCCTGCCACAGAAAAGAAATCTATGCAAGAGCAAAGGGCAGAGGTGAAACCTGAAAACAGAGCTCTCACATCTAGCTGTACCTGCAGTGAGGCCTATGGAGTTTTTGTAATGTGCTTAAGCTAGTTTCATTTGCAACTAGAAGTAGGGTGTGTGACGGGGACCGAGAGATTTCTGGGATGCAAGATTTTCAGGGCTAAAACCAGGACAGTCCCAAGTAAACCGAGACAGTTGGTTACCGTAATACCACAGGCAACCACAGAGGCTGGAGTCTAGACAGGAGGCTTTTGCAGTAGTTCTGTCAAGTGACTATACGGGCCTGAACTTGTAGTTGATGAGGAAAACCAGGGATGGATTTGAGAAGTATTTGGGAAATGGAATAGGCAAGACTATGTGATTAGCTGTAAGGAATGAGGGAGAATTCATGAATGACTTTCAGGTTTTCAGCTAGGGCAATTTAGTAAGAATAATGCTACCAGTTAAATTTTAGGCAGGGGAGATGGGTTTAATCTGGGACACATTATGTTTCAGGTCCTTGTGCACTGTTAAAACATCTAGTAGAATGGGTAAGTCTGATGCTTGGACAAAATACAGCCTGGATATTTTGATTTAGATTTGATCTTAGCATATAACAACTATGAGAATAGATGAGATCTCCAAGAAAAATGGGTAAAGGAAGATGAGAAGCAGTGGGCCAAGGGTTAAAACTTGAGACTGAGGGTGGGATATTAGGGGGCAAACATAAGAAGAGGAGATAGAGGAGAGGAAAAAGGAGAGTCTGACATCACAGAAGCAGGTGGTACAGAATGGTGAGTTTACAGAAGAGAATGATTCATCCTCTTAGAGGCATCCTTGAGGCAGAGCCTGAAAGGTTCCATTGAATTTGGAAATTAGGAGTTCGCTGGGTGATGTTTTTGAGTGAAATTTTATTGGGTGAAATCAGTTTCATTACACAGGTGGAAGAAAAAACCAGACCAAAGCCAACTGAGAAGATGGGGGGTGGGGATGAGGACACAGGGAAGGTGAACCACTCTTTGCAACACTTTGATACATACAGAAGGAGGGAAGAGGATTAGGGATTTAGAGAATAGCTGGAGAGCTTGGCTTTGAACTGGAGATTGCCTCTCAACCTGTGTATACCGATGGAAGATATTTCGATGCCTGTGATGAAGACTTTTTGATTAAGGAAGAGAGGAAGTTTTAAGAATTCAGGCCAAATGGCCCAACATTTTTTCGAATGGAGAAGGCTGAATTATTTACACAACGGGAAGGAGATAAGTAGTGGGTTTTGGGGAGGGTGATAAAAGTTTGGAATGGAGGAGTTGAACAAGGAGTAACAAAAGGGTTGTGAGACATCATTGGAAACTCAACAAAGGTTATAAATACTGCCAGTTGGTCTCCACTAATATCTTCTTATTCATTCTAGTTATCTTTATGAAAACAAAGGTTATCATGTCAAGACCTTGCTTTAAAATTTTTACGAACTCTCTCCCCTTGTCTGTGTAATCAGTACAAATCTTACACTTTGACTAGTTGTAAACTTCCTTTCTACCCTTACCAACATTCTCCTCCCCATGCTCCCGCCACAAAGATCTGCGATACCCCAGACTTTTTTGGAATTTAGCATTTGGATCCGTTTTTGCACCTTTCCCTATTCTTTACTAACAAACTCCTACTTATCCTTCAAGGTCTGACTGATTTATTGTCTCCTCTGTGAAACCTTTTCTGACTCATTAAAACAGAGCAGCTTCTTATAATAGTATTTACCATGCTGAATGGTAGTTTATATATTTACCTCCTACTGCTTACTCCCCCAACCCCCGACCCCACTAATCTGGGAGATCCTTGTCTTTTCTGGGTTTACCCTAGGACTTACTTAGCATAGTGCTATCAGGAGCTTCTACACTCCTAGTAGAGGCTCAACAAATGAATGAATGAATTCTTCTTTGTCCTGCTTCTAAAAAGCAAATGTTCTGTTATTTGAATTTTGTTTGAGTGGACTATTTTTCTTTTTTGGAGTTGTTTTATGGACTCTTCTTATAAGACTTTGTTGTTACTTTGTTGAAGAACTGCTCACTTTATTAATTGCCTACATACAAAATACCTTTCTACAATTCATTTTTCCCTAAAAATTCTTTCCAGTCTTGCTATGAGTCAGTAGCTTAAGTATCAGGAAGAGAATCTTTAAATATCTTTTAAATACCTTTAATTATACACAGCAAACCCACATACCCTTCTCTGACCCCATATTCTAGACTTCGGTTCTTCTCCAGATCTTCAATTCAAGAAGGAAAAATGTAGAATGACTGGGGGTGGATGGCAAAGAGCAACCAATAGCAAATTGCTCTCCTTTCTCAACTTTGTATAAAATTTAAGGGTAGAAGAAATGTTAACAATTACCTATCCTGAATTCTTTTTAAAAAATAGATCTTTTTTTTTTTTTTTTTTTCCTGAAAACGGGACCAGAAGTCATAAAGGTCTAAGGCTGCAAAACGCATTAATGGCAGTCAGACTACATTTACTGTCTTGGTTTCTTTCTCTTACTTTATACTGACTACTCATAAAATGTTTTTGTTTTGTTTTGTTTTGTTTGCAAAGTATATTAAATATGCTTTTGGATCTCTCTAAGCTTCCATTTCCTTATGTGTAAGGTAGGAATAATAATAGCAGCAATCTCAGGGGTTTGTTGTGAGAATTAAATAAATTAATAGATATAAAATGCTGAGAATAGTATCTGGCCATAGTAAGTGACTGGAATGTATTATTGTTTATTTTTATTTAAGGCCTAGGCCATTACACTCTTGATTACTCAAGAACTTATTTGCTTACCTTACTTGATTAATTTTAAATTTCCCAAAGTTGTTTTGTCTTTTTTTATTTTTTATTTTATTTTTTGCCCCTATTCAAACCATGCTACAAATATGAAGACGATCCACGGGCTGCAGAGTCTGGCTGATCTATGTCTATAAAACTAGCATCTGCACTTTTTAGTTGTAGGACCCTGTTTAACTTTCTTCTCTGAGCCTCTTCCATCCCTTATCTATAGGATAGAGTAAAATAATATCTACTTTCTCCTAAGAGTTGTTGTGAGGCTTAAACAGGAGAACACATGCAAAATGCCTAACGTTGTGTCAATGTTGGGTTCTTTCTTTCCCTCACACAAATGTCTGTGAATATTGACAGTTGTTATGTGGCCCATACTGAAATGTACTTCATCAATGTCAATTCTAAAAGGGTCTATTTCGAACCGAACCATTTAATGCATTGGCCCATGAAAAAAAGACACTGGCTTTCTGAAGGTTAAAAGTAGCAGTGATCTGCTGCATGTAGACGAGCCTGGAGTGCAGTTCTCCGAAGTGATCCTTGTCTTCTGACACTGTGCAGCTCCTTACGATTTTTGCCATACCTAAGTGCATGCTGTGCTATTATATAGTTTAATTTCTGAAAATATAAATTGACTTACTTTTTATTTAAATCTGTTTTAGAAATTATATCACTTGCGTTAGTTCTAGTTTTCCTAATACAGTTGACTTTTGAATGATGTGGAGGTTGGGGGCGCTGACACCCCCAGCAGTCGAAAATCTGTGTATAGATTTGATTGCCACAAAACTTACCTGTTCCTCAGTATCTGCAGGGGATTGAGTCCAGGCCCCTCCCCTCCGCCAGATACCTAAATCCATGGATGCTCATGCCACCTAAATAAAATGGTATAGATCAATGCCTATAGTCAGCCTTCTGCATCTGCGGAATCCTGACTGGAGATCTAAAACAGTGCAGGCATTTATTGAAAAAAAATTTGTATATAAGTGGATCTGACACCGACATGTTGTCCCAACTATAGGTGTAAAAATATGCAACGAGTGGAATAATTTTTGTGCTAGCTATATCCCACATGCCAACTTTTAAGGTTGCCCTTACCCTGATCCCAGGGACTCTAAAACCAGATCTGTCGGTGCCTGGCACAGAACAGGTACTTCTGGCCACGTTTGTTCAGTGTTACTGCCTTAGGCCTGCCCCAGCATACCAACTTGTGGATCCACATTGTCCTTGTGATGTCACATGGTTAGTGTCCTACATCAAGGCAGATTTAAGGCCTTTTAGTGGATGGCGCTCTCACTTCTATCACTAAGCAAGGGGTGTATGTATAGGAGTGGGGAGTGAGTGGATCTGGAGGCCTGAAGTAGTAATCTGCACGTAGATGTCTCAGTTGCAAATTTCTTAGACTCCCAAACTCGAGATCTTACCATTATGTAACTCAACCATTTCAATTGTTTGCTTTCATAATCAAATAGATTATCTAGGAGGACTGATAAGGTGTAGCCATGTTTCATATGTAAAATTAATCCTCAATGATACCTAATACTTTACTACTAACTTCCACTCTTTCATGCTGAATATTGCTTTATCCAGGTCTACTTTGTAGGGCCAATGGTCTTCTACAGATTAATATATTAATTCATTAGCATTTTAGGATGAACTTATTTAGACTGCATTTTCCTCCAGGACAGAGAAAGTATTGGTTTCCTAAAAAATTGATGGTTGAGGTGAGGGTTCCTAAGACCAACTGTACATGTTTACCCAGGGTTGGGCTGCAGTTAAAAAGCCTTTAATAGATGTGAATGACTCAGATAAGGAGACAGTAATTGGAGCAACAGAAGGGCTCACCCGAAGGCAAAGGTTATTTGCTGCTCACCATAAAAGAGTTAGTTAGAATAGTAGTAGGGCATGCTCTGACAACAAGCTAAAGGTGACAGTCATGCCTGATTGTGCGAAGATGTCTAGAGCTGATGATGGTGGGACTAATTTCTACAGAGCTGTAAGTCAAAAGTTTGTAAACCCAGGCATAGAGGGGGAAGGAGGGAGAAATACTCAAGACTGTACCTAGCCCCCAATTAGGTGGCTTCCAGTGAATATTCCTATGTATATTGACCCTCTTGCCGATGAGAAGCTGATCACTGCCCATAACCAGGAGAGTTGAAAAACCACATGACATGTGTCTCCACACTAAGCTCCCACCGTATCTACAGGTTCAAGTTCCCTGTTTATATCATTAAGGAAGTGTAATGTTTCATCTGCCATATTTACTTAACATAGTCCACCCTTTTCAGCCTCATTACCTTCCCTCCCCTCACCTTGTTTTAAACTTAGTGCTACCCAATCCCATCTTCTCTCCCCAATACGATTGTCTTCCATGAAAGTTACAAGAACTTGTGGTAATTTGGTCTGTACCAGTAAAAGTGCTTGTCAGTTGCTGCCTATTTTTCATGACCAAAATGTCTAAATTCTTCAGTCTTTTCCTAGAAAGGGTTGAGTGACCATCTTTTGCTCCTACCTTTTGTAGTGTATGAGTATTGGTTTCAGAAGCAGGGCCCATCTCTGTAGCTGCCCAGTCTGTAACCTGGTACTCATTGGCTGTCTTTTGGATGAAGCTGTCTTTCCTTCATCCCTGTGGGAATCCCCGCCCTGGAGGAAGGGACCAAGGAGGAAGCAGGGTACCTTTGGCAAACATTTGGTAAATGAGTCATTTGAGTCTAATGACCTTTCCATTTGTTATCTGTTTCCATGGTCACTGCTGGGTCTCAGGAAGGGAAACAACCCTCTACACATTGGTAGTCCTTACGTCACTCCTCCTTAACAACCTCCACTGACTTCCTGTTGCTTGCAGGATAAGCAAGTAGTATGGGAGACGCTCTGCTCACCAGCTTTGAGCTCACTTCTCTCTTCCTCCAGTCATTTCCTCACAAGACTTCACTCTAATACTTACAGGGTTTCTTCTATTAAGACCCAGCTCAAATATCACTTCCCTGGGAAGCCTTCTCAGACTTCACTGATGTGAAGCCTCTTTCTTCTGGGCTCTGCAACACTGTGTAAACCCGAGTTATGGTACTTCTCACATGGTGACATAATTATTAGTTTACATATCTGTCATTCCTACTTTCCTCACTCTACATTGTAAGTATTTCATGGGCTGGTGTGTGTCCTACTCTCCAGTGTCATTAGAGCTTGAGTTCAACTCCTGGCTGTCAGTAGGTGCTCAGAAAATGTTGACTGACTGAATGAATGAAAAGGAGAAGAGAATTGGTCTTCTTTTAACTTTTTGACTAAAACATGGGTAGGATGACACAAGGAGGCACTGACCCAGTAAAGAGAGTAATGGTGCTTTAATGAAACTTCTTTCAAATCTGTGAACATGTTAGCTGTGAAGTAAAAGCTTTTATTCTTTCCATAGGACAGATTTCCAAACAATGATCACAGTGTTTAGGTTAATAAGATGCTGGACAGATGAGTAGCCAAAGAATGTTATAAAATAACAAAATCCCATCAACTATATTTATCAAATGCAAATTTACTGAGACATCAAGAGAGTATATGTTTATAGTTACATGGCTAAAAACAAGACATTATTACAGTAATCAAGTCCATAAAACTAGAAAAAAAAAGCTGTATGACAAAAAGGCCTTTCATAAGCTATTAAATGAGCATACACGACAGACAAACCAATTTTATATTTGAAGCAGCTTATAGCACCAACACGTTGGCAGGACCAGTAGGGGGTAGGCCATTGGAACGAGACATCTGAAAGCAGGAAGGGATCTCAGCCACCATATACTTCCAGCCCCTTGTTTTGCAGATGGTGCAATGAAGGCCCAGAGAAAGCAAGTGCCTTGTCCAAAGTCACAACACGGGGACACAGGGTGGCTAGAAAATGATCTAGGGCTAAGATCCAGGCCACCCAATTTTAGGTAAGTGCTCTATTTTAATACATATATACTTCTATTTGATTCAATGTACTTTTTCCTATTAACAGATATACCATAAAGGAAATCAATACAATTCCTAACACATACTGTATTATATTTTATTGAGAAAGGAATGATATGTAGTGTAATTCACTTCTTGGGCCTATATAGACTTTAAATCAAAATTCAGAGTAATTACTTAGATGACACTCTCTTAGCTGTAAATTGGTTGAGAAGGCATCTGAAGAAAAAGTTTGGCACATCCTCCACTACCTAAACTAACCTATGTCTCAAAATTATGAAATCATTGGTATATTTGTTTTTTTTCTGATAGTTTAGATTAGTAAAGTACAAAAATAGTCTAGAGAGAAAGCAAATCAATTCTTCCTTTAAAAGATAAGTATGGCACTTTTTATTTCAGTAGGGCAAGGAAATGTAAAAACCTAATTCTTTTTAGAAAAAAAGTAGTTACAACCTATAACCTATGAACCACCGGTATATGAAGTGTTTTCTCAATAGAAAAAAAAATGTTTCTGTAAAATTCGTTGGAGTCATGAAATTTTGTATAGTATATCTTGCCATGGTCCTGAGGCCTCAATGGACAGGATTATGATGAACTAATAAAGATATAAAAATGGAAAACAAAATCACTGTTAACAGAAGCAGCATTAAAGTATAGTGAACATATTTAAACGGCTGCATATATATATGTGATTGTGTCATTATGATGGTAGTTGGAAATATTAACACACACTGGGCATTTCTCGACCATTATCATAAACCAGCTGCTGCAGAACAGTCAAACTGTGGCTTTATAAGTAGAATAAAGCCTGATAAATAGTGACTTCTGCATATCATTTATGTGTATACATACATTTTCTCACATAGATGTCTAGTTATAAGTAAATCAACATTTAACTACAATTTTTCCCCTCTTGGGTCCAGCATCAAAGGATTTGATTTCACTTTTCTTGAACATGCCCCACACCTGGTTAGGAAGTTATATGACATTTATACTCATGGCCTTAATGATACCTGGCCAGCAAAAATAAAATGAAATCTCCTGGGACCTCAAGTCCATTCCTTACCACTCTAAGCATATTAACAAATATATAGCAAAACATATTTGATTTCTGTTAGGTAAAAGAACATGTTTTAGTACTATACTTGCTACCAAAAACTGTGCACATAACAATATCATAAACATAATTTCATGAAAATACTTTGTAACAAGATGCATTATAAATATTTAAAGAAACATGTTAAACATCAGAGTGAAAATAAGATTAGTGTTCTGAAACTACCAGAAAAATATATTTATTTTAAAAAAGAATATCTCCTTAAGTTAATTATTAAATGTAAAGTCATCTTTTTAGCATACATTTCAAATTTCACCTTTTGAAAGGTAAAATCTCTCTCTTTCCTAAAAAGGTAACTATAATTTACTCAGGAATTGGACATATTGCTGAACCAAGCAGTGGATGACAAGAAGTTAAGGGCAGTGCTACGATTTTCACCCAGTCTTAGAAATATGAGGGCAGTTCACAATGCTGAATAGATAGGTGAGTTTGAGAAATACTGGATATATTTGAGTTTAAAAATAGTACTGCATTTGTTCACTTACATTAGCCTTCTATTCAAAGCTCGGACATTAGATTTTAAAAGGGGCTTGCACTGTAGGGCGAGATTGCACAGAACTAGGGAAAACCATTGTAAATAATTACTTCTTGGGGTTGAATCCTCTTTGAGAATACATTTTTTAACCCTTCATTTGTCGTTATTTTTAACGAACTGAAATATTATAGGCCAAGTGTATGTTTTGGACCCTTAAATGAGCATTTAAGAAAAAGAACCTGTCTTCTTCTTTGATAAAGTTAAAATACTCTCTGGTCATAGTAGATTCCTTCTTTTGGGATACCCACTGGAAATCCCGAGGATGTGAGGGCTACATTCGTGCCTAGAGGAAAATCAAGGAACCCAATGTCCAGCTCCTGGAAGCCTCGGGCCCAAATTCTGTACCTCTGAAACCAAGCCTCTTGTGGATGTTTCATGGACACGGTAGGGATGCCACTGACACTGAAGATATTTGAAAAGAGCTTGTGTCTTGATACTTTTATGATTTTGTATGTTTCTTTCCCACCATGTTCCACCCACTTGGGGCTGGAATAGATTTTCTAACAGGAGAGGAAAGATATAGGGAAGGCAGAGAGAAAAAGAGCTAAATCATAAAGTTCGGCCAAGAACAGGAGCTTGTTTTCACACATTCCTATTCCTCTCTTGGCCAGCCTCCTGTGTACTATGTCTCATCCCCATCGTTAAGGTGAAAACTTCAGAGGTGTAAGCCCTAATCCAGAGAATGTGAGCCCTGGGGACACAGCTGCCCACTGTCCTCCCTTTTTTAGACTCAGGATCACTGAAGCCCGAAAGGCCCCTGGTGAATGAATATCTCATATTATAAAAGGGCTTTTAGCTGAGTTTTAAAATTTTAATTGGCACAGTTTATTGTAGACTAGAGGGTCAGCAAGAGATGACTTCATTATTTGATTACAATGAATACGACCTTTAGGATGTCCTTTACTTTTTGTACAATAACTATATGACAAGAATTTCTTATTCTACCTACATACAGCTTAAGATAAAGGTATAACTTGTGGAGTTGAGGAACTGATGGTATGGAGAGAGAGAAATTTTAATAAGGAAATAAGCTTTGAGATGTGTATATACAAAGACATACATATATACACCAAACACTCCTCACCCGTGTATACTGTACAGGTTGGCACAACCCTATTAAGAACACATTATGATATAAAGGTTTAAGGACTTAAGTTACTCTTGGCATTTTAATCTAGGCAGGGGCTTAGTTAATTTAGGTCTTGATATAACTGGGTCATTCATATATTCAAAAGTATATAACTGAGTTTTTTAATGGGCCCAGACTGACTTTCCCTAAGCAGTAACCCAATATGACACCACAGTTACCGAATGGAAAATGGGATTGTATTAAATCAGTAAAGGGTATTTCAGAGACAGGACAAGTTGGAAAATAAAGACTTCAGAGTCTATTATTCCATGTTAAGAGCATTTTAGTTATTAGCAGTGGTTACCAAATAAGCTGAAGGTAATTCTCTTCAAGGAGCTGCTCATAATTTGCTTTGTTGAGAAGAGGTGAGGAACCATTTCACTCCTCTATAAGATGATGCAAGTTTTTTTATCCTTGAAAGGGTTTTCTGAAGTAGGTATCCCTATCAGCAAAGGATCATTCCTGGCATGCTCCTCGCAGTAGGACATGAGGTCCGCTGAGGCCTTTGAAACCTGTCATGTAGACAAACCAAAACAAACAAAGAAAAACTTTATTTATAAACTTTTAAAAGTGTGTTTAATGCTAACCCACTGGGTGGAAGACTGTTGGAGAATAGGATAACCAGAGTCTTAAAGTATCACTTCCAGATTACTTGTTAAAAAGGGAAAAGGTACTTTTACATGGTGAAATCTGGCAGATAAGGGATTCCTTAACCAAGGGATCAAATTGACAGCATGTGTCTCATAGTGTGAACACTGAGGACACGCCACCAGATAGCTGGTGTTCTGCCAAAACATTTAACTGGAATCTAATCATCAGCAAACAATTCCATCTAAAGTGAAGGCCATTCCATAAAGTGAGTGGCTTGGATTCTTCAGAAATGAACTGCATGTTAGATAATATTCTCAGCTGATCCTGAATGTTATAATTGTACTGTGGTTATGTAGGAGAATGTTCTTGTACTTGGGAGAAATAGTACTTAAGGTGAAAAATCACGATGTCTGCAAATACCTCTCAAGTGGTTTAAAGAAAAAATTAAGTATTTTGTGAGTATGTGGTGTGTACAGATAGAAAAAGGGAGAAAAAGCAAATGTGGCAAATGCTAACTGGTGAATCTTGGTAAAGAGTATATGGGTGCCTATTATACAGCTCTTCTATAGATTTGAAATTTCTCAAAATAAAAAAGTTGGGGAGAGGTGAAGAAAAGTATATATGCATCAAAGGACGGTTGTATCTTAGTTTCTATCTAATAAAAAAATTAATTAGGATGCAGAACAGAGTTAAAGAACTGAATTATGGGCTTGGAGCCAAAAATCTGAAAGCAGAGAGCCCAATTCTAGTAGAGTTTCAAGATTTGCTGTTAGAGATTGGGCTTGGGGAAATAAAAAGAGGGACAAAACCAGCATGGAATGAGGCAGTGTCTTATTCTGGCATGAGTTAAAAGTGGAAAATGCCATGCCTTGTTCAGAAGTCTGGGTGGGAGATCCCTCAGAATAATCAGATCAGCGTCCTCAACTGACCCCTGTCAAATGCAGCACAGGCAGCCTTATGTTTTGAAGACAGGTGACTATCTCCTGGCCCAGAGGAATTTATCAGGTGATTGCTTCAGTTTCTAGGAAACAACATTACTCACAACATTCCAGGGCACTCACAGCCTAGTCCTCTCTTGGGATTCGGGGGAAAAAAAATTTCAAAGTCAGGTGACCTAACGAGTGCCTTCCGGTTGCTTCCAGATCTCAACTAAGGCTGGCAGTACTCAGCCTGGGCGCAGAAGTCCACACACATTTAAAAAGCTGCCTTCTCCTAAAAAGGAGACCCTGATTGTTGACTTGTTTTGCTAGGCTACCTCAGCTGCACTAATCACTTAATAAATTCCAGAGGGATGACGAGGGTGTTTATAAAGTCTATCTGGAACCCCTGTCCCAATGTAAAACACAGTGATCACAGGACTTGACCGTGTTCATTCAGGGAAGGCAGGTCCTCAGGAAATCCTGTCATGAGTTTCAGGTTTTCTGTCCAAATAGAGAGGCTAACTCAGACACTTTGGCTCCCGTGCTTTTGAAATGAGGTCTGTGCTAGGTAGAAATGAAAGTTAAGATTCTGAGACTTAGCTCGCTCTAGAAAAATCCTGGCACCAAGCTGCAGTCAATAGCATACCTTCTCTGAAAGGTGGCCTAGCCTCTGGAGAGCAGAGGGAACCTGTCAGAAAATAGTCTAATCCAATCAAAGCAGCTTACCTTTATTCTTTCAATGGAGGCTTCTAGTCTTAACTGCTGCACAGTTCTCCGTGCCTGGGTGATGTTGTTGGTGCTTGCTGTTTTGCTTGACATCTTCAGTCACTGTTTTCACCTGGAACCTAAAGAGAATTTTTTTAAAGGTAATAACAGTCGTCTTTAAGTTGTTAAAACATTCACAATGCTTTGCATTATCTTAGGGAAAAGGAAGCATTTTCTCTAGTCTTCACAGTCTCCAGGAGGTAGTTACTAAAATGCCCCTCAGCAACTTGAGTGCTGGCTTAGGTGTCAAAGCTTGTTATCCATTCGAAAACCTTTATAAATCTTTGGTCTGCAGAAACCCAGTACTAGTAGCCTTTTTTAGGATTTTTCTTAAGAGAAACAAATGCACATAAACATTTGCAGTAGTTAGGGGGCCTCCAGCAAAACGTGAGCATGTGCAACCAGATCCATGATACATGAGCAGTTTCATACTACTGCTGTGTACTTAATAGAAGGTTTGGTTTTGTTTAAATTTGGCTTTTTTACCCAACTATTACAATGCATGCAAGTCCTGGCAACAGAAAATGGCAAAAGACATTTTCTGGAGAACTCTGCACAAAGCATGCAGTTTAGGTACTATCAAGATTTGCAATTGTTGGGAGAAAGGCAGATAAGGAAGTCTTTATTCAAGAAAAAGTGGAAACTTTTCCGTTGCAAGACTCTCAATGATAGAGCCACAGCAAATGTCAAATGGGATACACTGAATGGCCTAAAGTCTGACATGTTTAATGAAACTATCACTCCCTTCTTTGACCTCTCTGGCCTCATCCTGGCAGCCAGGGCACTTGCTAATCCTACTCACACGTTAGTGGGTTGACTCTCCTCTATGGATCTGCCCTTGGTTCTAGGTCTGCCCCCTTTTCTCTCTTTCCCTAGCCCCTGGTGAAAATCAAAGGAAACCTGGACCTTTTACCCATCTGGTTGTCCCGTGGCATATTCTAAGGGGAAGAGTGCTGTCTGGAGCCCCTGCCATACAGGGTTAAGTTTTCTCTCGGCATAGTGGCGACTGGAGGAAAACGCAAAGCTGGCAGGCCTGGCAGCAGTGTGGCAGCTCTATGACTCATAGGGACAGGTGGATGGTAGGTGTGCCTCCTCGGTACTATGCAAGGGCTCAGCAAAGTCTTTGGGCACCGTGGTGGCGGCAGGAAACTCAGGCTGACTCAACTTTCTGGAGGGGCCTCAGTTACACAAAGCATATCTGCCATAAAGGCTTAGACCAGACAAGGCTGTACAAAACACTAGCAACCCACGGGCTCCTTGGTGTCCACCACGTGGGCACAATGGTGCACCACCCGAGTTCCACACTTAGAATGCATCCAGTGGCTGAGTTCACACACTTGGGCAGGGCTTGGACACTCTTAAGGTCAGAAACACCTTTTGGTCAAATGCACAAATAAAACTGTGTGCAGAACTTTGAAACCGGCCTAATTAGCAAGTTCCACATTCCTGGGTTTAAACTCTGCCTCTGCTACTTACTAGCTATATGAAACCTGGCAAGTGACTTAACCTCCTTGAGCCCAAGTCTTCTCATTTGTAATGTAAGGAAACTATTGTTTTTGAGGATTCAATTTGCTAATGTGCAAGTTGTATAGCATAGTCACGGCGCTCTAAAAACAGCAGCTGCTATTATACTTATTCTTGGGGGTCACACCCAGCACAGCGACTCAGAATTCCAAGTTTACCTGTCTGCCTCCACTGCTCATTGAACTTAAAGGATTTTGCCTGACTAGGTCTTGGTGGGCTATTGGCATCAGCCCTTTGTTAGAGCATCCTAGGCAATTTACATTTAGTGTCAGGGCAGAATGGAACGGCTAGTGACAGCCAACAGAGCATTCCCCTAAAATAAGGAAGCTCTGGCAGTACAGAAAACTGAGAGGAGGAATCGTGGGGCAGGGCAGCGTGGCCAAGGGTGACCTCGTTTCAATACATTCCCTGACCAGCTGCTTCTTCCTCAGATTCCTCAGGCATCCTGCCCCACCCAAAGCAGAAGCCTAGGATCTCCTCCTGGTGATTCTGCTCACACCCAGTGGCCTGGCCCAGCCCCTTTCTGTACTCCCAGGAGAGAACTTACTAACAGAGCCTCTGAAATGGGACCCAGACAAAGGTACTAAGTAGGGGCAACCTCACTGTGAAAAGTATAAAGTGCCCTGATTCACAGCCTGCTGGTTCCATATTTTTTTTCCCTGTAGCATGTTAAACTGGGCTCCCCTACCAGCTGGCCCTGATTCTGAGGATGGACACCCCCTAGCCTTTGGAATGCGAACATGGCACCCTTTCTGAGCAGCCTGTGGTTTCCAGGCTGCACCCTAAGGAGGTTCTAAATGTTCCCTTTGCATGAGAATAATGCCAAGCATTCTCTTTTTCTTCTCAACCTCTAGGGCATAAAGTTTCCTGTAACTGCAGAACACTTCACACATATCAGGACTGGATCAGTCATTGCCCCCACCCACATGGCCACAGGCAAACAGTCCACAGTCAAGTTCTACTTAAAAACAGCTAGCGATTCACAATGCACACATGCTAGTTTAGGGCTTCTTCTCCTATTCTGATACCTGTATTCTGGCCTGCCCCTTCAGAGAGAGCCTCCTTTGTCACCTGAACAGCTTCCTGCTTCTTCCTTCTATGGGGACCCCTTTCTCCTCTGTTTCAGGTAGAGCGCCAGACATTTCTGCCCTGACAACTTCTCTTAAGCTCCTAACTCAAATACAATTTCTCTTGCCAAAGAATATAATCTCATAACATTCTTCCTATGGAAAAATCAGATCACAATTATATTGTTTCAACTTAAGAGGCCTCTTCAGGGAACTCAGTCTGCTGAGTTGTCTCATGTCTATGCATGGAGAGTCACTACTGTTTGAGTAGTGGTGGGAGGTGTTTACAGGGGCTGGAGATCTGGTCTAGCCAAGGATTTCCTCTCAACTTGCAGCTGCCCAACTTGCAGCTGCTTTGCATCTCAACAGCTGGGCTGGGGCAGAACCAGACAGAGGCTGTGAAACAAATATCTCTGAACATCTCTGCACCTTCAGAGGGTTTTCTTTGGTTTTCCCTCAATGGTAAGGATGTCTGGCCATTTGTGCTACTAGGTGGATGAAAAGCTTGCTTTATTCTCACTCCAAGAAGAGCTTCCAAGGCAAACAATACTGCTGTTTGTATGGAACCTTAGATAGCATACGGCGCTTTACACAAATTAGTCCGTGAAGCCTTGCTGTAGTCCCAAAGGTATACTATTTCATTCTTGCTTTATAGATGAGGCAACTGAGGTTAGAAAAACTTACTCTGAGTTAAACCAGCTTGCAAGCCTTTTCACCCCAGAAGCCACACTTGCCACAGTACCAAGGAAAGGATGCAATTCCAATTGATTTGATTCACAAACACTCAGGGCATCGCTAAATAGTCCACAATGTGAGTCTTAATCAAGGTGACCTTAACACTCTGTGACCTGTATTTGTGGGCTTGCTGATTGCCTCATATTTGTGCAATACCCCTTTCTGGTGCAGAAGGCATCTGTGTCTAATGCCCTGAAGGACGGGCCTTCCCTTCCGTATCTGCAAGTTAAGCAAGAATGTTCTTGCTCCTGCTACTAGGCAAGGTCTGAGGTTAGCATCTGGAAATCCTGAGCCACCAGTGATCTATCTTGCCCAGAAGCACCAAGGCCTGTGCATGGCTGAGCAGACCCCAGTGTGATAAAACTCTGGCTGGCTATCGCTTCTGTAGCCTTGCTTTCATTGTTACATGTAGCTAACAGATTTGAATAAATATATGTAGTACTTAGTTATTCAAATAATTTGCATTGGTTTTAGTGCTGTTGTTCACCTGAATTCTCAGATGAACATTTGAGAATTCCTAGGAATTCCTAGGAACAAGATGACTGACCCAATAGGGAAATACAGACATTTTAACCTTTGTCTAGAAGGGCCTGAACAGGGAGAGGAGGGTGGAGATGGAAAGTGCCACAGAGCATACACTCTGGGAGGAAGGCAGCAGGAAGCCCCAGGATCCACATCATGAGTTATGGCCTGCCCAGTAACTGAATAACTGGAGTGAAGCCAAGGTTCATGTGCAGACATACCCTTTGTGGCTATAATAAAAGAGCAGGCCAAAATGATGATGATGATGATGATGATAACAATAACAACAACAATAACAACAACAGCGACAACAAAACAATAATAATAAAAAAGCACACAGGCTTCCACTTAACCTCTGATCTCACCTACAACTATCAAGATACTACTCCAGCTCCTTCCTTGCCTGTCTCATCTGTTAAAGCAGGGGCAGCAATACTTAGCTAGCTCATAGGGTTGTTGGGAGGTCAGACAGAAGCATCTATCAGTAATGCACCCTGAACATAAAAATGCTTAATAAATGCTGGGCCCCTCAGCCCTTTAAGACAAAAACCATGGATGTGGCAAAACACAAAAGAAAAATTCAGTCAGCAAAAGAGTTTTCAAAGTAATATGACCAGGTAGCAACATCTTTCTAACATAGCAAGAAGTGTGGGGTGGGGACTGCAGTTTTTCTATTTTTGTGAACATTTACTATTTTCTAGCAGAGCCTGAGGGCTGAATCCAGACTGCAGATGTGTGTGTTTGGGCCGGGCCCCACACAGGGTCAAGTCAATAGTATCTATATGTGTTTTAACTTTAAATTGATTGTCAATATTAAAAAAAATGGAGATATTTCACTTTAAAAGAATGATTTCTGGAAAATCAGAAAATCTTACAAAACAACACTGCATCTGAGTAGTAGATACCCCTTTAACATTTGCTGGCACACATGCCAGGCCCTCTGTTTGAACTTGTGACATGGTGTTTATGCTATGCCTTGGATATTTAGTTCCAGGGACATGCTCAAGGATTAGGCCAGAAGACTTGTGTTCTCACTCTTGCCCCTGCCACTTCCTAGCTGTAGGGCCCGAGCAGGACTTGTCACTTATCTAAGCCTCTATTTTCTCATGGGAAAAATGGATAATAATACTTTTTTTTTTAAATCTCAACTGTTAAGAGTATCAGATAAAATAAAGATGTAAGAAAAAGAAGTGGAAAAAATAATTCCTTTTGCAATTGCAACAAAAAGAACATAATACCTAGGAATAAACCTAATGAAACATGTGAAGGACCTATATAATGAAAACTATAAGACCCTATTAAAAGAAACTGAAGAAGATACAAAGAAATGGAAAGAAATGACCTTATTACCTAAAGCATTATACAGATATAATGCAATCCCCATCAAAATCCCATTGGAACTCTTTAAAGAAATAGAACAAAAAATCATCAGATTTGTACGGAAGCACTAAAGACCCTGAATCACCAAAGTCTTCTGAGAAGAACAAGGCTGAAGGCATCACTGTGCCCACTTCAAATTATACTACAAAACGACAATAATCAAAACGACATGGTATTGGCAGAAAACAGACATAGACCAGTGGAACAGAATTAAGAGTCCAGAAATAAACCCTATTTTTATGGGCAAATAATTTTGAACAAAAGCCAAAAACATACAGTGGAGAAAGGAAAGCCTCTTCAATAAATGGTGCTGGGAAAACTGGAAAGCCACCTGCAAAAGAATGAAACTGTTGTCTATCACACAACCAAAATTAACTCAAAATGGATTAAGGACCTGAATATAAGACCTGAAACAATAAATGCATAGAAGAAAACATAGGAACTAAACTCAAGGACCTTGGACTTAAAGAGGATTTTATGAATTTGACCTCAAAGGCAAGGGAAGTAAAAGCAAAAATAAATGAATGGACTACATCAAACTAAAAAGCTTCTGCTCAGCAAAAGAAATCAACAAGGTAAAGAGACAACCATCTGAATGGGAAAATATATTTGCAAGCAACGCCTCCGATAAGGGCCTAATATCCAAAATATACAAAGAACTCATACGACTCAATAACAAAAAAAACAAATGATCCAATCAAAAAATGGGCAGAGGACCTGAACAGACACTTCTCCCTAGAGGACATACAAATGGCCAACAAATATGAAAAGATGCTCAACATCACTAGCTATTAGGGAAATGCAAATCAAAACCACAATGAGATACCATCTCACACCTGTTAGAATAGCTATAATCAACAGGACAAGTAATAACAAATGTTGGAGAGGATCATATACTGCTGGTGGGACTGCAAATTGGTACAGCCACTATGGAAAACAGTATGGAGTTTCCTAAAAACTAAGAATTGATCTACCATATGATCCAGCAATCCCTCTACTGGGTATTTACCCCAAAGACTTGAAAACCTATATCCAAAAACATATTCGTACACTGATGTTCATAGCAGCATTTTTCGCAGTGGTCAAGACATGGATGCAACCGAAGTGTCCTACAATACATGACTGGATAAAGAAGATGTACATATATATGGTACATATATACAATGGAATATTACTCAGCTAATAAGAAGAGATGAAATACTGCAATTTGCAATACCATGAATGGACCTCGAGATAATCATGCTGAAGAAATAAGCCAGACAGAAAAAGCTGAAAACCATGAACATGACAGAGACTCATGGGCATGGATGATAGATTAGTGGTTATCAGAGTGGGAGGGAGGGGGGAAGTAGATGGGGTAAAGAGGGTCAAATATGTGGTAACAGAAAAAAATCTAACTATGGGTGGTGAGCACATAATGCAATGTATATATGACTTACTGTTGAATTGTACACTTGAAATTTATTGGATTTTGTTGACCAATGTCACCATAATAAATAAAATAAAATAAGCATGTGAGTGCAATAAAGAGTACTTTTGCTGAGCATTAAATACCTGCATCCTCTGATCACATCTCATGCAAAGGCTCTATGCACTCTGCAGGCCCTGATGGTTGGTGCTCACTGGGCAGTTGTGCTGCCCTCCTCCTGGTGTGCTTTGCTGAAGTGCAGGGATGGACAGTAAAAAGCCATATATCCTATTGGTATAGGCTGAATTGTGCTTCCCTCCTGCCCATTCCTGTGTCAAAATCCTAACCCCTAGAACTCAGAATGGACTATATTTGGAGACAGGGTCTTTAAGAAGATGATTAAGTCAAAATGGGCTCATGAGGGTGGGCCCTAATCTAATACGATGGATGTCCTCATAAGAAGAGGGAATGCAGACAAAGACAGGTACAGAGGGACAACTGTGTGAAGACACAGGGAGAAGACAGCCATCTATGAGCCAAAGAGGGGGCCTCAGAAGAAACGAGCCCTGCCAGTACTTTGATCGCAGATGTTTAGCTTCCAAACAGAGAAAATTAATTTCCATTGTTCAAGCCACCTAATTTGTGGTACTTTGTTATGGCAGCCCAAGCCAACTAAGACACCCAATTCTCTAGCAGCTGGGGCTCTGGATGATGGAAGCGAGAAAGCCAGTTTCTTGCTGCTTGGCTTATTTTTTGCTGGTGGTAGGCATGTTGAGGTGGTGGCATCCAGTGTTCAGTCACTAGCAGTATTGTGCTACGAAGCTATGTGCCTGCAGCAGCCTCCCAATGCTTCACTTCCTGCCTGGTCCTGGGGGCCAGTTTTGCGGTGATGTCTGGAAGTTGGTCCTCTGGGGTTCCATCAAAGAGCCTGCTCCTTGAGGGCTCTTGATTATGCAAACACCCCATCCCCTGAATTAAAAACCCATTCTGCTAACACTTTACCAAGACCACTTTCTGTTTCTGTAACTGAATCCTGACTGATACATAACTGTTGGCTCTTTTGTAAATAACTTATAAGGATGGGCTATGATTTCCTTTATCATGCCATCATTGCTGAACACAGCAAACTCTGACTTGAAAAGAGCAAGAGGTAAGACAAAATTCTTTTTCTTTCTCCCCAACCAAAGCTTGCAGGCCCTAAGGCCAAGGGTGGTTGACCGTGTGACCAGCTGCTCGTCTTGCCCTGCTCCCATCCAGTTCTGAGAGCAAAGAGCAAAAGAACAAGATGCTGGGAGGAAAATGAGAGTGAGAGAAGAAAGGCTGCACAGAGTGGTGGAAAATAGATTTGGGATGGGGAAGATAGTGACTGGGAATCTTCTCAGAGAAGTTTATAGAGGCTCAGAATCAGCAGAATGCAAAAGAATGAGAACATCTTCTCTCTCCCCCAAGACCTCAATAGAGGTCCTCTTCTTAAAAACAGTGTGATTTTATACTTGCAAATCTTTTCGAGGTCCTTATCTGGTACCTTTGATTTGTTGATTTTCCCTGCCATCCAGGGCACATGTCTCTGAATTATAATAATAATGAGGATGTTGCTGTTATGATAAAATTGGATAACTACCACCATTTATTGAGTACTTAGTATGTGCCAGGTAAATAAATTCCATGAATCATTTCATTTAATCCTCTTAGAGAGGAATCCTTTTGTCATTTCTATTTTGTAGACAAAGCACAGAGCTGTCAAAAAAGTCTTGCTGAAGATTTCACTGATTTATGTAGGATATCTGTGACTCAGGGTCACCTGACTCCTAAGGCCATCTTAATCACCACTCTATATTGCCTGCCTCTGAATATCAAGGTGCGAGGAAGGAGTTGGGAGAAAGCAGGAGCAAGCATGAGCGGAAGCACTGGACAAAAGAAGACATGGGCTCTCTTTAAGGCCTGTTGTTCATTCAGATAGGGTGTCTCCATAACAACAACAGTGTGAAGTGTGGAGTTAGGTGGCCTTAGCAGAAGACCTGGGCAAAGGAGAACTGCTTGCTCTTATTTGAAAGAACTGCCCAGATTCCAGGTAAGACTATTGCTAAAGAACAGGATGATCCATCATCCTCCCATGCCCTAGCAAACCTGGCAGGGAACCATGAGAATGAGCCAATCTCGGGTAATAAACCCAGAGAACAGAGCTGCAGAGCCGGAGCAGCAGGTTCCTAACTTCACTGTGTATCTAGAACACTTTGGGTACTTGTTAAAAAAAAAAAAAAAAAAAAGAATCTGATGCAGTAGGTCTGCAGCAAGGCCCAAGAAGCTGTATTTAAAAGAGCTTCTTAGGTGATTCTGATACAGGTCCTCATAGAAACACTAATGATGATTAGGAGAGTCTCTGCTTCTTGGTTCTACCTATTTATTTCTGCCTGGGTATTAGAACTTACCAGTTTAAAAGAATGCCCCTTCCTAGCTATGCTTACCTTTCCAAAGTTCTAAACAAGCCCTGGAAAATTCTAATTCCTTCTGATGACCTTAACCCACAAGATTAAGATTCCTACAGTTTGAAATGGCTCTTATCATTTAACATAATTCTTTGCTACAAAGTCTAAAATTGTTTGCTTAACAGCCACTTCCTTCTGAAACATGTCTCCTCTCTGGCTTCAGTGAGGCTAGACTCTCCAGCCCTTCTTGCCTGTGCAATGATATGCCTTTCTACAACTTGTTTCTTCTTCTGACTTGGTTTTCTCAAGGCTCAGTCCTGCAGGGCTGGTGTAGCAGAGCGAACAAAAGTTTTTACAGTTAGATAAGTTCAAATCCTGGCTCATCACTTACTACCCACGTTGCTTCAGTTCTCTGATCTTCAGTTCCCTCATCTATAAAATGGGAAGGGATAATAATAGTACCTACCTCACAGGGTTGTTACTAGGAGGAAATGAGAGAACATATGTAAATTATTCAGCACCTGCCAGACCACACTGGTCCTCAGGGTAGATCGCGTTCTACACTTATGACTTTAGCTATGACCAGTGCACTTTGCATGCAGCACTGACTCTTTTTACCTTTATTCCGATGTCTGAATGAAAGCCTATTTAAATTTACACTTGCATGGTGCACAGTTGCTTCAGACACAACACACGTAAGCCCAATGAAACAAAGCTGCCTGCCCCCAACCTTTCTGATGCCTCTTTCTCAGTGAGTGACACCACCATTGTCCCAGTCACTGGGGCATCCTTTGGCCTCAGCTTTCCTTCTAACCCCTTAGATCAAGTGCTGTCCAAGAAATGAGAACCACGATTAGGATTTTACATTTTCTAGTGGCCACATTAAAAAAAAAAAAGAAGTGAAATTGATTTGGATTTGGACTAGCCACATTTCAAGTGCTCAATAGTCATTAATACTGGCTGTCTTATTGGATGGTGCAATCATAGAGCCTGGAACTTTCCAAAGTTTCTTGATTCCTACTTTGACAACACCCCATTTTTATTTTCCCCATTCTCCTGGCTTCTATTTTACCTCAGTCTTGGCTTTAAGCACCTCAAGGTAGGGCTACTGCGTCAGCCTCAAAACAGGACTCATGCCCTTTATCTTTCTCCAATATTAATCTATCCTGACCACTATGCTCAGATGTAGTACCACTTTCAGCCTATTTCCCTCTGTCTCAAAAAAGATTCCCAGAAACCCAAGGAAAAGTCCAAAGGGCTTGGCTTTGCAGTCAAGATCTTCTCTAATATTTCTGCCACTATAATAAAAACCTACTCATAAAAGGAGCCTGTCACTATATAGAGCTTACTATATGCCAGACACCAGCTATATGCCAACCACTGTCAAGACATTATTCTAGTGAATCCTCACAACGACTGTGTCAGGTAGGTTCTATTTTCATTTCCATTTTACAAATGAAGAAACTGAGGCACAGAGAAGTTAAGATGTGCCTAGTGTCAAACAGCTAGCAAGCTGCTTGGCTGGGATTTGAGCCCAAATAGTCTCAGTCCAGAGGCCTGGCCCCAAAGCTCTATTGCTATTGTACTGTGGTGTTAGGGGGCTGTCGCCCCATTCCCTGGCTTTGTGGGCTGTGTTTACAAGTCCCACCTGCAAGTCTCCGCCCAGTTCTTGGCCTGCTTCTCCTGATCTATTTAAATTCTTCTTTCAGGACCTAGTTCATATTTCACCTGTTCCAGAAAGGTCTCCCTAACTACTTTTGCTTACAGTCATTAATTCCCTTTATGAATTCCTGCTATATGCTTAAAGCTCAGAGGTTCACGAACCCCTAAGGGCTGGCCCATGCATGAGAAGGTCAGGCAGGAGGAGTTGTACATGATTCCCCGAAAATTGTATGCAAAATTCAGTGTGCGTGCCCATGTTTATTTTTTCTGAAGTGAGGATTTATAGTATCATCAAGCTCTCAACAGGGTCCACAACACCATTTATTTTGGTGCTTGATTGTATGTTATTGAATGATTGCTCTTACGTAATATGTGTGTGAGTATTGTCTTCCCAGTAAACTGTTGGGTTTAGCTCAATACTAAGACTATAGCAACTGCATTTATTCACCGATTAACATGTGCCAGGGACTATATCAAGTACTCTCTATAGATATTAATTAATTTAATATTATCTGCAACCATAGAGTTCAAATTTTTCATACCTATTGAGACTGAAGCTAAGGAAGGTTAAATAATTTGCACAAGATCAGACAGCTAGTAAGTGGTAGAAACAGAATTTGAACACGGATCTCTCCTACTTCAAGGCATGCCCTTAACCAGGCCAGTGAGTTATCCTGTGCCATCTTCTCTCTCTCACATTGACTAATGTAGAGAATGGGGCCTCCATAAATACTTGGGTTAGACTAGGCCACGCAATGTAGCAACCAACACACCAGCCAGCTCGAACCTCTCACCCTGGAGTGTTTATATGCCTGGCATTTGTTTTCTTAGAAACAAGATACACCTGCTGCTCCTTCCCACAGTTATCTGCAAATATGAAGTGTTCTAAGCCAAAGGTTACCCACCTGCTTGGTTTTCTATACAGCTCTGAGAAGCAGAGTGGAGTCCCTGGGAATCCCGTGCACTTGATTAAGGCCAGTTGCTGGTGCTATGAACTTTCACCTCCAGCACGGGCCGGCTATGTGTATGACGTTCAGATTCTGAGGGCGATGCTTTTTGCACCCCATCCCGTGGCCCAGATAGATTTTTAGCCAGGTGAAGGTAGGCCCTGGAGGAGCAGCTCTCTCATGGTGACCTGCAGAGGTGCAGGAGCCAGCACCCCTCCTATGGTATGCCCGCCCAGGATCCAGCTATGCAGAGGTATGTGTTTACAGTCAACACTGAGAATGACCTTTACAAACAAGTTTTACTCTCTACCAAGCATAGCAAGACTGGCTGAGAAATGATTTGCTCATATCTGCATAGCTGGCTTAGGATAGCTGCATGTCTCATTTGTTTACTCATGAATGAATAAATAAATGAATGGATGAATTCAATAACTATTTAACATTGAAAATAAAAGCTAACAATTAAAGAGTGCTTCTTCTGTGTCAGGCGCTGTGTTAAGGGGTTTATGTAGTTATTTCATTTACTCTTCACCACATCCCTGAAAAGAATTTACTATTATTTCATTAACTAGGTTTCAAATTTTAAAAAAATATATGCATATGGTAAAAACTGTAAATAGTCCCAAAGGATGTAAACAAAAACTAGTTGTCTTTCTACTCTAGACTGCTCAAGGAATCACTGTTATCAGTTTCCCATATTTCTTTCCGAAGACATTCCATGCATACGCAAACAGTTATTCATATATCTGTCTTAAAAATATAAATGAGAGCATGTCACATGCATTTCTCTCTACCCTGTTTTTTTAAATTTTAATTAACATTATATTCTGGGTTATGGTGAAGGTGGTATTATCAACCTATTTCCAAATGAGGAAACTGAAGCTCTCAAGGATACCTAGTGAGTCATGAGTAAGTGCCATTATTGCATATTGCATGAGCCTGCAGGTCCCATATTAGGAGCTTGTTTGGGCTGAAGAGAGGAAGTGGGAATGATCGAAGAAGCAGAAGGCTAAATTCCTGCCCTCAAAGGACTCACTGCTTTTGGGGAAAATGATGCTATTTGAAATGAGAATGATTTCCAAACAAGATAAGAACATATGCAAGATACAGTCCCACTGCACCCTGAGGTGCTAAGCATTTGTGAAGGGGCAGAGCAACTCTGTCACAAAAGCTAGGGAAGAGAGTGAGTTTGGGGAAGAAGAGAGAAAGTCAATGCTGTATAAGATTACATTTAGTTAAAAATACAATTTACCTAGAAAACACATTGGAAGAATAAACTTCAAAATGTACCTATTGCTAGGTGGTAAGAATTTTAGGGGATTATAATGTTGTTTTTGTGCATTCCAACAGTTTGTCAGTTTTTATTTTTACTTAATCCTCAAAACAATGCTTTGAGGTTGTTACTATTGTTTTCCCCAATTTAAGATTCAAAGAACTGAGGGAGGCAGACGCTTAGACCATAGCCAAGGTCAGAGTGAAGGTAAGTGGAGGAGCCAGTTCTCTGATCCCAGCAGCCTGCTCCACAGTCTGTGATCTTAACCACACGTGATACTTTTATGATTAAAAAAATTATCCTAGTAATTGTTATTCACAAAATGAGGAGGAAGAGGAGGAGGAGCAGTTATTACTCACTTTACAGGAAGTAGAGACCAAGCATAGCTCATGGGATTGGTGATTATGGCATTACTGGGGAACTCTGAGCTAGTGGTTTCCACAGTGTGAAGGGAATAGAGTCCAAATGATACGGGGTAGAAGAAGAGAGAACTATTAGTTCAGAAACTTAGGCAGTGTAGGTGAATATTCAAAGAAATGTGGCAGTGTGAAGACAAGGAATTGGATGGAAACTTTTAGGAGGAAGATTGTTTTAAGAGGGATTGTCATTTGAGTATTTTAAAAAGCAGAGGAGTGCTGAGCAACTAGGGAGAGAGTGAAGATACTAGAAGGAGAAGGTCATTGAGAGAGCCAGAAAGCATGGGCTCAGACTGAGCTTGGAAATGAGGGCCGAGAAAAGGAGACCTGAAAGATGAAGTGGAAAAGCAGGGAGCAGGCTGGAAGTCTTCTAATAGGTGAGGAAAAAGAGAAGAGGGAAACCGACTACCAGAGCACGCAACAAATAGGCAAATTCCACTGAGCAAAGAAGCCAGTCACAGAAGAGCACATACTATTTAATTCCATTTATATAAAGTTCAAAACTAATCTATGGTAACAGAAACTGGAAGAGTGGAGAGAATGGGTAAGGAAGGAGACAGGTGAAGCAAGACTTGAGTTAGTTGCTAATTGTCGAAATAGGGTGACAGGTACACAGGATGCCTTCTACTTTGGCATATATTTGAAGATTTCAGGAATAAAAAGTTGAAAGTAAAATTCTAATATCCTAGATACGTCATAACCTATAACACAATAATTATGAACACTATAGATGAACTCTGTCATTAAAGAATGGAAGGTACGTTAATTATTATCTATCATTTCCTCCCCTAGATCATGATCTGGCAAGTATGTCCAATGTCCACAGTGAAGAGGAAGTAATTGCCTTTTGAGGAGGCACAGATGGGATTAAAGAGCCTTGATCTGGGCCCTCTGCCCATTTTACGCAGTGCTCAGGCCCTGGGTCACAGATGCCAAAGTTTAACTTGCCAGGAAGTGTCTCTCCTTGCATTCACTCACAAAAAACCCAAAAGGCCCAACACTGTGGTCCAGATACCCATAACCTGTACACACCAAAAGATTACAAAATAGGATACTCGATTTTTCTTTCTTGCTTCATCTCACCTTCTCCGATGAAACTACAGCAAGGAATATGACCCACTCCTTTCAAACATGTTCAGACTTTGGTATCTTGCTTTGAAGGAAAAACAAAGTCTATCGAATTCCTAGAATGACAGCAAAATGAACATGATATGCAGGCCTCACGGTCAGAGTGGTTGTTGTTTTGAGCCCCACAGGACCTAAAAGTTTATTTTCAAAAGAAAAGTATTGAAGATACAAGGAACCCTCCTGTTAGCTTTTTGTAGTTTTCATTCTCTATGTAAATTGATGAGAATTCTCCATCTAAAAGAAAACTTGCTAACTCCTTTTTTAAAAAAATTTAGTTGAGGAAAAACATGGAATAGGAAACCAAGCCAAGTCATTTAAGGTCCAAAACTCGTCAGCAACATTAATGCAATTCAAATAACTTGGCACCCAAAAACCACAACTCACTGAGTTTTGTAATATTTCAGAATATCTCCAGTCCATTTTAAGGAGATATATTAAATTTCCCAGAAAGATGAATTAATTAAAATACATTATTTTTTTTCTTTAAATGAGATATAGAACTTTTGAGAAAAAGGGCTGTTGACCAAAAAAATCATGACAGAACATAACTTAAAACAACTGGAAAGATAATACCAATTTAAATATGCAGCATGTTTCTACCAACAACTTGCTTAAGTTTTATTCTCTTAAACTCAAGAATTTCACAAAACAGGATCATCAAATGGAATGCAGTGGGAAAGATTTCTGCCTGTAAGCCCTGAAAAAGAATTCCTATGGCTACTCTCAGCCCCAGATTTTCCGGGCCAGAACTATTTCAAATATCCTACTTCTCTTGGTACACTAGTAAATAACCAGAGACCACGAGTCCAAGAGTTGGCTTAAAACTATGGTCATCATACTTTCTCTCACAAATACTGACATTCCCTTCACATATTAGAGTCTTTCTTAAAGTCTAACCCTCTGTCTGATGGTGAGTCCTATGAGGCTAAGTACCCCGTATTACATAGTTCTTTACCTCTTCTGTATATAATACTCAAAGAATAAATATATACTGATTTGATTGGTTATGAGTCACATGAGTGGCCTTGGTAGGAAGCAACAGCTTTGTAATTTTTCCTCTTCCTAATTCAGGAAAGAGAAAGGACAATATATTCCTGGGGCTGGACACAGAGCAGGAACTCAATAAATACTTTATCCAATGAATTGATGACACAGATCTGTGGCAGTGTTTTAAGTGAGTGATGATAAGGGCCTGAACCCAACATGAAAATTGGAATTTAGGAACAAATGGGGATCATATCACATTATAAAAGGATTCATTCAGATAGCACTTTCCTAGATGCATTTTCTATTGGACAAAGAAGTTAGAGAAACTCATTGTTTAGCTCATATTTTGACTAATACCAATTAGGACCATAATACACATCTCTAAATTATAACATTTTACACAACTCCTTGTGTGTCTTGAACACAGTTCTATTTGAGTTTCCAAAATATAATACTAGTGCCTATACTTTCTTCCTGTTTATGAAAGGGAGGGTGATACAGACTTTGCTTTTAGGCTACCTGCTACCTTGTATCACAAGCAGTTTCTTATCTGGCCTCTGTCTTCTTTGGCACTTTTCCCCTTGTATTATGGACAAATACAGGAAAGTCCAATTCTGGTGCTACAAACTCTGGAAAGAAAGAAGTACCTCCAGATGCCTCCATATTCCAATCTGCCTGTGCAGCTTGGGTACTTAAGCGAAGGAAAAGGGCTGCTTCCTATCTTATGAGTGATCACCATATCACTTTCAAGCAAATCCTAATAGCTAGTACAACAATATTAGTGCCATTTATTTATTCATGTATTTATCTGTAAAGTTAATTAAAGCTTTCTAACACTTAATGAGTCCAGGGATGAAAATGAGAGAGATCAAAGAGATCAGCATTTAGTTGTCTGTAACTAAATATGCATTTCAGAAGACTGAAGTCGGTCCTACCAGAAGGCTGTCCTTGAGATATTTTCAGAAATGCATGAGATTCTTTGGAACACTTTTAAGCATAATATAAGTCAAAATAAGTGACACATATTGACATTACATGTAGCAATTATGAGATTGATTTTAGTAGATTGAGTAAAAACATATGTACAAGTCTTAACAGCCAGCCATTATCTATCTGTTCATTTATAAGTGAACAGACCTGGTGATCGTATAGCACTGGATGCTTGTGTCTTCATTTATAAAAGAAAACCATCCCTGGCTAAATTCTGGGGAAACATACCTAAGTGCCACATGTAGGTAGGTGCTGGCACGTATTCGTATGCCAGTTCTGCCTTTACCGAAATGTAGAAATCTAGCATTCTATTTCTAATGTGGTAAGTCTGACATAATAATATCATCGAAAGATTGCAATTTATATATACCATCTATATTAGGCAGGGTCAACTAATTCTATTTTAATTTCTACTTATGAACTTGTGTGAATCTCTTAAATTGAGCATGCAAATTTATATCACCATGATTAAGATATTTTTTGCAGATAATTGAAAAAAAAAATCAGAATCCTTTTGCCTAATGAGACTTCTATTAGTAGCCTATGGTGCTTTCTTTCTTAATATTTAGTGTATTTTTCACTTTCAATATTAAGTGTAATTCCACATGCTTCTTAAAAGGAAGAAAGTATTGGTTTTTCCTCTCAAATATAACCTACTTGATGACATTTTCTTAGAAGTGGGTTATACCTGCACTTAAGAGGTATGTAGCATGGAAGACAGACACTATAAAATTATTAGAAGCTGAATTCTAACAGGGTTGCCTTTCAAAATTACCTAGACAGCTCTTTCAATGCATGCACGTCCAAACCTCACCCTTGAACCTCCAGAGACTATCAGGAGTCAGTCTTGGGAAAAGTGATTCTGAAAAACCTCAGGGTGATCTGGACGTACACTTTGGGAAAAGAGCCACAGGACAGACACATCAGGACTATTCAGGCACGATACCAGGGTCTCACTGACAGCTCTGCCTGGAGTAAGCTGGAGGTCTTGGCAAGTCACTTTCCTTTCTGGGCTTCCGCGTACTCATCCTTAACGAAGGAGAGCATATAGGTGCTCTGTGCCTCTTCTTTGTTTCCCTCTCAATGGTCTTCTCTTTTCTGCTTTTCAGAACTACTCAGACCATTGGTTTAAACTCTTAACATTTATATATTGTCATAATGATCAAGGCAGGGACTGTGTCACTAAAATAAACCACGTAGATGACATAAACGTCTGCATCTAGTGCCCTGAAAGAATTATGAACATAGGGGGAGGAGAGTCAGCACAGAGCTGCTTCTGAATGAAGCCCCAGAAGACTTTACAACTGGGGACTGCCCAAGCAGGGGTAGAGAAGCTCTCCTTACCAAGTGGGTTAAAGCAAGCAAGTATACAGGAGAGAAATGTGTTAATGGTTGTTTAAAAATAAAGCCATGCTCACAAATACAGTAAGCTCTCTTTTAGTCAGCGTGTTCTGGGAAAGGGTATTAGAGCAAACTGAAATTTCTGGCTAAGTTACGATGTGGTGAGGCACACTGTTGCCAATTTTCAAAGAAACAGCACAATACACACGTAACCTTCAACATAACTGATGGTTAAGAAGGCACTTCCGTGAAACTTCATGATTCCAGATAGAGCTGAAAAACTCTTTAAACAAATCCATTTTTTTTTGGCACTGACACTGCTGAGCTGTCCCGCTCTCCTGTCCTCTGTCCTTGCTCTCTGGGCCCTGACCTCCTCTGGTGCATCTTCATGTCTCTGATGGTCCTGGCTGACAGCTTCCCCTCTGAGTCCTCTGAGCTTGGTTGTCCTTGAAGCTTTTGCCTAAGTGCCTGATTTTCCTCCTCTGTCCTCCTTTTCATCCATAGCCAAGAGCTCATGGAAGGTTTCTTACATTTGTATTTGGCCCCGGACCCTCATTGAGACATCTTGCCCTCAGACACAACGACAGTCAGACTACTCCCTCCTTGACAAAGAGACCCTTCTCTGGAGCTGGCTTCTCAATCTCTCTCCTAATGAAACAACTTTTATGATAGTTACCTAGACTTAAAACTTTAGTTCTGTTTCTAAGACCACCCCTTTGCTCCCTGACATCCAAAGATTTGTGACCAGTCCTTTGGGTTCGATTTTCCTATTGGAACCTTCCTCCCTGGGCCCCTGTGGTCAACCTTTTGGTCAGGCCCTCCTTTGATATATGCTGGGAGATGACAGCAATGGCCTTCATTTTCTTGGCTTCCCTATGCTCTACCTTAATGGCTGTCAACCTGTCAGACTGCTGGCCATCGACCAATAATCCAAAAATGGCAAAAGCTCATTAAACAGATGTGAGCATGACTGCTCTGTTGCAGTGGTCGGGAATGAGGAACCTGGTGCACTACCACTAACCCAGACATCCTTCTCTCTCCCTGGTGCAGCCCCTAAGGGACTCTGCACATTCCAGGGCTCCTGGGAGCACCATGTGAAACCACGGCTCTGAGCCATCACAGATGCCACAGCCGGATCTATCTTCATAAAATTCATCTCTAATCATATGCTGCCCCTCAAAACTTATCAATTGGTGGGAATGTAAATGGTGGCAGTATTCACTTAGGCAGAACAGGCTGCCATTCAAGTTCTAGGTATGAGCTCAACAGAAATGTGTACAGATGTTCACCAAAGGACATGCATTGGAATGTTCAGAGCAGCACCGCTAATAGCCCCAAATGGAAACTGCCAAATGAGTCAAACAGGAGAGCAATAACTCACTCAAGGAGTACTGTACAGAAATGGCAAGGAACAGACCTCGAATGCATGCAATATATAAAGATGACTCTCACAAACATAAAGTTGAATAAAAGGAGCCAGACACAGGGGCAAGATCTTCCCCATATGTTGTCAATTTGTCTCAAAGAAACTATTAAAAAAAAAAAAGCCAGACACAAAAGAGTAAAAAGGAGTATATACCTTAGGAGTTCATTAAGTACAAAAATAGGTGAAACTAATCTACATTGTCAGATGTCAGGCTAGTGGTTACTTCTGAAAGGGAAGGTGGCCAAGGGGACACAAGGTGGCTTTTCCCAGAGCTGGCTACAAGTGTGTGTTTAGTTTATGGGGACAAAATCGTTATACTTATGATTTGGGTAAGTGACTGTATGATATTATACTTCGATATAAAGCCACAAAGACAAAACTGTCAATTGCTCCCACTTTAAAGCAACTCTCACTGTGGCCCAGAAGCCCTTTTCAATGTGGCTGTTTTTGGGGATTCTTGATCCCTAAAAGGTCCAGGTACCTTCTGTGAGTTGCTGTGAAATGCTGTGGGTATGTAAATTTTCTGGGGAGAAGGTCTATAGCATTAATCGAAGGGCCTCACAACCCAAAACAGGGAAAGAACAATCGTCCTACTTGCGGTAACTCAAATGGTTCCTGGAACTGAACTCCGACTTGTTCTGTTATTTTCCCTCAGAAGGCCTTGGCCCTTCCTAATACCCCTGTTGAGATTCCACTCCTGCTTCCAGGTCATGTCAGGTTACCTCTTCAACCAAGTCTCTGCTTCTCATCCAACCAGAAACTACACTGCCCCCCTCCACCCCTTCCTCTCACAGCTATTTATCAGAGTTGGTGCTGATCCTTTGGTAGGCACTGAGCACGTACAAATAAACAAACCTTCAAGGAGCTTTCTATCCAGTAGAAGAAAAACAGATAGATGCATCCATAAATAACTTTAAGCGAAAAGAAGCATCAGAAGAGAGACCAGCCCCAGGGGAGTTTAGTGGAGGGACCAATTCCTTCTGGCTGAGAAATCAAGGCAGGCTTCCTGGAGGAGGTGCATTGCACTACAAGATTTGTAGCTGGGAGGGGAGAGCATTCTAAGTAGAGGATAAAGGCTAGTGCTGTGAAAGCCCTGGTGCAATGCAGGGAAAGACAGGTAGTTGGGAACAGAGACACCATAAAGAAGAGCTAGAAGGGGTGTATATTGGCATCAAAACGTTGGCTGCCAGGCTTAGAAGTTTGGATTTTATGCTGTAGGTAACTGAGAGACATGGAAAATTTTAAGCAGGATTGCTATGATCAGAGATGTGCCTTCCTGTAATGTCAGGTGGACAGAGACGATCTGTTCCTCCTTTGAGGGTCTTAAACACACTGTTTTGCCTTTCGGCACTTAATTGCCTCCTGCCTGGTAATGCGGTTATCTACCAGCTTCTTTTTTTGTGCTTCCCACACCCCACTGTACTTAACCTAAGCACAGACAAAAGCAGTTTTAATGCTAGCATACTGTTTTACACATGGTAGCACTCAACAAATATTTACTTAACAAATGAATGTGCAATGTCTCCTTAAAATGGGTTTTGAATGAATGAGGAAAAAGTGGGCATGTGGGTAAGAAAATTAAAAAAAAAAAAAAACAGAGTATAATGTAAAGGAGCTTGACAAGTTCTGGTGCTGCATTCAACTTTAAAATTCGATGTCCATACCTGAATGTTCGCTATACTGAATGGCTAACATTTAGAGTAAAAAACTGCAATCACAAAAGAGAACTACGTTTTAAAGTTGCTTAAGGCCCTGTTACAGGAAGGATATGCGGAGAGAGGCGTCCCAGCCTATGTTCTTCAGTGAATGCTATCGGGTCCAGGGATGTCCGCAGAATAGAGGAACTATTATATCAGGAGAGCTTGGTTAAATGCTTCTTAGCATCTAGAACATGGAACCTGGGAGTCAGCCTCATCTAGGTCCCTGCTCCCTGACTTCTGGTGGGATCTGGGAAAGCGAGAAAAAGAGACAGACTTCTTAGGCCCTCAGGTTTCTTTCTACAAAAAGGAGATTTCTAGGACAGCAAGTACTTCGAATGCTGCAAACGAAAGGGCTCTGGCAACAAATCAAAACAGAAACAGCAAAACACTGAGTTTGGGGAGAAATAAGCTCAGGCACCGAGCAGCAGGTCCCCTCACTCAGCACTGCTAATAATAATGTCCAATGGGCTGGTTTTTCTTTGTACATCACCACCTTCTACCTCTTGAAGCTCTTCTACTTCTATTACCACCCTCACGACCACCCTGTAATTACTTTACATCTAGAGAATGAGAAAAATGAAGGCAAAAGGAAATTGGATGCCTTGCCCAAAGCCCCTCAGAACTGGGGAAGAACCCCAGTTTCTGACTTTCAGACAAGGCTTGCCCTACTCATCTCACAGTCTCTTCTCTTCCACCCTGGCGGGGCTCCAGGAATTGGGGGAGTAACTTTTAGGGGAGCAAGGACTCCACAGAGGTGACCCAGTGATAACAATTGCCCTTCTGGCAGTTGTTCCCACTTGTATCTGAGCATGGGGTGGGCCCCCCTCCATTTGGTCAGGGCCTGGGTGATTAAAGTGCTGTATCATGGCCAAGGGCAATACAGGCAGAGCTGAACCCTGGAGGATCTGAACAGCTTGGGTGGCTTCCCTGAGGGAAGTCCTGGGAAGGAAAAGCAAAACTCAGTAGCACCAGTTACAACTGCAGAGCCTCCAAAGCCACACACTGCACGGCCCCACTGAGTGTGCACTGCGCTGACTGTGACAGGAATTGGCCCATTTTCTGGTCTGGCCTGAGTTTCCTTCCTTCTTACTGCAAAACCTCCCAGCCCAGTCAGGCAACACCCATTACTGGCCACTGCTCCTAATTTTGGAGCTAGCTCAGGGTGTTAACCTTGTACTGTTTTCTTCTTTTTTAAAAAATAACAATAGGAATATGTTGAAAAATTCCAACTATACGCATGTGAATAAAATAAAAAATTAAAACTCCTTCCGGTTTCTCTCCCGAAGGGGCAACTACTGTCCATCGTCTTTTTCCTTCCTTCTGCACCTTCTTCTTCTTTGCACACACACACATCATACACAAGTATGTGGTTTTTTTAAACAAATGGGATCATATTAACATATAGTTCTGCAAATTTCATTTTCACCCAACAATAAATATATCATGAGCAACCAGCCTTGCACGTACAGAAATGGTTGGTGCATTTTTCTAATTTTAATTTCTCTTGAGACATTTAAAATTTATAGAAAAAACACAAAGGGCAACATAAATAGGGATTATTTTGAAAATTAGTAAATTTCTGCAATTGCTTGCCTTCTCCCCACTGATCCTGGGAGTCACTGCACGACTAATCTCAGACCATGTGTTGAGGGGAAGAACGAGACCTCACAAGTGATATCTGCCTGTTGCAGGACTTTCCAAGAAGTGGCTCAGGCTGGCTGGGTGCTGAGAGACCGGTACCTAGAAGGCGAGCCTGCAGAATTGCAAGGCTCCTCACCCAGTACTCATTTCTCTTGGAAGAGTTGTTTTGGTTAGTGGCAGGTGACAGGGGGATGGGCAAGTTCAGTAAAAGTGTGGTGCTTTGCAATTGTTTCCCCTTCTGGAAATCCGGGGCCAATGGTTTGCAAGGGCAGCTGCCTTATTTAAACATAGGGAACTTGAGTTCCTTTCTCACCAGAACATTTTCTCTGCAGATTCTGCCTGGGCCACCCACAAGCATATGGCTAACCCTGATAGCTCCCCTGTCCCAGGAGGAGTACATGCTAATCCTGACACGAGGGCAGAGACCCGAGCCCAGGTCTGAACTGCTATCTGGACCAACCAGATGGTGAAAGGCAGACAGAATCCAGAGTAGCTAGAGAGAGCACCAAGGGAAAGAGCAGGTCTCTGCCCTTGAGTCAGAGGGAGGGCATGCTTCATCTGCAATGTGTTTTCTGAACATCATGAAACAGCATTTTGATGGTGGCCAGACCCCGCAGGTAGCAAATGTTTTGATTCTGAGTACTTCTTTATGTGCACAACACTCTTAAAGGTCCTTTAAATGCACTGACTAAATTAGTCCTCACAACTATCCTATGAAAGAGTGCTATTACTTGTTTTCTCATTATATAGATGGGAAAAGTGAGGCAGAAGAAGCTAAACAGTGTACCTAGGAAGTAGCAGATAAGGGATTGGAATCCAGGTCCTTTGGCTCCAAAGCACACACATTTAGCCATCAGGCTGCATGCTTTCTTGTGGTAGTGTGGTGTTTCTCAAAATGTATTACAACTTAACAGGTATATACAGAAAAAGAGGTTCTATGACACATATACTTTGAAAAGTCCTAGTTCAAACAAAGATAAGCACATTTCTTTTATGCAAGACTTCTCAAGGTCTTTCTACAGTAAGATGTATTTATGATCTTACTGTAAGAGGCATATGCTTTATAGCATTTTCCCCAATTATTTGAACATGGATGTTTTCCTAGAACAGCTTATGAAAACAGAGTTATGCTAGCCACACTTGGAGTAAATGCAGGCAAAGAGAGTTGTTAGGGACAGGGCTTAAGTTCTGCCTCTTGCCATTTAAATAACTGCATGACTGAAAATTGCTTAACTGGAGCCTCAGTCTCCTCATGCACAAAATGGAATAACAAGAGTCCTTATACCTCATGGAGCTGTTGTGAGGATTAAATGCAAATGTGAAGTCCTCAAAAATGATGCCTGGCTCTTAAGCACTCAATAAATGGGAGATATTATAATGATTATCAACAATACTGAATTATTAAAGAACAAAGGAATTATGAGGATTCATCAAAAGAAGCTGAGAATCCCTGTAAATAAACTCTGGAGTGATCTTCACTAACAACAGTTCTTGTTAGAAAAACATGAAAAATATTTACACAGAAGAAAATTCTAAAACACCATAGAGTACATTACCATTCCAAGGGAAGAAGAAACAAAGAAAAATATTTGTAAAAAACCAGCTCAGACAGAAAGTTCCTTTGGCAAAGAGGGTTCTCTGATATGGCAACAAAAGCAGACCAAGGACACTAGCCAACTTCCTGAGCACTAAATCAAGATGAAGACTTCCTTCACAAGGGACAGAGCCAGGTGCTGGACCCAGTGAACTGAGGGAAAGCAGGGAGATGCATGCTGACTTTTTATGGGATACATTCTCATAATTAAACTGAAAATGGCTTGGCATTAACAGGACGTCTTCCTGTTCCCATCTTATGCAGTGACTCACACATCTGCCATTTCACTTGCAGTCACTGTGGGAGAACTGTGCAGGAACTCTGACTCCACAAAAGGCATCCCCCTCATGGCCTGACTCGGCAAACCACCCCCCTCTTTCCGGTTATGCCTGCCAAACATGTGACAGCTGAAACCAACCACCCCCCAAAAGAAACCACTAAAACCAAACCCCCACCTGCAGGAGAAGGATGCTGTTCCCTGATGCAAAAGTGGAAGCCAAGGGCACAGCCCACAGCTCTAGGACCCAGGGTATCTGAAGCAATTTGCTCTTAGTGGGCCAGAGTGGTTCTTAACACTGGACCTGTTTCCTGTTGTGCAACTATGTAAATGAACCATGTGCTTGGGCCAGGGCCAGCTCTGCTGTGTGGCAGGGATGTGGATCACACTCAGGCAGCCCACAGGCTCAGACTCATGATGCCTGCCCCAGGGGTAGGGGCCCCTCACAGGCCACCTTCTCTGCCAGGGAAACTGTCCATGTGATATGGACAGCCAATTTCCTGGCAAGCAGAGCCTGGGGAGGACAGGAGCCAGGAACATCAGGAGATGGGGAACGAGTGGGCAGTTAATTAAAACTTAGGGGACTGGACTCCAGGCAAACTGAATGTTTTTTTCTGGTTAATTCTAATCAGCCTCAGTTTCCTCACATGCAAGATGACAGGGTCTCATCTCTTTCTCCAAGACCTCCCCTCTGCAGGCATCAAAAATACATGTGCTTTCTAATGTTCACGACTGTGCTGGAAAGTGTCTCCCTGCCCATCTTGCAGCTGCACAAACTGAGGCTTGGAGGAGCGAGTCAGCATGGCCAGGGTCTCTACAAGTGCTAGAGTTGTGGAGCCAGGGTTTGAACTGATAACTGCGGATACTTAGATGTGTTCTCTCCTGAAATGCTACATGGGCTTCTCAGCTTCTTTAAAATGATGTTTGCAACTAAAATCAAGTCTTAGTTTTTTGACATGAAAATTACTTGGTAAATTATCTACTGAAAATTAAAAGTTTTACTTTTAGGGACCCTTCTTGGACTACTTATTCTTTCTCATTGCCAAACAAAATGTGCTTAGGGAATTGTACATGGATTTTGAAATTAGCTAAAGCAAAGTCTAATTGTTATCTTCATATTAAATCATTAACAAAATAAATCACTAAAATAATTCCATGGCCAAACATGAATGACTTCTGTTCTAAGGCAATGCCTCGTTTATTGGTCTGAAAAAAGTTGATACTGAAAGACAGAACAGGCCTGCAGGTGGTGGAAAGAGCTTCTCCATAACTCAGGTTAAAGAGGTTTAGGGTCTGTCTGCCCCCTCCATCATTAATTGGCTGTGTAATTATGCTAGTCACTTAATCCTGCTCCCCTTCCCTTTCTGCACCAGGAAAACAAAGGGCTTGGATTAGGTTTGTTTCCCACCCATTTCCACAGAAAGACTTCTTTGAGTGTACAAACACTAAACTCTCTCTGCCACAGTTATTCTTTTGGAACGTATTGTTCTAAAAATAATGGCAAAATATTAACAGACATGTTGTTCCCCTTTATTTTATTAATTGCAACAATATCTTCATATACTTCAATAAGAGTGGTGCATCGATGTTGGAGACATCATATTTATTCAGGTTCCTGTCAACGAGTGACCCTTATAAACATTCTCTCACCCTTAGCAATAAACTGTCTACTCCCTTCGCCATCTCCTGTCCACAAATTTTGAACTTTTGCATTAAATGACCTCAGCTTTCCTTTCTGTGACAGGCTTTGATTTTATCATAAGCCAATTATTTAAGAAACTACAGATCAGGTTTCTATTTTTTTGTTTGGGCTAATAAGGCAACTTTTCAGTTAGTGATTTTGTTCTGCACTAAAGCACATTCATCATGCAATGGTTCCACAGCTGTGGATTAATTTACTCATCAGACACATAATGAATGTCTGGTCATGCTGGGTGCAGAGAGGTAAATAAAACAGACACGGTCACTGTCTCCACAGAGCCTTTTCTATGGCAAGTCTTCCTCATGATCCGGAGCCTACCCCTCTCTTTGTATCTAGCTTCAACCTGTCCTGGAGCTCTGGCTTCTAATATCCACCTCCCTGCTCAACATCTCTGCTTGGGTATCTAAAATGCACCTCGAACTTAACACGTGTAAAAGCAACCACCAATCCCTCCTCCCATGCCTGCCAAAATCCTTCCTCCCTTGGCACTCCCTCTCTCTCAAATGGTAACATCAAATACTTGGAGTCATATTGCCTCCTTTCTTCCTCTCATGTCCATCAGTTAATCTGGAGAAAGCTCTGCCGGCGCCAGCCACCTACAAAAACACATCCCGAACCCAGCAGCTTCTCCGCACCTCCGCGCTCCAGGTACGGTGTCGGCCACCTCATCTCTCTCTCGGACTCCTGAGACAGCAGTTTAGTGGGCCTTTCCCATTTCTCTCTTGCTGCCCTGTAGTTTATTTTACAATTAGCAGCTGAAGGGAAGCTTTCTAAATCCAATCTGATCGCATTGTTCTTTTTTCCCTCACACCCTTCAGTGGCTTCTCATCATTCCTGGAATAATTCCAGGATCTTTGGATGGTTTATGAGACCCTAGATTTGGTCCCTGGCCATACTACTCCAGTCTTCTCTCCCACTTTCCCCCTAATTCGGTGGTCTACTTGCTTTTCCATAAATGTTCAAGGCCTGCTCTCACCTTAGGACCTTAGCATATGCTGTTTCCCCTACGTGGAATGCTCTTCCCTTAGATATGTCCGTGATGATCTCTTCATTTTTTCAGGTTTCTACTCACGTCGACTTCTCAGGAAGGCACCCCTTGATTGCCATGCCTGAAAAAGCCTTCACCTTACCTTACCTGCCACTTTCTTTCCCCTTACTCTGCTTCGATTTTCTTCTGAATGAATCACTCACTCCCTGATATATTCTACATGTTTTTCATCTGCCTCTGTCCCTAGAATCTGAGCTCTACGAAGGCAAGGTCTGTCTTTTTCAATGCTGTCGGCCCAGCTCCTGAGACAGGGCCTGAAATATATGTGTTGAATGAATGACTGAGTGACATAATATCAGGTTCTATTTTTATATGATCTCTAACTCTTGTACCAACCTCACAAGGTGAATAATATCATAACCATTTTAAAAATGAGGAAACATGTTCAAATGATAGTCTCACCACCTGGAAGAGGTAGGATTTGAACCAGAGTTTAAGTTGCATGAGTGAGACAAGAAAGCTGAGGACATGGTAGTGTGGGAGGTTCGGTGATGTGGGTGGGCCTGTGGCTAGTTGGATCCCGACACTCCTGTGAGAATGAGCTTACTGAAATTATTCCAGCAGCCCCTGAAGGAGTAGTAAAAACTCCTGAAAGGGTCATGGTGATGAGGGTGAGTCAGGGAACTCTGAGTCCCTGGCTGTTCCACTTCCCAGTCCTAACCATCCTTGGGCCCTCACATAAGTCCTGTCTTCCCACAAGTCTCTGCTCACACTGGTCTCTTTCTCACTGATTAAAAATAAGAGGTTCCGGGTTTGCCTCACTCCAAAGCCCATTCTCTGACCACATGGGCTGACTGACAGTTCTGAAGCAGGTAGAACGGGTTTTTGGAAGGTGTCCCAAAGGAAGATGACTAGCCATCCCAGCTGTGTGCTTGGGCTAGGCAGCACCACAGTGAGGACACTGTGATCAGGTTTAGGTCTGACCTTAGCAGGTTCTGAAACTCCATCAGTTCCCTGCAAAGGAAATCCTCTCAGGAAATGACCTGTGCTAGTCAAGCTCAGAGAGACAGAGAAACCAGGCCTGTGCTCATTGCACTACTCAGCCCTCCCTGGCATCAGGTGCCTCAGGGAAGATGGCAAATAAGACTCTGGGAAGCTATGTGAGGAGCACACTGTCTGAGCAAAGAGAGGTAAATAGCCCCAAGAAATGGCTCAGTTGGGCTGTGGTGAGGCCCACAAGCCTCACTGTCCCCGAAGCAGGCCCACCTCTCTGGTAAGCTCAGATCTGCCAGGTCTCTGCCCTGGACGGTGCTTAGTAAACACCAATGATTCTTCCCACTTACAAGCTCCAGGCAGACCTGACTTCCTTTCACACATTCAGCCCTCAGACGGGGCAACCCCAGGGACCACGGTTTCTGTTGCATCCAGTCAGGTCATGCTTAGAATTCCGGCTTCAGCTCTTCCTGCTCTGGGGTCCTCTCCCTCAAGATGACAACTACAGATAGTCCATCTCCTCCATTGTGTTTGGATTTTTACGAGCTGAAGTCTGAGAAGACCACCTCATCCAGGCTCTGCTGAAGAACAGAGTGAGTTCCTACAATCTTCTAGCCACAGACCACCAATGCACAACACTTGTTCAACACTGGGATCTAAGTTTACTAGACACCAACTGCATGCCGGCCCCACATGAGGTACTAGGGATACAGCTAGGAGGGGAGGCCGAAGTATTACGGGTGTTGTATGGGGACACGCGCTCGATGCTGGGAAATAACAGGGCAAAGGGGCTTTAACTGGCCCTGGGCTTCAGGGATGGCCTTTTGAAAGTGGTGTTCAAGGTCTGTGCCTTCAGAGAGAGAGCCGGCTTCAGAGAGGTCTACTGGGAAGATCGGAGATTGACTCCTAACGGTCGGCCCATCACTGAGAATGTCCGGCAGGTGGGCTTCAGTGGTGAGGGAAGTGTTATGTTTCCACTCCTGCAGGCCAGAGCAAACCAGAGCTGGGCATAAGCAGGCACACTGAGTTCAGATATTCGGCCACCAAATGGCCTGCTTAATCTAAGCCTAACGCAGTCATGAAGGCCACTGTAAAAATGGAACTGCCACGGACCAGTAAGTAGTTGTACCTCTTTCAGAGCTGCTTTTCAAGCCTTTTCAAAAAGCACAAAAATGTTCATATCTTTTGAAGCAATACTCCTAATCCAGGGTATTTATCCTAAGGGCATAATCCAAGGCAAAAGGCATGTGCAGAGATATTCACTGTGCTATTATTTATCAAAATATTAAAAATGAAGAAAGAAAATAAAAATTCATAAAACATAGAAATGGATAAATTATGGCATGTCAGCTAGATAAACCATCCTATATTACTAAAGGTATAATTTCTTAAGATTGTATTGCAATATAAAAATGTTTAGGATATTACATTAAAACATTTTTACCCATGCTACTCCAAGCTATATAAAAATCATACATACAAATGAACAGAGTGGTCAGACCATAGAAAGATAAAGTTAATTTGCTAAACAAGACTATAAATGTTCTTTTGCTATTGTTGTGTGAGCAATAAAAACAATTAAGAATATGGCAAAGAAATATAATTAAGTCTCGTATTTCTTCCTCACTCATCCAGAACAGGGGTCTGCAAATTACAGCCTGCATGCCAAATCCAGGCTGCTATCAATTTTTGCAAATAAAGTTTAGTGGCACATAGGTATGCCCTTGTTTATGTGGAAATAATTCTATCACTTAGCACAATCTGGAATAACTTCCCTCATTTACTTGTCTCTGTCTATATCCTTATACTTGAAAAAAAGTAAGCACTTAAAAAATATGTATTGATTAAATTTGTAGAAAACAGGAATACATGAGTCAATGAATAAATGACTTGGAAGTTGCACAAAGATAAAAAAAAAAACAAAACACACACAAAAAAACTGACCTGAAGATTTTAATAAAGCCCAAAGTACAGAGAAACAGAGGGGGGGATAGATATTCAGGTATAAAGCTCTTCTGTATCACCTGACTCCTGAATTCTTTTCTTCCGAAAGATAGTTTAAATGGGGAATGGAAGAGTTAAGATACTATAAAGTGGTTAACATTCTCAGCAGGTACACTGACTTTCTAAAGCTGAATACCAGCTGAGATAATTAAAGGCCTGAGCCTTCTCCTTTTTTTTTAATTGACTCCCCTATAAACTACCTGCTGACAAAGGCATAATTAAGTTGACTCCTGTAAGAGTACAGAAGGAAACTTTTCTCCTCCATTTTTAATTTTAAAAAGCCCCACTTTGCCCACAAACTCAGTGAGTACTTAAATTCTCTAGAACCAAATGGAACTACATTTTTTGTTGTTGTTGTTTTCTTTTCTTTTTTACATTAAGCCTGCAACATCCTTTCTTCCCAGTAACCAATCTGTCAGCCTCAGAAGTGGCTGGTGCTGGAGAAAGCATCGGAGCCGGGCAGGCACCTAGGCAAGGTGGCCATACCAGCTCTTCACTGAGGGATGGAGAAATGCCCAGGAGCCTCCCCATTACTGTTCGTCTGTGCCGCCTAAAATTAAATCTGCATTTTTTTTTTAATACCGTTCTAAAAATAGGAGGTTTGGCTTAAATCCACCAGTTGGTGTTTTGATTTTTAACTTATGTACAAAAAACCGTGCTTAAGCCCTAGTGAGTACTGGTAAGTAATTTAGGAAGCCTGCAATTTTCTTTTGATTTCAAGGTTCTAAAACATTTATTCTCTTAGAATAAGGGGAAAAGTGAAAGGAAATAAAAGGAAGGTGGGTGATAATGATGCAGAAGGCTTAAATTCCAGTTTGAAAGCAAAAGGCAGCTAGACATCTGTAAAGTTTTATTTTTTTACTTTTTATATTTTTTGACATCCGTAAAGTTTTAAACGGTTTTTTGGGGGGGAGGTGGGACGGGGGTGGGAGTGGAGGTACAGGGGCTACAATCCACTCAAAATAAATGGGGAAAAAACTGGTAAGTTTTAACTTACTTATATCTTTCCTGATGTCATTTCTGGAACCAACCTTCATACATGCAAAACTGCAGGTAATTCCTAACAGACAGCTTTAAAAGCATAAAGAATCTTCTGAGTGTTGGGAGGTCTAAGACTTGGACTTGGGGATTAGAATTTTAAAGTCTCTTTCATTAGACACCAATCATAATCAGAACGTATCTTGGAGAAAGATGTGCTATTATTGCACTTAATGAAGATCAATTTCACATGAAATGGGGCTATTTTTAAAAGGCTTTTATAGGATGGGAGTGGGGTGAGTGGGAAGTATTATAGGAAGCTATGTGCTTCTGGACAAAAAGAATGAAGTACCTTATATATTTGATTTCACTTGTTATTTTTAGCAACACAATTTTCAACTAATCTCTAGAGTGTAAAGATTTGCAATTGTGTGTGTGTGTGGGTAGCATCATGTGTGAACCATGAAAGCCACCATCTCTCCCCCTCTGCCGGAACAAACACCCACAAACTGATGGGGATGCTCTGAAGGTTAAACTGGATAGCTCAATTGTCCAGGAATGTACGCTATGCAAACAATGCTGGCTCCCCGTGCCAAGGCAGAGATATTGTGGGACTTGAGGCTGCTGGCTGTGAGAAGGATGGTGGCGCACAGATCTATTCACTGGGGCAAAGTGGGAACTCTTAGAGAGTGGCCCCAAAGTTTCAGTATCCTAATCTGCAAAGGACACAATAATTACAGAACTTGCTATATTAAAACCAGAGACTGTTAGTCTGCATGGTGAGGAGGAGTAGGGGGGAGGGCAGGAAAAAAAGAGCCTTTCTTTTAGGGAGGAAAAAAGGGAGAGAACCTGCAAAGTGGACTACAATTCACTTTTTAAGAGTCTTCTGCTTGCAAAATGGTTTTTTTGAAGAGAGGAAGTGCTGGGTATTTAAGAGTTTGGTTAAAGAACAATAAAGAAATCCTGGTTTTTCAGGTGCTGGTAGCTGAGAAACTAAAGTGTTAGGAAGCAAGCTGCCAATCAAAGGTCAATCCTATAAGAAGGTCAGAGAAGCCCAGCAAAGATGCTGTAGGCTTCTGGGAAGAGGCAGTTAGATTTGCAAAAATCTCCTTTATGCATTTATTTGTCTTCAGAGAAACACAGGAGATGTAGGATCTTCAGCTGAGGCAGCAAGAAGGGTCAGGATGCAGAAGAGGGGCCTGGGGGCAGCAAGAGAGGGTGGAGGACAGACCGCAGTGTCTCTCTTTGGGATGGCGGGTGTTTTATTTGCGCCCTCTAAGAGTTCCCGAAATAATTAACATGCGCTGCCGTTCTTGTTTTTCCAGTCATGACTTCATCCAGTCCTTGTAGAAACTCAGAATTAAATGTCATGGTTTTGTTTTTTGGAAAGCAAAACTCCCCCAAACAAGGGAGTTCTGCATACCGCAGAGAGCACGTGAGATGGGAAATGGTTGCAGAGGGCTAATCATTAACGAGCTGCTTTTGAAGGAAGGACTGCCCCTTTCTTTGCTGATGATCACATTTCCTTCTTTTGGATCCTGCTCTGCCCTGGTTTACTTTCTGTTTCTCCCACTTGTTTCCATGCATTCTTCCGAAACACATGCAAAGTCCAGAATAACCTCTCCCTTTCTGCCGCCCAACTCAACACTTCCCCTCACAAACTCTCCTTTTTCAAAATGAATTCATCTCTGACTTATTTTTCCAAGGCCTCTCCCTCTTCTGACTCCCCTTGGGTGGAGTGGGAGTGGGGGTAGGTGGGGGTTGGGGTAGGGGTGAGGAGTGGAAGAGCTCCCCTTCTTCCTAAATAACGCAAGAGGATAAAGTAGAAGTAATCTGTAGGAAACTGTAAATAAAAAGGTATCTGAGAGGAAGAACAGTCTGGCAATTAAATGCAGAGGCAAAGAGCTCTGGGTTTGCACCCTGGCTTTGTCACTTACTAGCAGCGAGGCTTTGGATAGGTTACCTAACCTCCAAAAAGTCTGTTTTCTCACCTGCAAAATGAAGATGCTAGTGTAAAAACCCAACCAGGGCTGTAAGGGGAATTAAATGAGACAAAGCATTTGAAATGCTTCCAGTTCCTGAAACAGTAAATACTCAACAACTGTTTGCTGCATCATCATCATCACCATCATCACTATTTTGACGTAAACCCTTTGGGTAGGAATGTCACCCTACATTCCCCCACTGCATAAAGAGTAACAAGAACTCAGTACTTTAAAAGCTAAAAAACAGTACCAAAAGGAAGGCTTGGGTGCCATCATTTGCTGATTGCATCCCCTGGGAAGCACTTCTTAGAGACAATGTGCGGAATGGAGAAAAGGGTCTGTTTTTAGGCATTTCCAGTGAGGACACATTGATTGCTCTGAATGCCTTCCTTCCTTACCTGGAGAGCTACCCTCGGCCACATCCCCTCGACTCAGAAATTTACAGCCAATTTGCCCCGCTCCTGAAGTCTCTTTTCCTTTTTGGTGACCTCAAAGTTTGAGAGGAGTAAAAAGCAACAGCTCCTCCTCACAAATAAAGCAAGGACCCTGGCTGCTGGTACTGATTCACTGGGTAAGGCTTGTCCCATTTGTAGACTTTCCCAGAAAATGACACAAAATACACAAAGGCTCCAAATCTCAGAAAGGCTGTGATTCACCAGGGTGTGCTTCAGAGCTGGAACTTTGGGGATGGGAGGTACACCACCGCCCAGCCTGCAAAGAGCCAGTCTTTTCTTAAAAAAAAAAAAAAAAGAAAGAAAGAAAGAAAGAAAAGAAAAAAAAGGAAGAAAGAAAGAAAGAAAAAAGCCGAACCTTTCCTAATAAGGTAATGCCTCATGCCATTTGTGGTTTCGAATTGCTCAGCACTCCAAGATCATATGACATTCACAGCGGCCATCCCTTCACGCTTGTGCAAGGTTCTCCAGGAAGAATGAGTGTCTCTCTCTCTCTGTCTGTCTCTGTCTGTCTCTCTCTGTCTCTCTGTCTCTCCCCCCCCCCCCCGGTGTGTCCCTGGGGATTACAAATGAATAGGGAACATGCTCTGCCGGTGGAACCCCACATTTTCCTGATTAACCACACTGGCCTCACGTCTCTCCCTAGCACTGCTGCCTGCAGGACTCTGGCTTTGTAGGCCCCGGCACTGAAAGCTCTCAGGTTGCTTTGCACGCATGGTTTCTCTCTCCAACTAGGTACACGGTTCTGGAGGGCAGAAACACTCCTTTATTTCTTTTGTTTCGCCCTGCTATGCTTATCACGGCGTAATCCACCCAGCAGTTACTCAATAAATGCTTGATGATGGATTAGTGCTGAGAATTTTACAGATCAGTAGGTGATCGCTTTATATCATTAACCCCCAACTTATGAATCTGCAGGGTTTCAGAAATGGGTTTCAAAGAAGGTCCTTATGGGGCATATTTTCCCATAGAAACAGTATTAAAACTGGGGAGGTTAGGTTTCCAGGCCTGCTCATTTCTCAGACTACTCTAATTCATATTTATATAGCCTCTTATGGAGCATTATCACTTGTCTCAGACTCACATCAGACTGGTAGTACATGTGCAGGACATGTTCTTTCAACATAATGATTAGTTACAACATCCGTGATTTGCTCAGACTTTCTCCCCCTCTTATTGGATGTATTTTCATATTTTGTGATACTTTATGTGGGTCACGATTTATATATTAGGTATTTCAAAAATAACATTAGGGAATTATGTTTGCTCATCATTAAAAAAGATGCACATACTTTTGTTTTTCCTTTTGTGATATTTTCTCAACAGTTCAGAACTAGTTATTATTTGAGTCACCCTGAACTTTCCCAACCATTTACACACACACACACACACACACACACACACACACACACTACATATATCGTATATATGACATATATAATAAATACATATTAATGTATCATATATTTATTTGGGACCATTAAAATCTATTTTTAGCCACTAAATAAGTGAATAACATTAACTTTTAAAATAAAAGCTATAGTTTGTTCAAAAGTAAGGCAGCGTCTATAAGACGCTTTCTCGCTGGGGTGCAGGGAGCATGTTTAATGGTCTGCCTCTGGGAGTAACACCATGCTGCAGAAGAAAGCTTTCTGTGGCTCAGAGGGAAGGACAAACACCATCAGCTGCCTGGCCTGTGGTGAGGGCAGTCTGGGCCTCAGGACCCAGTTTCCCTCAGGGCCTGCGGTATGGCAGCTCCGGGAGAACTCTGTCCACTGTCTAGGATGGGGCCTTCCAGACGGTCAGTTACTGTGTTTGGGACCATTAACACAAAATACATGCACCCAAATGCCTGTTCTTGCACTGGTCCTGGTAACAACTCCCCGGACACATAGGTAACCTAAAAAGTCATACCTCGGCCCTTGTTTTCATCCAGGAGTAGCATTCTGAAAAGATAAATCTAAATGATTTTCCATCATGAAAAGCACAATATCTCTTGCACCTCTAAGACTGGTATAAAGGATTATGCTGTGGACACTCCTGAAGTGCCAAGCCGAAACAACGTGCAAACAGGAAACTCTCCCAAAGCCAAACATGCAAAACTCTTACACTAAATGTGCCTCTCCCCATCTTTTGGAGTCCACAGTGCCTTTCTAACCCAAATTATCCTTTAATGCAGCACAACAGAGATGTCACGTTAATGACCGTGAAGCGTGACAAGTACCAGTAGTACATTTGTATCACATCTGTCTTTCAGCAAGAATTATTATTACTAAGACAGAAGAAACTGCAGTCGCTTCTCAACCCCACTGTGCTTGGTAGGAACTCAATATGGGTCACCCGTGATTGACTGGGTTGACCCTTTAATGAGAAGCTCTGAATAACTATTCTTGTTAGCTGCCCTTTTCTTATATAGCCTCTTAAGAGAAAATCTAACATATATTCCTCTATTCTCCTAACACTGGGAGAAATGTAACTTAATCAACACAGCAATTAACTACCCCATTCATCTTTCCTTGGTGTTTTGGGATGTTGCCATTTCCAGCTCTCCTCAGTGACATTGAGGGCAGCTGTCTAGCTGTAGCAAGTACAGGAGACTGGAAGTACCTGGATTCCAACAGACACCTTTGCAAGTTTGACTATTTACTTTCGAAAATTTCACACATGAAGAGTGCATTGCTGTTTGTCCCCGAAAAATGCCAAGTATGCAGGGGTGAGGTTAATAGCTTTTATGTAGTCAGATCCCAGTTATTTGAACTATTCTAATTTTAGGATGGCAGTTGCGTGGCATGTGTGCTGCCTGTTTTCCCACTGCACCCATGGCAGACATCACTAATGGATCTCAACTCTTTCTTACTGGGCCCAGATGCAAGTTAATTAATACCTCTTTTCCACACCTGGTTCCAATCCATTGTAGGTACCACATATGTTGAAAACAATTAGCTATTCCTGTTCTAATTGATTATGTATAATTGATACCCTTACCTTTATGCAACTAACAACTGGCTAAGGTATCATTCCTTTGGCAACATTCTCTTTATTCTCAGCTAATCCCTCTGCTAACCTGAGCTACAAATAACATGAGCTGTCATCCATTGCATGTTTACTATGTGCGAGACATTGTTAGACATAAAGTGCCAGTTTATGTTCCTGTGCCCTTACAAAAATATCAAAGAAGGAAGGGTAAGCTTCCTGTATCACAACTTCTGCCACTTTTCCCTGGTGACTCCAAGGCTGAATAAGTGGCCTCCCTCTGGCCTCCTACAGTGCCACCACTGCACTGACCTCACTTAACAGTGACAAATCTATGCAACTGTCTTCCCTATTCACTTCCATTAAGGGAAGACCCCTGTCGTACTCACCTTTGAACGCCCGGCACCTGGAACACCCTCAGAACATAGTGGGTGTTCAGTAAATAAATCGGAAGCATTTTTTTCTTTAAAAAAAAAAAAACTCCTGTTTTTAAATACTTTTAGGGCTTCAACTCATGCTCTACAATAAACAGACAATCCTAAACAACTGCTACTATGGAAGGTCATTTATATCGTAAAGCTAGGTGTGCTGGCTCAGATAAACTGGAACGGACGCAGGCAGGGCCAGGCAGTCCCCGATGGCCCGCACAGGCCTGCGCATCCGGAGCACCGAAAGAGCCATGCTCACGCATGCGCTGTTTCTGCCTTTATGCTTGACTATTTTCTCCTTCTCCATTCCCTCTTCTTCCTCCTCCTACTTCTTTTCCTTCCTTCCTTCCTTCCTTCCTTCCTTCCTTCCTTCCTTCCTTCCTTCCTTCCTTCCTCCCTCCCTCCCTTCCTTTTGCCTTTCCCCGCCTCCCACACTGCAATGTGTTCTACTCAGTTCTCTAATCCCAGCACTTGGTCGAGTGCTTGGGCAGTGGTGAATAAGGATTCTTGGAAGGAACCTGAACGAAAACGAACACTGGCCTGAGCTGAGAGAGCAGGGAGCTGCTCCCGGAACTGCCCTGATCCCCCTGGCGGTTTCGCTCCTGCTTGCAGATGGGAGAAGGCTGCCCCAGCAGAAGAGGCGGAGCCCATAAAGTGTGGCAGTGTACGCACGCACTCCGACAAGTCAAAAGCAGGTTATCTATGACTTCTCCTTTTGTGACTCTGCTGTGGACAGGGCTGGTGTTGTTACTCTATCATATCCTATCCCCTTTTGGCCACCTTAGACTTTACCCTAGTCCATTTTGTGCAGCCCGTTTTACCATTATGTACGAGAACCTGCTGTTCCCTGCCTGTGCCCAGGCCTGCAGAGTTGTGACCTTTCTAGCAGTCATGGCTCATGGTATTTTTTTTTTTTTTTTGCCTCCATTTCTTCTTACCATTGTCTCTGCACAAATTCTTAGGAGGCTCAAGTGTAACCTGCCAGCATGGCCCACAGGGCTCTGCGTGTTCTGACTCCTGATTACCTCTCCAGTTCGTCTCTGACCCCACCCACCTCCCACACACGAAGCTCCAATCATACCTGAACTCATCATTCAGTCCCCACCACAAACCTCCGCCTACTGCTGTGGTCTCCAGTTCAGGGAGTGGCCTCACCACCTGGGCAGCTGCCCAAGTCACACTCTGGAGTTACCCTGGCCTCCACTCTCTCCCCCACTGCACCTCCTCTTCTATTTTCTGGTCCTGCTCAGTCTACCTCCATAATATTTTCCAAACTGGTATGTTTTTATCCCCACTGCCGTCACCCTAGTTGGGACTAGGAGCAGCTCTCCATTGGATTACTGCAACACTGTGACAGCTTCGTTGCTGGTCTTGTCTACCTTCTGTCAGAATCCCCACTGATCTCCTCTTTGCAGCCAGAGTGATCTATCAGAAAGAAGGATCTGGTTATATGCCTCTGCTTTTTAGAGTTGTTCTACAACTTAGACCTCACTTCCTCCAGGAAGCCTTCCTGATGTGCTCCCGTAGCGCCTGTATTTCTTCCATTAGAATAACGACTGTACTTGTAGGTCTTCCCCATTAGAAGCAAATTTCATGAACGTCCACCTTGTCCTCCTCTCAGCACTGTGAGATTTTTTTATCATTCATTCTGTAGCAAGAGCTATAGCCTGCCACTCAATAGCCATCTTCCGCTTCCTCCCAGCTGGCAGAATAAGTATACCTTTACTCATGTGATTAAGGTAAATCCAGATTAGTTTAGGCCACATAAATGACCCTATCCCACTCGTCAGGAATGATTTTAGGGGTGGGCACGTCTCAGTTCCGGCCGAGGAGACATGAGGGAAAGCTGGCTGGGGTGTTTCAAAAGGTCTCTGCATTCTAGAAGAGAGATGCATAAGAAACGGTTCTTATCTGCCTTGGCACTGGTGTGAGTGGATGGGATGCCTGCAGCCTTTCTGTATCTAAGAGGAGAGCTAGATGATGCTGTGAGCATGACATAGCAGATGAAAAAAATCTGATGTTGATGAGCTGCTAAACTGGTCAGCTGCGGACAGCCTACATCTAAACTTCTTTTAGATGAGAGAATAAGTCCCCTTTAGGTTTAGGCCATTTTGACTTTTCTGTTACCTCTAGTCCAAACAGATACAGCTTCCCTTAGGGCGTTTTTCACTTTCTATTTTATCTTAGAGGTACCTGGGTATAGACTTTGTTTCTTCTGTTAGATTATGGGCTTTGAGGGCAGGGTTTGCATGTGATATGTCCTTTAATCTCTCAAAGGCATGGTGGCTTATCCCACTCCTGTGCTTGAATGAAGACTCCTTTCTGAATTCATACTGTGAGGTCCTATCTACCCTCTATAGGTTCTTGCCTTTCTTAGGGGCTTAATTTGTTTGTTCGTTTGTTCTTTTCGTGCTTTTAAAATGTTCAACATAGGAAGAAAAATGAACAAAATATAAAAAGCTCAAGCTCTATGGTCAGCTCTGGGAGGCAAAATCTATGTTATCCATCCTTATATCCCTTATAGTACCGATCACATGCTTTGTGCACAGTGGATACTCAAAGTGTTTGTTAAATGAATAATTTAATTTGCTTCTGATGAGTCAAGGGCACTTAAGACTTTTACAGTGTCCTAGAGTCATAATGATGAACAGTAATTATCAACAAATCGTGCTAAATATAACCTGATCCTAGGACATCACTAGTGGTAATTTTTTGTCTATGTGACAGCCTTGATATCACCAAGACCTGAAGGCTTTAGAACAGAACAAGCAGAGCTAGGCATTACAGAACAAGGCAAAAACTAAAGTTTGAGCAGCTCAGGTACCTGGTGAATGTGCCCCGAATGTCCCTCTTGTTTGTATGAGGCTCTGGGCTACAACCAAGGTAGACCAACTGTCCTCTTAGGGCTTAGCATCTGAGGACTAGGGGGAGGAAAACAGGCAATTTCAAAAGAGTGGGGTCAGTATTACAAAAAGGAATTCCCAGGCCACACTTGGTGAGTCAGGAACACCTCCCAGAGGAACGGCCACACTGCCCCTGAATGCAGAGAGGAAGTTAGTTAATCGGAGGGGGACAAAGGAAGAAGAAAAAAGAGTAGCATAACTAGGCTTGTGGTTTATAAGAAGCCCATTCTGGCTCCATTCTGGGGTGGCAGAGACAAGGCTGGAGCCAGGGAGATCAGGTGGGAGGCTGGTACCGACACTCCCTGCAGAATAACGGGGGCCTCTCAGGCAAGAAACAAGGTGATGACAAATGATGTTGGGCTTGGGTACCCAAGAGCTCATGGTGCTGTGGCTGCTGCTCAAAGGATGACATCTATGGACATCAGCTTTCTACCTTCTGGGTTTGGGATTGGGGGTAGGTTTGCGTTGGAGGCAATGTGGTACAGCACAGTGGTTTAAATTTTCTATTTGGTTGTAAAACACTTTGTTAGAAGGAAATATGAAAAACTGATACTTTAAAAGAAGCAGAGTAGCTCTGCCGAAACTGGGGGTGTGTGCGTGTTTGTGTGGCACGTGTGTGCACACATACAATGTGTGTGATACGAAGTCCTACTTCCTCACTCGCCCCTATCCCACAGTTATGAGAGCTGGGGATAGTTCTGATCTCAACACTGCCACTGATTCCTCTGTGAGTCAGCGCGAGCCTCCTGACACTCGGTGTTTTCACAAGTCCCATGAAGAATCTGAACTGTAAAATCTCCAAAATCAACATCTACTTCGAATTTCCAACTTTGGGCCGCAAAGGGATTTGGGGAAATAAGGCTCCTTGAAAACTGACTACAGGAGTAACCTGCACTTTGAGATTCATGATTCTGTGGCCAGAGCTTCTCATCCAGTTCCCCTGGCTGAGGTTCAGGTGTGCCTCAGCCCCAGGTGGCCAGGCACCATCGTACAGTGGCTAAAAAAAGAACTCTGGAATCAGATGGGCCAGGGTTTATGTTCTGGCTGTTCCACTCACTCCCTGTGTGACCTCGACAAAGTTACGTAACTTCTCTGTGCCTCAGTTTCCTCATCTGTAAAATGAAGGCAATAGGCAATAATATTATCTATATTTAGGGTTATCACGACAAAGATACTTAAAGGTCTTAAAATAATGCCTGACTTTTAGTAAGTACGCAGTACTTGTTGGCTGTTATAATCTTTCTTCACTTCAATTTCCTTATCTATAAAATGGGCATAATAACCAAACCTACCTCACAGGGTTGTTGTGAGGACTAAATGTAATAATATGTGTATAGTGTTTAGCATAATAACTTGTACATAGTAAGCGTGCAATAAATGCTACTCATTGTTATTACTAGAAGATTCCCCCCTTTAATCATTAAAAAAAAATACACTCATATCAGAATGTTTCATGCAACAAAGAAATCCTTTCTTTGAAAAATTTCAGCAAAATTTTTGACCCCATTACCCACCTCTACCCCAAGTCTCCATCATGTGCAAAACACTCTACTTTGAGCTGATTAAGCTCCACAGTGACTCTCCTAAGAGCTCTGATGTTCCTCTAAATATTCTAGGCTTCCCTTTACCTGTTACTAATATGCCATACTCTCTGCCATTTAGGAGTTATTCAAAATTCTGACTTTGTAAAACAGGGAGCAGTGCACAAAGGCTTCTCCTGCAATGGCTTCTTTAGACAGTCTACTTGGCTTGGCAGGGAACAGAAAAAAATGGTGTTTTATGGTATCAAATACCAGAAGTTACTCTCATTGCTGCTAATCTTATAGAGCTCTTCCTATTTCCAGTTAGTTATTAGATCACTCCTATTGTACTCTTTATAGGGCATTCAGTTCAATGCTATCCCTTTTCTCTCTTTTTTTTTTTTTGCTTTCTTTGATATTTGGCCAACCTCGCCACCTAGTGGTCAGTCAAGCATAAACATGCTCTCCTGAAAAGGCAGAAAGGTGGGCTGCAAATACAATGCTCAAGATATCAAGGGCCTGATGGATTGCGCCTGGTCCAAAGTGAGGAAACTGAGGCCCAGAGAAATGAAGGATGGTGCTCAATGTCAGAGAGAAGAAAGCCAATGTAGAACAAGGTGGAAAACCTGGACCTCAGAGTCAGGGCGTGCGTTTCAGACTGCCTAAATTCCACCCTCACCAGGACAAACTGACTATTCAACAAATATTGACTAAGTACCTACTATGTGCCAATAGCTGTGCTAAATGGCGGGGCCATGACAAGAAGCAAGGAAGACAAGACTCTTATCTTCACAGTCAAACGGGAGAGGATGACAATTACAGGGAATCAACAGCCGTCGTTAATATGAATTAAAGACTCACTCTGCTACCAAACACTGTGCCAAGACCTTGAGGTATGCTAGCAACAATCACATGACGGGGCAATTATTATTCATGCTTGAAAAATGAGTGGGAGACATTTAAGCTATAAGTAATAAACTTAGGGCTCTCTAAGTTTTTGAATATGAGGTTGTTGGACTATATGCTAAAAGATTTCTAAGGACTCTTTCCAGCTCAGTTTCTCTTTATTTCTAGGATTCAGGGGTAGAGCTGGGATGAGAAACCAGGTCTCCCTTTATATACTGTGCTAATCTTTGTTTATTGATAACTGGTAGTTAGCGAATGCTCACTAAATGTCATGTCCTGTGACTTTTTATCAGCTCATGCAATCCTAACAACCTAGGAGATACCTTTAAAATGGAAATAACATACCTGAGTAAAATATCATGTTCTAAAATGGTTTTTAAAAAAGAAAAGGTCCTGAGATAAGTAGAGAAGCTTCTAACTTTGATCCAGTTGTAGGATTCTTAACCATTGTTTTGCCTTTGTTTGATTTAGTTATGTGGTGGGTTAAAAATGTACATTGGTGTCTTCAGGCTCTTATAGCAGGAATGGATAATGTGCCTAGGCAAATGATGACTCAAAGATGAATTACTGTCCAGGGAAATAGGAGCACATTTCTTAACCACATCACTTTGGGTAACTTTGGGATTCTACAGAGCTTGCAAAGCCAAGTGCCAGGCAAACTCAACCCCTTGGTTTTATTTATGATTCCAAATGAATAAAGCACATTCCAAGATTTCTACTGAGTACATCAGAGATCAGCAAAGTCTCCATTCTTTATCCTGTCCTCCCTGGGGATATCTACAAAGCATCAGGCAAACTCCCATGGAGATTCTGCAAATGGAAGCACTGAGTTCCTGGGAGGAGAGGGCTTGCTTCAGAGCCACAGGAGGCATCTCTTGTAGCAGGATCGCTTCCTCCTATACCTGGGAAAGCAGACCACGCAGGACCTGGAGCTCCCCAGGTCTTATCGAGACTAGCCTCTCTGGACAGGATCGCCAGAATGATACTGCAGTGGACGGCAGAACAGCTGCTAGATATGCTGGACTATTCAGCCTATAATGCTCTGCTATCCTTCTCTGAATGGCAAGACCTCACTTGACTTTCTAGGTTTAGAAATTAATGCCTGCCTTGCCTGGCCACCACTCTGGCCCTAAGCCAAGCCTGTCCCTCTTAAGAACTGCTACACTCTCCTAGTGCCTAGCACAGGATTGTAATCACAGATTTGCTTATCTGTGGACTGTGAACATCTTCAGAAGGTGAACTGGGTAGCTCATCTATCCTTATGAACTTAGTACCTAAGGTTTCTGGATTGCAAAGGTGCTGAAAAGTAAAGCAAAGCCAAAAAGAAAAAAAAAAAAAGTAAAGCAATAGAAAGTAAAGCAAAAATTTCCAAGGCTGGAAGAGGCTTGTGAAGAGGTCATCTCATTTAAACTCCTGCTTAATATAGGATTTCCCTCAAAATATCATTAAAGAAAAACAAAAATTTAATAAAGAGCATGTGTGTTTATCCATATCTATATGATAGATTACTTTTTTTACTAGAATAGTGGTAAAGACACAAAAAGCAAGATTTCACTCAGATCTTCCTTCTTTGAGAGTTAGCATCTTTTTAAGATTTTTTTCTTCCTAAGTTTTAAAGAAATACATGCTCTGGAGAAAAAATGTATAAATATATTAATGTGGATAACAGATAACAAGTTAACATGTTGCTATATTTCCTTCTAATCTTTTCCCCATGAGTTAAAGTAGCTGAAATCATACTCTATTATTCAATTTTATATTTTTTCCTTTTCAGCAAAGGAATTTCCCTATGTGATTACAAACTCTTCATTAGCATCATGTTTTAAAACTCTTATTTTGACACAATCTTTTAGACTTAGAGAAAAGTTACAGGAATAGTACAAAGAATTCTCTGATACCCTTCACCCAGATTTGGATTTCTCAAATGTCAACAATTTTATTGTATTTATTGTTATGCCTTCATTCCCCACCCCCAGGAGGGGGAGAGGAGGAAGGAGGGAGGGGGAGGGGGCAGGAGAGGGGGAAGAGACAGACAGACAGAGAGGCATGCACATGATGTTGTTTTACCCCTAAACACTTCAGTGTGTTTTTTATAAATAAGGATTTCTCTTGCATAAACACACCACAGTCGATATACTATTATCTGTATACAGCCTTATTCAAATTTCAGCAATTGCCTCAAAAATGTCTTTCACAGCAAAAGAAAATTCTAAATCTACACTGCATTCAATTGTCATATCTCTTTAGTGTCTTTTAATCAGGGACAGTTCCTGAGTTGTTCTTGTATTTCACAATATTGATTTTTCTTTTTTAGCAAAGGCCAATTATTTTGTGGACTGCCCCTCAGTTTGCATTTGTCAGCTGTTTCTTCCTGATCAGATTCAGGTTATTCACTTTTGACCCACAAAAGTGAACATGCATGGTTTTTAATGATTGTAGTAAGATTTTGTTTTACATAAGTAATCCCTTATTGTAGAATTGTGGGCAATTTTATAATTTTTCTCTATTTTCAAAATGAAGCTCCTTCCCTCTCTTCCTATCAACTACCTACTGGCTCTTCATTAATTTCTATATTAACAATTTATTAGTTATGTTAAAAGAATGGACAATTTAAGGCCGTTGATATATTAATAACTTTTTTCTAAAAAGCTCCTGGTGGCTTGCACTCCCACAACTGATGAGTGTCTGCTCTACCTCAGGCCAAACACACTCACACGTTACAAGATATATTTTGATTTGGAAAGACAAAAAACAATATCGCATTGCTGTATTTGTAGAACCCATCTAACAGCATGGTTACGAAGGGCATTGTTCCTCTCATGACACTGAATATATTCATTCATTTGTTCGTTCCTTCATTCATTCAGCAAATAGTCACCGAGTGTCTGCTCTGTGCAGTATTCTTCTATATGCTAATACCAAGCTCTCAGGTAAAGAAACAAACAAGATAATACAGCTGGTGCTAAGGGCTATGAAACAGTCCAATAACATGTAACTTGAGGGGTACTCCAAGTAGACACAGGTAAGAGGCCTGGTACCTGGAGAAAGATGACCAAGCAGGTGCGGGGAGCAGCTGGGGAGCACAAGGAGGAAAGGGCATGGCCTCTGGATCGTCTCCTGTTTCTTCTCATAGTACTTACCATGAAATTCCATCCAAATGTCTGTAAAACATTGCCCTTTACTAAAAATACGAACCCCTATTCTGCCCTACCCCAAATATCCACTTCTAAGCCTGCCCTTCTACCTGTCTGTCCCAGTCAGCAGAGTCTGAACTTCAGCATGTTGTAATTTGTGAATAATAATGAAAGCCTGAAAACACTCTGAAATTAAAGGGAACTCACAAACCATTCTAATGTTGCTCAGCCTTGCAATTACCTGAACATCAAGGAATCATTAATGAATCGGGCTGTCTCAATATTGGATTAATAGCCACTTTCAAGAGGAAAGGGGACAGATGCCCAAGAAGAAAAAAGAGAGAGTGAGTGAGTGAGTGAGTGAGTGTGTGTGTGTGTGTGTGTGTGTGTGTGTGTGTGTGTGTGCAGCGTGTGAGAGAGATATCTCTTCCAAATAACAGGGGTGGTGGTTGCAGCCACACGTAAGGAGGGTGGGTATACACAAAGAAGAGGAACCAGACTATGCTGTGGACTGAGACCAGGCCAGCAGGAATTCCAGCTCCCTAGGCCTAGTCCCTCCTCCCAGCTCTGTCAGAGTGAGTCAGGAGGCAAGAAACAAGAAGAGTCTCCTAGGAACTAATTCTGGAGGAAATACGTATCCCTTGCCCCCAATAATGGCTATTTAATGCTTAGGATAATTGGTTTCCATACACCGGGGGCGAAAAGCAAACAGATATTATGAAAAAAAAATTGTTCTCACCCCAAAATTGTAATAAATAAAAAAATTGAAGTAGACAAAATGTATGAAAAGATGACCAATAATCATAGATATCTCTACAAATACTGGAAAAAAAAAGTCACAGCCTACAAGGTTTATGTATACCCTTTCCTTTCATATCCTTTTCAGGAAAAATAGCCCTAAGTATGCAATTAATCTGATGTATGAGTAACAACCTCTTAACAATGCTATGTCCTCAAACACTGAAGTGCATTTGAGAGCAGAGAAGGGGGGGAACCCCAACTATTATAAGCATTACTAATATAAATGCTACAATTATATCCTCCAGTTAGGGGATGAAAATCCTGAACAATGAAAATGATAAACATTCATCCGGGAACACAAACTACTAATTGGTGAACAAAAGATAGATGAGAAGTCTTTACTTATAAAAGATACAATAGAAGCTAAATAATTGGGTCAGATCTGGTAATTAAAACAGTTGAGGGGGAAAAAATCATATTTTATCAGAGGATTAAATATATGGGGAGGTTTTTATATTTTAACCATTATCCTTCTCAATCTGTTTTGCATCTTGCTTTTAAAAATATACAAAAGAGTAGGGACTAGTAGTAAAATAACTATACCTAGTTAGCCTAACAGTGAGGGAAAGCTACTTTCTTGGAAGTTGTTAGTAGCAAATGTAAACAAACTGAGGCAAACAATTTAAACTAGCAGGAATAAATCAAAATATTTCAAGGTGGGCAACAGTGAACTGGAGTTTGTTATGATAAGTAAGAGATACACAGTAGGTGGTAGAAAATTTCTGTTTTCTGGTTGGTTTTCTGCCACAACTTCAAAGAGCGAAAGGAGCCTCGAGACTGGTAAGGATTTGCCATAAATAGCACTGGTGGCAGAGACTGGGCAAAAAGTCTACTGTAGTCTAATAGGTGTGTGCCTTAAGCCTGGAGGTATATTAACCATTTTACAGGTATAAGAAAAGCATTTACCCTTAAGTTTAGAATAATTGTTTCAAGGTGATAAAGTAAAATAAAACACCACCAAAATACCAAAAACCTTATAGACTAGGACCCTTTCACTGTACTTACTGATTTATACAAGGCTGACGAGTTCTTTCCATTTTATCAGTCAGAACAGTGAGGATGCCTACAGCCCATTTTAAACAATTCTCTACTTCTCCTCCAGGGGGAGACGTTGGCCAGCATTTCATTGAAAAAAGGAAATGATTTTCAGACTTGGATTTTCACATAGTGCTAGAAAGATACATACAAAGAGGGCCTTTCCCTCCTCCCCTTCGTCTCAATACATTTAATTCTGGCTGATTAGAAAAGCACTCCAGCCCTCTTGTGGAATAAGAGGGAATGGCCATGATTAAGGGCTGAGAGGGAGCGGAATACTTTATCAGCGTAGTCCTGTAGGTTGGCTGGCTCATTTGCCTAAAACTGATATAGTTTCGAGGATATTCCGTTCTGTTTTTTGTTTTTTGAAGGAGAATTTTCCACCAGGCCTATATTGGCCAGTCAATACAGCCCTCACACAGGGCTGGCTCCCTTCTAATGGGCTCTGTCACAGGGCCTCTCTCTGATAAACCACAAAGGCACTGGCATTGTGAGAGCACCCACTCTGCCTTCCTGCAGGAACGGTGGGACCCTTCCACCCCGTGGAGGGTGCCCAGGATCTGGGAGAAGCCCAGATGATTCCTCACTGGGCCTCCCTCCCCCTCACTTAAAGGGTTAGGAGCTCCTGTGGAAACTCAGGTCCACGAAAGGACACACACAGGGGCAAAGCTGTACATAAGGAAGAAACAAACTGCAGTTTCAGTGTCTTGGTGATGGCAAAACAGGGCAGAGGTAAACTCCCAGCATGAGTGATGATTCTCCTGGTCCCGGGACAGATCTAGTTTTTCTGGATCCTGAGCCTTTATACGATTTGGTGGGGAAGGGGCTTTTTAAAAAAAGAATAAAAAAATTGGTAATAGCACGTTAACTACAGGGCATCAGAAGGGGTCCTTGGTAGTGAAGGCTCTAAATCTTAAGCTCTATAACCAGCATTAGCTCTGTGGTTGACCCTAATGGTTGAGGTATGCGTTGGCAAGGGTTTCCATAGTCTTGTCCACATAAGGCGAGCTATGGCTTCTCTGAGGTCCCAAAGCTCTGCCCTGCCTCAGGGAGTGGACTAAGGATCTGGGGAAGAGTGCGAGGTGATCGTCCACCCAGAGTCTCCCTTCTGTTCTGCTACCTCTTCATCCTGCCCTGAGGATGTGGAGGATTCTGGAAAAATACTCACTGATGCTGGATAAGTACTTGCTGATGCTGAATAAATACTCACTGACTGACCGGCCAACTAAAGTGGTGGCTTTTCCACTTACTTGTTCCTCCCTTAAGGCTGCACTGCTTCCCCTTTCTCTAGCTTACCAGCCATGTTTCAAGTCTCCATGTAAAAAAGATGACTCCTGAGCTACCTATCTGTGGAGGTAAGCAGACCCAACTCTAAGGACAGTTTCTTGCTCACCTGGACAATTTATTCACCAAAGGCTATCCAGATCCACAAACTCTAAAATCAATCCAACAAATAATGATGAGGTCTTCTTTCTATATACAAACGCTGTATATTTGGCACAGCATGGGCAACTGATCAGTAGGACACAGGAACTGGATATCTACTGGCTCAGGATTGTCTATTGCTCCAGGGGAATCCTAGGACAGAAATGCTTAAGAGATTGCCACATAGTCTTGTTAAAGGCAACAAACCTCCTTAGTCAGGAATCCCAGTTCAGCTATGGCGAGCTCTCCACACCTGCCTGACCAAGACTTGTTTCCCAGTTGTTGGATCATCTCATTGGTTCAGACCCTGCCTCCTCCTCCACCTCCTTCTAAGACCACTTTGGGCTCCACGAAGTTGCCAACTATGCCAGTCTTATTGAAAGAGAACAAAATAAACTGGTCTAAATGTAAAGCATCTAGCTAAACACAGCTACCTTTGCATATTTTCACAGTCCTTGTAAAAATAATAATGTGTTAATTTCTCCTAATCTATTGGCAAAAACACTTACCCAAATCTTAACAGAAAGCAAATTAAGTGAGACCTAAAAAAGAGAAAGTTGCTTGGTTTCATTAATGCAGCTTGCTTTTGTATATGCTACAGTTTGGTATTTATAAGCAAACCTGCTACTAAATGTTCTTGTTCTTTCTTGAATAAAACAGAACAACTTCTTCCATGTAACAGTGTCCTCATGAAGCCATTTATCACAAGGAGAAAAAGTGTTCTAAAAATTCTTACCCATAAAATGGAAATAATATTGGGATGGGTAAAAAATGGCTGCCATTATTTGAGTGCTATGTGCCAGGCCTGTGCTAGCACTTTGTATAGATTACTTAATTCTTTCAATAACCCTGTGCAGTATTCGCCTCATTTTCCTGATGTCGAAATCAAGACTTTAAGAGTAAGTGACTTGCCCAAGGTCACAAAGGTGGTTTAGTTTAGTGCTGGATTTGAGGCTGGGCAGGTTGAGCTTCATTCTTAGCCCCTGGGCCACACTGCCTCTGCAACCAGAATCACTTGTACACTATAAAGAAGTAATGAGTTTTGCAAGATAATATTTTTTTTTAAAGCAGGTAGTTGTGAATATTTTAATATTCTCTCAAATTCCTATTTGATTTAAAAAAAAAAAACCTATTGCTAGAGAATTTTTTCTTTTTCAAGGTTTTAAAGGCTACTTTTCCCAAGGATTTAAATATTTTTTTGTTTTGGTTTGGTTTTAGCTTTTTAGAAATCATCACAACAGATATACAAATAAAGGTAATAGCTACAGTTTATTGAATATACACTATGCAGAACTGTGTGGCCACTGTGCTGAATTTATTACACATACTGGTTCTTTTAATAGGCTGTCTTATGAGGCAGTGGCATTATCCCCATTTAACAGATGAAGAAATCAAGGCTCAGAGAGGCTCAATCACTCTGCCCAAAGTGTCTTAGTAGCCAAGGAGAGGTCTAAACTCTTATCTGCCTATACTATGCCACCTCCCTACTTTACAATGTACACAAATAGTATCTTTTAGTTAACAGTCTGTTAGCTATTTCATACATCTAGATCTTTGATGGCCAAATGGAAACCACTATATTCTTTCAGGCCAAGAGAAGAAGGCAGGTGAGAAGTGCTAGGGGAGTTCAGTTCTATTCTCTCAGCATCAGTCTCCAACATCATCTGGGGCATGAGGTTCATGGGATGGGCCTAAGGGAGGGAGGGAGCTATATTCTACCATTTTGGTAAACAGCTAGTAAAAATAACATGAGGACAAAAACAGGTTCAAATCTGGATACATAATGTTGAGTCTTGCCCAGGGGAACTAGTCTAAGACAGAACTATCCAAAATGCATTCTTAGGCCATTGTCTCCAAAGTTACTCCAACGTTATCTGAACCAAGCATCATGCCAGCATGTGCCACTTGCTCATCTGAGATGCTGCCTTTACCATGGGGTAAGAGGCCTAAACTGAGAGTGGCCGACTTATTATGGGACCCACCATCACAGTGGCCCCATCAGCACATGACAAAGGAAGACATCTTGGCAGAGAGGCCAAGTTCACAATGTTGTGGCCAGAGAAGGCAGAAAAATCTGCTGACTCCAAGGATGCTTAAGCATAAACGAAAAACTGCAACAATGGGGGAGGGGTGTTTTTGGAGGGCAGCAGGGCACATTCTGTATGGCTTGACTTTGCAGAGTTCATAAACTCTGGATGGAGCCCTGATCAACATGCCCCGATGAAGCACGGCAAGTGGGCTCTCAGATCAAAAGAAGCTGTGTTAGGGTCATGAGCATGAGAAATGGTGATTGAGCAGTGTTTTCAAATACTAACTTTCCCTTCGGTCAAGTGCATTTTGGCATGACGGTAGAGAAAACCTTCCCTGAGACAAGGTCAAAGGCTTCCCTGTGGTCTTAGAGAACAGGTGTCGGTGAAAGCCTGGCTGCCACTCAAAGTCTCTACTGCCAATGCAGATCTTCTCAGATGAGATTCTCACACACACACACACACACACACACACACACACACACACACACACACGTCCCATCCCATTAACAGGAATGTTATCAGGAGCCAGGCCTGGCTTCACGGGAGTGTCATCTTTCCAACAATTCCAACTTATCAGTACATTGGAATGGGACGCTTGGGAAGCAGGGGGAGAGAGAGAGAGCTTTCCATGTCTGGACAGGTTTCAAGCCCAGGATGATGGACCACTTTTAGGGGTGTGGAAGAGATGTTCCTTGCACTGGGCCGGGGTTAACAGTTAACAGGATGCTAAAGTGGAAGTTTCCACTGTGGCATCAAGATTCAGCAGATGGGAAATTCCAAAGCGAGGGGCCAGACCATTATGTGGAAATTTCTAAGAAGTTTGCCTGGCTGGCTCAAAGATCCATAAGAGGATATAAACAGGTTCAGGACAGTGGGAAGTGGGGGAGGATTTTGTGAGGCAGATTCCTCAGAAATATTCTGATTCCTACCCTCCCCAAGGCGGGTGAGGTAGAGGGGGTGAGCCTTCATCTCATGCCTGGAGAAAAGGGTTTCAAGGGTAACGTGAGGAGAGCTTGATATGTGTCTCCTAGAGTTTGGGGATTGGTATTCGACATCTGCCTGGGGAGCCAAATGTGAGGGGGAGCCAGAGCAGCCTCAAGTGGCAGAGTAGAAGGCAGTGTTGGGGAAAGTTACTGTCTCCCCTTCTCACGTGATCGTGGTGGCGGGGGTGGGGGTTGGTTAAAGAAATGTGCAGTCTGGGCACTGTGAATGCCACCCTGGGTCTCTTCAAAACAGGTTTTACCCAAGAGGGCTTCATTCAGCCTGAGGTGAGGGGCCCCAAAAGAGAATCCGAATGGACATCAGAAGCTGATGGCAGATCGTAGCAGCCAGCAGGAGAGGCACTGCCCGAATCCTGGGGGAGCCTGATGGAAAATGCCAGTAGGGAGTTCTCGAGAAAGACACAGAAGCAGCCAAAAGAGAGAAGAGTCCCTTTACCGATAGCCAGGCTCAGAGAACCCAGTGCCAAGTGTGACAGTAGCGATCAGGTAAAAACTTTCCTCCCTTTCCCGGTCTCACCTGGGGAGGTGTGAAGCAGTGCGTAGCTGGAAGAGGGGGAGGCCCTCAGGGCAAGATGGAGGAAGATCCCCTCTTGGTATGAATATCGACTGTCCATAGACTAGAGTGAGCATTTCCAGTTTCCAAAATGAACGTGTGTGTGAGTATGTGGGTGACTTAAAGTAGCCTTAAGACTTTTTATTACCTAAGAGTAACCAGAAAAGTCATAGGCCTGATCAAGTTCCCCCCCAAAAAATGAGAGAACACACATCCCATTTAATAAACTTTAAAGGAACAGTGGGAGACAAGAAATAAAGTGGTGTCTTAACTATGTCTCACAAGTCATGTTGTGCAATTTACTAGTTACACCTAACCTTTGCTAAGAACTGACTATGTGCTGGGCACTAGGCCAAAGACTATAGACATGACATCATTCAGTCTCCCTGACAACTCCACGAGGCAGGTATTATTATCCCCTTCGACAAATAAGGAAACTGTGGCACAGAGAGGTTAGGCAACTTCCCCAGGGTCAATAGGCAAATAAGTGAAGTGGTAGCCTAGACTCAACATCAAGTCTGACATCTAACCCTGAGCTCTTTTATTGTCCTAGATAAGTTGTTTTCAGGAGACAGTTGTGACCATAGCAGGACAGGGACTTGGGTCCTATTCATCCTTCCTTCTCAGGAGTCCTTAAGCTAGAAAGCCACTGAATTGCATGATCTTAGTGGTGTCTTTCAATTGGGGATTCTATGATTCTACTGTCTGTAGGTGGGAAGGTGGAGACAGGTGGATCCACAACAGGAGACATGGGGAAGGAGAGAAACTTGGAGTTTGTATCCTGTGTTCCCAGACAGACATCTCGAAGGAGCTGGTTCCAGCAGGTGGTACTATTACAGACCTGAGGTTCGCAGAATTATAGTCATGTGTATAAATATATAGTTCAGGTAATGCACATGATACATTTAGCACCAAGGCTGGCACCAAAGTAAGGACTAGGTAAATGGCAGCTATGACTGTGAAAAGTTGACATATATGCCTAAAAACATCAACATGTAATTTAATGCAACATACTCAGCCACTGACATCACTGTCTCTATTCCATAAGGAGCTATGTTTATCATGGATGCTAAACTTTACTAGCTGAACCGAGATAAGAAGCGAGCCATACATAAGATTGAGCTAGCCAAACCTAAAATAAAGTCTGAAATAACAGCTCTTAAGCAGCAGGGGACCATAAAGTCCTACAAGAAAATGATGGCAGCATGACCCCTTTCTCTGGTAAAAATAAGTGCATACACATGATTTTGCAAGTAATCATCGAGCCCATTCACTGACTCCAGGTTAATAACCTCTACTCTAGAGCCTGAGGATGTGACATGAGATCCTCAGGCTGAAAGCTACCTATCCATGGGCTCATCCTCTCTACATGCTCATTATTGCTATTCATCATCATGATACCAAAATTGGAATGGGTAGTCAATGTAACTGATGATGAATCTAAATTTTAAACCTTTCAAGTTTAGTGGACCCCAAATTAAGAATTTCTAAATCAGTGGACACTGGTGCCTAAAAATTTTATCTGCTTGGCATCTTCCTTCCTTCCTTCCTTCTTTCCTTCTTTTCCCTTCCCTTCCCTTTCTTCCCTTCCTCCCATTCCTCCCTTCCTAATTCTAGCTAATAAGACTGATCTAAATGAAAAATAAGGTCCAAAAGGAAATTCCTATTTGTGGGTAGTCCTTGTGGAATTCTGGGCTCCTCTCTGACAACGATATTCACTGAATTAAAATTTTTTCTTCTGTTAACAAAATTCCTTCTTATTTTATTTTATTATTATTATTTTTTTACACCTGGTCTTCCTAGGTGGTCTCCCATCCAAGTATTAACCAGGCTTGACCCTGCTTAGCTTCCGAGATCAGACAAGGTCGGGCATGTTCAGGGTGGCATAGCTGCAGACTAAAATTCCTTCCTTTTTACTAGGGGATCCCATTCCATGTGATTCTGGTGGTACTCACCCTCACTCAAGGGATACCTGAACAAGGTATGGCTAGACAGATACTGCTTATTGTCTCTGGCCTACTTCCGGCTAAGTCGATTCGGGCAAGAAATTTGAACTGGGTCAATTAAGATCCCTCCTCAGTACACTGTTAGAACGATAGCAAAAGAGGCATGTTCTTTTCACCGAGATCCATAGCTATGAGGATGACAGAAACGTAATGCTGTTGGCTACCTATGCATCATGGTGAGGGAGCACTTGCTCTTGAGTATGAGAAGCTGATGAGAGTTATACAGACCCAAAAGGTGAAAAGAGGGAAAGATCATGGCCTGATGATATCTTCTGAACCCCTGGGTACAGCTGAGCCTAAGTTCATGCCAGCACGGACAACATGGTGATGTAAGTCAAGAAGTTTAGGTTGAATTTCTGTCACTTGCAAACAAAATAGTTCTAACTAATAAATCTGATCTAAATGAAAATAAAGCCCCCAAAGAAATTCCCATTCATGGGTTGTCCTTGGTGGAATTCTAGGCTCTTCTCTGACAATGATCTTTACTGAACTAAAAATGTATGATCCTATGACATTCCTGTAAAAAGTCTAGCTTTAACATTACCTTCACACTACCTTCTATCCCTGCCAGTTTTTCTTAACAATGCTGTCACCAATCAGACACGACTTTTCACAATTAATATTAATGTTACCGACCAGAAGAAGAGTCCCAGAAGTGGACAACAGGAGCCCAGGTAATAGTTTGCTACCATCAAACAAATACATGGAGTCTACCTACTATGTCTAGTCCCACGAGCTTCTCAAACTGCCCTGGTTCTCCCCAAACACTCCAGTATCCATGGGGCTCAAAACAGAAGGAGAGAGATATTTGGAATGAGGAAAAGAGCCACACAGGTCATAGTAAACAGGGTCAATGTAAATTCTGTGTATCAAAGACACTCCACAGGCTGAGTCAGAGTGCAGAATGATTTGGGAGTGGGGAGAAATAATATTCACAGAGTATTTTCAAGAAGTTGTTATTCTTTTAGAACAGGGATGATAAGTAGATTTCAACTTGTGTGTCAAGTTTAGTGAACAGCCAAATACCCAGGTTCAGCATCATAAACCATGACAATCTGTGAAGTTCATCACAGGTTGGGGATGGGGGATGGTATGACAATATGTATTTGTTATCCTAGCTGAAACCATTACATTCTATCCTTGATTTAAGCAAGGCCAAGAGAGAAATGCATATCTGGACTGGAAGGGCTTTTCTTGGACTACACTCTGTGTTGCATCATTTGTCCAGGGTGGTCCTCATTATTTTAGTTACCAAAGGGATGTTGTTTGCTACCTTATGTGGTATTTTCTTTAAGAGCACTCGGGAGAATTTACTCTGTCTTGAATCATGATTAATTTTGCTTCTTCTGAGTAACTAGTGTGCTTTTCTCTTCCAACCACTAAGAACTGTTAACTGAGCGCATTTTCTTCCTTGTATTCATGCCTCAGAAGCTTAGAGACAGGAGTATGGTACCTGCTAGCAAATATACAGGCTGTCACCCAGGCACTGGGGGCCAAACCTTACCTCTGACTTCACCTTATTTTCTTGCCCCTAAAATTTCCTTCCTTCATTATTTTTCTGAATCTCATCATGTCATATGTGTATTGAAAAGCCACTTTAAAAATCTTTGAAAGAACATAAGCACATATACTATATTAACAGCAATCAAAATAATGTAAAACAAATCAGATGGTAAATGGAAGACAATTTTATCAACACTACCTGCTATGAAGGTAGGTAGTGGCCTTGGACCAGTAATAGCCCTGGGCCAAACTGTCAAGTCAGCAAATGTCTCAGATCTCTCCTTCCACACCCCTGATTATCTCCCACAACTCCATCCTTCTTTGGGCAGCTGGGTGCCCGCTGGTCTATTCCTGTGCACCCCACACCTATTTTTTCTTTAGTACCATTGGTTGCTCACCTATCCCCAACTCCTTTCACCATTTCAAAGCAGCTCATACTTCTACAAGGCCTTGTAATTGATATTGATAAGCTGTCAATGGTTGATAGCAGATTAATCAAATAGTTCTTTTCTCAGGGATGAACATGTTTAAACTAGGTATTTTGAAGAAGGAAAACCCAAAGGAATAATTCACTAATGACGAAATAGGCTGTAATTATGGTACAGATGCAAATGAACAGAGAGATCTTCTTATAAATATCCAATAGTTCTATGTAAAGCAGCTAACAGACCTCAGTATAGTCAGTGTCTGGCACAGTCAGAATTCAATAAACAGCGGACACTAATTATGACTAATTTTTGCCTGTTTATTTATCCACTAATACTCAACTACTCTCTGCCTGTTCCCCTGTCACTACATGACCATCACCATGGAGGTAACTGCCCCTTTCTTAACATCAGCTAGCTGCAGACCTACAATCAATTAATGCATTTTAATTATATTTTCTGGTTTATAAAGCACTTGCACATACATCATGCTTTTTGATCTTCTTGGCAATCTTCAAGTTAAATATTATTCCCATTCTACAGATAAGAAAACTGAAGCTCAGAGAAGCTGAGTTTATAAAGGTCCTGGAGCCAGAGAGTAGCAGAGCCAGGCTCAAATCCAGGTCTCATAAATTTCTTGTTCTTTCCGTAACAAGTGGTTGCCAACTGCATAGCAATCACATCAGAATCATCAGAGCACTATAAGATTCCTGAGGTCTTTCCCAGACCATGAGTGTGCCTGGCACAGTGGAAGGGAATAACTTATATTACAACAGGTGCCTCGTGTGATCCTGATGAGCTGCTGGTGGGTGACCCAGGGCAGGGTCCATGCTGTACCTACTGTGTTCTCAGCCCTGTGCTGAGTACTGCATGGAAGGCTTGGCAGCCTTCTGCTCTCAAAGTGCTGACAACGCAATGGAGGAAGTCAGACTAACCAAGACAAGTGAACCACTAAAGACAGCGTTTGGATTTGAAGTAGTTCAAGGCATGGATGATCATAGATAGCAGGAACAGGCAGGGGGAGGCCACATTATGGAGGAAGGATGATTCTACAGGGCCCTGCAGAATGGGAAGGCTTTCCAAGTGGAGAAGGTACGATACCTAGAATAAAAGCAATAGTGGGAGGTGAGGAAGAGAGGGAGGGGCCAGATAATGAAAGTGGAGAAGACAGAGAGAAGAATCTAAGCAGGTATAACGGGTGATATGGAGGCACTGACAGTTTTTGAGCAAAGAAGTAACATCCTGAAAGAGGAATTGAATGACTAGCGTGGCAATGCTATGTAAAAAAAGGAAGGGTTGAATACTGCAAAACTTGATATTGGCAAGACTACCTAAGAACCACTGAACTGACTGGGATGGCAGTTGGCAAAGAGTTAGACCAGGATTCTAGGGCCTGTCAATCAAAATGGGATGAAAGGATGGGCTATGAGATGGGAGTGGGATCTGAGCTCTCTCGCTCCCATGCACCTTCATTCAATCACAGCTGTTTTCATTTGGCTCAAACATGGTATGGTAGATGGTAAAAGTGGCCACAACTCTCCCACTCCCTGTATCCATGCTCCTTGCAATGTAATTCTGTAGCTCCTCTCACCAAGAGGTAGAATCTATACTTATAACCTCTGGAATCTATGCTAGCTATATAGCTTGCTTTAGCCAACAGAATGTGGTAGAAGCAATGTCGTGGCAGTTCTGAACCTTGGCCTCACAGCACTTCTGCTCTCTCTTGATACCCAAGCTCAGGGTAGCCTGTGGGATGGTGAGACGCACGGCTTAGTCACTATCATCTAGCTAAGAGCCAGGTGACTTCCGGAAACAAAGCCTAGGTGACCTAGACCAGTAGCTAACTGCAGATACATTTATTTTTTCACCTGAAACCAGAAGAATCACACAGCTGAGTCCAACTAACCCACAGAATTGTAGGATGAAGAAACAATTGTTATTCTGAGTCAGTAAATTTTGGCTCCAATATCTGGCCGCAAATTTGGGGTAGGTTTGTTATGCAGTAAAACTATCTGCTACACACTGCAAATAACAGCATCACTCCAACATCAGTAAGTGATACAACATGAAAACCCAGAAGCCTTTTCACTTAAAAAGTATATTGCTCTCCTATCTCTAAAGGAACTTTTCTACCACTGCAGAACTGTTAGCTCAAAACAATCACATTCGGGTTCAAAGAGAGATGAGAGAAAAAATAGAACAATAAGAAAGTTAACATGTTTTAGCTGTGCGCCAATTTTCATTACAACACACTGCAAAGGACTGTCTGCATTCCTTGGCTGAAGTAACACTTTGTTGTTGCGGATACTGCTTGAAACTAGTGGACCATTGACAGAGATCTAGAAATAGTTTCATTACAAAAAAAAAAAAGTTTTATTCAATAGTATTGGCATGTAATCATATATCTTTTCCCTGAACATGTACTTAGCAAAAGAACATGGATTGATGTTTGTTTGTTTTTTTTAAGGCATAGAAACATTTAAAATCATTTCAGAGAGGAAAAAAAGTGTGAATAAATAAACATCTAATCATACTACTGGTAGGGATGCATCTAACTTCGAAGTGTAAATATCACTTGAAAATAATGTCAAACACTTTGTTTTAAAAAAGAAAGAGAACTTACCAGTTAGAATTTGTGTGGCCCACTGTTTTCAGGTTTCAAGTCAGGGGAATGAATCTGAAATAGAATTAAACAAACATTCTGTAAGTACATCACATTTGGAAAGGGTGTGCTTTCTGTCCCAAGTGGCTGACATATGTTGAGTATTATTCTTTTGGTTAAAGATTAGCAAAGCCTTTTCTGGCTCCTGATGGAATAGGGAGAATTTTTCGCCTACATATTTCAACTTCCTGAATAGAAAGCATTCTCTCTCTCATCTACTTCAGAGAGTGCTGAAAGGCTGAGCCCAGTATAACTATAAATGGTAGTGTTTTCATCCAAACCCCTCCAAGTCAGCGGAAGCCTCCCTAGTTGTTGCTCTTGCTTTGGTCCCTCAGTCCCCTTCTGCTAGGACTGAGCCACGGCTCCCTTTATGGAATCAATAAAACATGGATGGTCCAGCATAACTTGAACAGCAAGAGGAGTATATAACGCTTTTCAATAGTGGTCACCTTATCACAACCACAAATTTTTGTTTTATTGATAATGGTGAGCCTAAGGCAGTGCTGTTCAATAGAGATATAGCACAAGCCACATACATAATTTATTCAGGATATTATTATTTCATCATAACCAATATAAAATTATTGAGACATTTTACTTTTTTTTTTCATATTAAATCTTTAAGACCCTGTATATCTCAACTCAAGATAGTCACATTTTAAGTAGCTGACAATCACAGTGCCTGGTGACCGCTACACCAGACTGTACAGGCCTGGGGAATCTGTTCTGGGCTTTCGGTTACTGGCAAGGCTCCAAAGTGAGTCAAATGCACATGGAGATTTTACTCATCTATTTTCCTGCTTCTAGTAATCCATCATTACCCCATTCATGATGTCACTTTAGTAGAAATAATAATGTAATAATAGCAAATACTTATATATAGTACCTATAATGTGTCAGGAACTATTCTCAGTATGTTCCCATGTTTCCTCAATGAATCCTCACAATAACTTCATTACGTAAGTATATTAGCATTCCCATTTTGTAATGAGGGAATTGAGGCACGAAGAGGTTAAGGTTATAAGACAGTGACAGAGCTGGAGTTCTAATCCATGTAGTATGCCCCTTGAGCCCATGTCCTTAGCGACCATACTCAATTAAATTTGAATGGCTCAAAATAAGGTAATTGCTTTCAGTTTTAATTACAATCACCAAGTGATCCAAGACTGCGCTCATGATAGTCAGATAATAGCAGTGATGGCAAATGTAAGCGTTATGGGATGTGCAGGCAAATTGAATTACAGACAATTTGGGGCGAGAGCACAAAAACCACAAGCAGGACTGAGATCGAAAGACTACACTGGGAGTGAGGACCTATTTGGATGCTGGGAGAGGTTAATGTGGGGCCAGAAAATCTCGTCTCCATGAATTTTCTGAGCGTAAGGTCTGTCGCGTTCATCTGATTGCCAAAGGAGTCTGTAAGATAGACATCTCTATATTTGTCTCAGCAAGGGTAGGAAGTAAGAGAGGAAGAATCAGGTAGAAAGGAATTAAGAAAACACATCCTTTTCACTTTATTAATCTGTGGTCCCCAAAGAAATCACACCTAGTGAGACAAATCAGATCCAGACATGTGAACTCTCAGCCCAAATCAGGGAAGGAAGTTGGTGAGTGACAATGTTTAGAATGAACAGGCCACAGGCTGAGGCCACTGTGGGACGCTGCTGCGCGGTCTCGCATGCTGAGCCCCAAACCTGCTGAAGGTCCTTCTGTGGCTTCCTGTAGGTTTTAGGATCAAGTCCAAGTCCTCAGCCCAGTCTCCCGAGTCTCAGTGATTTGTGCCTGCTCTCCTTTCTGGGTGCTCTCCCCTCGGCATCTGTTCTTTAGCCACACAGACTTATTTACAGGTCCCTAAACACCCCCCACTCTCTCAATCCTCTGTGCTTTGCAGATTCTATTCCTTCTGTAAAACATGTCCTTTCCCTACAGTCTCAGACTATCTTCAAGTCTCGGTTCAAAAGCCACCTCCTCTGGGAAGCCTTTGTGAACTCCCTTGGCTGGCTTAGGGACAACTTCTCTGCAGTAATCGTTCTTTTCATTCAATTCAATTGGTAATTATGTACTACTACTGCTGCCGATAACAAAGGCTGATTTTTATGGAGCTGTGTGCCAGGCACTGTTCCATGTGCTTTGTGTGCTCCTTAATCCACTCAGTAACCATTGGGGTAGGTTTTATTACTCCATTTAGCAAGTATGCAAACTGAGGCATAGAGGTTAAGTCAGCAGCCTAAGGGTCACATGACTTTTAACTGGCAGGGCCAGACTCTGAACCTGGACAATGTGGTTTCAGAGCCTGCACTCCTAATGCCTGTAACATACCTGCCTCCTACTATGTTCCACTGCCTCTACTCTTATTGTGGTCGTATTTCCCTCTGTTATTCCATGAGGCTTCTATGTTTTGGTTTTTCATTTACTGTTTCTCTGCCCACTTGTTTGGAGAATCTCTGAAAGTTAAGAATGTGTTTTAATTTTGTCTTTCTAGGACCTAGCAAGGTGTTCAGTATATAGTAGATGCTCAATAAAGGCACACACAGGAAAACACAGCACTGGAAGGATGGGGGTAAACTCAGGCCCAATAAAAATGCATTGGGATAAAGTGTCTCCAAATATGTACTTTAACAAAGCAAGCTTCAACTTCATCTTCTAAATCCATCCAGTGCCAAGGGGATGGTCATATCTCAGGCCTGTTCAATACCAGAAGAAACAGACACAACTCAGAGCTTGGCCGGCATGATCATATCTCTAACTAGTTCGTCGGCTTCATTTAATTTTGCACATGGATCTAAGCAATAACATGCCCTCTGAAAGCCTTGACTGGCCATTACAAAGGAATGCTAGAAAAGATACTTGCCTTTAAGAATGCAAGAAAAAAATATAAAACCTGTTTCTTAAGGTTTTTTGGGTTTCAAATAACTCAATATGAGCATATTCCAAATACATTTTTTTTTTTAAACCACAGTTTTGTGTTGAAAACCTCCTTTTGCTGTCCAGACATGACTTTGCCATTCTTTACCCTGGGGTTTCATAATATGTATCTTTCCATCACTATCTAAACTCCTCTTGGATGAATATAAAAGGTGACCTTGTAGAAGGATACTCCTCTCTTTCTCTAACAGTGGGGAAGACAAAAGTTTCAAGATCTGGGACATACAAGACCTCTAGGGAGAAAAAGCACTCTTTCTAGCTCACGTCAGAGATTGAATCAGTACTGTGGGCCAATCTACCCACTCACAGATAAATGCAATTAGCCAAAACACCCACCCTTCCTCTTTGTATCCAGAATGTAAAAGAAACAACTTCCCATGAATATTGATGTCGGCATCATCTCAGTTATTAATAACCAAATTATAAATCTGTATTTTGACTCTTGCTATCTCATCTCCTTCCACAATAAACATTAATTACTTTTGAGAAGTTTACTGAGTGCAAATTGTGTGCAGGGCACAGTTGTAGGTGACGGAGAGAATGGTGAATGAGATGAGATAAACAAGGTTCCTGATATAGAAGCCCTCCTGTTGTAATGGGAGACAGAAAGTTAAGTGTGCAAAAAGGCAAGTAAGATAATGTCGAACAGTGATAAGTTCTACAAAGTTCTCATTATAAGCAGTGAGTAAAATGACCTACTGAAGAGCTTAACAGTGTCTCTTCAGTAAGTGTACAGAGTTGTCTAGAAGAGGTAACAGTGGATGAATGGGTCAATGGTGACCAAGATGAGGCCATTCAATTGTTTAGGTGACATAAGATACCCTGGTTCATTACTACAAAGTTTATTGCAATTATAAAATACGAAATTAGAGTAGCTCTCCTTATCTGATGGGGATATATTCCACGACCCCCAACGGATGTCTGAAACCATGTATAGTAACAAATTCTATACATGCTATGTTTTTTCCTATACATACATACCTAAGATAAAGTCTAATTTATAAATTAGGCACAGTAAGAGATTAACAATAGTAACTAATAATAAAATAGAACAATTATACTGTAATAAAAGTTATGTGAATGTGGTCTCTCTCTTAAAATATCTTATGGTACCGTACTCACCCTTCTTGTAATGATGTGAGATAAAAAAATGTCTCCGTGATGAGATGAAGTGAAGTAAATGAGACATTATTAAGTAAAATAAGAGTCTCTTGAAGCACTGCAGCACTGAGACAGTTGATCTGTTAACTCAGGTGGCTACAAAGTGACTAATAGGCGGGCGCATATACAGCGTGGATACGCTGAACAAAAGGCTGATTCATGTCCCAAGCAAGACAGAATGAGATGGCACAAGATTTCACATTACTTAGAACAGCATACAATTTAAAATTTATGAATTGTTTACTTCTGGAATTTCCCAGTTAATATTTTCGGACTGCGGTTGACCATGGTTAACTGAACCAGGGGAAAGTGAAACTGTGTATAAGGGGACTTCTGTATGGCTCTGGGAGATCTTCGGCTCTCAATGGCGATTGTTTTCTGATCTGTCTGAACACAGTTGTTTTGAGTCTCATTTTAATCCTCTAGAAAATAACACAGTTACTAGATTTATAGGCCTGACTTCCATCTGTCTTCACTACCAGTGACTTCTAGTGAATCACTTAACTTATATGTACCTCAATTTTCCCACACAAAACAGGGAGCGACCCTGAATGGACTACACTGAGAGGTATGTTAGAGAATGTTTCCAGGCCTCGCGATCTCTCTTTTGTTCTCCAGTCAGGTCTATTTAGTTTTCACTTGCAAATTCTGACATGACGTTATCTCAAGTGGCAAAACAGATATAAAATGGCCTTTGAAACATGTAAAAAATGCTACTGTAGGCATAAAGGGTACATGTTCCACAAAGGTGTGGCTAAGTTGAAAGAAATATACCCTGTGCCTTGAGTCCATCACAGAAATCTATCTGTTACTAGATGCTGGCAGGGATACTGACTTCATAAAATAATGCTATATGTGCCCAAGAATCATGAATCAAGTCTTGAGCTCTAAAGGTAAAAGAAAGTTGGAACCAAAATGGTAACACTTTCCCCCATTGTGCAAGGGCTTCTGTTCCAGGGAAGGGCACACCCTGGGTGGGTGAACTGACCTGCTTGAACCAAAGGGTGCCACCCTACTATCTCTGCCTTGAGACTGGCTCCTGTCCGGAAGAGCTGGTCTGGGCTGTTTATAGAGAGAACCCCACCACCTGGTCACTGCCCTTAATCCAGAGAGCTTCTAGAACTTAAAATTGTGTTTGTAATTGAGGAGTTGGTGGTATAGATCCTCAACTAAATTGTAGATAAGTTGGCAGGGAAATTATGATTATGCCAAAGCTAGTGAGAAATGTTAAAGATACACATGTATTCATTCTACCTTGCCAACCTTGAAGAGAATATAAAAACAGTAAACAATTAAGTGATATGTTACAGACAACATATTTTATTCCATTTTTCTGTTGAAAGGACAATAGTAGTTGTTGTTTGGTTTGTTTTTCAATAATAGTTTTAAAAGGATAGCAAGGTTCTCTGGAATTGACCCATGTTCCCACCATCTTAGTGCTACTCTCTACTTCTGCTGTTACCCTCCATAGACATATGTGTTTTTATATGACTATAGTCAGTTTATACGCTATTGGTCGTACGCCTAGTGAAGACGCTGGAGCTGGACAGATCTAGGTTTGAATGGTGGTGGCTCCTCAACTAGTGAGCTGCAAGTATTTGAACAATTTACCTCTAAATCTCAAATTCTAAAGTGTGAAATACCTTTTGCTGCTGTAAGGATAAAAAGGGAGACTATTGGCACAGCGCCACTAGGAAAGACTCCATAAATGATGGCAATTATTTTCTTTTTCCATTTTTATTTAAATTTTAAATATCTTTTGTGTTTGTATATATATCCATGATTATTATTTAAGGGGTCTAATAACAGTCCTTCATGTTAAAAAGTCCTAATTTATTAAATCACTTCCCCAATGCTGAATATTTATTAACAATTTTTATTATTATAAATAAGGTTACATGGATATCTTCATGCTTTAGTTTTTTCATTCCTTTATTTCCCTAGTTTCCCTAAATTCTTACAGTAGAATTAGTACTTTTTTGCTTTCAAAGGATCATTTATTAACATATACTAATATCACTAACAAATAGAGAATTTCTGAAACTGACTTTTTATCCATAAAATGGTATCCCTAATGATGTTTTGATTTTCATTTTTAAGATGATTAGTGAGAGGGAGCATTTTTCTCTGTTCATTAGTGGTTTGTCACCTCGAAAAATAATAACTTTACAGTCTGCTTATTAGCGTAGTAGAATCTTGATATTTTTCTTCTGAATTTGAATGAGTTCATTATAGTGGATGATAATCAAGAGTTAATATGTATTTGCTACAAAAATATTTCAGATATTTTATAATTTTAAGGTAATCTTTTCATTTACACAGAATTTTGATAAACAATAAGCAACAGCCATATTTTGTATGAACCTCATGAGCTAGGCTATAGCTTCTTGGCAAATGTTTAGATTTGTATTGCTTTTTACCATCCATTTGCAACTACTTTGATTTTCACAGCAACTCTGAGTGACCTGGGGGGTCTGATAATTCCTCTGTATGGCGGTGAAAACCGAATCCCAGACAAGTTAGGTGACTTAGAGACGAATCCTGAAACTGGCCAAGTGAACTGACTCCCTTTTCCAAACAAAGAACCTCTCTTGAAATGAAGCTTGTGGTGTAAAATAAAGAGATATTTTGTGCAAAATGCATTATTATCCAAAGCACAATTCCCCATCATTCCTATTAAAAAGCCTTTCTACAAAGCATCAGAGAACTGTGCCTAAAGCAGTGGAGGTGTTCAAGACATGTTAGTATTATTTGAGCAAAACCACCAAAAACAATAGCTTATAAACCATCCTTAAGCAGTTTTTATGCAGCTAAAAAATTTTAAATAATGAAAATCTAAATTAAATGTTGCCTTTTTTCTTTAACCTAGTATGAATACCACTTCCTCTCCCAGTATTCTCATTCTTTGGCTCAATGAACTGCCTCCTCTCCTAGAATTTCTACAAACTTTACCACTTTCTATCTTTTACTACAGGTACTTTAAAATATATCTAAAGTGTTCGTATCTCCCAAAGGGCTTAGAGCCCTGCTTTTCACAGAGGTGGCACTCATTCAGTGTTTCATGAAGTGACGGGGAAAGAATTTTATATAGTTAGAAGACAACAGTGAAAAAAAAATAGTTTGGTTAAAAACCATAGTATTAAAGTACAGGTTGTATTAGCTCTGTGCTTTTTGTTACACTACTCCTTATTTTGGCAAGCACACTATCATGAGACAGTTCCACTGCATTCTTAGGCCAGAAGTCCACGTTAGTTAAATAAAACTAAACTACAGTAAACAGAACGTCCAAAACGTTTCCAGCCTTGAACAAATATGTATAATTCTGTAGATACATCTGTTATGCTTTTACATGCAGATTCGGATATAACTTAAAAATTCACTGTGTAAACACACACACACACACACACACACACGCACAACAAAAGTCCTGGGTCAGCATTTAGGGAAAACTCAGATAAAAAATATGAAACATCTGTTTCCTAATATCAGGAAAATTCACAGGAAACAATTAATGTTCACTAAGGAGAAAGAAAATAATCTGGATCAAATTACGAAATGAAACCTCCAAAATGCACAATTTAATACAGTATAGCCTGAGGGTCATTAGATCTTCACGACTGAGGGAAAGATTTCGCATTTTATTAAAACTTGTCAGAGTAGAAATATTTTTAATTCTGTGCATATGCAAATAAACATAAAATTATATGCCCCACCCTACATAATATTTTCAGGTCCTATTGATATTTATGTAACCCTTGACAGTTTGGGTTGGTTACTGCTTCTGCATTTTCCTAACATGCTCAGTGCCTTACAGGGCAAATTAAGACCTAACTGAACTGAATGGTGGTCCCTGGGTGGAGAGGATGTGGCTCTTGAAAGAGACCTAGTAGTGGCTTATGTCTACCAAGGAGAACTGGAAGGACAGTGGCTGACAGGGCCACAGCAAGGCCAAAGCAAATTGTAGATGAAGGTGGTTTATTCCTTGGTGGCTCTTTCACCATCCTGCTCCATATAAGCCTCTCTGTACCTATTATGTCCGTGGCAATGTGGAAGGTGATGGGGATACAACAGAAAACAAAATATAGTCTCTCCCCTTAAGGAGCCCACGATAAGCCATGCAGATAAGTCATCAGGCAATTATAGCTCCAATTGCACATAATTTAATCGCAGTAAGCAAAAGGAACTCTGCAAGCACAAGGGAGAGATACCTACACCAGTCTGGGATGATGACAGAAGGCTCCCAGGAGGCAGCAGTATTGAAGCTATAGTGTGAAAAATGACCAGGGTTAGCCAGAAGATGAAAGGAGGGAGGCATGAGCAAATGCTCAAGAGAAAACAAATACTGTGCTGCAAACAGCTTAGTGCTATGTAGTAAACGAGTTTCAAATCAGAGAGAACCTTAACTACCCAAGAAGCAGGGGCAGGCAAACCCAAAACTGGTAACTACAGTGAGAACCATGGGGCCCCAATAGAAACAACCCAGGAACTCTAGCATCCTCACATTGGAAAGAGCTAGCTCATCCAGAGCGAACAGCCAAGGCCTTTTTAGGTGACAGGCCTCTTGTGGGCAAGGAGACAGACTGGCCCATCAGAGACGATGCTTGTCCCCAATTCCAAGGAAAAAGCTCCCTAACCCCACAGACAGGAAAAGTGAGCAGGCCTTATCATAGCCCATGAGGAAGATAGAATTACCTCCATTTTACAGATAAGCTGCTGGTTTTAGAACACTGATATTCCTTTCTGTTCATTAATCCTATTTCTGACTGGGAAACCAACTCATGCTGGTATGACTGGGACTTTCCAGTTTTAGCACTGAAAGTTCCTTGTCCAGAAATCCCCTCAGTGCCATACAAACCAAGACTGTCGGTCACCTACTCAGAGTTTGTGAGGTGTGTATAAAGTGGACAACAGGGTTTATGCCCCCAGGTTTTTACGGAACTGCTACAAAGTTAAACGTGATCCAATTCCCCAGAAGCTAACCTAGATTCTTTAGCTAGGGACCCTTTGGGGGTTTCTTGAGGGCTTATCTAGGGATCCTATATTATTTACAATAATTCATACTGCATAATATTTGCAAAGCATAAAGACCAGCTTAGTGATCAATGGCTGTCATGCTGAAGGTAAAGAATCACTTAATGCTTACAGAAAGCAATTAGCCAAAGGGGTGAATTTATGTTGCTGTTGTGTACTGAGAATTAACCAAATATCTTTCAACTTTAACTTTTCATATTGAAAAATGAGTCTACTTACACACACAGACTAGTAAGCGTATTTTCAAATATCTTTGTTAACTAGGGCTCTTACAGTGCCCTACCCATTGCAACAGCTTACATTCGTACTATTCAAAAGACAGTTAAGAATGTTTAGAAGACAAAGAAAAACAATACAACAGAGTTTCCAATAAATTACAGCCACAATAGAGTATTGCTTTTTGGCTATATTTAACAAGCAGAGCGTGGCTGATAAATCTTCACAGAATGAAAGCAAAAAATTGGGCCTTGTAGAACTACAAAAAAGAAAATTACCAGCGACTGTGGATGAGATGATGGCAATACTTGAGTTTTCACTACAGTGCTATTGAGTCAGGCAGCTGTTGCACACAGTTCTTGTCTGATAAAAGGGAACATAAGCTCTTCAGGACTACTCCTTTCCTTGCAAAGGGATAATGAGTACATAGCCCCTGAGGAAGATGCAGGAAGGACTTACACTGATAAGAGCTAAGGGCCCACCATTAAATCCTGATTCAAAGGAAGCTCAGCTAAGGTTAGCTAGGCTCAACGCTCCTTATAAGAACTCCTGACAGCAATGGATAAAGATATGAGCCTTAGACTCTCTGGCAACAATGATTTACAACACACTTCTAGTTAGTTTTCAACACAAAAAATATTTTCAAAATCCAACTATGCTTGAATAGCTCAAGAAAAAAATCGGGTCGAGTTCAATTTTTATTAGCCTCAGGAAACTTTTTAAAAATAAAAAGTATAAAATTTAGCAGCATTTAACACTAGTAATATATACTAGAACTATGTTTCCCTCTAAAAAATTTCAATTTAGGGGAGCATTGTGGGTAACTGAGATTTGGCAGTATGTTGAAAATAATCATTCTGTTTACAAGGGTTAGCTTTCTAATCGTATCACATCTTTTGATGACACTGAGAGAGTCATCGCAGAAATATTCAGGTTACGTCTGCCACACAGAGTCAGGCAGCATAATAAGGGTAGGAGGCAGCAAAGGGTACAGCCCTGATCACGGGTCAGAAAAACAAGGCGTGGAAGGTTTTGTTTTTACACTGCCAGACCTTTGGTGTGAATGAGCATACTTCTCCAAGCCTTGGACTTCGAAAGAGAAGGAAATGAGAAGTGCTTCTCAGATGAGGCTGTGAGTGGCTCACAGACCTGTGGAGTGGATGTGCCATGAAATACCCCACCCTGGTTTGGGGGCTTTGACTCCAATGAATGGTCTGGTCTTAAACTGTAGCTACCAAAACACAGTTGGAGGTTGAGAATCTTTTTGATTGAAAATCAATCAAAGGAGTAGATAACTAAATAGAGATTCTAAGGACTTGTTCCTCTATTCCTATATTATCAAGAGATCAATAGCTTAATAAAACAAATTCAATTGTGCTCAACAAAATCCACTCGAAGCCACATAATTAAAAGAGTAGAAAACCTCTTCTTCTAGAAAACCACACACATCTTGTATAACCTACCTGTTCTTACACCTCCCACTTGTTTCCTGAGCAAAGCTGCCTTTGCTGCCTGTATTGTAACATTTGTTTTCCAGACATTTTTATGGACTTTCCCATTTACATATATTTCGGAATGCCTCTCCCTTAGGGAAGTACAAAAACATACACTCGCTGTACCAGAAAAAAACAAAAACCACCACCTAGAGCCAGGGGAAAAAAAAAAACCTGTCATTCATCATACCACTGGGGAGGGGATTAAAGGCAGCTCAGGGCCTTTGACAATGTTTTAACTCTGGAGCTAGCCATTTCCATGCTCAACCCCTCTCCTTGGGTCCTTCCGTTGCTCATTTGTTTATATATCTGCATAGACAACTCACAAGGCCCATTGACTGCATATCCTATACTTCATACTTCTAAGTGTTTGTTTTCCTACCCACAAGAATGAGTTCTTTAGGTAATACACCCTAGGTTTACAATAAATGGGGAGGGGAGAACTCTGGATATACATGTTTACATAAACTTAATTATCTACACCAGAAATGCTCAATGGTCTAGTGGAGGAGTAATGGACCAGCTAATTCAGAAATTAGGTTCTGTGGACGAATAAAGGCGGTTCTGTGGAAAGTAACCTCACAGAATGATGTTTTCGTAAATTCCCAACAGGGCATGTGGGTAGTCATGCCCCAGGGATATGACTATTTAGTAAAAGGTTTATCTTTGCCTTAGGTGAGCCCTGTCCATTGTTTTTGTGCATCTAGGTTAACACACCTTTGAAATAAGCCCTAATCACCCTCAAAAGAACACCTAATATTAACTATCCTACAATCCAATCCCAACTTTGCTTTCCCCCACCTCCATGTAATCTTCCTTAGTTTCCTCTTTAATTTCAAATGCATAAAAGATGCTGCAAACTGTCATTTTCCAGAGCATTTAAGACATATGTTGTCAGTTTGGTTCAAATAAACTCATAAAAATTCTCTACAGGTTTAAGTGTTTCTTACATCGACAGCGCCTATTTATCTTCTATTGCCGAAGCTAGCTTTTGTTCCTGTGAACATGTCTCCCCAAATTCTATGAACAACTGTATGATGTACTGAAGATATAAGAATCTTTCTTAACCTTTTAAAACTCACCCACTCATCTTTTTGAACCACATTGAACTCCTTTCCCCTTCCCCAGCTAGATTCTGATGTGCCCTTCCTTAGATGTTTTGAGAAACTATGACATATACTCTTATCTCCCTTTGTTGGATTCTCTCCTCTTCTTAAATCTAACAACTTTCAAATCTACATCTCTATCCCCAGCCTCTTCTCTGAACTGTAGTTATTTACCCAACTGACTTGTTAACATGCCCTCTCAAACTGAACCACACCACTGCCAAATAAACAATCTTTCTGCATCACTCCTCCTCCCCTGGGGCTCCCAATGTTGAAAGTGGGACACCATCATTCACGCTCTTGTTCAAGCCTAAATCCTCACTCATCTTTGTCTCCATCGTCACCTACTCTACATCCGGTCAATCCACCAGCAAAATCCTGCCAGCCCTACCTTCAAAATATAGCTCCTGAATCCAATCACAACCCAGCATCTCCTCTACTGCCCACCCGACCACCCTACCCCCACTCCCATGGTCCAAACTGGCAGCATCTCTCACCTGGACGACTTTAGCAGCCTCCATACCGATCACTGGGCTTCACTCTTGCTCCCTGGCCCCAATGTCTAGTCTCCCCCAGCAGGAGTGTCATCAGAACACTTTAATCCCCTGCTCAAAAGTCTCCAATGACTTCCCAGCATGCTTAGCACACATTAAAGTCAGCCCTTTGACCTACCCGGCTGGCTATACACGAACTGGCCCTGGCTCACTCTACCCAGTCACAATGACCACCCCTTCTCCTCAAATATGCCAAGCAATCCCCTCCCTCAGGGCTGTGGCACTGATTCTTCCTTCTGCTTTAACTTTTTCTCAGATACCCTAGGCCTGCACACTTTGCAACCCCACAACCTTCAGGTCTCTGTGACAAGAATCATCTCCTCAGAGAGGCTCTACTCTCTCCCCCTTACCCTTTTTTTTTCTTCATAGTACTTAATGCTCTATTTTCTATCCTACTGAACTATTAGCCCTCGCCTGCACTGGAATGCAAACTCTATGAGAAAAGGATGTTGTTTGTTCACTGTTACACCCTCAGTGCCTGAGGCAATGCCTGACACAGACTAGGCATTCAATAAAACATTGTTGTTACTGAATGGATGCATATTCTCAACTAGCCAAAATATTTTGTTGAGCTTGACTTTCAGATGTTTGTATTATGAAATAAATACTTCCCCTCTTCCCAAGTGAATCATAATATGATTTTTAGATGAGACATGCCCCTCCCCCTTTAGAATCTGACATGTCTGCCCTCTCTGAAACACACCACTGGGGAGTGGGCTAGGGTGCCCCATCCCCTTGAGGATCAATGATGTGGTGGTTGAGTTCAATGTATACAAATTCATAGATATACTGAGTTTTTACTAAGCATCTGACGTGTTTTGCAATCTTTTGCCTCACACTGAAGGCGTAAAGTTTTACTAGCTTAAAACAAAAACCTCAGAGAATTCAATAGAGAGACTGCCTGCCTCATTTATGGCAGTGTCAGTGTTTCTTTCAGTTAACTCTGAATACGGCTGGCTCTGATTTCAATGCCAACTGGTTTGCTACACTACCTTTGTTGTATGCTTCTAGGCAGTTTGGGCCCAGCAGCCATAGAAAAATACTGTGAAATATTGAGAAAACCCTTCAGAAGAGGCAGAAGGGAGAAGGAAGTACAGATTCTTCTTGCGAGGCATCTCCAATACCTTTCTTTGGGTTTTCTGGTTGCTTCTTCAATATGGGTGCTTTTCAGAAGAGCAGTGTTTTCCTTCATGAATGAGCCCCATTTATCATGAAGCACCAAGTAGTCAGTGTTAGCTCCGAGGGGACGGCCATTCCCCAAGCCCTCTGGCATTTTCCCAGTGTGGCAATGGAATGCTATTCCGCAGGGACTAGTATCTTCTTCTGTGAATTCCACCTTTCTCTCCTTTACTCGGCCTCTGAGCAAACTTCAGCTACAGAGAGTTAGGTCAACTGGCATTTGTCTACTGTGTCTTCTCTCCTTTTTTATAGCATTACCTTTCTGGAGCTTTATATGAGAGACTGTGGAATTCTTGTATAAAAAGATGTTGTTAATCTCCAGGCACTTGAGAAATAGCCCAGTTCAAGGACATGTTCAAATGCTAACATTAGAAATAACATAAATAGAAAACAGTGATCAGTATCAGTTCTGCCCTTTTACCTCCTCAATAAATAAAATGTAATAAATTATATACAAGTCTTGGTGAACTTTTACTTACATGTGTACGTATTTCTATAAACCTTAAAATTTTGATGTGTTACTTGAATCCTATTTATTTTATTGTTTAGGAATGTAAGTGTCCAAAAGAGGAAAATGGTGGGTGCTACTTAGTAAGCATTTTGCCATCCAAGTCAAAAGCTCCCACAAAAAACACTTTTTTTTTTCTTTTAACCACAAATCTGGATTCCTAAAATATGTGTGTGTGCCAATTAACTCTGGACTTAATTCCACTGCCCTCTGCATCCCTCTTAGGCTGTGCAAATGGACTCCCTTTCTTCCTCAGTTCTCTGAATGGCGAACGTGGGTAGTGCCAACGTCGACCATATACTAGTGACTGACCCTCAAATTCTTGTACTCTCCCACAAAGTTTTGCTGCCAACCCTCCTTTCAGTGCCCCCACAACTATCCCCACCTGATCCCCAGCCTCCCTCAAATAGTATTTCACATTTTCTTCTCTTCGCTTAGCGTGGTTGGAGACATATTTTGTTGACAAGTCTTTTGGCCAGTTTTAGCACAGGGATTCAGGGTTGTAGCATTTCAGAGGCCTAGCACTAATTCCAGGAAATATTGTACTATTTTAACTCTTTTATGCTTCTTTTCTTCTACCACTCAAAAACGAAGGAGGAAAAAAAAATCCTCACACATATAACAAAGACACACAACAAAAACATTTCTAATCAGCTTGAAACCAACTGAATCTTTACACCTCAAATGAGGCTTGCAAATCCTGAATCCCCTAACACAGATAACAAAGTCTTACAAGTAAATCATATCCACTAAATTTGAACTTGTTTTTTTTATTAACCAGTTTATTTAAGTGAAAATGTAGCTGACACTGTGACACTATGATGGTCCCCCCTCCACAGAGCTCTCAACATTTCCCTACTAAGAGAACTCCAGTTTGTTCAGGTGGAGAAGCTATCGTCTACTTCACCAATTATCCATTCATCCATCCTTTCTTATTATCTTCCAAAAAACAACTGCTGAGTCCCTACCCTGTTCTGGGCACTGCACTAGACACTGGAGATAGAAAAAAACCCAAAAGCTAGAAAATGCTATGTCCATTTTAGAGATAAGGCCACTGAGGTTCAGAAGGTTCAAATGTTTTTCCCCAAACCACAAGTCTATAAGTGGCAGGGTTAAGAGTCAAACTAAGGACTACCTGAATTCATAGGCCTTGTGCTCTTTACTATACCATGCACTTCAAACCCAGCCACACTTTGTTAGCCTAATTTAGAAATAACAAAAACTGTATTGCTTTTCATATTTTACAAATTTGAGGGGCCCCCACCCACCAATTACAGTTAATCTAAAGTAGTTACATTGTACAGTATCTAGACATTTGCAGCACCCAGACCAAAGCCCACTTTTCACGGGAAGTCTAACACTGTTTACAAAGGATAGCAATGTCACCGTGATGACTTCTGCCTCTCATCTTCCATCTATTGGCCACTGTATGCACCATTAGTTGGGGACCTTTTCTACCTTGCTCACCAGCGCCTGGTACTGCCTGGCACACAACAGGTCCAACCTACATATCTGCTAATTGAATAATAAAAAAATAATAAGTCAAAGAATCAATGTTGTCTCAGGAAACTCTGAATGCCAGTTCTTAAGACTCTTAGTCTAATGAGTTGATAACACGTCCAAGACTTTGGTAGAGAGTGCCATCCTAGATGGTGAACGAATTGCTGACTGAGCAATTTGTACACAATATTTATAGCCAATATGTTCCTCACTGTGAAACAATGGAAACAACTCAAATGTCTAGTATTTGAATGAAAAGTTAAACCAATGTCTATTTATCGGTGCAGGGGATCATTTTACTGCCATCACAAGGAGAAAGATATGGAGTTTAAGGACATGGGACAACATGAACCAAGGTAGATTCAAAAATAGACCAACAAAAAGGATGTGCACACTGATCCCAACTACACAAAATTAAGAACGTGGAAACTGCCTGGCATCAGAATGTGAGTGTGGACTCAAAGAATAGCTTGTTATCTTAAGTGGCTAATAAAAATTCATAATTTAGTAAAATCACTTATAATTGGCTTTTTCTACTATTTTATCTCCACTGCCCTTCTTATGATCAATATCACAGAATCTGAAAAAATGCATGTTCACAATTTAACATGTGACCAATTTTGAAAAACATGCCTTCTAGGTGCCTATCATGAAAATGAATGTCCTACTGATAAAAGACATCCATTAACTTGCCAGGCCAAACATATACATTGTTTTCAGTGCCTGATGGCCACATGATAATGAATGCTCTGTGTTTGTGCATGTGTGCGAGAGCGCAAATACGTGACTCTTTCCAAACTGTACATTCAGATAACCCAGGCTTTGCTTCACAGGAACAAACCATTCTTTGCCGAGACTGGCACGCTCAGAATGTTTTTTTGCTTGAGGCCTGAATTTCTACACCCTTCCCTTGGCTAACTCTGGCTTGTTCAAGAATTTCTGAACTTGGGTGCACTTCTCTCAAAGAAAAATAGTAACAATGGTACCATTTAATGAAGATTTTTCTACATACTAAGTACAGGTGTAAGAAATTTCCTGTGAGCTCTATTTCAATCTCATTTTCTATTATAACCCCAGACATGAAGTATATGACATATAGCAGATGCTCAATAATACATGTTTTTATTAGTCGAGTTGCCTTTTAGTTCATTTAACTCTCATGTCCACATTAAAAAGGAGGGATTGTAATTATCAATATCTTTTAGATAGAGTACAGAGAGTAAAATCAATTGCTTAATTATAAATAGCTATTTTGTTAAAGTCAATAGAAATGGATTAGTTAGCTACCTACCTCGGCTCACCTCACTTCAATACCTGGCTCATTCTAACCTGGAATATTACACTTTTCTGAGTTAAAAATTAACTGATAAAACGAAATGGCATGATCATGAGAATATTTAAAATTGTTTTTCTATTCATATCTAACTTATCCTGTCATTAAGATACAGGCCCCTGAAAAGCAGAGCTCCCCTACCCTTACATTTCATTAAAAGGTGGAAATGTCCTCCTAAAATGCGCCACCAAGTGCAAGACAAGAGCCAGTGGAAAGGCAGTCCCGCTGCTTTTTGAGCACTTAGATTTCCAAGCACTGTTGACTCAAGAAGCACAAAATCATAAATTAAATCGACTGTGAAAAAAAAAATGACTCAAGTATGAATAACACAAAAATAAAACAACACTCCACACCTGAAATCTCAAGAAGCCCAACTAAGGTTATGAGGCTTAGGGAAATCCTCGGACTTCTGGTTGATTTTATTAAATAGTTTTATTAAAATAATTTTCAGTTGAACTTTTTATACTTTGCCTGAAGTTCTGACCTAAAAAGTGGGGTGGGAGGTGAAAAAAGAAGGATCAGTCCATTTATAGTCAACACGGGCACCGCTTCTGGGGTGTTCTGAACATGGGCACAGGGCGTTTAACAAGAAAATCATTCCCTCAGAGCCAAGGCCTTTCTCAGGTGACTGAGCAAACCAAGCTCTTCAAGTTCTGTTGTAACACGGCAGAAGCCTCTATTGGCACTATGGGATTACCCAATGCCTCGAAAACAGCTTCTCTTACTCAAATGCTCTCCTCGGATCCTTTGTATTCACCGAGCCGGTCTACTCTTCCCAAATTTCATTTTCAATCTTCTGTTCAAGAACTTATATACATAGAAACAATCCTTTTACCTTCTTCCTTAGTCCACCCTCTTGTTCACTTTCATTGCCTACAACATGAAGCCATTTGAGCTAACCAACCTGAGTTAACCAATCTCTTCCTTACTCTACTTTGGTGACCTCTCCTCCCATCCTCTTCCTTTCCTCACACACGCCTCTAAGCCAAGTTGTGGTCCCAGCCTGTCCAGTCCACTCAAGTCCTATCAGGCCCTGCTAATTCCACTTCCTCCAAGGTGACTCGCCCACCCCACCTCCCAACTGACTTCCCATCATCTTCCTGTATATTAAGCTCTTTGTGGAAAGAAAGCCTCAGATATTAGAGGCTTATTATAAGGATACACAACATAATAAGGCCCCTGGGGACAGGCCTCACTCAGACCATAAAAGGTAGTTCCAAGAACCAAGAGGAGCCAAGGCAGCTTTGGGAAATGAATTCTCTGGTCTCCCGTAAATGAGAATGTGAGATCCCCCACATTGATGATGACTGTGTCTTTTTCTCTCTGCTTCTATTCCTCCTGCCATACATCTTGGGTCTTCCCCTCTGCTTCTGCTTCCTCATCGTTTCTGCTGACTCATAGCTTGCCTCATAGGCTCTCTATTTGTCTTCCTAGCCACAGATTAAAATGTACTTGCCAACTTTCCCAGTCCTGGGTATCTTTCATTCACAAATTCCTATAAAGCATCCGGTTTGGGCACATGATGCCTGTAAACTGGGCTGAGGCTCTCATGGCAGACCAGGTTGCTTGTCAGACTATGGCTGCACTAGAGTCAGAGGTTTTCTTGACCCAGACGACTAAGGCTAAGGGAGAAGGGTAGTGAGAATGGTCACATTAGGAACGTGGCCACCCATTTTTAAGGAATAGTTTGGACTGCTTCTCTCAGCAGAAACTGGATCTTTTTAGAAGGGGCTATAGTCATGGCAGACACGTTTATTTGTCTCTCCAGTGAATTGCTCTTCACAACTCTAATGCAATTATAATAAAATGCATCCTCAGGCTTGGCCATGAATGACAGGTACTATATACTATTTTATAATTACTATGACCATTTCATGCCTATTTGTCCTAACTTTGTACCTAACTAGGTCATGTCAGAGAACCTAGAAACACAGGGATATTTATGGATAAACTTCATTAGAGGAGGGACTTAAGATTTTACTGGTGCATGTCAGCAGCTAGAACCGTTTACACAGTTCAGATATAGCTGTTCTCAAACTCTTTGGTCTCAGATCCCCTGTACAATCTTAAAATTGAGGATCACTAAGGGCTTTGTTTATTTCGCTTAATCTACTGATAATACACTATTAGAAATTATAACAAAATTTATATATATTTACTAATGCATTAAAAATATGTGAAAAATCCATTAGATCTTAACAAAAATAACATTTTATGAAAAATAACTTTTCCAAAACAAAAGAAAATTTAGTGAGAACTGTTTTTACATTTTTGAAATCTCTTAATGTTAAGTCTCTATAAATCTCTTTAACAGAAGACTGCTGGATTCTCACTTCTGCTTCTAGGTCCAATTTGTGATATGTTGTTTTAGTTGTCATATATGAAGAAAGTCTGGCCTCACACAGATACTAATGGAAAGCCTTTTCAGATAACTTTGCTATTACACTCAAACCTAAGGGATGGTTTCTTAAAGAAAGGCTCACTGAAACCCATTCAGTGAACTTTTCGTGATCTGCTATAGTATTAAAATTGATTAGTCTATCTTGCATTTCAATAGATCTTTTACCTATGCAGGGTTTGTAACACCATACATTGGGTGGTCATTGAGAAGCACTGGTTCACTGAGTTATACAGGTTTTCCAAATTTCAACACATTTCATTACACAGTATCAAAAAAGCATACTCATTAACATCACCACTGATCATACCACGATACCACAAAGTCTTTAAAGAATCAGAGAACATTGTCAAGCTTATGGTGGCAAACACAAGTTTTCAAATTTTTATTTTTGCTTGAAAGCTAGAATTTTATCATTGGCAACAAATACTGGCAGTTTTTTTTTTTTTCTTGAAGTAAAAGCTGGGTTTGTTCTTTTTTGTGCAAACGTCCACCAATTATTCAAGTCTGAATAATCACAGTTTATCTAAGAGATATTCTTTCAAGTGAAAATGGTGTTGGGTGAAAAAAGTGGCTAGTTCAGCTTGCACCTCAATCACACGCGTGTTTCTCCTGGAGACAATCATCACACTATCTTACCAGCAGAAGAGCTTTCATTTCCCCAGTCACACAGAATATTAAAAAGATGGGTGTTCAAGGGCTGAGACTTAATGAAGTTAATAATTTTTACATTCGTAAGTGAAAATGCATTTTTGTTTTTCTACTTTGAGTGTGTAGGTGAGGGATGTGGGCACTGGTGCAGGGCTACCTTGATTAACGATTAGGCAGCAGCAGTTTTAGCCACCTCTGCTTTGGGAGCATCATTCCAAATGTCAATGCAATGAAACAAATAATATCTTAATATTTTAAAAATAGTTTGATCTTGTGGATTCCCTGAAAGGATTTTGAGACCCTCAGGGTCTATGGACCACACTTTGAAACACACTGTTCTAAAAAAGTGTTTAATAAACATTCTTGAATCCCTCAATGAATGAATAAAACTTCAGAGTAAGCAGGGAGGTTCTGGATAAGATAGTTTTTCAATAGGGCCATGAAGACCACATAGGATGTTTGAGGTAGAGAGGGTTGGGAGGAGCACAAGCAAACGTAAAGACTAGAAATGTGCTGGGAACTTTCCAGAAGCAGAAGCATAAGAAAATATAAGTTCAGGTGCCAGCACCTTATACAAGCAAAGCACGTTCACGCCCATCATCTCTGTCGATTCCTTCACAACCGTCCAGAGAGATGGGGATTATCATCCCTCTCACATAGATTAGGAAACTGAGGTCACTCTGGAAGCTCTCTGAAGGCAGACACCATGTTTGTTTTCTTCACTAATGAATATTAGAAACCCTCACCAGTGATCAGCACATCAAAGGCACACAATAAATACTAACTGAATAAATAAACAAATGGGTCTCAAAGGAATTATCTGTTTAAGATCAGATAGTTAGGAAGAGATGGCCTCAGGTCTGAATCCAGGTCTTCTGGAACCAAATCCCACACTGTTCTCACCATACCCTGATGTTTTCAAAGTGACAGAAACCAGGGCCATGCTGTCAGGGGCTTGGATGTCAGTACAAGTGGTTTATGAACGGAGGAATTTTTTAGTAAGAGATTAGTTGTATGATCACAGAAGGACCTGGGAAAGCTTAAAGTGGAGAGGAAGAGAGACCAGTTTGGATTCTTTAAGTGCTTCTAGGTGAAAAGCATGACTTGGTGGGTGGGGGGCTGGTACAAATTTAAACCTGATTCTGATACTTACACTGTGTGAATTTGGACAAGTTATCTGTCCTCTTTAATCTTTACTTTCCTCATCTGCAGAATGGAATGATAATAATATATAATTTCATAGAGTTGTTCTGAGTGTTAAATGAAAAAAAGGTACACAAAGCAACAGCACACAGTTCTTGGCTCAATAAATATTAGCCATGAAAAAAAAAAAAAAAGGAGGAAAGGGGAGAAAAAGGAAGAGGGAGGGAAGAAAGGTGAAGGGAGGAAAAAAGGGGGGAGGAGGAGAAGGAACTGTTTGTTGAATGCCTGAGTGAACCTGGGAAGTGCCAGAGAGCTAATCTATAAGCCCTTGTAGATTCTTAACTTGAGAATAAGAAAAAAAACCCATCAGATCATTCTAAGGTTTCAAGCCTGGGTGACAGAAGAATGAGCTGATATGCATGTGCCCACTGGGCAGCCAAATGGAGATGCCCAGGAGGCTGATACTGTGGATGCCAGAGGTTCTAGAGGTCTACTGTGGAGAGGGAATGGACAGCCAGGGGAAGGACACAGAGTAATGGATCGATTAGTGTCTATGGGATATATGGCATTGTAAATGAGGGCAAATAGAAAGGAGGATAAAACGAGAGATACGAAAAGGAAGCATCTACTTTAAACTATCTACTGGCTCCAAAACCTTGTTTGCAAGGCACATTTAGACTCTCCTCTGTCTCTAGCCAGCCGCTCCTGCTGCTCAGCATCAGACTTCTATAGATTCTGTTCTCACTGCCTGCAAGGCATTTATTGCTTCCCAGAGCATAGTTTTTTGAAAAGTGGCACTTATGGCAATTGTTATTTTTAAGGTCCTATATTAAGATTATAGCAAAAACAAAACAATCATTAGAGAGAGCAGCATTCAGTTTTGAAGATCTGGTTCCCTCATCGACCCTGGGGTTGCCCTCTGTCTGCTACCTCTTTATGCCCTGCCACACACTCACCTCTCCCCAGCTCCTTCCCAGGTTCCCACTGGACGCTGTTCCTTCCGCCCGGCACTCTTTGGTCTGTGTCCTGCTGTAAGAGTGAGGTGTGTCTCTCTTTCCTGAGATGTCTCAGATGCTCAGTCCCAGTTGGGTGGCTGAGTAGGCAAAGAAAGTGGATAAAGTGCCATAAGGGGCACAGCAGGCAGAGGATGGCATAGCTCTGGCGGGGTGTGAGAAAAACACTGAGAGTGCCCGCTCTAGGAAAAGCTAGTGGATTTCATTTAAAAAAAGACTGTTAGAAATCTAACACCTGCATTCTCACTGGGAGGGGTACTGCCCCCATCCCCAGTGGCTAGAAACTGGTTTTGCAGAAAGAAGGGTCAAAACCCTTATATAATAGCTTTGGTGCCTCAAAAGCTCAGTCCTACACAAGGAAATCTTATTCCTTAATATTTATTTAAAATATTAAATGAAACGAGACATTGATAAATAAAATGAGAAAATGCTCCTCATTAGGGAGAATTTAAATTTAAGCGAATTAACTAACTTAATTATAAATATTTTTATTTTCCTCCTTTTGGGGTGATAATTTTAAAAAAGGTGAGAAGCACTGCCCTAGATGGCGATTCCGTAAAAGGGGTGAGAAAACGGCACCCTGTAAGGACTGGATGTAGAAGGAGATGGTGGGGGAAATAGCAGTGATGGTGGCTTTTTTGTCCTTCCCTTCACGGATGAGCTGCCTGAGCCATAATTACATTGAGCACTGACTACACGTCAGCTCCTGCATTCAGTGTTTTACATGTATTATTTTACTTTTATCCTCACAACCACCTTATGAAATGATGTTCCCTTTGTTACAGATGCTTAGAGAATGTAGGTAGTTTATTCAAGGACCCACAAGTGGTTGGTAGTAAACGATGTGAATTTAGTACTTAGCCCAGCTGGACACATCGCAGGAGTGCAATTATTTTAACTCTAAGCAGACTGGCAGGCTTGAGCACATTTGCTGGAAGAGAGGAAGAAGTTTCTGCTACATGGTGAGTATATATATATAAAAAAAGTTATTTGAACAAGAGAGTAGAGAAGTGAAAATGTAACAGGGAGAGGAGACGACTGATGGAGACGGAATCCAGGCAACAGGACATGACAGATTCCAGGAGGAAGGGCTTGCCTTGGCAAGCCACAGAGCAGCGGAGAGACAGGAAGGAAGCTGAGAAAGCCGGTTCAGGGCTGTGGGCAGGTGATGGGGGCAGGGCCTTGGGGGAGAGCGGGAGTGGAGTAATCCTGTCCCCACTGGGGCCAGCAGCTGAAGGCAGACTGCGTGAATTCCTGGTGGAATCAATCAACAGGACAGCATTACTTCCTCCAGCAACCTTCTTGAATGGCAATCAGTTCATTAATATCACGTCTCCCTCCTGCTCCCTAAAGCCCAGACTTAGAAAAGGTAACCACACACTGTGCTTTAGTGAAGTAATTCCCAACCTTTTCTAGTATAAAGACAAATTCTTGCCACCAGAAACAAAAAATAAACAACTCCTCAGGCACTGAATAATATTGTTTTAGTCTCTGTTGTGTGAGAAAATGCTCGATCCACATTAACTTTGTCCAGCTGAGACACTTGATTTGACTTCATAGTGTCTTTATCATAAAGATGCATTTGAACAACAGACATCTAATACATGAGACCTTTAGTCCATGCCTGCTTTACATCTGAATTTGCAAACCCCTTGCAATAAATCCTCCCCACCACAAAGCCCCACCTTGGACCATAGGTTGGGGACAACGGTATACAAGAAAGGCAAGTGACGTCCTAGTTAGGGAAGAGGTCTGGCATTACCCTGACCTCAGTTCAAATTCCAGATCTCTGATGACCAGCAATTTAATGGCAGGTGAGTTGCTGAAATTCTGTATGACTAAGCTTTCTTTCTCTTTTGTGAAATGGAAATAGTAATACAAGGGTTTTACCTTCAAATGAGACTGAATTGATTACATCTAATACAGTACCAGATAGGCAACGGGTCGTTATTATTATTTCTGTTCTCTACAACTTGTGGTTCAATTTTCGAAGTGAAGTCTGGGACCAGCAGCGTCGGCATCATAGTTAGAAACAGAAATTTACGAGCCTCACCTCAGACACACTGATGCCTCTAGGGGTGGACCTAGCAATATTCATTTTAACAAGGCTTCCAGGTGATTTTGGTGCTTACTAACATTTGAGAACCACTTTAGAGTAATGGTTTTCAATGTTCCCCCCCCCACCCCTTATAGGCAGAGGAATCCTTCCTTCAGAAAGGTCTTGTTCAGAAGGTTGGTCTGTGAAACATGTACATTTGCAACTGCTCTAATGGTAATGGGTAGAAAACTGACATGTACCTCTGGATCCTGCCTCATTCCCTGAGCTGTCCTGAAGGACCACAGGGGCAGGAAACAGTAATCTGTATACAATTTTTGTAGTTACAGATACTACAATTTTTGGTGGCACCATCGGAAGAATGAAAAGACCTACCACAACACTAAACCATTCAACCATAATTACAGGGCAAACCCTAAGCAATAAAATAATGCTTCCCTGGGGTTTTAAAGGACATCTACAACTAAGCCACTTTTCACTGGGTCACCGTTCAGCACCACACTGCTGGCCCCACTCAGCTATCTTACATGCTTGGGGCAAAGTTCTCACAAGTGCCAACCTACCTATCTCCTTTGGCCCCAGCTTCATGTTACACTGCCTATAACCCAGAGCAAGTTGTAGCCCACTCATATCACGTCAGAAGCCCCAATTAATCTGGTAGCAAAGATACATTTTATGCCTTCGTCAAAACTTGGCGGCACACTTCTGAAGAGACGTGAGGCCCACCTGAGAGCTGTGGACACGCGGGTAGAGAATTGGTACCTAGGAACAAAGTTTAAGAACCACTGAGGTGGCGGCTATACCCAAGGACACAATCCTGAGGGGGTTTTATTTATTGAAGAATAGAGAGTACCATGTATTCCACGTGGGACTTAGGCAGGCTGACGTGAGAAAAGGAACGAAAGAAAGCAAGCCAGTAGGAGAGCCACAGATTTCCAGAGGCAGAATCCTGCTTTGGTTTTAGGCGAAACAACTGACTGTGGAGTAATCGGTAAGGAATGCCCAGTTAAGCACATTTATTAAGCATCCACTGATCAAATCAGTTATCTGTCATCGGCACCATGTCTTCCAGCTCATATTTCATACGGGCTGTGTTATTATTGTCTCTACTCTGACAGTGAGGATCACCTTGACACAGTAAGTTCACCAACTGCAGCATCTTAAAGAAAACCCACCCGTGAGTTGTATCAAAATAAAAAATATTTTCAGACGCTGAAGACTATTTTTTTTTAAAGTTTCTACTAGAGATTTCTTTTCACTTATTTTTTAATTTGAAAATTTGAGCCTTTCCCAGTATCATTGGGGTGGTGGGCTGGGGGGGGGAGCGTGGCAGGGAGAGAACAGGTGTCAACTTCAGGACAGATGAGGAGACTGAGGCACAGGCAGGACAAGTGCCCTGCTAAGGATCACATTGCTGATCAGTAGAAAGCCAGGTCTATAGTCATAATAAAGCCTTGGAGAGAGATCTAGTCCAACCCCCTCATTTTACAGAGGGGCCACCTTTCATTCAGAAAGTGGGTGTGATTGGCCCAGGGTGATTCTCCTGGTTTGGCACAGGCCAGCTGTACCTGAGCCACTAGCGAAGAAAGCCTCTCAGCTGGTGAGAATGCAGAAGGAGGGAAGGACACATCTTTTCTCCTCCTCCATGTCTCTAAAGTTGGGCCGTCTAAAATGGTAACCACTAGCCACTGTGGCTAGATAAATTTTAAATTTAATTGATTAAAATTAAATAAAGCTAAAAATATAGCTTTTTGGTTAACGAGTCACATTTCAAGTGCTCGAGAGCCACCTGTGGCTGGTGGCTACTATACTGGACAGACTGAACATGTCCATCGCTACAGAAAGTTCTACTGGACAGAGCTGCTCTAAAGCACACGCTTTGTGACAAGCATGTAGTTAGGTGGAACAGGGAGCTGAACCTGGAACCAGGAGTCTCGAGGACACTACCAATTCGTTCTATGAACTCAGGCAAATCTCTGTGCTTCAGTTTCCTCATCTGTAAAAAAGCAGAAGCTGGGCTCCATGATCACAATGGCCTCCTTCAGCTGTAACATCCCATAATTCTGAACCTAAAACTCCAGATGGAAGACTCCTGACACCATCCACTTTTCTTTCCTAGGACTTGCACACTGGCCTCTTATCAAATTAGATCAAGAGAACAATGCACTCGGACTCTATTATTTCCTGTAGAAATGTAGTTGCTGAGTATGAATTAAACACCATCCTCCACATTATTTCAAGGGTTAATGTAAGAAATAGCCATGAGGACAATCTCTCTGAACATTCTCCAGAAACACTGATGATGGCTCTAAGGAACCTGTCCCTAGTATCCTTCACACGTGGGCCTACAGGACCAATTTGGTGGACTTTAGGCTCAGAAAAAACTATATTTCTCTAGACAGTTGGTAATTTCCTTTCACCACAGAATGAAAACTACATTGTTCACTCTGATTTGGGGTGGGGAGGGGTTATTTGCTTCTCAGAGGATCAGATGATTATATATCAGTCGATGCCTAAACACAGGACTCTGTCTCCTCAGCACCTGACGTCTCGTGTACAGAGCTCCTGATGGCTTCTGGGCACTGTAGTTCTATGACACTGAATAAATTATTTTAAGCAGAGGCTGTCTCTAACACTTTTTCAAAATATAGCTAGAATGATAACATGCTTAAAAAATTAAATAATTCAATGATCTACCCACTATAACCACACTGCAGAAATATGAATTTGGAGTACTGTGAGAATAAAAACCATGAACCTCAAAATGAGCTGAACAGAATTACTTATCAGAACGGCAGAATTCACAAAAGGCTGGCTTGGGGAGATTTTAGCATCTTCCTCCCCACCATTATCTCCATCAGCCTTTCCAATTAAATTAATTAAGTTCCAATTAATTAAAATAACAATAGCAAACATTTATTGAGCACTTTAGTTTACTCAGTGTCAGGCACAGTTCTAAGCACTTTATATATATTAAGCTATGCCTCATAATAACACCAGGAAGAAGGCACATTTATCATCTCCATTTTCCAAGGAAAGAAACTGAGGCATTGAAAGGTTAAGTAACTTATTCAAGGTCACACAGTAGTCAAGTGGCAGAGCTGGGATTAGTCTCTGCCAGTCAGGTTCCTGCTTTCTCCCACTACAAAACATTGTCTTACCTTATAAAGTACAAATTTTAACACATTTTTAGAAAACATTATAAAAACATGTAAGCAAAGTAAAAAAAAAAATTATATTTGCTCAGCAAACACCCCTTCCAGATTGCCAGCCCTGAGCCTTTCCTGTTTAGAAATTCTGAGGAAAGCCAACCTTAATTCTGTCACTTTTCCAGCATTTACTCTAAACTTCCTCAACATTGTTTTCCAGTAAAAAAATCAAAACCCCAGCATTCAGTGCAATAATCAACTAAAGGTATGTTAACACTTAGCAAAACAGTTCCTATCTATGACAACTCCATACTAACAAGGGCACATCACAAATAATAAAGACAATCGGGCTGGGAATCTATAATTTTGGTCTTTGCAGCTGTTATGAACTAGGTTAACAACAAATTTCCATGAGCAATCTCGAGAGATTTTACAAACATGGCCCTGCCAGGAAGCAGGTCCACTTTCTTTTCTGGACTTTTTGTCCTCACACAGATGTTGACTCCATTCAGCCTCAGGTTTTACTGTGCTGTTATGTTTTATATGCTTATCAGAACAATCTTCTGTGGGCAATAAAAGTCTCCTAAAGGAACTAGAAAACCTGAGTTAAATGTGTTTTTTTAGTACTAGAGTGTGGCATGGTCTAATCAGGTGGGCACAGGTTTGAATTCTGACTGCTTCTCATGAGCTGTGCAACCTTGGACAAGTTATTGAACCCTTCTGAGTAGTAATTTTCTCTTCCTTAAAATGAACTAATTATACTTTATGGGCAGTAATGCCTGGTCGAGAGCAGGCACATAAAAAGGTTACTTGCTCTCATCATCGAAGTTGTAAAAAGTGAAGTTAGTTTGAAAACCAAGTTGCACTCCTTTCATTTTTCATTTTTATTTGATTTACAACCATAAGAGTTCCCAACAGACTCCCACTTTCAGATGCTTCTGGAAAGTGTTACCACACAGAAGGCTTCTAGCTCTCAAGGGGAAATGCGGAAATCTATGTGGGGCCAACATTCAATTCAAGCAAAACCTCGTAAAATATATATATATATATATAATATATATATACACACACACACACACACACACACACACACACACATATATATTTTTATATATATATTTGTAATATATATATACTTGTAATATATATATATTTTGTAATATACTTGTAATAATATATATATTTGTAGCCAGCAGAACAAATCTGCATATCATTTATATGAATGAATTTTACAGGTCACCTTCTCTCAATTTTTCTTTACTAAATGTGTGATAAAAATATGCTATTGGACATAAAATGAAATGAATGTTGACCACTAATGACATTTCTAGTCAAAATTTAAGAACCTGCATATACCCCTCAAAAAAGATAATTTGCTCTTAGGTTCCATAGGACAAACCTTGCCATGACTAACACTTATGTCACAGAATCCCAAGATTCAGTTTTCTCAAGAAAAGTGTCCAGGAGGTGGTATGACTTGCCAGAGAGTGGCTTTGGCCAAAATCCTTTGTGTCCATGTAGCTCATTCTCAGAGTTCTGCTGTTACACTATGGGTGACTGTCAAAATGAGAACAGTGACACTCTCCCTTCAAGAATACTTTTTGTTTTCACCTCACAGGATACACCAACTATTTGTTCATAAGTAGGAAGAGCTAGATTAGACAGCTTAAAGGTAGAACTCAGCGTGTTTCAAGGAAGGCGCTCTGTGGGCTGACATGCAGATAGGATTTGTGCTCACAGGCTGCTCCCAGACCCCATAATTACATGAGCAAAATGAGCCATAATCCATAAGACTCATTGGCAGCCAAATCATGACATCCCCTCACGCCAAATATTCACACTGCAGAGACTCAGCATTAACTCAAGCAACAAGAAGGCCACCCTCTTGGCATTCCCCACCCTTGACCATGAATGTACTGGAACCACCTAAGAGCTTTCCAGAGAGATGCTGCCCTCTGGCCCCCATGCCAGAGAGGTTAACTTCACAGGTCTGGGGTGCAGCCAGGGCTTCGTGGTTTTCAAAATCACTCCCCAGCTGAATGTAATGTGCAGACGAGTTTCCTAACCACTACCTTGGTCTCTCCTGCTGTCATGACTGCCTGAACCACTAAAGTCTATTCCCTTTAAGAATTATTCTTTTTTTTTCTTTTATTGGGGGGGGGAAGATAAGCTAATGTACAAAGTCCTAAATTTTAAACTTTTCTTAAGGGGAGAAAGTTCGAAGTCAGAGTCCTTGCCTCTCTAATAAAGATTACAACCCAATCTGAGTGATAAGAGTACATAATATATATTCTTAAATGTAAAGGGTATCCCCTTTCAAGAAGGTGGGAAGGGAAATACATCAAGACGTTTATGGAGGAGAAAAGAAATCTAAGGAACAGCTTCACTGTCCTTAGGATATCTTTACAAGAGCTTTCCCAAATCTCAAAGCCCCTGCCTTCATGGCTGCCTCCTCCTGGATGCACTCAGCCCTACAGTCTTATTTACAAATTACTCTGAAGTAAGGTCTTCCTGCTACCAACTCTGGCCGTCTTTGTCCCCTATCTCCATCCCAGATTTCCAGGTGGGTACTCACTGGTAAAGGTGTAACCCATAAATGCCAGTGAAGTAGCAGAGAATGAGATGGGTCAGAAGAGAAGTTGTGTCTCAAGGTCCCTCCAGGCTTGGTTCCTACCCACTCAGACATTCTGGTACAGGTGGGCCAGGTGATAAATGGTTCTGAGTGTGGCCAGCACCCAGAAAGACCCCTATCTTGCAGGGTAGATTGGACAAGGCTGCACAAACCAGAAAAACAAAAGGCATGGGTTCTAATCTCACCTCTGCCATTTGCTAGCTCCCATGACCTTGGGTAAATAATAGAAACTTTTTAGAAAGAGCCTCAGATTCTCCATCTGTGGCGTGTAAATTAATATCTGACCAGCGTTTTAGTCCATTTGAGCTGCTGTAACAAAAATGCCATAGACTGGGTGGCTTAAACGACAACTATCTATTTCTCAGTAATAGAGGCTAGAAGTCCAAGATGAAGGTGCCAGATTCAATGAGAGCCTGCTTCTAGTTTCACAGATGGCTGTCTTCTCACTGTGTCCTCACCTGGTGGAAGAGGCAAGACAGCTCTCTAGGGCCCTTTTTATAATGGCACTGATCCTATTCACGAGAGCTCCACTCTCATTACCTAATCACTTCCCAAAGGCCTCACCTCCTAAGGCCATTCATTATTGGGGGTTAGGATTTCAACAAATGAAGTTTGGGGGGATATAAACATTCAGTCTGTTAACAACCAGACTCCTCACAAAGCTTTTTGAAAAGAACTGCTCAAAGGTGGATTATTTTAATACAATATAAATTCTCTGAGCATTTATTGAGTCTTCTCTACACTGGACACTGCCTGTCACTGGCAATACAAAAACATGAAAGAATGTCACAGATTTCAAGGGGTACAATAAATTCTGAAGAGGAGACAGAAATATGGCAGGTAAAACTATACAATTCAATGTAATCATTTGTTCAATAGCATGCCACTGGCAATCCAGACAAGGGAAAATTTAAATATGTCCAGCGATGGGGGTAAAGAAGAGATGGGAAGTACCGGCAGGAGTAATATCATCTAACACTTATGGGCTGTAGATATCAGGCACTGTTGTTGCCCACTGTGGATATAATTTCAGGTGAGCCTCCAGCCTTGTGAGGTAGGTAGATCCTTATTTTACAGACGAGGAGTCTAAAATTCAGAGAGTACTACAGTCTGAATGTGTGTGTCACCTCAAAATTCATGTTGAAATCCTAAACCCAATGTGATGGTATTAAGAGGCAGGGCCTTCGGGAGGTGATTAGGTCATGAGGGTAGAGCCTTCATGAATAAGATTAGTGCCCTCATAAAAGAGACCCCAGAGAGCTTCACCTTCCCCCAGTGAGGGCTCAGTGAGAAGGGAAGACAGCAGTCTACGAACATGGAAGTGGGCTCTCATTAGGTGCTGAACCTGCGGTGTTGATCTTAGACTTTCCAGCCTCCAGAACTGCGAGAAATAATTTTGTCACTTATAAGCCATGTCATCTATGGTATTCTTTCATAGCACCCTGAAAAGACTGAAACAGAGAGGTAGTCATGCACTCAAAGTCACATGTCTAGCAAGCGGCAGAGCTCAGCTGGGGCTGTGGGCTTGACCACAAGACCTGGATCTTCATCTTTCGATGACACTGCATCTACTTTAACTGTGAAGCCATTTTAACTTGCCCATGCCTCGCCCCAGTCAAGGCAAGGCCAGGCATACTCTCATCTGTACTTCCACACTTCTCTACTCCCACTGCTGTTTAACGCTCCTGTCCTGTATTATTTGTTTCTGTACCTGCTCCCCCATTAAGCTTGGTGGTCCTTAAGGGCTGGAATAGAACGCAGCAAGTGCCTTGTAAACAGTTGGTCTTTAATAAATGTTTTTGTAATGGATGAAAGAGAATGAAATTATGATAGGTTCAAAAGACAGGCAGGAGTTCACTAGGTAATTTGAGGGAAACTCTCAAAAGTAGAGGCAGTACCTGAGTCATCTTATGTTCCCAGAGTAGTCTGGCACTTAATATAGGTGCTTAATAAGTGTGTAATAAACTCTAGGCAGAGGACACAATGTGATGAAATCCAGAGAGATTTAAGGCTACGTAGCGAGTATGGGTAACTTGACCAGTGTGAATCAATAGAGACGGTTTACGGGAGCACAGGAGTGTTTCTCAAACTATCCATGGTGAAAAGATCAGTTTTTTTGTTTCATATCCAATTCATCGTGGACCAATGCTTTTCTAAAATGCAATAAAAGCTAACTGCTAGAAAAATATAAAATGCAAGTCCAATTTTTCATTAGATTCAGGAGATGTAAAGTGACTGTCAAATTGCTATGAAAATGTCTAAACATGTACTCTCCATGTGTGCACTCACCTGGTTGCAGATCGTTAACAAAGAGTTCTGTCTGCAGACCAAGCTTTGCATGGCACTAGGAGGGAGAAAGGATTGTGAACAGCAGTAGGAAAGATGAGCTTCAGTCACGCTATCAAAGTCTGTGGGATAAGAATGTTCACCACGGGCTTTCTGTGTTCCAGGCACTGTCTTACGTGCTCCCCACATATTAACTCACTTAAATTCCACAACCTGTCTCTGAGGCCGGTGCATAATCATTCCCATTTTATGGATGGGGAAACTGAGACACCGAGCAGCTAATGAACTCTTCCAGGATTCCAGTGTTCATAAAAAGCGCAGGCAAGCCTTGAACCTGGACAGTGTGAACCCTTAACTACTACTAACTGTGATGCCCTCGGGGAGCTGTAAGATAGGAAGTGACATATTCGGATCTACGTTTTAGAAAAACAGTGGTAGTGTGGAGGGTAGAGGTCAGTTAAGAAGCCAAGGCAACAATCCAGGTGAGAGGTAGTGGGGGTGAAGAGAAGGTATGTGGACTAGTTAGAAAGTGCAGGTATTCGTAGGGGGACAAGGCTGTCTGAGCTGGGAGGGGTTCTACATGACTCAGCGGTTCAGATCCTGGCATCCTGGGTAGATGGAGATGTCTTAGGCTAACTCCTCCAGAAAAGTCAGGAAGAAAAGCAGGTTTTGATGGGAAGATGAAGAGATAGTTTTTAACAATGTCTTACCCGAATGTGAAGAACCTAAGATAGACAATCTGCAACTATGTCTTAGGAAAACTCTAGGAACTGTGATTTTAGAGTAGTTTATCAAATTCAGGTAACTAGTACTTTTTTTACTCTAGTTCTGCTAAACCACTCTTCTTTCTCCTCTGTCCAGGTTACATTTAAAATAGTTTAAAAAGAGAAAATCCCCAATGCTAAACTTTACTCCCTTTGAAACCACATATATAAAAGGGTTCTTCTGGTCAACAATTCCCATTTTCACTAAGGGGTGTATGGGGGGGGCATGTTTCCACACCCCCAAGCAATTCTTGACATTGGGTATCCTACAATTGCACTCAATTCTGATATTATCTACTCAAAGACAGCATCAGACTCCATAGGCTAAGGGCTCAGTCCTGCAAGACTGCCTTCCTCCAACCCCAACTTCAGACAACAGTAGCAAGCTCAGGTTATCACTTGTGGCTCCTCACCCACCAGCTACAGATCAGAGGTTCCCATGACTCCCTCGTTGTGTTCAACTAACTTGCTGAGTGGCTCACAAAACTCAGAAAACCTGTTTACTCACTAGATTACCAATTTATTACAAAGGATGTTAAAGGATACAGCTGCATATCTAGATGGAAGAGAAGCACAGAGCAAGGTATGGGCAAAAGGCTCTGAGAGTCCCATGCCCTCTCCAGGTGTGCCACTCCTCCTGTATCTCCACCTGTTCACCAACCCAGAAGCTTTCGAACCTTGTCCTTCGGGTTTTATGGAGGCTTCATTACATAGGCATGATGGATTAAATCATTAGCCACTGTGATTAATTCAACTTCCATCTCTGCTCCCCTCCCAGGAAGTCTGAAGGGTGGGAATGAAAGTTCCAACCTTCGAATCACATGATTGGTTCTTCTGGCAAACAGCCCCATCCTTAGGTGGGGTCCAAAAGTCACCACATTTGCATAAAGATACCTTTATCTCATCACTTAAGAAGTTCCAAGGTTTTTAGCTCTATGCTAGGAAAGGAAGGAAAACCACATATACTTATTACAAATAAGAATATCACAATATTGTTCATAGCTGTAACCCCACAGAGTAGGTAACTGATAAGTACTTCTTGAATGAAAAAAAAGATCATTTTTGAGCTTATCAAAAACTTAAAAGAGAATGCCGAGACAGGATCTTCATCTTCCAAAGAGCTAAAGAGTTATTAGCAAAGAAACACCTGATTATAAGAGACAATGTCATATGCAATGCCTTCTCTTCCCTGTGTCCTTTCCCCTTTTAGAAGGCCACCCCTCCAGCCCACACCTGGTGGACACCTCTCCCTCTTGCACTTTTCACACGGTACCACCAGGGACTATGGACAGGTAACAGGGTACTATGAAGATCACTGACTGCAGAATCAGACACCTGGATTGAAGACAAGACAACCACACAATCACTTACTAAAGGGCTCTGAAGCAATATTTAGTCTCTCTGAACCGGCTTCCTCACCTTTCAATGGAGCATTACCTGCCTCAGAGGGCCAACTGCAAGGTGAGAGAAAGTATACTTAGAGCTCCCAAGCACATAGTACGTAGGATTGTCACTCAGGGAGTAACTATCATCATCAGTGTCATCAAATTAACTGTTATTTTCTCTCAATCAGTGTTTGCCAAATGTAAATAACTTCAATTGAAATGAAAGGTTTATGGGTACTTAGGTGAGCATTTGATCATTAACATAACATAGTTAACACCTGAGTACTTACTATTCACACTCAACTGATGTTTTATATACTTCATTAGCTCCTTTATTTCTAAGCTAAAGATATTCTAAGAAGCACATTCTGTTCACAATTTAACAATCCCTAATATTGGGATAATCTTTTGTGGCAGGCAAAAATGGCTCCCCAAAGATGTCCATGTCTAATTCCTGGAATCTGTGAATATGTTGTATTACATGGCACACAGGACTTTGCAGGTGTAATTAAGGTTACTGGTCTTAAATAGGGGAGTGGCCTGGGTGATCCAAGAATCCCAAGTGAATCACATGAGCCATTTACAGCAGAGAACTTCCTCTGGCTGGAGGCAGAGAAATGGAACAGAAGGGGAGCTCACAAGAGATTCCAGGCATGAGAAGGATGTGCCATTCTGTTGCTGGCTCTGAGATGTACGTTCCAAGTACAACGACCAGAGAGAGGTCCCTAAGAGCTGAGGGTGGCCTCCAGCTGACAGCCAGCAAGGAGGCAGACCTTAGTCTTTACATGCAAGAACTGGATTCTACCAACAGCCTAAATGACCTTGCAAATAAATGGATTCCTCCCAGAGCTTCCCAGTGAGATTTCGGAAATGTAAAAACCAGACCAGAGAAACCAGGCAAGACCATGCTGATTTTTGACCTACAGAACTATGAGAAAATAGATGTGTGTTGTTTTAAACTGCTAAATTTGTGATAATCTGTTATGGCAGCTATAGAAAACTAATACTCTTAGAGTTGATGTGGGTTATATAGAACGGACAGAAATTTCTTTTCTTTGTGGCACACAGAATAATGGCACATCTCATAATAGATGGCATTTTAGATTTGTTAAAATATATTATTATCTCTATTTTGAAAATGGGAAGTCATCTGAGAGGTCAGGTGACTTGCCCAGGTGATTCAGACTGCAGGCTCGAACTCTGAACCACAGGCAAACTTTCAGAAAGCGCTTAAGGACTGGGGAATCCTGCTAAAAAGCCAAAGGAAGCCTAACATGACCCCACCCGCCCCCAGCTCATGTCTGACACAGGATCCTTAACACAGTTGACCACAAACACCTAGCCAGGATCTCAAATTAGCAGGCAAAAAAAAAAAAAAAATTCAGGATAGAAGGTACCTACCCTAGGTAGCATTACTTCATTCACTACGATGGACCACTTCAAGGTAATAAGTAACGTGCTAGATACAGGCACTAGAACAGACCACAGGCCAGACTGTATGGAACTGACACCATAATGTAGGGCAACCAACACTATAGTGACAGAGACAGAAGCACTGGAAGAAAAATATAAGCATCCAGAGAGCTGAAAACCAATTTCACAAAAGTAATAATCCACATATTCAGGAGCTGACAAGAAAGCACTGGGCCTGGACAATCAGACCCTCCTTTCTGGAGCTTTTAAGAGCCGCTGCTAAATGTAAGACCTCTGAGAGAGTTTTTTGTTGCTTTGTTTTCATGAGATTTTCCTTGTTTTTTGTTTGTTTGTTTGTTTTTGATGGAGATGTAGCCTAACTTTATACAGAACTACCTCATATGAATTTCTGAAAGCAAACCAAAAAACCTCAGTCTATGTCCTAATCATAATTTCTCTCTCAATGAATTTCATTTTTTAAAAAAGAAAAATTAATTTATTAAAATAGCATCCCTAGAGCTGACTGAAAGAGCATCTCAGAAAGAAAGATGATTCTGTGCAACTCCAATGCTACAACCATTGTCAAATCCCAAATTCTGGTCGGTCACCTTACCTTGTACTTTTACTTTCCTCTTCTCTTTCACTTTGGAAATGGAGTAGACAGCTCTCTGATGGTGAAATCAAAGGTAGAACAGAAGCCTGATTCAGCAGATAAACAAAAAATGTGCCACGCCTAACCTTTCAAGAGATGCATGGGAATGGAAAACTAGATTTCTTAAAAGATTTTGCAGAAATTCCATTGGAATTTATATTCTCAATCTGTCTTTTGTTTGAGAAGAAGAAATTCCAGAGTAGAAGATCATCTTCATAAGGGTTTTGGAGAAGGCCCAGTTTAGTAATACCATTAGCTGAAACTATTTATAAATCAGACATTAGCAATTGGCATAAAACCCTACTTTCCACTTCTCTCGATTTTGCACTGACGATTTGGCAGCCAACTCTGCCCTTAGGCCCAAAAGAGTCATCACATTCTTAAGTCTGTATTTAAGAGATTTTGACAGCCATATAGGCAAGAGGCTCACTTCAGGAGGAAAGGTCAAAAAATGACCACAGGAAGATCAATAGGCGTGGACTGCACACAAGAGAAGATACACGAATGGCGCCCAACTTCCACCTCACTCATAACTTAAAAAATTTAAATGACTCAAAGTTATCATCTCTCACTAACCAGATTAGGAAAAATAGAAAGAGATGACACAATTCTCCCTGGTGGGGCTATGGGGAAACAGGCCATCCAACACATTGCCTGTGAGAGGGCAAAATGAGTCAACTCTTCCAGAGGGGGATTAGTGGGGCCTGTGATTCAGCAGTCCTATTTCCGGGAATCCATCCTTTAGGTACACCTACACAAGCGCAAAATGACTTATTACACTTTTATTTGTTGCAGCACTGTCTGTAACAGCAAAAGGCTGGAAATAATCCAACGGTCCAGTAATACAGATTGGCCGAATAAACTATGGTACATCCACACAATGGAAAACTATTATGCAGAGAGAGAGAGAGGGCTATGTTTCTACATGCTGATAAAGATCTCTAGGACATATTGCTAATTCAAAATGCAAGGCACAGAACAATATATATAACATACCGTCTTTTGTGAAAGAAGGAGAAAGAGTGAAAATGTATCTTCTTACTCGATTGTATTTACAAGTTGCCACTTGTAGAGAGTGTGTGAAAAGCTTGAATGGGATGGGAGATTTCTCAGTGTTTACCCTTTTATATGGTTGTGAGGTATTTTGAGACCATATAAATATATTTCCTATTTTAAAAAATGAAGAAAAATTTGAAAAATAAGCCATTATTCACAGGAATATGAAGAACAAGACCAGAGCATCTTGGAAGACACAAAGCTAAGGAGTTAAGCTCAGGAATCTGGGAAACCTAAGTCGAGGTGGGTTCACCTACACAAGCACAAGTTGATATCAGCAGTCAGAGGAACCTCGGTCCAGAGTTCAAGAGCTGAGCACAGCAAGCAGGGAGAGGTTGATCTCTGCCCTGTTTTGTCACCTGCTGGGTGTGTAAATTCCTGAGCCCCCTGATATTTATTATAACCAGAAGGAAGTCAGAGAACTATAGGTGAATGGGATGCAGTAGGATTACCACCCAGGCAGCATGCCAAGGGCATTTATTTGCTTTCTGGATTTAGACAGTTAATGGCTGAAGCATGTCACTCATCAAATATTTATGTTCAAAAAGAGAGCAAAGCATGTGCTGGAAAATTCTGCTTAATTCAAGAGAGAAATATTCCTGAAAAGTTGAGACTCCTGGAATTTTGTAAAATCAAATCATACTGTAAATGCAACAGGTAAGTTTGCTATCTAAAAAATTCTGCAGAGAATTCTTGTTAGGAATTGTTATCTCCTGCTACTTCTGTTTTGGGAATCTGAGTATGCCTGAAGAACTTTTATGTTTCTGTGCCTGTGGGCTTTTTTCCACAAGGTGTAGCCTCTCCATAAAACAGCAGAAGGCCAAGGTCCTAAGTACAAATCTGGGCCTTTATCCTCGGAACCGCTTAGCAGTTTCAGCCAGTAAACATGGCTGATCCTACCTGGTGTGCAGATTCCCTGCCAGGATTGCAGCCAGAAAGAGGAAGTTAATTCAGAGAGCAGGCTTTCTAAAGGATCAACTTAAAAAAGAAAGTGTGTAAGAAGCGCCAGCTGGCACCGGGAGGGACACACACAAACTCCCTTTCTTAGTTTCTGGAAGCTTTAGCAACAAATTTCCCCATTTTTTACCCCCTAAGCTAGAAATCTTTTCACTCAAGAAGCAGCTCTCATAGGTAAGTTTCAAAGGCTCCTGCAGCCACAGTCCTTTGCATCCTGTCCCCAAGCGGAGGTCCCACAGCTGGTCAATAAATAAGCCCCTTTGCACATTCCCAGGAGTCAGCACTGCATTCCCTTCATCGGGTGGACTGCAAAAGAGGTGCCGGGAATCTGGCGTGCATCAGGCAATACTGAGCATGTTGTTGGTGTGTGACCAGCAGTAAACAATGTCAACAACACCCCAAGTGCTAGTATTTGCCTGTCCCTTAGGTAATGATGAACAGAAGAGAAAGAAGAAGCCTGTCGCAGGGAACATGTACCATTGAATGTGCATTTCCTAGCAGATACAATGAATTTTACTTTTTTCATTAAAAAAGAACACTTGGTTCATGCACTTGGCTAGCACACACTGCAGAGTGTGATCTTATTCCTTCATTCTGCTGGCATTAAGCACCTACAATGTGCCAGACTCTGCCGGCTCATGGCATTTATTGTGGCTGAAGGGGCTGTGAGAGGCAGAGATGCTACTGGCCTCACTGTGCCTTTCTGTGCGTTAGAAACGGCAACCCCTCCTAGTGGACCTAAACTTGCAGACCTGTTGGCGTCAGAAGACCCCTTTCCTTCTGGCAGCAGCAATTCTAACCCAGGGCACATGGTTTTTTGAGCAGATTTGAGCCCCCACTTGTTTCCTTGGCCAGCAGTCTTATGCAGTGAATACAACCTAATCAAGAGTTCAAGGTAGCCTTGTCAAGAAATCATAACCCAATCCTTCTTCTTGGCCAGACATTCAACCCCACCTGACAATTTGTCTGAGCAGCCAATCATGACCTTTTGTGAAACCCTGTGGTGTGCCAGTCACAATTTAATAACTCAAAAGGGTTTGGTAGTTTAGGTACAGGACAGGTACCAAGCCTGCCGGTTTCAACACTTTTCCAATTTTCCGGATATCCTGGCTGAATAAACTGGTGTGATGGTTTTTTAGAAATAAAGTCCTCACAAAGCCTCAAAGCCCAAGCAGCTTTTGGATTTGGATTCCTCTTTCCATCCTTAGATTTACCTAGCTCACGCTGAGAGCTAAACTGTGTTGGTTGCTCCTCTGCAGTAATTTCTCCCTGAAAAGCAGGCTATATTTAAGGTCACTGCAAGCTTGGGGTCTTAGTTAAAGGGACCCAGTGGGGGCTGAGGGTTTAATATCCAGTGCTCAGGGACAACTTGGCTGGTAGCATCTGTAGCAAAATAAAAAGCCTGATTATTCTACATCGGCAGAGGTAGGATTTCACTCCCAATGGGCTCATGCTGGTTTACACACCGCCATTTGAAATAAAGGCAACTCTCCATGCATAGAATGCAAGTGCAGAGACGACAAGTGATCCAGAGCCCACTCCACATTGTGATGACACCAACCCAAATTAAACCAAAACTTAACGCTTCTCATCTCGGTCAACCAAATGGGATCCTATGTCAATGATGTGACACTGACTGCAAGGGGAATGGTGGTCTGTTCCTTAGAGCACATAGGATATAAAGTCTCTTGTACTCCTAGCCCCAAAGTCACCTGCTTACAACCAAGAACTTGTGAAAAATTACAAGATTCTTAGCCACTAATTCACTGAGGCAAACCTAAAAAAATTATTCTTTTAGCTATTAATTCTCCAACAGAGTTAAAAGTATCAAAAGTCTTAAAAGTCTACAACACCCTGGTTTTTATTATACAGTAATCCTCTGAAATGTGGACCCATTAAAAGAAGACAAAAATCCTCCTTGTCAGAGGATGGCAACCAGACACTCACAGCTAAGCACTTTTACAATGCCCAATAAAACCTGCCATGATAAACCAAACATTTATGTGACACTCGAAATCATTTTCAAGAGACATGGCAATAAACAGAATAATCCAGCTAGAAGTAACCTTCAAGTGAAATCACCTCTGTTTCTGCCCTGGATCCAAGCCACCTGCTCACGACTCTCCATTCGTTCTCAAGAGAGGAAAAGTGGGGAGGGCAGAAGATGTTGGTATGAGCTGGTTTTAGAACAGAACTTAGCAGGCCAGTTTCTCTATCTGTACTCTCAAGGTTCTCTTTGGGAGTCCAGGGATGGGAGGGCCAACTTCACAGATCACTTCAGGTTTGCTGGGTGTCTGTGCAATTTTGGGAGCTTCAACTTCTTTGGCTGAAGAAGAGTGAATTCGATAAAAAGTGTTGATAATTCTCCCTCAGGTAGGTCATCTTACCCCTTCATGCTTCTCGTTTTAATTTATAGCTTCTAAATGGACTTCTTCCAGAAAATCCCTTTCCCCCAACTTTTAGTTGGATGCACCTCCACTACAGCTCTTAGCAGAGCACTTAGTGCAAGGAATGAGGAGTCAGAACAACTCTGGGGAAAATTCTGGCCTGACCACTTTGGGAACCTCAGCTTCCCCATCTGGACTGTTCTGAGGACTGAGCAAGAGCATGTTTGTAAAGGGCTTTGACACAGGATGTAGAACTGCTCAATCAATGGAGCCACACAATTCTGCTGTATTTTATCTATCAAACTTTCCTGTTGAACTAAGTACACTGAAGTCTTCCTCATGACTGTTTTGCAGGCATCTGATGCACTGATGGTGCTGGATGCACACAGCTTGCCAATGCAGGGCCTCAATCTGGAAAGGGACTTCTATAAATTCAAGGTTGATGGACTGGGTCTGTATGCAGACCCTAATTTCAAACACCTCTTACAAAGATAAAACCTCCTCTTACAAAGACAACATCTGCGAACTGCTGAAAGACCTCTTTACTGCCAAACAACTCTCACTACCAAGGTTCAGACATTGATAACTTAAGAACCTCAACTGCTACACAGGCTGGTGTTTTATTCTAAACAACCAATAATCCTATTTTGTAGCTAATAAACCAGAGTTTTTACTGAATAATTGTTACAGAAATAGATTGTTTTTTATTATATACACATGCTCAGTGAAAAAAATTGGGGCGTGGAGGAGAAAGAAAAGCATCATAATCCCATCATCTATTTTTTTCTGTAATTGCCTCTAGACTTTCTTTCTAGGCATAAACTTTTTTTAACCTAGCTATAATTATAATAATGTGGTGTAACTGCTAATGGCCCTTCCCCTACTTAACCTATTGTAACATGGACTTCATGATTGCTGATTTTTTAAAGTTTCTAATAAAGAAAGTAAGATCGAGATCTAGGAGAATTAATTTGTTGAACAAAGTAACACTGCAATCCATTCTACATTTAAAAGATGCAATGACCAATTGCCGAATTATATTCTCTTACTTCATAAGCACTATTTGGCAGGACTTCTTAAATTACTTAGCTCTTTTAGGTTTTTTGTGGGGGAAACATTAAAATTTCATATAGTTGTTTTCTTGCTACAAAAATAATACATGCTCATTATATAACATTTAGGAAAATTTCGGTAAGTAATAATTTAACATTAATATTAATAGAACATAGCTATGTGCCAGGCACTGTTCTAAATGCTTTAGATTAACTCATTTATTCCTCTCAATACATAAGTGAAGCACATAAATATCAAGTACTTGCCACACTCTACACACCTAGAAGCATGAGCCACGAATCCATCACTAATCTATGATGTTCTAGAAGTGAAAAGATCAGTAATTTATTCAATCACGTCCTCCATTACTTCAGAGTCATAGGCAAAAACAATTCATAACAGCACTGTACCATTTACAGTTATTTTAAAATATTATAAAGCACCATCTTGGCATCTCTGTGGGACAATTAGTAAAATGAGAAATCATCTATGGCATGAGCTATGATTCTAATCAGTCTCATCCTATGCACCCGATGTGTATTCAAGAAGAACAGATGCTTAAAAGGGTTTGTTTTTAAAGATGGAAACTTTTTAAAAATTTTGCAAATGATTCAATGATATGATGAGTAGATTTCCTGAATTAACTGAATATTCATTCCCATAAAAGTCTGTAATCAATCATAAAGCTTTTACAAAACATTTATGAAATGCTCCCAATTAATCCTAAACAGTGCTTACGGCTTATCTGTTGGCATTGGACATCAGTACATGAAAAAATAAATAATGATTATCCTTGGGTCATATGTTTTCATACTTTAATTAAAAATGATACTTGGTTAAAAACAAATACTTCTGTTCTGGTTTGATTACCTACCCAGGTCTAACAAGCATGACTATTTGAAATATAAATTCTCTTTAAATTTAAATATAATTAATGAAATGTTTCTGACTGCCTGCTTTAAAAAAAATGTTATAGAACATTTGGTGCCCTGACTATAACTTCAACATGAGAAGTATATTTAAACTGTTAATTCATTATTCATATAATTATTCATTTACACTGTGGTAGAAACATGACACACGTGTACACAAATATTTTACATATATCTATATATCTAGCTCTATCTATAAAATTAGGTGCCTTCTTTGGAATTTAAAATTGCACTATCTAGTGTTTCCAGAACATTCAAGCTGCCATCCCTAATTTATCCAATAGCCTCCTGCTAGAGTAAGCTAGATAAGTAAAATATCCAATAATTTTGAACATTAACTGTGAGTCAGGTGCAGTCAAAATGTTTTCCAAAGATTGTCTCATATATTTTTATAAAAACCTAATAGAAGAGACCACTATCATCCCCATTTTACAAATCAGACTGAAAAATATTAAATAACTAATATTCCCATCCAGATCTAACACCAAAACCCATACCACAAACCACTGTTAAACTGCTTTCTTTCCAAATGAGGCCTCAGAAAAATTTTATTTGAATTCCACAATTTACCTCCTTAGATTAAGCTTAAGCTGACATATAAAACTTAAAAAACAAAACAAAAAATGTACACCCAATGCAAATCCAACACAATAGATAATTCTAAATTTGAATTTTTTCTTCTCTCAGAGAGGTGTTCAAATAAAACAAAACTAATCTGGTGTTAGCTAACCATTTCCTCAAGTGTTTTCACTATGAAGTTCTTTACTGTCACAAATTGACAAACCACCCATGTCCTCCAACAAGTGACAACACAAGCCCGACACGGCGAATCTCATTGTTAGAGGGCTAGTTTTTTAAATGAGACTAGAGCTTGCTATGCAGAACATTTTTATAATATTAATATTTTCAGTCTCTTGTGAAACACAGATTCACATTTTTATGTGTTTCTATACAAATCTAAATGATGTTCGGATTCAACACCTTGTGAATTATCTGCTTTAAACATAGTAAAAACACAACTGCATTTTTATAAGGTCTAAAGGTGCAGTGATTAGACTGTTCAGCATTTTTTTGGACTTAAACCAGGGTTTTATGGGGCTAGTTAACTGTTACGAACTCAAAGGACTAAACATTTGATCCAAAGTCCTTTTATCACCGAAGTCTCTATTAAACATTTGATTACTTTTAAAAATTATATGGTGTGTGAATCCTATGTTTGCTTATTGGAAAAGGGGCTTGCTAATACAATTTGGTTTAAAAAAAAAAAAAGAAAAGAAAAGAAAACAGCTTACTTGAATATGATTGTTTTGGCAATAGTCGAACCCAACCCTGTCTCTCTAGCACTGCTTGCCTTCCTGGTTCTCCTAGGTGAGGGCCGCCATCCTGTAATAATTTATTTACCCTGAGAGCTGAAAAGCACCAGCATTGGTGCAGTACGGTGACTAGAGCTTTTTTTTTTTTTTTAAGGGGGGGGGCGAACTCCGCTTTCAAAGTAAAGAACACAGATACAGACCCTGCCTCTGAGAACATCCGAAAGATTCATTATAGACAATCTATTCAGATGAAGCTACAACAGCCCCAGGAAATACAGTGTCCGAAAAGGCAGCGGGGGGCCGGGGGTGGGGGAGGAGGGGGCTGGAAATAACTGATAGGAAGGAAGCTAATCATGTGAAGTTTCTCTAACTCCAAGTCTAATAAATTCCCGATTTGTTTCCAGTCGAAGCAGCCATTAAACGTGCCTTGACACGTGGGCGCAGGGGACCTCCCTTCTGTGGTTTTTGGCCATTTCCTTCTCTGTGCACTTGTTTGTATACATACAACCACGCCTGGACAGGGCTGATCATAAGATGACAACCCTCGTCAATTTCTTCATTTAGATTTCCAGTTGCCCAAAGTTTCACTCCACCGCAGAGATTTAACCAGAATCACCAGTTCCTTTTCGAAAGTTATGAATGGTTTAAGTTTACAAGACACAATCATAAGGAGAAGGACAAGTCAGTCAGTGTGGGGGGACTTTAGTGACCACGTTTGAAAGTGTGCTTAATGGATATGCCTCAGTTAAAATTAAAAAAATAATAAAATAAAAATAAAAAGGAAGTCACACTGAACCACGAAATAAGTGTCCCTGCAATACTTTCTAAAAACCACGCAAGACTCAAGTCTGTGTCTTGCCCTCCCCATATATCAATCACCTGCAAATACAGTCTCCGAATCACTCCCCGTTCGGAGGTCCTTCGCGGGATGTGTGCTCTGGGTCATTCTCCGCTCGACACCAGCGCCCAGCGGGTTCCAGGGCTGTGCACCCGCGGGCTAGTCCCAAGAAAGAGCGGAAGAAAGTAGGGAAGAGGGGCGTGGCGCCCGAGAAGCCCCCAGAGGCCCTCCCTCCTGGAAAACCTGGCACCACCTCAAAGACGGGGCTGGGGACGCGGGACCTTCCCAGCACCAACTGGGCGCGGGACACACGACCACGAGCCCGCGAAGAAGCCGGGACGTCTCTCCCCCGTCCTCCGCCCCAATCCTAGGGGCCGCGTCTCCAGCCCCAGCCCCGCGGGGCCCCTGGCTTCCCGCGCCCTCCGGCCGCCGCCCGTCGGGGCGAGCGCGCCGTCTGTCCCGGGTCTCGGCGTCCCTTGCCCTCCCTCCCCCATCCCCTTCTCTGGAGCCCGGAGCCTCGACCAGTCCCCGCCCTCCGGGACACTCTTCCCTTCTTCCTTCCTTCCTCCGTTCCCTCCCTCCATCTCGCTTCCCAGCACCGGGCACTCGGAGGCGGCCCACAAACTGGCCAGCCGACGCCGGGCGCTGCGCCCCCGTCCTTGCGGGATCCCGACTCACCACCTGCGCCTGCCCCTCGCTGCTCACTCGTCCGCCCGTGCGCTGCCCCGCCGCCGCCGGGGACTCGGTCTCTAAGGACTCCTGGAGACGGCTCCGACCTCTCCTCCTCCACCTCCTACTCCTCCGGCTGCTCCCGCGCCGGCTCCGCCTCGCTCGAGGTAGGCGGGGCGGACAGCCCGACGGGCGGGGCGGTGGCAGTGGCGGCCCAGACTCCTTCCTCCGGCCCTGGCCCTCCCTCTGGCCCAGACACCCTGGCTGTTCCCGGGTTCGGTTGCCGAACCCGTGTCGCGCGCGTCCACACCAGCAGAGAGGGGAGGTCAGGAGCTGTGAAGCTCTGCAAACGTCTGGCCGCCTTGGCCATCCCCATTTTTCTTTCCCCGAATTCAAGGAGGCCCTGGAGTTCAAGGACTCTCGGGCACCCCGCTTCACGACCCTCCAGGGGGCTGCTATGACTCCTCGGAAGTTTCTTCGCGTGCAAACGCCTCGACAACCCTTATGCCAACAGTCCCCTGGACCGAATAAGCGCGCTGCCAACCCCCTTACACCAAAGTTAGGCTCTGCTCCAGGAATTTCTTAAGAAAACAGTCACAGTAAAATTTAAAGGGCCCTGGGGCCACGGAGAGGTTTTGTTTCCCAGAAAGTGGAGATATAACTACGGATTGTTGAATTTGAAGTACATTCGCCCATTATGAGCTTCCCCTCCATCTCTCCCCCATGAAATTTGTGTTTCCGAACGCCCAGTACCTGGCAGAGTTCTGTGTAATTAATTAATTGGATTTGGTTCGTCTTTTCTGGATGGATTCAAGGTCGGGTAGTTTGAAGAGCCACTTCTGTTTCCACGGACGTCAAGCTATTTATACATACGACCATTCAAGGAATACTCAGAGCACCTGCTATATGCCACACATTGCACCAAAGGTGATGAGAAAGGCACCAGGATGAATCAGGGGGCAGACCTCTCAAAAAGCCCAGAAAGAATCCAGAAAGAGTCAAAAAGATGGATGTTCGTTCAGAAGTCTTACCACTTAGCTGACATATTCCTAAATATCTGCTTTCTTGTTTTACAAGGTGGAGATAAAAGAGAAGGTGAGGCCAAAGTAGGTCACTAGAACCAGTGTGGGCAGAGTCCATACTTGAATTCTAAGAGCACTGATGAGGGAAGGATATTTGTGTGTCGAGTTTCATCAACTGAGAAGTGAGAAGCTAAGAGCTAAGGACTACAGTAAGGACATACCTTCACTCTTACTTTCTTTCTGACCCTTATTCAAGTAGCACTCTGGGTGAAATCATTTGACCAGGCTGCAGAAGGAATGCTGCAGGTAGAGGAAGTCTGTGCCTGGATGCCTTGCCCCGGGAGTGTGGTCATAGTAACGTGTGGATGTGCAAGCCACGGCTTGCCAGAGGAGCCCTTTATTTCCTGCTCTGTACAGTGGTAGGAAATGCTTGACTGATTTACAGACACTGACAGTTCCAAGGATACACCCATATACAGAACAGCGTGATGCCAATAGGGACTGAGACTGTCACACGCTGGAGTTTGTATCTTTTGGCCACAGACTCCAGAATCAACTCCTACAGCCCTCCCAGTAATTTTCATTTCGAGGGCACTTTATAATTTAGTAAATGCTTTAATGTACACAGTCTCATTCATCTTTGCAAAAACCTAAAAAACGAAGGCATCCAAAGCTTAAATGGCTTTCCGAAGTTTTTCTAATTCAGTGCTATTCAAAGTGTGGTTCATAGAATAGTGACAGTCTGGGATCTGTTACCCATCTGTAACACAATAAGCACAGAAATTAAAGATGAGCACATAGAAACTTTTATAGCAATTTGACTGAGTAATTTTCTGCCTGTTGAATCTAATAACTAAAAATACGGCCTTGTGCTTTGTATGTCTTTTATTTCATTTTTCTCATTATTCATTTAGTATCTATCGTGCTGTAGAAAAGCATCAGCCTGCAACAGATTGAAAATGAAATGCCACAGATAGTTTGAGAAGCACTGATCTGGTTAGTAACAAGGCAAGAATAATAAAAGCTAACACTTCCATGGCAGATGTTACTTTAAATACTTTGTATATATTCTTTTAATCCCCCTAACAGCCCTAGCAGGTAGGCACAGGGAAGTTAAGTCATGTAGTCCAAAAGTGGCAGAGCCAGAATTCAAACTCAAAGCATCTGGCTCCAGACATTGTGCTTTTACTGATGGCCCTGGATCCAGTGTTCTTTCTACGCTGCTAATGTGTCCAAACTTCAGCTATTCACATTTCTTCGTTATATCACTGTAGCTCCTATATGCTTTTTCAATTTATATTTTCGATTGACTTACTTTTGTTATTTCTTTTGTTTATTAACCTTGCTATTAGTAATTCCACCCCTGAAATCTTGAGTTTGATAGGCAAGCATCTATATCTTACCCTAGATTACATTAAAGTACATGCCTAACTCCAGCAAAGCTGTCAGTGGTCTGCCCTATCTGCTCCAACCCTTTTCCTGTTTTGTGCACCTTGGTTTCAGATGTGCTTTCATTCCCAGCACGGACACCTGCATCTCCTTATCAGAGCACCACTCTCAGCTGCAAGATTTGCTTTGCCTGTGCATGGGGCAGCTGAAAGTGCCTAGGAATTGATGTGCTTCTGCCCCGGCCCAGCCTTTAAACAGTGTTGGAAGAGTATGGAGATATAAATATTCCAGTTCCTTTGCCCCCAGTTGGGACAACTTCAAGGTGGATCTCTTCTATCTATAGAGCTCCCTACAAGATCGGGCCAAATTCTCTCCCTTCCCCTATGGAACTTTTTGATATCACATTGTTCTTAAAATTATTGTTATATAGAGAGGTAATAATGGTTAACAACATATAAGTTTCAGGTGTACAACATTATAATTCAATGACTGTGTGCACCATAGCATGCTCACCACCAAATATCTAGTTTCCATCCATCACCGTGTATTTGATCCCCTTTGTCCATCCTTACTTGCCTTTCTTATCTTTCCAGGTCCCACTTTCCACTCCTCTATCAGTGTTTTCTAGGAACACTTCCTAATCAGGACCAACTATGTGATTTGCAGAGCTCAATAAAAGATTTAAGTTTATAAATTATTAAGAATTTCAAGAGAGGTAAATCAAGTATGGGGCCCTGTGCAGTTTACACAGGTGTGTGTGCGACTCTACAGCTTGCATATCACTGAGGCTGCCCTGTATGCTAATGAGTTGTAGTCACTTGAGTTTTCTATATCTGAAAGGTAGTGAGACCATCAGGACTGAACAGAGGGAGAAGCTGCCACTCAACATGGCTACAGGCCCAGCGGGGACTGAAGTTGGGTGGCTCCTCGGAGTTGAACTAAATTGAGTTCAGGGGACTGAACTTTCTTATCTCCATATCCTGCATTCCTGGGAAGAGATATAGCCATGGGCAAAGCAGTTCCACTGATGGACACAGCTATGAGTGGTCAGGAGCCAATATTCCCAGCAGCCCAGGAATAAATGTATCAACCCTGAACAGGGTAGAATCTCCCCAGTATATACTTTAGATGGGTTATCTCCAAGAGCTCACTTGAGCTTACGGTCAGCCATAATGGGAATACTCAACCCAGCCCAGGAGGGCCTGACCCCTTAGTCTTTCATGTAGCACCTAGGCAATTCTTGGCTGCACTTTACCTTCCTCATACTATGAGCCTATTTAATTTTCTATTGTTTTCTTTCCTGAGATGTCTTTTAAACTTTTTTCCTTCCTTTTTTTGTGTGTCTGGCCCAACTGTTTTCTTACCCTGCCCCCAACTGGCACTCAAGAAAAAAACAAACAAATAAAGCAGTACCTTGTGAAAGAGTGGCAGTGTAATAAAGTAAAAATAATATGCCTTGATAAGATGAAGCCTTTGGCATAAAGTCCTGTTTTTGCCACTAAAAAGCTCTGTGAATTTGGGGCAGTCGCGCTTAGCTTTTAACCAGGCCTTTGCTTCTTTAAATAAAGAGGTTGTAAGACAATGGTCTCTAAGTCTGATTCTATGGAAATTACAGTTTTTAAAAAGATGGTTTTTTTCCTGCTGTATAATCCCCATTGATGCATGCAAGAGAAATGGTTTTATAATTCAGGACAACTGATTTTTTAAAAATTAGTTGCAGTTCATATGTGAACCTCTACGCTTTGAACTTCTATTCGACATTCAATAAGAATACCTAATTTAAAGCATCAGTAAAGAAAGAGATACATGAAATAACATGAAAAACAGGACAAATCAGTCAAAACTGTCAGTGACCAGGTTGCCACAGATTCTCAGAGCAATTTTTCTGAGGTGTCCGCTTGCTTCTTAAGGATTTTCATTGATCCTGTTGCACATGGCCACACTCTTTGTCTGAACCTGCCCTAGAAGTTGGCGAAGAAGCTATCTTTCTTTTAAATAGGTTACCTGGGTAAGTGTTTTTACAAAACTGGTTTTTCTGCTCAGTCAGAGGCTGCCAATTCCCATGTAAAAGTTAGGTCAGGGAGAAGTACCCACATCTTGGAAATTCCCAAGTAACTTGTTGAAACATGTATCACTACAGGCAGGAGCTATGACCAAGACTGTAGCTACAGATCAGTAGGCAATTTGACACAGTTCCCTCCTCAAATAGGTGAGAGCCTTCAGAGCCCTGGGTGGGAGTGGCCCCAAATGAGTCACTAACTCAAGTTACTTAATTACTAACTTAATGTGAGCTTTCTAAGGCCCTCTAATTCAAGAGGGCTGATGTCCCCAGACACTGTTATCTAAAGATCAAATATATGGGCTCTAGAATTAGTGAATTTCCCATCATTGGAGGGGTTCAACCAGTGGTCAGCTAGGAAGCGGAGAGGTAGAGGATATCGGGGGAAGCAACCCAAATGTCTACAAGAGTAAATACAGTACCTCCATATAAAGCACCCTGTGAAAAGATGTAGATCTAAATATATTCACATGACAAGATGCCCTGAATATATTTTTGAACATAGAAAGCAGGTTATAGAAGAACATGTATAGAATTTCCCACTCGTCTACAAAAAAAGCATATGCACACACACAGACACAAATGTCTGTATGTCTGCAATGCTTTTGGAAATGTTAACTGATTTTCTCAGGATGTTGGGATTTTGGGTAACTTATGCTTTTTTATACTCATGAAATTTTTTTTACAGCGAATGTATAATTTTATTATAAATAATATGGTTTTTTCACATTAAAAATATCTCCTTTTTTTTTTCATATTATAAAAAGGAAAAGGCATTGTTAAGACCAGGGGTTGGCAAACTACAGCCAGAAGGTCAGACCACCAACCATCGGTTTTTGAAATAAAGTTTTATTGGAACACAACCACTTCCATTCATTTATCTATTGTGTCTGGCTGTTTTGCCTTACAATGATTGAGTCAAATAGTGATGGAGACCTTATGGCCTGCAAAGCCTAAAATATGTATCTGCCTCATTAAAGAAAAAATGCGGCAACTCTGATATGGACAATTAGACTAGAAAACTTTTTCAGTATGGCAAATCGCAACCTAGATATTACTAATTCTTCAGATTTCAATGTATCTGAATTTTCTATTTTTTTTAAAAAAAAAAAATATGGTCTGCATATTTGAAAGTACCTCCCAATCCTGAGTAGTGATTATAACAATGGAGCAAAGTGACAATACCACCATTTGGATAGTTAATGTCTATGTATTCTCCTTCCTTCTGCCCCTCTTTCTCTTATTCTTTTTTCTCTTACTTCCCTTTTTCTCTGCCTAGTCCTCTTGCTCCTCCTTTTTCTGCTCTACTTCTTCCTTCTCGTCTTCCCAATGATATGAATCACCAGAATATTCTTTGTTTTGCCCCCAAATGCTATTCTACTTGAGAGAGGGCCAGGTGGAAGACAAGTTCCTCTCTACTTCAGGCTTGGGTCTCTCCAAGATAGAATGATGGGGAAGTCCCGGATGAAATAAATCATCCCTGGACAGGAGAGGTAAGGTTCCAAAACCAGGGGAGCTATGGAGGAAAAGAGGGTGTCAGGCTTTAGGCAGAAAGCCTGGAAACTAGAGGCAAATTCTGTCTTCCTTCATTCCTCCATCTCACTTTCCTCCAGTTTTCCTTAAAGCTTCCCCTCCGTTACAATCCATCTGGCTTTCAGGCACACAGAGGAGGTTTGGGATTTTTCTCCTTCACTGTCAGTGGTACCCAGCACCAATGCTCTCACAGAAACTACACAGACAAGGTTAACTAATGCCAGTCCACATAATGCCAGGCCCTTGCTCATTTCCAGAACTTGGCCAGAAGAGCTGGATGTTGGCCCTGATGTGGAATTCACTCAGATGTTAAGTAATTAAATGGTTCAACAGAAACATTCTCTTCGTCAACCATTTACCTCAGATCTTCCCTGAAGAAAATATAAGGTCCCAACAGCGTCATAAACAGAAGCAGCCTGGTAGATGATAATTAGATTATTGGTCCATTTATAGCCTATGCTATAATCACAGTCAACTGTGTGGACCTGTGAGTTAAGTTGTGATGGGAATTGAAAGTATTTTCTCTGACACTCTGATAACAGACCTATTAATTTCATTTAGCTCTATAGTCTGGTGAGAATGGAAAAATACCATGCCTGCAACCTCTGTAACTCTAATTTACACTGCAAAGTTCTCAAAATATCTAAATTGTTTTTTCAGAGTGCAAGGAAATCTCAGAAAATATGATTAAATGCTTTTTTTTTAATTTTTTTTTTTTTTAGTATTTTAGTATTACCCTAAAATTATTGAGATAATAGAGTAATACCGAAATCCTGGCATCGTTGTTGGCACTACTCTATCATCTTAGTATTTTTAAAAATAAAAATACAAACTATTTCTATCTTGAGACTACCCTGAGAACTAAATACTATGTTAAAATTTTAAATGTAAAATAGGTGCATTGTTTCAAAGAGCATTCTGACCACATTCCTCTCCTGTTTAAACCCTTTCCAGGTATCTTAACGTTTTTATCCTAGTTGCAGGGTTGTTACCAGGAAGGTTGAGCATCTTTTCGTATATTAGTCATGTGTGGTCCCAGTACCAATTTGGGCATGGATCTACGTCTAGCAGTCTCTAATGGATTGTGCTGGATATTTCTGTTTCCTCATAAATAGCCCTGAGCTTTGTTCTGAAATATAGTTAACTTACTTGGAAACAGATTTATTCTTTTAGATCTTGCTTTTAAGATTGATTCAGCAGAATTGGAGCAGTTATCACTCTAGGGCTAATTCTGAGCTCTCCCCCCGCCACCACCTCCCCTCCCTCCGCCGGATGAAGCAAGACCTGTATGTCCACTCAACGCTCCATAAATCTTGAGGTTTTCAGTCTAGTGAGGAGAGGCATCATTCTAGGCCCCGTGTGAACATCAGGCCCTGTTACCCTCTAATCCTGACAGATGCTTCTTTCCCTAGCCTTGGGTAGCTGCTTCACCTGCCTGAGCTCGTCATTACTCATCATAGTTATCATAGGCATTATCATGATTAAGGGGTGTTTCCGCTTGTCTTTGATTTCCCTTTCCGTTCGGCTCTTTTCTCTTTGGTTCTCTGGCCTGTGGATCCCAGGTGCCTTGGTTTCCCTGAACTCTTATCCCCATCTCCTCAACACGAGGAGCCGAGGAGCGGATGAGGCTCTTCCTGAATCCCCCCCCCCCCCACCAGTGTCTGCTGTAGCTTGAAAACTCCCTCAGGGCAGTAACCTGGGGGCTGGTAGGACTTCCTTCATTTGTTTTCCATCTCTCAAGGATCACTATCCTTCTGTCAACTGATGTACAGTGTTTTGTGAAATGTCATTTCATATATTTTGTCTGTTTCTAGGTTGTTTCAGGTAAGAGGAAAAAGAAACCCAACAGTTCCTTTACTCCTTCTTGACTGTAAGCAGCAGTCTCCCCTATGACTCTAAATCATATATTTTTCTTTTCCACTTATCATTGCTTTGTGTTATTTTGTACAGTCGTTATATTTTATTTTTATTTTTATTTTTATTTTTATTTTATTTTTTATTTTTAAATTTATTTTTAATTTATTATTATTTTTAAATTGTCTGTTTTCTTCATGCTGTAAGCCCCATGAGGGCACTTACTATGTCTGTTTCATTTACTGTTGTATCTTCAGCTCTTATAACACTGCCTGACAAATAGTAGTTCTCACTAGATAGTAAATGAATGAATGAATGAGTGAATGAGTGAATGAATAAAATCTAGACCAGGCCCAGAATATGGGAGACTTTGAATGCCAAATCAGGAAAGTAAACAAATTTTGCTAAGAGCTGAGGCTCCTATTCTGAGCCTAGAAGGACATAGATCAAATTCTATTCATTTGCAATTTAAAGACTGTGGGGCACAATGCTAGAAACTTCACTCAATCTACACTGCCTGTAAATCTGCCAAAGCTCTTGGTGGATTAGGTCATATTTTTGGAATCTGCTTGGAATTTAGAGACCTGGCAGTAGTAATGAATCTTGCCTTTGACCCTGCCACTTAATCTGATTGGCAATAAGCCCTCTGCAAATATTAATTATGTCTCACAATGGGGTTGCCACTCTGACCTCTTTTCTTAGCCTGGTAATACTGGGACCAGTGTTCAGCACTCCTATCCCATAATAGCAAGCTTACTCCTCCTTCCTAAAAGAGAAAAGTTAAGGTATTATCTTTACCAATGCCCTTAAATTAATTAGTGTCATAATGATGAACTTGACAATTGAGTAATTTTCATAAAAACCTCGTGATAATTGCAAAAGGCTCTCCACTCATCTTTCTGACTCTAGTCTCCAAGATAGTTCACTGAGGTACAGTATAAAAATATTAGAAATCATAGCTACATTTATGTTGCATCTTTCCCTTTTGTTAGTATGGTAGTTCAGATATATAAATAAAAACACCTGTACTGGGGCTGCATGCTCTAAGTCTTTCCCGAGGCAATTCACAATAAAAAATGTTTAACAATCACAGATCTAGTCTCTCTCCCAACTCCCCTAAGTGAGGCCAGATTGCTCTTCCTAGAAGTCGTGCTTCTACTTGTGCCCCTTTCCTTTGCCAAAACAAACAACAAAACAAAACCCCAAATCTTCTAAATTCTCAGAATAAGAAAAGAGCTTTTATGAGTAAGCTGAAGTTGAAAAGAAGGGAGTTTTTCTATGCAGACACAATATTCAGTCCACAACTCTTAATAAGCCCCACATTTGTATAACACATTGTACTTTCATAATGCACTGAATTCTGCCTACGAGCTTTCTGGATTCATAAGAACACGGGTCTGCTCTCATCCAAGACTTGTATATATTTAGTTCTACTCTGTGAAGCCTGTTAGCCCCACTTAGAAACTAAATTTTGGATCCAGAACAATATTTTAAGGCCAACAATATTTCCTTAGGCTCTATCAGTACATGTTAGCAGACGGAATTACTGAAGAGATGATGAAAATAAAGAACTTTACATGTGCTAAGTTATTTCCTGTAAGGGCAGTTTATAGAAATAGAAATTGAGTGAAAACCAAACTACAACACACTGTGTGTGTGTGTGTCTGTGCGTGTGTCAGTGCTTGCATGCACAGGTGTGTGTATATGTGTGGACAAGAGGCACCGAGGCACTAGACATGTGAGTGAAGAAGCTATTGTAGAAGAGGAACCCCTGGCCATGGCCAGATACCATCTGTACCAGGTGAATTAGAAATGAACTGTCCACTTACGATGCTTCCTTATCTTGGCTACTATAAATAATGCTGCAATGAACAGGGGGTTGGGGCACTGGGTAAAAAGGGTGAAGGGATTAAGAAGTACAAATTGGCAGTTACAAAATTGTCATGGGATGTAAAGTAAAGCATAGGAAATACAGTCAATAATATTGTAATAACCGTATGGTGCCAGGTGGGTACTAGACTTAAGGGGGGACTCACTTTGTAAGTTATATAAATGTCAACCACTATGCCGTATACCTGAAACTAATATATATTGTATGTCAACTGTAATTGCAAACAAATTTTTTCAGTTCAAAACAGGTTTTCTGTTTGGTTTTTAATGTTTTATTTATTTTTTATTTTTCAATTATAGTTGAATTGTGAATAACACAGAGACACCTGTTTAACTCAGGTGCAGAGGCTTCAGCTAATCATATTTCTTAGTTTTTAACTTACCCTCATTATTAATCTGTACAAGGACCTTCTCTTGTTTGATTGTATTTTCATTCATACCTTTTTACCCTATTCCTACTCCCTCCATAGACAAATATTATAGTTCTGATGTGTATCTTTTTGTTTGTGTCTTTATAAAATATATGTTGTTATTTTAGTGTTATATTAAGGATATCGTATACTCCTTATTTGTGAAAAGTATGAATTTTTCAAATGAATATTATGGCAGTCCATATTTTTATCCAAAATTGTATCGCCTGTTATATTTTTTTCCTCTAAGAGATATACATTCTAATGATATCATGTTACTGAGAATTATTTTTGTCTTCTTAGCTTTAAAAAAAACAATAACCTCTTTTATTCTCTGAATGCATCTTTTCTCACCCCTCCCCTGCATACACACTTTATTTTTTAATAGTAAATGTCTGACTACATGAATGCAATATCTTTTCATCTCTTTGAGAGTATTATTTGTATATTTTTAGAGAGATATTTTTTCTGTTATTTTCATTTTCCCCGTTGTTTCCTTTGAGTTTCTTTTCTTTCTACTTTTAAGGCAAATTCTGTTTCCTTATTTTTAATCTGTGTCTTTTGTGTTTGCAGCTTTCCTCAAATGTCTGCTGATCCTTGGCTGATTCTGATTGGAGCCTCTGTGTGTGTGTGTGCAGGGCTTACTGAGTGATGGAAGTAAGTGATGTGGCAGAGATTTGGCTCTTTGTCTGCCTGCCGACTTCTATTGGTTTCTATCGGTCTCTTCTCTGAGGCGTCAGATATATCAGAAAAGAAGTCAGATACTCCCCTTGGGGTGGGAAAGGTTTAAGTCTGGCTGTCTGCATTCTAGCAGCCTGGAAGTCCCATCTGAGTTTTTTTTATCATTTTGTTTTTTAAATTGAGATTTTTCAGTTAATCTTGTTTTGTTTGTTTGTTTGTTTGTTTGTTTGTTTGTTTTGTGGCTCATGACCATACTCTCTGGATGCCTGATCGTCTATTCATTCAACAAATATTTATCTAGTATCTTCTTAGCACTTTGTGCCAGGCATAATTCTAGGTGCCTGGGGATCCACCAGCAATCCAAACAGATGAAAATCCTGCCCACACAGAGTTTACATTCTAAGAGGAAAACATCTTCAGTCGTCTGCCAGAGTGAGGGAGGCAGGTGGCTGGCTGCAAAGGGGGGTGCCAAGGGTTCGAAGGTCTAATGGCTACTTATAAAGACTCTCAACCATTCCTCCTATTTTAGCCCCACCTCACATCCCATCTTTAAAAGCACTTGGTACCTCTGATTCCAGAACCTCTCTGGATTAGGGTGAAAGGAACCAGCTTGCTGTAAGTTAGCATTCCCTCAACCTTTTGTGGACATTTGAAATTCAGCTTCCCTTGTTCTGCTAAGTTGGTTGCCTTGCCACTTGTTCACCTACTTTCTGTTCCTGATTCTGCTTTAGTTTTCTTTTCCATTTCCCTGTTCTTATGTTTTAAGCCTTTTTGTTTTTCATTTAATATTATTTTAGTGGGGTTTGGGGGAAGAATAGAGATCATTTTGTGTTCAGTCAACTAAGTTTATTGATGTACTAGTAACTCTCTATATGGGCACAAAATTGCTTGCTTGATAGGTAAAAAAAGGTGCCAACCTAGATGATGGTGGTTGCCAGGCTGTGATTTTCTGATAGTCACATCTCCGTGAAGCTGTATTGCTTGAATTTAGAATGAGAGCACATAAAAGGCAGATAAAGCTTCAATGTTTCTAGACCTCTATTATTATGGCTCATTTTCTTTCTCTTTTTGTCCCTTTCTCTTGGACCTTAAAACACGTTCTATTTCACTGTCTTTTCCCTTGAATCATATTTTTCTTTTAATACTGTTATTGACCTTCACATTTTCCTTGCATTGACGTCCACGATGAGAGGATATTTTGGATTACATTCCTAGTCATCACATACATGTATTGTGATACAGTAAAACAGTGGGGTTTTTTTTCAATTGGAAAGAATTAATAAGACAACTAGTAGCTAACATTTATTAAGCACTTACTATATGTAAGACACTGTCCTAAGATGTTTATATTTATTATCTTATGAAATTTTATTATCTCCCTATGAGGTAGGTATTATTATCAATTCACTTTATGGAAGAGATATCATATCCTATCATCTTATTTTGTAAATGCAAGACTAAGAGAGATTAAAAATTTGCCTAAAGTCTTACAGCAAATAAGTAAAGTTTTAAAATATCCATGAAATGCATCTGATTTATATATTATCAAAGTCATACATATTCCTTGTTAGACATTTGAAGCAGTGTTTTTGTGCCCCAAACCTCCAACGCTCCCTGCTGAGGGAGCTACATATATGAGGATCAATAGTCAATTAGAAAACAGAACCATATTTGTTTGATACAATAGCAGGGATGTCTGGTTAGCTGTGCTGGAGGGTTGGGTCTGGAAGCCAACATAGGGTTTCCTGCTTCCTCAAATGGCTGACTCCAGAAGGGTGAGACCTGTGCATCAGGTCCTAATCTACTCACCTAACTCGCTGTGCAGGAGAGAAAGCCTGGCTGCTTCACCTTCACCTAGCAGACCAAAAAGCTGGACAGAGAGAGTACAAGTATTGCTAAGCCTTCCTCCAAGAGACAGCTGTGCCCAGGGTGTGGTTTCCATAAAGGGATAGGAAGGAAAGACAGGCCCATGAAGTAGAAGAGGAAGCAGGTAACAGACCCGGCATCCATTGAGAAGTGGCACAATTCCAATTAGGCTCCTACCTGTCAGGTCTGTGATTGCTTGCTCCCTCCTTGGGGCAACTGTGAAGGGGCTTAGAGAAGGGCTGGAAGTGTGGGTAGGGATGTTCTCTCTCCTGGAAGCTGGGAAGGTGTGTTCTCTTTTCTGTGAGTTGTGGTGGAAGCATGGGAAGAAGTAAAAACAGGTTGCCTTCTTAATATTTTTGTGTAGTGGAAATAAAATAGCAATATTTAAAACATTGCTTGCAGTAGTTTCTTCTCTTTTATAATTTAAATCAATGCTGATTGCACACCACTCGATGGGTTTCTTGACTCACTAATGGGTTGGGACCCTCAACTTGAAAACATTGTTCTGGGAGGTTTGTGACATAATTTTGGAGGAAAGAACTGCTCCTGTTTGTAAAACAGTTAGGTGGACCCTTTGGTTATACAAGAAGCAAGCATTAGGGACTAATTGAATAGGAGTGTCTGACAAAGACACGCAATTTGGTACAACTTCAAAGAATAATACAATTAAAAAGATATGATACATATGGGTAGAGAGATTATTAACACCGAATAATGAATATTTTTTCATGAGTTTTTCCATTTGTCTTTTTCGAGCTGCTATGCCAAAATAACATGGGCTGGGTGGCTTAAATAACAGACATTTATTTCTCACTGTTCTGGAGGCTGGAAGGCTGAGATCAGGGTGCTGGCATGGTCGAGTTCTTGGTGAAGGTGCTCTTCCTGGTGTACAGATGATTATCTGCTTGTATCCTCATGTGGCAGACAGAGAGGAAGGGCTACGTCTCTTCCTCTTTTTATAAGGACAACTAATTTTATCACTGGAGAAACTCATGGCCTAATTATCCGTAAAGGGCCCACCTCTTAATACCATCACATTGGTCATGAGGATTTAACATACGAATTTGAGGGTGACAAAAACAACAGTCTATACATCTGTACATCCTCTTTGGTTAAATGATAATAGCATTTTAATAAATAGTAGAGTATTATTATTACCAATAATGGCAGTAATATGGGTCATAATAGTAAGCTTTTCAATCTTTTTTTTTTTAATCTCCTATGCAAAAAACTCTGTGCTAGGCAACAGGATACAAAGGTTAACTAAACAGTATGGCTCTTCCCTGCATGGAACTTATAATCATGAGGTAAGTGGGGAATTGGAAAACTTTTTTTTGAACAAATATACATACATATAAGTATAAAAAGTACTGTGCCCTAAAAGGAAAAGAATGTCATAAAAAAGAATACTGGAGACTTAACATTGAGAGTCAAATAGTTCCACCTCAAACCTGAAAAACGAATAGGTGATTTTTAAGTACTGTAGGGCCAAGAGCAACTTAGCCCATGAGAAGAACACATGCTGAAGACCCCGAGGCAGGAAAGAGCTTGAGATGTGGTAGAAACCCAAAAGCAGGCTAGCGTAGCAGGAATGCAGAGCAACAGCAGAAGAGTGATGTGAGATGAGTTTAGCAATATGGACAGAAACCAGATAAGAAGCCAGGACAGCAGCTACGAGGCTACTGTAAAAGTCCAAGTAAGCGACAGTGGTTTGAACCAGCATTGTAAACAAGAGAATGGAGAGAGAGGCGGATAGTTTTGAAGAATATTTTGGAGATAGAATTGACAACGTATGGTAAGGGGCAATATGTTAGGGGTGGGGTGGGAAGGTGAGGAAGAAGAAGTGTCAAAAATAACTTCCACGTTGTGTTGATTGAACGAACAGGTTAGTGGGGGTAACTTTACCAAGATGGTAAAAACAAGAGGAAGAGTCAATTTGTATGGGGGCTGGTAGGCAGTGGTCATGTTATTTTTAGATGTATGTAAATTGTGAGGACCTACGTGTGTCTACAAAAATAATAAGTCTGTTTAATGGTGTAGTACATAGAAGGGCCTACAAATGAGACCGAAAGAATTGAGGCTAAAAGAAAACAACTCAAGTTCAAAATACATCATCCTTCCCTTTGCTTTTAGGAATTTTTTTTTTTTTTTCATGGAGATTTTAAATAGTGTGGGCAGGTGTCCACCAGATGGCAATATTTCTTTATAAAAGCCCAGATTTAGACCCCATACCTTCTCAGCCACATCAAGATGGATCCTTGAGGGGCACACAGCCAAGGTCGTCAGAATTGTCGGAACTACAGCCCAGCCTGCTGACTTCGTTACGTGCACAGGCAGCAGCAGTTTCATGAGCAAGATCCTTTTGCAGCCTCTTACAAGAAGACAAAGGTATATGCGTGCATGTTTGGCATCTGGGTACTTCATATCCTAAAAAGTCCCCTAATCCAAAGTGTTCTCAGCGTGAGCACATGAGTAACACTGGGAGCTTCACATAACCTCTCAGAGCCTCTTTCCTCACCTGTAGAATGGTCAGCGTATCAGTACTTCATGGAGTTAGTACAACTCTGAAATTAGAAAATGCATGCCTATAAGATGCCTAGCCCAGTCCTGGTACAAATAAACACTTAATACGTGGTAGACTTCATTATCATTTTATCCCCACAATGACCCTTATCCTCATTCTCCCTCCCTCGAGGCTCTACCCTCTGCCAGCCTTGGTTGTGGGCAGCCTTCCAGACATGACCTCACAATTGAAGCACTTGAGTCACGACAAAATGACAGACTCCCTTCCAGGTCCTCTTAAGCCTTGGCTCATGGCAGGCCCTCCTCTTTGATAATCCTTCCTTCCAACTGCATTTTCAGAAAGATGGAGCCCTTCTGCAATTGATTTGTTTGATTGGATGGGCAAGCTATGAAGAGAGAGAAGTGCCTGAATGAAACACAAATGCCAGAAAATCAGCTTCTTACTAACACACTGCATTGAATTCAATCATTCTCTGTTTAGTTGCCCTTCCTAAGCTACTGAAAGATGTACAATTGCTATCTGCAGACTTATAATTATATATTCCCAGCCTGCCAGGTGGGATAGATCCAAATGCTCGTTTTGTTGGGAGGCTGATACAATATGAATGCAGCTCAGGTTTGTCTTGAGAAGAAGCTGGCTTGATGCTAGTGCCTGTAGTTCAGCCACAGGGAATATTTCTACAGCTGGGATTATCCAGTTCCTCCTACTCTATTTATCTTCCTTCTTTCCTAGTAGCTCAGTCCACCAGATGCTTCATTTTCCTAAAATACTTGGATGCTTTAAAAACATGTTTCCAGAATGCTATTAATTATTACTATATTATCCAGTAATGTTTTATAGGTGTTTTCAGCTTTTTAAAATTTCATGTGGGGTTTTGCGGGGGGGGGGGAGGTTCATAATGAGGCATAGTGAGATGAGGACAGGAAATGTACCTTTGCTATTGAAGGAAGGAAAATATTTTTTGGTCTTTAAATTGTATTGCAGATAGCAAAACAAATTTTCATGTGTTTAGTCCGTATAAATGATTGCTAAATTGGCAGCGTGTGGCCACATGGAGTGTAGGTTCTCATACTTCCTCACATGTATACAGTGCAGAGCACTTTTCTGGCTTCTTCTTCTTCTTTTTTTTTTTTTTTTTGGTAATATTTTTTTATTTTTCAATTATAGTTGTAATACAATATTATATTCGTTTCAAGTGTACAGCATAGTGATCAGAGATCTATATTACTTCCAAAGTGATCACCCCCATAAATCTAGTACCCCTCTCCCATACATACTTATTACAATATTATTGACTGTGTTCTTTTTGCAATACTTTGTATCTCCATGACTATTTTGTAACTACCCATTTGTACTTCTTAATCCCTTTCCTCTTTTTCACTGAGCTCCCCTCCCACACCAACCTCCCTCCCATCTGGTGACCCTCAGAATATTCTTCGTATCTATGAGTTTTTTAATTTTGTTCTTTAGATTTCACATGTATGTGAAATCATATGCCATTTGTCTTTCTCTGACTTACTGCATTCAGTACAATACCCTCTAGGTCCATCATGCAATATCCTTTTCCATCCCTTTACTTTTAGTCTGTGTCTTTTAATCTGAAGTGAGTCTTTTATAGGCAACATATGTAAGGGCCTTGTTTTCTTATCCATTCAGCCACCCTATCTTTTGATTGGAGCATTGAATTCTTTTTCGTTTGAAGAACTCATTGATAGATATGTAGTTATTGCCATTCTTTACTCATATTTTTGATACGCACTTTTTTCTTCTTCTTAAAGAAGTCCTTCCAACATTTCCGATAATACTAGCTTGGTGGTGATAAATTCCTTTAGCTTTTTTTTTTGTCTGTGAAGCTTTTTATCTGTCCTTTGACTCTGCATGATAGCTTTGCTGGCTAAAGTAATCTTGGTTGTTCCAATGGCTTCTTATGTGAATCTTATTTGTAAGTATGGGCTACTTTTCACATTTTCTTCAACTGATATATTCAGAAAGATTAGGAGACTTGGTTCATTCAACATATATTTATTGAGAGTGCTCTATGTTCCAGGCAATGTTGTAAGCAGTCAACAAAAGCCCTGCCCTCATTCGGTTTACATTCTAGGGGAAACACACATGTAAGTAAAATATATAACATGCCAGATCGTGATGAGCAATATGGAGAAAATAAAATGTGGAATGAGGAAGGGGGATTGTGTGTGGGTGTGTGTTTGGGGTGGTGGTGGTGGTGGTACAATTTTAAACGTGGTAGTGAAAGAGTGCCTAATTGAGAAGATGACATTTTGATAAAGATGTGAAAAGGTAAGGGAGAAAGCCAGGAAAGCTAGAGGAAAACACATTCTAGGAGAAGTCAAGTGCAATTGCAAAAACTTGGAGGAAGAAACCATGCCAGAGCAGAGTGAACAAACAAGAGGGAGCCAGGAAATGAGGTTTGGAGAAGTTAGAGGGAAATTCTGTGAGGACCTGTGGGCATCGCAAGGTTTTGAGGAAGGGTACATGATCTGATTTAGATTTTTAAAGGATAACTTAAGGTATTGTGCTGAAATTCGAATGTAGGGGTGCAAGGGCAGAGGCAGGGCAATCGGGGCTGTTAAAATAGCCCAGGAGAGATGAGGTTGGCTTGGACCAAGGTGGCAGTGGTGGAGGTATGAGAAGTGTTCAGATCTGGAGCCAACAGGATTTGCTAATGGATTAGCTGCAGGGTGTGAGAAAAAGACAGTAATCAAAAGTGACACCAAAGTTGGTGGAAGGATGGAGTTGCCATTGCCTAAAAAGGAGAAGACTGTGGGGCCCACTTGGCAGAGGGAAGATGAGGATTCAGACATGATAAGTTTGAACCTCTGATTAGACATCTCATTGGAGACATTGAGACAGGAGGTTACATGAGTCTGAAGTTCAGTGCATATAGTTCTGGCTGGAGAAATAAATCTGTCAGTCTTCAGTGTGTAGGTATCATTTAAAATCTTGAAATTAAATGGACTCATCAAGGGAGTGAGCATAGACAGAGTCAGAGTCTGAGGACTGAGCCCTGAGTCCTGCCAACGTTTAAGGGTTGGAGATATGAAGGATTCAGCAAAGGAGAAAGAACAGATAATGAAGGAAGAAAACTGTAAGGACATGATCTCCTCGAAGCCAAGTGAAGAAAGTTTGCACAGAAAGAGAGTGATTACCTGTGTTAAAAGCTGTTGACAGTTCATGAAAAATGGGCCTGAAAGTGGGCTATTGGATTTAGCCAAGCAATAGGTTTCCCCACTTATTCTCTCTCATTTAAGTCTATTTTCTTAACAAAAAATACCCCATTATTATTATTATTATTATTATTATTATTATCATCATCATCATCATCATCATCATCATCATCGTTGTTGTTGTTGTTAGTGTTGTTATTATTATTATTGTTATTATTATTTTGTAATACCTACCTCTTTCACTCGATGTAACCCTTAAGAAAGCAGGGGTATGACTGGGGCATTGCCTGTCACATATTGGAAACCATTTCGTGAAAGTTATCTTTCTTTGGGTTTTTGTTCTCTAGGTAGCATCCAATCTCCCTTTCTTGTCTTCCTAATAGTGTCTCAAATCACTTTTTGGAATTATCTCTTGTTAGGCATTGTCTTGCTGAGATGGCAAATTCAAGTGCTTGCCTCCAACTTTGAAAGCCAAAGGGGGCAGATGCTGACACAGACCCTTACACCAGGGGGCAGGCTCCATCCATCAGAGACTTCTGAGTTTACCCAAGAGCAAGAGGAGGCCTTGAGTACCACCAGTATCTCTCTCCTGATCGGGTCCTTCTTGGTGGGATACTGTTGCCATGGTTCCTGTTTCCTAGGTCTCAGTACTCCTTTGGTGCCTGCTTCTCCAGTCTCTCTTTAGTTCTCTGAGCCCTCAATACCCTTCTAGTAAACCTCCTTTTGCTGAAATCAACCAGAGCCAGTTCCTGCTCCTTTCAATGAAAAAATCCCAACACTTATGCACTCTAAATATTTGTTCAACGAATTTAAAAGTATTGTTTTCATTTCACAAATGGGAAGTCTGAAGTTTAAAGAGGTTTTGACACTTTTCTAAAGCCACATGCTTTCCGTGTTTCACCAATTTTTTGTTGCACCCTTTTCACATTCTCAGCTCTCTGCAATCAGGGTGCATGTTACAAGTGATGCATTCTTACCGCTAACTGGCAGCAGTTTTCTGTTTGTGGTGGAGTATAAAATAGTGCTGTGTCTTACATCAGCTAGTATTCAGTGAAATACAATACTAAATATTAGAGCCAAGATTCAAATATATCTCAGAAGTCTATATATTTTGGTTTCCCAAGGAGTTTAGATCTAATTGGAGGGGGAATAAATGGGGGGGGGGGGAGGAACCACATCTTTTTCTAATGCTGGACAGAGGACCTAACCAAGGTTGCAGGGTTACATGAACTCTGAACTCTGGTTTGGGGTGCGGGAGCCTCTGGGTGGACAAATTGATCCTGAAGGGATAAGAAAGATTTTGATGGATGGAAAGGTGAGAAGAGAGGAGGGGCGAGAAAGACTGAATTTTAGATGTTGGCAACAAAGCAGACACTTAAATACATGTCTGAGGCACGAGGCTGCAGTCGGTGAGGATGGTCACTGAGGGGCTCCCCCTCATTCTTTTCCTTCTCCTTCTCTAGAGTAAATTATTCCTCCAATTTTCCCCGTGTTTCTCTCACTTTTTTTTTTTTTTTTTTTTTACTACAACCTTTTCTGGCAAACTCCCCCTTCCCACTTCCTGTCTTTTCCTCCCAGTCAGTTCTACTCTTGTACGGGGTAGACAGCTCCTTTTGGGAACCATGAACAAGGGAAAAGGTATTCTACAGGGAGAGACAACAATGTGCTAGAATATGGAGATGTGTGCACACCAAATACTGCTGTAGGCATTGGGGATGTAGCTGTGAAATCAAAGCAAAGTACCTGCCTTTAGGGGCTTATATTTTGACGAGGGAAAATAAACCACAAGTAAATGAACACACGCACACACACACACGCGCGCACACACACACACACACACACACACACACACACACACATCCCTACAATGGTATAAGAGCAATGAAGAAAAATGTTAAAAGTGTTAGAAAATTGATAGTGGGGGTGGGAGGTATTAATTCAAATAGAATGGCCAGGGAAGTCCTCTTTGATAAGGTAATAGTCAAAAAGGACATGAAAGACAGGAAGGAGAGATTGCATGTCTAGGTGAATAGTATTCCAGGATGAGGGCATAGCACATGCAGAGGTCCGAAGTAGGAAATCACTGTTTAAGAAAGTGCATGCCTACAGCAGAGTATGTGAGGGGCGATCTGGTAGCAGATGCATGTGGGGAGCTAATGCTGGGCCCGATCACGCAGGCCTTGCCAGCATTATAAGGATTTGGGGTTTTATTCCAGGTGGATGAAAAGCCTTTGGGGAGATCTGAGCCAGGAGAGAGAATGAAGAGATAGGTGGGGCCTGACCATTGTGGAGCTGGAATGCTACCCTAAAATTTTGAATGTGATTCTCTAATGTCCCTGGGATTTTCATTTCTGAATTTATGTAAACCAAGTAGGAAATCTACTCTAATAAGTAAATACGATTTTTTTGTGGAACACAGAGAGCCCTCCATCTAGAACAGATGTAATGAAGTGATAGTTTGTTTTGACAGAAAGAGGCTACAGAAGGTTATGCTCCCTCCACTCTGCCTTTGGTTGTCAAGGAGATACCTCTGAAAACCTCTTGTATCTAAATGTCACCGTGTAGCACTTAGATTTTTCATGTTCTCCTTTTATTATGTTATTGTAAAGTTCACCCCCTAATTTTGCTCAGGAGTTAACAATTTCATTACCAATGAGTCTATTCATTGCGGACTACCTTTCCTGAAATTCTGATTGCTGGTCTTTCTCAGTCCTCCTGAGGCTGGTTTCCAGGAAGAGGTTGCAGCTGAAAAAGAATCATGTATGTCTCTAGGAGTTCCTGAGGGTCAGACAGGCTTATTCTGAATGGCTGATAGGAAAGTGGCAAATTGATGGACTCAGTATAGAAAAACACATGGCACTGGGTTGTTTCTAGTATAATGTATAATTTCAACTGCTGATCAATCAGGGTGAATATTGCTGTATTCATTTTAGAGACAGGGAAATTGAGACTCAGTGGTAATGAGACTTAATCAGGTAGTTGGCAGACCTGGAACTAACATCTCCTAGTTTAAAGTGATTTCTACAACCCTGCACTTTTTCAAGGATAGAAGCCAGAGGTGATAGATTAATTAGTTCATTCATTCATTCATTCATTCATTCAACATGCTTTGATTGAGTGCCTTCTGTAAGCTGGTCACACTGTTCGAGGCCCTGGGAACTCTGAAGTGAATGAGACAAGCTCCTCGCCCCTCTTCCATGCCTAAGCAGACATTACTCTTGGCTGTCAGCTGCATATAGATGCAGAATCCATTATTGATCGGAGTTGTCCCTTTAGATGAAAATCTGTTTGTTATCCCTGGCTTCGGGGTACATGATTCAGAGTCTGAGAAAGCCAACTCCTAATCAGTTTTCCCTTTGAGAGGAAATTGAGGTTTTCCAATAAGCTCCAGACGAAAAGAACTGTGGAGACGGATCTGGAGATTAAGGCGGCCAGGATATTGTTGGCCAGGGATCAGCCTCTCCCAAAGTGTTGTTCCATAAACTGTTTAACAATTCTGGTGAGCAGAATGTGTTTCTCTCAGCTCATTCAAACCACGTGTCTTAAAGCATTTTGTCTCTAGGCTATAATGTACAATTAAGAGTAAATGATGCATCTGGCTCTCACTTCCTTTTAGCACGAGGGAGGAGACAGGTTAATATCTTTGGACCTTGTGCATCTCTTACCCACAGCAGAAACACTTTCCTCTTGCTGTGGGAGGTCTTGAGGGCTTCCATCTGCTAGCAATTTGCTTTTAATAAATATTTTTAACAGAGAAGAGAATGGAGTTTCTATGTCAGAATATCTTTCTGAAAGCTCTGTCAGTACAAACATATTTAAAGAAGAGTTACACTATCTGTACTACTGTCTGCACTTCTTAATTATTCAAGTCTTCCTGGGTTCACCCAAATCAGACAAAAGAGGAAATTAATGAAATGTATTCTGATGTTTAGACAGATCCAAAAATGTGTCAGATACAAATAGCTCACACTGCATTATCTGATTTTGTCATCAGCCTTCGCTTTTTCATCTGAAATGTCTGGGCATATGTAATATCAAGAGAGGCTCGTCTCGCTGCAGTGCTGTTTCTTGAGCAGCCGTTTGAATTTAATTTCATATAGGGCTTATAGGCACCCGTTCTTCTGAGTTTTAGGCATATCTGAATTTTGGCATCCAGTAAGGCTGCTACCTGGGGGAAACAGATTTTGGAAGAAGATGACAATTGATTTTGCCTAAGAGCCCAAGGTGTTTTGGAAGACAAGGAGTCAAGTTTCCAAACTCGGATCCTTGAAGTCTGGTTAGCTGGACCTGCCGAGGAAGGGTACAGGCCTCCTATTAGAACCAAGGAAGGAAGGGGATATGAGGTTACTAAAATAAAATCAACTTTGTAAATGGGGGACATCTAGGCTGATGACCTGGATCAAGACTTCAAGTTTGTGACAAATGCTGGTTTCTATGTGTTGCATCATTCATTATTAGTAGCTCCTTTGAAACCACTATCCTGGCACAGTAAAAAGAATAAAGGAAAAAATTCCTGAGAATTAGAGTGTCATCTGAAAGACTCATAACTTCTAAGTCCCAGTGAGGGAACAAGCATGGCAAGGACTGGATAGAACCAATCCCCGTAATGACATTAGGTAGAAGACGTGGCTGTACTGGACCCATCCAACCACTTCCCTTTCAACTCGGCTTGGAGGGGCAGGTCTGAACATTGTTGCGTTGTGTAAACTTTGAGGAGATATTTGGATTAGTTAAAGTTGAACATAGCCCAAGATACCAATACCACTCTTGCTAATAGGGCATAAAAGTGTTTGAGTATTTACGTAAAAAAGAAAGGTGATATGGCCACATTCGTACTCTGAATATGTGGACAGGATATACTGGTTACAGTGTATGTGCTTGTGTGTGTGTGTGTGTGTGTGTGTGTGTGTGTGTGTGTGTGTGTTTTCAACTGGGATTTTACAACTCTTCAGGCACCCATATCTGCATCACAGACTGATCATCCTCCCTTAGAATTGGAGCCTCTTAATGATAGAGATAAAGGCCACCACCCTGATTGGGAGGATACCTGGAGGCTGTGTTGAGCACAGGCTAGAAAAAGCTCAAGGGTGGCCTTAAAATCCTTGGGCAAATATGGAGTGTTGGGCAGGATATTTAGGGAACAAGGAAACACAAGAGCAGCAATATCAGAGTGGTGGACAATATACTTGAGTCTCTAAGACAATATGTGGAGCATGATTATTAAGGATTCCAACTCAAACTCTGAATTTCTAAATATTGGAGAATCTTTCCTTGGAGGAGAAACACACAGGATGTGATGTTGCCAGGGTCCTGAGATGTAAAAGGGGTCCTGTTGCTCCAAGTCTGGACACCTCCAGAGACGGGCTAATGTGCTGACTCATTGGGTCCACGAGGTAATGAAACACCGTGAAAGGGTGTTTTGAGGGATGAAATTATAGCCCTGGGGGAAATATTTGAACTTTGTTCGATAGGGCATACTTCTGAAATAATGGTTAAAATAAGGTTTTGTTTTGTTTTTAAATTATTATTTAAAATTTACTGGATGCCAGAGCTTGCTCTAAGGGTTAGGATTAGGATCATTCAATTAATTAATTAAGTGTAATTCACTTAATCTTTACAACTACTCCATGAGGCAAGTCCTAGGATTACATTTTATCATCTCCCTCCACTCCAGGCTCACTTATGCTCCTCGTGGTTCCCATGCCAGGCCAGACCTGGTCCTCCCTGAAGGCCTGCACTCTGCTCCCCGCCGCTCCCCACCCGTCGTGTGTCCTCATGGCTCGTTCCCTCCCCTTCTTCGGGTCTTTTCTCCTATGTCTCCTCCTCAGTGAGCTTTCTCTGATCACTTTACTTAAATCTGGCATTCTCTCTTTCTTCCCTGTTTGATTTCTCTCCATAGCACTTATTACCCATTTCCCTACAAGATATATACATTTCACTTACAAGCCTTGTTTATTGTCTGTCTCCTCTATCAAGATCCAAAGGGGATTTTTGTCAGTTTATTTTTCATTGCTGCATCTAAAGGCCACATTAAAACACAATTAACAATTGCTACGACCCAGACACAGATGCAGGCAGCGGCACTGTGGCAAGCTTCTGGAGGGCCCCTGCTCTGCCAGGCTTCACCTCTTCAGTTGCTAGATTGTGGCAAGTTCAGAGGATCCTAGGATAGAGGCTGGGGCAGACATGAAGTTGGGGGTGGGGATGGGTGAGTTTCTTAGCAACCCTCAATGCAGCGTGTGTGTTTCCTGGATAAATTTCCAGTGCCTAGAATTATACTTACAAAAAGTAAGTGCTCAATAAATATTGATTGAATGAATGAACTCCATTTTATGGATGAGGAGGCTGAATCACAGAGAAATTAGGAACATGTCTATAAACACAGCTAAGAGGTGATGAAGCTGGGGACAGACGTTCCCTCCAGCAGTCTGGTCCAAGAGCTTATGTTCTGAACCATTAGGCTCTAATGTTGCAAGATAGTTCATATTAAAAGAGAGAAAGAGAGGGGGCTGCTGTTCCTATAACTCACACGTCATCCTTATCATATTCTTAAGGATCCTTAAGGGTCCTTAAATTCTTTCTAGGACAAGTCGGGGTATAATATAGACGAAATAAAATATCTTTAGAAAAAAATTGGAAATACATATGATTAAGTCAGGTTTTTTATTTGCCTCTTTCTACCATGACTGTGAGTAGCCACTAGAAAATCCAGTGACAAAACACAGGAATGGGCAACTTTAAAAAAAATTACTATTAACAGGTAAAACCAATAGCTATAGGATACCCCCATGTGGCTGGCAAAGTAATGGCCTCCCAAAGACACCCATGCCTCAGCCTCAGAACTGTGAATATCTTACCTTACGCGGCAAAGGGCCTTTGCAGATGTGATTAGATTAAGGATCTAGAGACAGAAATTAGCAGGGATGCTCAGGGTAGTACCAATCTAATTGCCAAGTGTCCTTAGATAAAGAGAACCTTTTTCAATTGTGGTCAGAGAGAGAAATTCAATGATGGAAGAAGTGTTACAGAGATGCAACAATGCTGACTTTGAAGGTGTGGGAGGGGCCACAAGCCGTGAAAGGCGGGCAGCCTCTAGAAGCTGGAAAAGGCAAGGAAATGTATACTTCCCTCGAGTCACAGAAAGGAAAGCAGTCCTACCCACACTGGTTTTAACCCAGTGAAACCTGCGCCAGACTTTTGACTACAGAGCTATGTTTAAACTACTAAGTTTTTGTAGTTTGTTATACCACAGCAAATATAGGTCAAATGAAAACTTCAGCCAAGTCAAGTGTTTACAAGACTAAAATAGACCCAATTGTTGGTTTTAATTGATTTTTTTCAAAAGAATTTTATTCATATAATACATAGCTATAATTACTTTAACATTTATGTATTATTATTATTTATGCCTACAGCACCTGGTCTCCCTAGATGGTATCCCATCCAGGTACTAAGCAAGCCCAACACTGCTTAATATCCGAGATTAGACATCGGCCTTGTTCAGGGTGGCATGGCTGTACCCAGGACCTTCTGCATGTAAAGCAGACATGCTAACTGTTATACTATGGAATCATGTCCTATTTTAACATTTTTGATTGCTATGTTATTGATGTAAAAAAAAAAGTCTTTCCAGTCTTTTAAAAGAATGCATGATTTTCATGATTATCACGAAAAAATTAAATTTAAAAGGAACATTCTGCTATATCAATTTGTGAATCTATATTTCTTTATTCAATCAAGCAGCTTGTTACTTACATAGAGCAGACTTGATATAAGTGGGAGAAGATGATTGCCAAGATTTCGAACTCCCAGAGGTCCACCCTTGTGGCTCCCTCCCCAAATCTAATCAGCCTCCAGCACTGTTATTTCTTTCACACTATGGTCCTTGCATCTGTTCCTTTTGCTGTTACTAGTTCAGGCTCCATAATTTCATGCCTGGATAGATACAATATATATCTAACTGGTCGCTTTGGCTTTTGCCTTTTCCTCTGTAATATTTCCAGATTCATCTCTCCAAAAGACCTCCATCAGGTTGTCCTCCTGCAATAACATACACCTCTTGTCATCAGGCGTAGTAGAGTCTCAGCATTGGCAGGACCTGATTGGTGATGAGAGGGGTGTAAGTGACTTGTGTGTATCCTGTAATGATGTTCTGAGATTCATAGACAATGTCCTGTTCAAAAAAAAAAAAAATTGGAGGGCAAATTTATTCATTTGTATTCTTCTCACAAATATTTATGATGCATTTATTAGGTGCCAGACACTGTTCTCTAGGTACTGGGGACACACAGGTGAATGAGAGATACAAGACCACCTGCCAAATAGGGAAATAGATTATGCAATCTATGAAATAAACAAGAAATATCCAGAGGTGTTAAATGTTATGCAAAATATTCAGACAGGGTGAAGTAATAGAATGATTGGGTGTCTGCTTTGGGCCGAGTGAACAGAGAAGACTTATGGGAGGAGGTAACATTTTAGCTGTTCGCTGTGAAGATCTGAGAGACGAGCAATTCAGGAAGAGAAAAGAGCAAGTGCAAAGGGTCTCAGATGGATGTGATCTTGAAATGTTCGAGGAGCAGAGAGATGGAGAATGTGGCTGCAGGGTAGTGAGTAAGCCAGTGAGGAAAGCAGTAGTCGATTAGAACAGAACCCTGAGTTTTGATTTTCCTGTTAAGGAATAGAAAACGACAAGAGATTTAAATCAGGGAATTGACATACACTATTATTTGTTTTTGAAAGTTCACTTAGGTGAATGGGTTATTGTGGAGGCCAGTTAGGAGTCATCGCTATGATCCAGGCAAGAGATTGTCGGGGCTTGGACTAAGTAGAGGTAAAGAGATATGTATGATTTTGGATTTAAGGCTGATAAGACTTGCCGATAGATTAGATATGTAGGATGAGGCAAAGAAAGTGACTTCTGGTTTTTTGGCTTGATCTACTGGGTGGCTGGTAATACTATTTATTATGATGAGGGGACTCAAAATTATCATTGCAAACATCTAGCACTGTACTGTGCTTTCTTGGTTTATGAGGCATCTGGGGCTATTTGCCTTTGCGTGAAATGGCATGAGACTGCTACACTTTGTAAGATTTGTTTCTAGTTTGTATAATTTTATGGTGCCTCCCTTTCGACCAGATTCCTAGCACTAGAAGTTTACCTTTTCTCCCCATGTTAGTCATGGGCTAGGAAACCAAATACAAATGTTCATTAAAATTGTATGTAAAGAGTAAAAAAGATCTGAATCAGGGGATGAAAAGTTTCCTGTGAGTGAAAAAAAATTTGTTTCATGGGCTTTATGACAATGATTTAGATTGCTTAGAAGCTTTTTTAATTTACTTTCCAAGTGAGAGAGACTACTGAATAAATGAACCCTATAGAGATAGGAGCTACTGCACTTCAGTTTTGACATTTTCATGAGTTGCTTGTTTGCCTTTCCCAGAGTTCTCTGCCAAGAACAGAGCCTGCTTGATCTGTCAGTAGATTTGGCCCAACTCCATCATGTCATATTTGTTGTTAGTTAAAATTAGATTATTGGACCCAGTTTTAGTTACCACATTTGTACCCTGTTATTCTATTCCTGAACCGGGACCTGGAAACAAAGACTCTATTATGACTATACTACTAGCTAGCGTTTTCTGGGCATTTATTATGTGCCAGGCATTGTGATAAATATACTGCACACATGTTCACACTTAATTCTGACAGCTATCCAATGAATTAGGCATTATTATGCAATTTTTTAAAATGATGAAATTGAAGCACAGAGAGAATAGGTAACTTTCCCTTGGTCACACAGATAGTTAATGGGTGACGGAGTGAGAATAAGAACCTAGGATGACTGAAAAGTCCCTGCTCTTCCTCGCTATCTCATAACTGTCAACTCTAGACTGATACACAAACTCAAGACCCCTGGCTTGCTTAATCTGGGGATAATTTCCTCATTCCCTCTGATATCCTTCCATGGCAGACCCCTGATCTATAGTTTCTTACTGTTGTGTTTTCCCTCTGTTCTCCCTTTCTATGCTGGATCATTTCATTAGACACACCAGGTAACCAGAAGACTGTTCAAGGGGCACAGTTGGTATTTTTATTTAGCTCCAAACTTTATAAACAGTAAGACAATAGTTAATAATTAAAGTGCACTGGTTAACCGGCCTTATAAAGTAGGCATCATTTTTTCTATTTTCAAAATGATAAGATAAAGGTACATAGCTTATAATTTGCACAAGATCATGTAGCTATTTTATGGTGGGTCCTGAATTTCAACCCCTGTCTAGCTGATTTCAGTGCATCCCCTTAATTAATTTCTGGGAACTGTTTTCCAAATGGCTGTAGCTTTGGAGCTAGCTGGCTTTCTATTTTACATGTAGCATTATGTTTCTATTTTTATTTCCCTGTAAATAAATGTCCCTATATGAGTTTTTATGGTAATGGAAAAAATTTTGATGCATTTTTCATCCTCTTGTCCTTTCCTTTGAAACGGTAAAATTGATAAATTGGTTTTGTTCATCTCATTTTAGAACACAGTTAATCTTTTTCTTATTTTGTATTTGTGCTTTTCAATGCTTGTTTTGTCTGATTTTTGCCATGGAATATTTTTTAATCTGAATATATTACTGTCTTCGGAAAAGGGGGCTTTTTCTTAATAAAATCAAGCAAGACAGTTTCTATGATAACAATTGCTTAATTATTCTGAAATAAACACAATATATCATGTATAATGCATCATTGAACAACTTTACCACATGAATGCTCAAAACCAAAAGAAAAAGTTGTAAAGACCAATTTAATGGAAAACCTGAAAGAGTTTTGGAAATTAAAAAGAAAATTCTTTGGCCACATCCTGAGTTGGCCGGTGCCTAAAAGAGCCACCCTAGTCATTAGTGGCTAAGAGGCAGCTGTAGATTTTGAATTTAATTCCACAAACATTTATGAGACTCCTGGTATAACACTGATCATGTTTTGTGCTGGGCATGCAGAATGTAACAAGACACAATCTTGTCCTCAAAGAACTGAGTCTAGTAGGAGAGACAGCCATGATGATAAATAAGCAAGGAAACGAACAAATGATAATAAAATAATTATAATGATATAGCATGACAAATGTACCAACAAAAGCATCTATAATTTGAACTCTGTTCTCTGGTGCTACCTCAGGCTTTTATAAATGTATTTTCCAATATCCGTTGACTTTGATTACTTTTTCTGTAAAATGAATAAATATCAGGGACTTATTATTATGTAGTTAAACTTAGATTAACTGAAAAGGACCATTTTTATTAATTGAGTTATTGGACTGGCAAGAAATAGAACTTTCACCTCGTTATGTATTCCATTCGATTTAATTTTTTTATCTCCAAAACATTTATATTAAGTTACTTCTACAGTAGTTCTCAAATTTCATTTTATATAGAAACTTCTTGGGAGCTTGTTAAAAATATAGACTCCTGGGATCTCATCCTATGTGGAAGGTTCAGTTTCATTAGGCCAAGAATTCATTAGGGCCTAGGAATCTGCATTTTATAAAAACTTCCCAGGTAATTCTAATGCTGCTGGTTTGATGGAGAGTATAGAGCTCTACCAAATCATGGTAATCTGCCAGTCCTGGGCCCATTTGCTGTCCTTTGCTCTACTCTGCTATGTATCACTGGAGTGCTGGCTGGTTTCGCAGAGTCTAGTCAAGTGGCTTCTCCTGGTTTCAGTAGGAGACTGAACTGAAGGGCAGGAGGTAGGAATAATCATCTCAGCCACTTGTGCCATCTGTTGGACTGGCGAAATGCCTCTAAGGCTCTAGCTCTGCGACATCCCACTTGACCCCTTAGGGCAAGCCTAGGGGGTAGAGCAATTACTGTTTTTGTAAACTTCAGAGTTGCCTCACTCTAGCTGACACTGTGATACTATCAGTGCTCTGCCCACATTGCTGAGGATCCCCTTAGCATTTATTTCCAAACCAGCCTGACTTCCAAAGGTTGACTCCGCCTGTGTTTTTGTTGGAGGGCTATGTACTCCAGCTTCTACAATCCACTTAGGTTGTGTGTACAGTAGGCTGACAGTGCCTAAGAATTAGTATTCCCTTTGTGGGGAGTGAGGGTAGCCCTTACTCAATGACTTACAGGAGCAAATACTTCAGATCCTTTCCCACTTGGCCAGGGTGATTCTGAGGTGCACATTTTGCACTGTTTTCTCGAGAGTCCATGTGAGACTGTAACAGAGTGAAAACTTGATCTTTCTTTGACTCCATCTTGTTCAAGCCTGCTCTATTTCCATGGCCTTCGGGCTAATAATTTCTGCTTAATCTTGCATATAGACATTCTAATCATTAGAGAAACTCTGTTTTCAGCTTGAGTTTTACAAAAATAGCCCCTCCCATATTTCCTTCCCTTGACATAAAAGAAGCTTGAACTCACTACTTTTTAAAGATGGATTTGAGGATTAGGTCTCCCTTCTTCTCCATTGGAGTCTTCTGGATCGATTAACTTTTCCTTGCTCCAAATTCTGACATTTTGACTTTTAGCCTTTCCAAGTGTCAGGCACATTAGACTGGTAACATGACCAAACTCCAGCTGGCCACTTTGGTATATGACTTAATAAGGTGCCCTATAGTGGCGGCATTGCCTTCCCTTCCTGTAGCACTTCCCCTCATCTACCTGTATTTCTTGCGTTTTCCAATAAATTGCTTGCATTTGAACTTGATCTCAGAGCCAGCTTCTTCAAAACCCAAACTAAGATGCTCACTGCCCCTGATGCTCAGTCTTTTTTATCACTCATGGATCCAGTTTCTAGCAACACGTTCCCTTTGTTTGAAGCTCTTGGAGTATTTTCTCATGCTGGTTAATACAGCTAAGTGCCAGATACTAGGAACTAGAAACTACAATGACTCAGGTGAACAAGCATGTTTCTTATTCCCAAGGTTCTCATGCTAAAAGGGAAGAGAAACAAACATACAACATTATGATGAATGCAGCAATGCATAAATGCGCCAGTTCAGAGGAGAGAGAAATTTTTTGCAGATCTGAACTGGCAGCTAGATCAGATCAGAGAAAACTTCACAGTAGAGTTAACAGTTAAGCTGGATTTTGAAAGATGAGTTTTCTGAGTGGTTAAAGAGAGTGGCAAATGGCATTCCAGACAGAGAAGCAGTGTTTGCAGAGTTACAAAGGGGTAAAATAGTCTTCACATTTAGAAGCATATAATTGTTTTTCTGTAGAATAAAGCGGGATTTGGAGAGAGGCAATGAGGCAGGACAGGGTGAATTCCTGCCAATAGAGATTCAAGTCCTGCACCAAGAGAGGAGGGTTCTTGACTGAATGCAGGAAAGAATTCAAGCACACGCCAGAGTTACAGATAAAGTTTATCAGAGAAGGAATAATGTTCCACACACAGTCATGGTCTCCTTTCAAAGACAGAATAAAAGAGCTGAGTGGGACAGAGTGATAGAAAGAAAAGACCATGAGAGGGACAGAGACAGACCCCAAGTATTCAGGGAATTCAGTTTATATATCATTCTTAGTTTCTATGTATTACGGTTTAAAGACTTTGTTTACCTATTTTTCTTTGATGGTATGGGTGCAGTGTGAAGGATAGGGTAAGTAGCATGCGAGGTATGAATACCTATCAAGAAAGCATGCTGGCATTCTCCAGCCTTTGTTCCATAGGTTTCCTGTGGTGGTTTTAACTGTAGGGAATCAACTTACGACTTTCTTTCTTTCTTTCTTTCTTTCTTTCTTTCTTTCTTTCTTTCTTTCTTTCTTTCTTTCTTTCTTTCTTTCTTTGATTTTTTAATTGTTTATTGGGGTAACATTGGTTAATATAATTATATAATTTTCAGGTGTACATTATAATTTGATATCTATATATTCTATTATGTGATTACCACCCAAAGTCCAATTTCCTTCAGCTACCATATATTTGATCCCCTTTACCCATGTCACCCTTCCCCTACCCCCTATTTAATTTACAACTTAAAGACTGTTTTCCCCTCATGGTATGGGTAAATGGTTTGCTAGTAACCCCATCAGGAATCTTCCTTTGTTCTGGCAGAGGCACAAGGCAGGCTCTGAATATAGCTTATACAACATTTAGTTCTCATGTCTCCTCCCTACTTTAGCAGGACATGTGGTTAGAAGGGGTGCAGCTGCTGTATATAGTGTGTGTTCTGGAGTTTATGCAGAGTAGGCCTGTGATTGGCATTAAAGTGTTTAGGCATAGGGGTGACATGGTTGGATTTTACCTTTAGCAATATGACTCAGGGCTCTGCAGAGGATGGATAGCTAGCACAATATAAATGACCTAACTCAATTTCTTTTTGATGAGCATGGTGCTTGCAATGCCTCATGTAATTCAGACTTTCAGGGATGGAATGCATAGAAAATGTAAACAGATTCATTCAGTGTCCCCATTTATTGAGTGTCTTCTCTGTGCCAGACCTGTTCTAGGTATTGGAGATTTAGTGGTAAATAAGACAGGCAATTTCTTGCCCTCTTGGGCTACAATATTTGTAGGCACATAGGCAACATGATCGAATTTCCCTAAAGGTGTTTTCTGGGGACACTTATTGTTCTCTTGAAATATTCTGTCAAAAAAAGTCCCTTGCTAAAATATTGAGAAATTCTGCATATTTTATCTTCTATTAAAGATTTATAAAAAACAAAATTTGCTGATTAAAGTCTCTGAGAAGTCCTACAGTAAAGAAATCTGATCCCCAATTAATTTTTTTGTGTTAGCCATCTGTTGTTTTTACCTGCTCAGTGTGGGTTCTCCTTTCTGGGAGAACAGCACCTTAATTTTATTTTGGGGAACTACTCTTCTTGATTAGATACAGTGCTCAAGGGCTGTTAATCAAGATGCCTTGCCCTGCTCTGGCCAAGGTATAGACACACAGCCCAAGAAAGGTCTATCAGATGCTTGCTTTCTGGAATTTGTATCTTTAATAGAGAAATGCGGTGATTAAATATAGTTTAAGTCCATTTATTCTAGTGGTAGTACCCTGCATTCTGGGTCTTTCAAACTGCTCTTTTTCCTGTGCTCTAAGTTTTTTGAGTATCCAGCATGTAATAAAATAAAATAATCAGTCTTTCTGACTCCATGTTGCTCGAGATGCCCAATTCTCATAACATGCAGTTAGCAACTTAGCTTATTCCTGTACATAGATATGCTAATCATTAAAGGAATCTAACGTGTAGTCTAGGAATTACTGAAACAACCTCCCTGCTTGAAACTACCTCCCCAAGGAGGTAAGGAAGGTATGTGCAAAAATAATGATCGTTTATCAAAAGATTTATAGGAACTTCGTGACTGAGACCTCGGTAACCAGAGTTTGTTGACAAAATGCAAAGTTCACTACCCTCCTTGGACCTTTGCTGATGTCCAGATGTCTGTGGTCATTAATCACTTTCTGATCTCAACCCCCCACCCCACCCCCTTCCTTAGACATAAAAGAAACCTAAATTCTGTACTTTTTCAAGCTGGTTCTTTAGGATGCTAGTCTGCCATCTTCTCAGCTTTCTGGCTTTCAAAATAAAGTCACTTTGCCCCAACTCCTTGTTGCTTGACTTATCAGTTATGGTGCAGTAAGCAGTTCAATTTTATTGGATTACCAGTTTCTCCTGTACGATTATTCAGATTGTGCACTACATACAGGTATCATGTCTAAGAGAGAGAAAGCAGTCATGTTATAGACCTATATTAAGTCCTATGACAATGGAGATAGCTCATGGAAAGTCCACAACTTCTGGCTGCATCTTGAAGCAGTTGAGGAGAGCTCTTGATGAAGCAAACTTGTATCAGCATTCACCTTGGAGATCTGCATACATGTGCATGTGATATCATTGATAACTGCATGTGCACAGCCTGGTCCTGTCCCTGTGAAACCCCGAGCACTCTCTTAGGTTGCTTCTATTCTTCCCTTCTCTCAGATGCTATCAGAGCATCTGAGCATCAGATCAGAGCATCTGAGAGCAAATTCATCTAGAAATCATTCCTTAGCTAGGGAGTAGGGCTGAAGGCATGGACTGTGCCTACTGCCAATGGTGTGTATGCTTCAGTATCAGGATGTGACGAACAAGCCGGAATGCAGGCACATATGATCGTGTAGCCATAGCTTCTGCTTCTGCCCTTGAAAAGTTTTTTGAAGAGGCCTGAAAAATGGAGGGTATGTTTCTGAATTAGCTCATTCCAGCTGCTATAACAAAATACCGCAGTCTGGTGTTATACAACAAAATTCAAACAAGTAAATTTGAAGATCTAATTGGCTGCATTAAATGATTCATAAATTGGGCAGCATCTTGTCCAGCAAACAGAGAGATACTCTGAGGGGTTGCACAAAATGGAAGGTTTTTTAGGAAGAAGGGTGTGGCAGGGGAGTTATTAGCAAAAGAAAAGAGGGGGTTCTTTCAGATAAGACATCTTTTGGGGAGGAAGGGGCTGGCAAGAGTTCTATCATGCAGATTACCTTTCCTTCCTATGTGAGTGGTAGAGGGATGGGGAGGGCCCACATTTCAGATGCCTCATTGGTGTCCACCAGAAAAATAGAAAATCACACTAGTCGATTAAGATTACATTTCTGGTGAAGTCGAAACTACAGTTAGGTCAGGTATTATGTCTAGTTTTGGTATCATGAGCTTTAGCACAATGACACCATTGGGGTCCTGTGGTTTTCTCTTTTTAACACTGAGTAGCTTATAAACAACAAAACTTTATTTCTCACAGTTCTGAAGTCTAGAGGTTCAAGATCAGGCTGCCAATAGAGTCAGGTTCTGGAAAAGGCGACGGGCCAACTTCTTCTGGGTTGCAGACAGCAACTTCTCACTGTGCCTTCACATGGTGGAAGGGAGAAGGATTTCTGTGAGGTCTCTTTTATAAAAACACTACTCTGTTTTCATGAGGGCTCTACCCTCATGATCTAATCACCTTAAAGGGTCTATTTCTTAATACCATGATGTTGTGCATTAGGATTTCAACATATGAATTTTGAGGGAGATGCACACATTCAGACTACAGCAGTGTCAAAGCAAGAGGCTTTAGTCATATTTCATTCTGATGGGATGCATATACTTAAGCTGCCGATTTTAAAAATAAGCTTGATTTGTGGAATTAAAGCCATCCCTCTTCTTTTTTTTTCTTTTATTCCTTCACTCCTTTCCCTTTTCCTTTCTCTTCTTCCTTTACAGGTGAGGTAGCTACCTGCCTGGTCTTTACTTTCCTTGGGTGGCCTGAGTATAATATTTAGTTGTGCAATAATTAACTGACATAATATTTTTACTTGGGGAAGGAGCATCCTTTAGGATTTGTTGCTAGTAGCAGTCTTGTGTCTCAGCTGTCCCACGTCCTTCTAAAATACTTCAGCAGTCAGAGTCCAGTGAGATTGCTTATACTCAAACCTCAGGTGATATGTCCCATGTTATCTCCTAATACACTCTATTTCCTCAAAACCATTGGAAATCCCAGTCCAGTGGAAATAGCACAGGACTAGAGAGGAAGAGACCTAATTTTACTGATGAGAAACTCAAAGCCCATTAAAGTGAATAGGAGGTAGGACTTCTCAGCCATGCAGAGTGAAGAAGATGACAAATCCTTTCTCTTAAAAACAACTTGAGAAAATGAGCCAAAACAACCATTTCAGAGCTCTGGAAACTGACAAAGGCAAACGACAAATTGAGAAACATTTATTCAGGAAATGCTGCTGAGCTTTCTTTGGAACAATGGGAATCTAAAGCTTTCTTGCCTGGGGCTGTCACGTATCCCTACCAGATTAGCACATCCCTCCTTCCAGGGTGAGGCTGCCTGAGAAAACCAGCCCTGAGTTGCCAGAGGTGGCTGACTTAATGTGGAGTCCAGGGCACTGTCTGTGAAACTAGAAAATTCTTTAGAAAGCAAATAGAAAACAACTAAGCCTTGCCAGCCTGAGGCTGTGGCCAGAAATTTAACTGGGAGACCTTGAAAATTAGATAAGCTCTCCACACATCACTGGCTGACTGATAGGATGTGCAGTACTAGAAGTTCTGTTGGGGCTGGTGGAAAGTAAAATCTGGGACAGACTTGAAACCTACATATTATATATCCAGACAGTACCTGGAAATCCATAGGAAGTAATACACACACACACACACACACACACACACACACACACACACAATACATACATATATATGTGTATATATACATATATATTCATTTCATATATATTTATTATATATACGTATATACATGCATATATATATATACATATGTGTGTGTGTGTATAATGACAATAATAGCTCAAAGAAAGAAGGAAATGGAGCTATATTGGAACAAATTTGCTATGTTTTACCAGAATTATTAACTTGAAGTAAGTTGTAATTATATATTTATAATTCTAAGAGCAATCACTAAAAATAAACTTAAAAAATACAATTAACAAGTGATTGATTTGCACAGGACCACCTAGCCAGCTGGCAGGAGTGAGGCAGCACTTCACCTATCTGCCTCATTTTCCACATGCCAACTCAGGACACTAATACCAGCCACACTTCCTCACTGTTAGGCTATGACCACTCATCCTAGATCTGATTTAGCTCTTTGAAGTAAGCACCCAGCTTACTGCAGGCTACTGGTCTCTTTGGCCAAAGTTAGAATATCTGATGTGGCTGGCAGTTCGGTCTCAATTGTTCTCCTCCCCAAGAAGGACATGGACTTGGCTGCTCTTCCCTGAGGCTGAAGGGTTCAGCAGTGATGTCAGGGAAGTCAGCTTACTTTGGGGGCAAGCTGAGTACTCCAGGATTTTCCATCTTCTTTCTGTGTGTTGACGTAAGAAACATCCAAACGTGTAGAGAATTTCAATGAGTTTATTTGAGCCAACTGACGACAATTGCCAGGAAACAAAATCTCAACGGATTAAAAAATGCTCCAGAGAATGACAGTTTTTCAGCTCATTTTATACATTAGAATCAAAGAAGACAGAAAGAAGTTTCCATGAAATCCTCACTGGGAGATTAAGGGGTCAGGAGAAAGCAAAGAGGGAAATTTCTGGCACTGAATAAAAAGTAAAACGGGACACACACTTCTTTTACATTGGTGGGTATAGGAGAGTTAATAACTAACATTTACAACACATAGAGATGGTATACAGGGGCAAGGCAACCATGAGGGGTTCTGTAGTCTCTGCTCTGGTACAGTGGGCTGTGCCCTGAGGGATCTGGAAAATAGAGATTACTCTGACATTCCAGGGGTAGGTTATTTTAGATGCAAAAGTAAAGATTGACCTTCCTCAAGAAAGCTATAGGCCCAGGAGGTGACTATTGGCCATGACCTGCTTTTAGTTAGGAATTTTTATGTTCAGACCATCATATGTGGTTACTTTCAGTCTCTGAGTTGTAAGGCCCGTGTGCTGGCCTCCCTAAGCTCATCAGGTTTATTATATGGCCCCTTTTCATGCACATATGCAGTGGAATCTGAGTGAGTCCTCGTGTTGTATTTCAATCAGCTTACTATAGCCTACTGCATGTCCCAAGGTTCCTGTTACTCAGAATATGAATTTTACCACTGTCCTCTCACCCTATATACATATACACTGTCTCCTCTCCCCACAGCCTCCATCCTCCACCTCCAAAGCTCATTTTTTTATGTTCCAGCATATCGATCTCTCTACCTCAGTTCCTTAGACTTTTCCACCAGCAGGACTTTACTAAGGATTTATCACACTTAGCTTTGACTAAGTGTCAGATGCCAGAGGCCATGGCTTCTGGGCTAGTGCCACTTCCTACTCATTATCTGGAATCTTAACCAGTGAGTCCTACACAAATAAAAGTGTAGATTGTAGGACTTGCCTGAGGAACTTGTTAAAATGCAGATTCTGGTAGTTCTAGGGAAGAGCCTGTGATTCTGCATTTCTAAGCTAGTCCCGGAGATGGGGATACTGCTGCTTGGTAGACTATACTTTGAGTAGCTAGGGTCTAGACTAGAGGATAGCGGTGTTCTAAATCCCTCCGTGTGGAGCTATTATTGACACAGCATTATTTTGAGAGTACTGAAAGATAAGAAATGAAAAATAGGATTTTAAAATATGAAAAGAAAATATTTAATCAGGTTTATTGACTCTGGAATGTAAAACATTTTTAAACCTTTAATACTGATCAGTTTTATTGTGTTTTGTCTGGGTTTTTCTATAATCCCTGGCTCTTCCTGACTTTCTTTCAACAGAATTCAACATTATACAGATTCATCTTGAAGCCCTTCCGACGGAGTGTATTGATTAAGATAACAAAAATAACTCATTGTATTTATCTGTTCAGCCATCTGTGCAACCATCTGCTTAACCATCCATCCCACCATCTCTCCATTCATCCTATGGTTCCTAGAGTCAGCTATGTCACACCTATGCTGTGAAGGGTGTAGGTGTTAATGAGACTGTTCTTACCCCCAAGAAATTTCATCTCTGGTGGAGACAACTAATTCTTGGGATATATTCTCAAGGACAGGATCAATGTAAAACTCTAAATATTTGTGAGATTCCTAGTTAATGACTTGGCTATAAACTTGAGCTATCCATGATCAGATCATTAAACAACATAAATGAATGATACAAACAAAATGGGATTTTATTTTCTATATATTTTAACTTTTCTGACTTTCTCCTGCCTATTTTCACAAAGGATCAATTTGAATTAACAAAAGAATCTGAAGCCTACATTTTTTGCCTTTGAAAAGATGTATTTATTTTTTTTTTAACACAGGCAAAAATAAAGAGAATCAGCAGGGATGTCTTTAAGAAGGTAGTTAATACCAGCATAGAAGGTGTGTTTGTTGATATATTTGAGTCAGGAAGCTTTTCAGAGATTGCAAAAACTCTGAGGTGCTTCTGTTTTGAAGAAGAGTAGAATCAACAAAGTTTAGAAGAAATTTTAAAGTTCATAAATGAAGTAAGGAAGCACTGGGAAGTAGATGGTAGTCAATTGTGGAAATTATGAGTTGGATGAAGACTGAAAACTAAAGTTTTAAAAAAGTAATTTATGAAGTAAAATTCACATAATAACATTTATTTTATGGTGAACAATTCAACGCCATCAAGTACAATCATAATATTGTACAACTACCACCACTATCTAGTTCCAAAATATAGCCCATTACTTCAAAGTAAAACTCGTACGCATTATGAGTTCTCCCCATTCTCCCTCCCCCAGTCCTTGATGACTACCAATCTATAGCATATCTGTATGGATTTATCTATTCTCAATATTTTATACAAATGGAATCATACAACATGTGACCCTTTATGTCTGACTTCTTTCACTTAGCATAATGATTTCAATGTTCATCTACATCGAAACATTTATTAGTACTTCATTGCCTTCTATGGCTAATAATATTCCACTGTGCATGTGTGCGTGTGTGTGCGTGTGTGTGTGTGTGTGTGTATACTATAATTTTTTTTAATCAATTCATCCATTGATGGATGTTTGGGCTGTTTCTATCAATAGGCTATTATAAATAGTAATGCTATGAACATGCAGTACATGTATTTTTTTTAGTACGTGTTTTAGATTTTTTGGAATATATATGCAGGAGTAGAATAGAGGGGTTATATGATAATTCTATGTTTAACTTTTTGAGGAGCCACCAAACCGTTTTTGAAAACTTACTTTTGATTTGGCAATTTGATATTAATTGTTGAGCCCTGCTAAAAGAGTTTCAAGAGAATAATGACTGCAAAACAGATGGTAAGGGATTAAGAAGTGAATGAATTCAAAATTTAAACATTTTTGAACAGCTTTTGATGTGTTCTTGACATATGATAAACTGCACATATTAAAAACACAGTTTTTAGCCTTAGGGAAGAGTAGGGGGCACTTCTTCCTATGAGATAGGCATAAAATAAGAGTGGGTTTTGTAAACAGGTAAAAGGGGAGGGGAAAGATATTAAGTGATTTGACACCCCGATGGTCTCTTTTCCCAGTTAGAGTTTAGTTGCTGTTTGAAATGAGAAGGGTGATTGTGGGAGTAGAGTGTTTAGGAAGTAGAGGTAGTTAGATTCTTATCCCAAATCCATTCTCCCCTCTTTCTTAGTAATAGAGTCTTGGTTTTGTTTAGGTTGGTGATACACACAGCTAAAAGACTGCATTTCTCAGTTTCTCTTACATCCAAATATGATCATGTAATTAAGTTATGGCTCGTAAGATATCAATAGAGTGTTATATGGGACACCTATGAAGTCTTAAAGGGAGATAACTCAGCTTTGATGATTGTCCTTTTGTCTCTGTTTTTTCATCTTCCTGCTGTCTAGAATGTGAACATGACAACTGGTGCTCCAGCAGCCCTTTTGGGTCATGAGGTGATCTCGAAGATAGAAGCCATCTGTTGAGGATGGCAGAGCAAAAAGATAGATACGTAGGTTCTCATGCCTTTGTGGTATCTCCTTAGCACACTTAGCTTGCTAATGTCTGATTTTCTTTTACCTAGTTGAGAAATAAACTTTTAAGTTTAGGCCACTATATTCTGTGTTTCAGTTAATGTACCCAAATACAATTCTAACTGAAACAGGAGAGAGTTAAAGCCTTGGTACAGTACAGAATTAATTCTATAATTCTGTGGATTTAGTATAATATAGAATTAAAGCCTTAAAGTATAGTCTCTATGGTGAGTGGGAATGGGAGTCCCAGTTAAGAGATCATGAGCTGAAGCTTTAGTGGAGGGAGTCTTCAATCTGTAAGGTTATATGCTTTTCTTTACCCTTGGCAGGCTGAGAGCAGAAGCAAGTCACACACTTGATTGATTCTCCAAGATTTGGGAGCCATTCTAGCAGATATAGCAGAATAGTAGATAGTAGAATGAGGAAATGAGGATGTTGTTGTCACTGGGTATTTGACCTTGAGATCCAGGTTGGACAGGAAAGAAAGTGAAGCCAGGCAAGAACTGATGATGAGATATTGATTCTTTTATTTTTTATTTTTTAGGCGAGGCAACCCTTGGTTGACCTCACAGATTGCAAGAGCCTTGTCAGCTTATGATACTTTATTTTTTATTTTTTTATTTTTACACCTACAGTAATTGGTCTTCCTAGGTGGTCTCCCATCCACGTACTAACCAGGCCTGACCCTGCTTAGCTTCTGAGATCACACAGGTTTGGGCTTGTTCAGAGTAGCATGGCCGTAGACAAGATATTGATTCTTGAAGAGGATTTTGGATGGGTTTTAAGAGTAGAAGCTCAGGAAGTTGTAATGAGGCAATGAGAATTCTAAGTCTAGTATTTCTAAGGCCAAAATCAAGGGAACGATAATGCTAAGGCCTGCGTAAGGCAATGGGAATGAGGAGATTACTGTAGTGAAATGGAAATGACGTTATTAGCATGAAGGAGGACCAGAAAATGTGGGCCTTGTGTGAATGGAGGCTGACTGTTCACTGCAGTGACCCAGCCGGATATCAATTTGAAGTCTGCTAACATAACCAAAACCAAGAGGAACAACAGCCTCAGCTTCAGTCTTAAAATAGGCAGGTCACATTGAAAGTTTCAGGAAAGAAGTCCAAAATGAAGTCTAATAGGTGATTGAAACAGGGCAGCTAAAAAGGCGTTGTGAGAAGAAAGCATGAACCACTGCCACAATCAAAACGCAGTGCACACATTTCCAAAATAGTGAAAGAAGCTAGGGGGTGTCTGGCCAAAGATCCCTGAGGTGGATAGTGACTTCTGGAAAGGCTCCAACAAATTAAAGTAGACATTTTCTGTTAAGACATCTTTTGAACACAAACAACATTTTAATTAGTGTCATGCAGGGGGGTCCACTTACTGTGAAAGTAAGTGATTCTTCTCTAGCTCTCAGGGATATGACGTCAAAGAACAGGCCTGGGAAAGGAATTCTGTGTATGTTTTTAGAAAAATCATTGTGGTTTTGTATTGATTTTACCAGAGAAAGAAAGTGTAATTTAATGAAATACATAATGTTCTCAGCCAGGGCAGCACATTAGCCTGGAAATGAAGGGGAAATGGTCGATAGACTGAATTCTCCAGATGATGGCTAGATATGTGAGCTGTGCTTTTAGAGCAGAGGTTATTAAACTTTTCAGCATAGACACCTTCTCCTCAGAACTTTAGGAGAGAGTGGGGCATGGTGGTTACAGAGTGATTAGGCTACCTAATTTTGAATCATTGCTTTTCTTAGATATTAACTAGCTCTCCTTGGATAAGTTATTTAACCTCTACATGTTTCGATTTCCTGACCTTAATAATTCTGTTTCTTATCATTTAAATAATCCTCAGGGGTCAGCAATATTACCAGTTTTTGTGTACACCTCAGAAGATATTTTGTGCATTTAACAGCCCATGATGTTCCTTTCTTCCTTCCTTCCTTCCTTCCTTCCTCCTTCCTTCCTTCCTTCCTTCCTTCCTTCTTCCTTCCTTCCTTCCTATTCCAAAAATGAAAGCACTTTTCTGTATCCTATTCTAAAAAAATTAACTACTTTCTTGGAGGTCATTCCGCAGCATCACACAAAGAGCCTCCTTGACTGTATTAAAACAGATTTTCCATTCATTACCTTATTTGAAAATGACTGTTTTACTGTTTTCTTGTGTGACAGCAAGCAAGGTTAATAAACTTGCTTGCTGACATTACAGTGAGAAGTGTGAGAGCTTGGATTAGGACAAAAAACTTCTAACTCCATGTTCATTGTTCATTTCTTAGCCCACCCTGTGTGAAATGGATCTGGGATTCAATACTTTCTCTATAACAAGTCCACCTAGTTTTTGCATTTTGTGGCACTGTTGCCCTAGACTGTGTCTAACTAAATGTAGTTGCTCCACAAATGTTTGTTGAATGTCCTAGAATTGATTAATTCATAACCCTGGATAATGATTCACATTTTTATCATCAATCCCTCATATTTCCCAAGAGAAACATCTTTAGCATACATACTGATGAAAATGTTATGCATGGGTGCAAATACAAAATGTCCTGGTCGCGGCTAAGTGCAAGTTGTTTAGCGAACAGGAAAATTTGACGTAATCCTCTAACTATCACACAAGTGAGTCAAGTGGCACCTCTCCTGGCCCACAAGGAATTCTACTTCTCAGAAATAGTATCTGAGCAGGTGGGGGTGCCTGTTGGAGTCTCCTCAGCTCAGAAGTCACAGATAGAGCCAGATACCTATTGTTTAGTTACAGGCCCCTACTCCACCTCTCGGCTGCTAAAGCCTCGGAAATACAGTGTACATGTTTCTGCCTTTTTAAAAGTGAGCCGAGCACCCAGCTATCCCTGAGGTAGGAGGATTAAAGCTATGCAGTGTTCATACACGTGGGAAAAATGATTTATGTTTTCAACACAAAATTTTTAATAAGGTATTGTAAGTTTGTTTATAAAGATAACAGTGCTCTAAACTCAATTATCAAAATTTCATTCCACTTACTACTGGAAAAAATTTTAAAATGCTGGCTGATGCTAATGTACTTAATTGTTTTTGGATTTTTGGTCTTTGGTCTATTGTGCTGTATTTATACAATGCTTATGTTCAGAGAAAGAAATTATCTGGATGCCTTAAGGACAGTTTACATGAAAGTCTTTAAATCACCATTTGATTCCTTCTGTTTTTTTTTTTTTTTCAATTCTTTATAGTTCATACACCACTTTCAAATAAAATACCTCATTTGCTCTTCAGAGAAACCTTAGGTAAGGCAGCTCTTAGTATCCTCGTTTTCCTTTTGGAGAAGTTGAGACCTAAGAACATGTAATAGCATGTCCAGGGACACAAGGAGGAAAAGAACTGGATCTGAACTCCATTCTTCTGAATTTAAGTCCAAAGCTTTTCCACTTCACCTTCTGTTTCCACTTCACCCTACCTGTCCATCTCTCCATCTTTCCATCCACCCCCTCATCCATCCATCCATTCCATTACCCATCCATCTATCCAACCATTAATCATTAATTCATTCAACAAAAGTTTTTGAGTGTCTGTCATGAGCCAGGCATTGTATGAGGTGCATTTTCTGTTCGGTCTGAATATTTGGAGCATCTCATGGCCAAGGGCCACATAAAATAGGATATAGCTCCTTCCAGAGCAGGCTTGGTTGGAATCTAAATCACAAAATTTCCAGCTAAGAAAACTGGAAATCTGAGGATCTGGAAATCAGTCTGTTAGGAGAATCAGGGTCTGAATATTGAATGTGAAATATATGTAATATAGCATTTACTCTTAAATATATATGTGTGTGTATATATATGTATTATGTATATATATATGTATGTATGTATGTATGTATGTGTGTGTGTGTGTATATATATATACACACATATATATATATACTTAGTATGATTTTGTGATGGTTATTTGCCCTGTATATCTAATATTTTCTATAGTGGTAAAAATATAAAGTATGGAAATATATCCATGAAAAATTATGCTATGAAACTAATTGCCTCAAGAAATTACTACAAACATTACCCTGATTAAGATATTATGTACATATCGTCCCATTGAAGGTCCCAAGGCATAGTGAATAGTTCAGGAGTTAGGTGCAATGGACCCCAAAAGGACAAAATGATAAAACTTTTAACCACCTAATTCAACCAGGGAGGAAATATGGCTAAATTTGTGTCTTCTTTCCTAGACCGTAAGAGCCTATTAAGGGAGGGAACCTTTTTTGATCATCTTGGCATTCACTGTGCTCAGTACTGCACCTGGAAATAAAGTTGTTTATCTGAAAATGTGCATACAGCTTCATCTATCTGAACCTTGTATATTCCTTCACAGACTCTGTAGACTATAGGGTATTTAAGTGGTGTAGATATTTAGTGTTCTAGTTCAGACTACGGGAAATCACTTCTGGGGGAGATCCTGAAAGGCTTCTCAGAAGAGGTGGGACTTGAATTAGACTCAGTGAAATTGACATTGGTAAAGAGAACCAAGGAGGATGTTCCCTGACACTTTAGTGTCCGGACAGACATAGCTGGCACTTTAGTGGGAGCTCAGGGAGATGGAGCACAATGAAAGCTTTGGAAGTCAACAGCTTTACATCTGAACTGTAGAGTCTGCAAGAAATCTCTAAGACCATTTGCCTCCGAAAACAAATGAAAATTTGAGCATGGAGAGAGAGATTCCCTAATGGAGAGGAAAAGAAGAGAGGCAAGGAATAGGACCAAATCTGAGTAAAATCTCTCTAAGGGAATGAATGGAAGAGAAGTCAACCAAGTCAATTGAATTCAGAAAAAGATGAGCCGGATACAGGCCTTATGCCAGTCAGAGCTGCATTCTGGTAAGGGAAGTCAAAAGAAAACAGGTTTTCAAGTGAACAGGGAGGAAAAGCTCATAAGATGAATTTGGAATGTCTGGTCTTCGTACTTGCAAAGCTAAATTAAAAAAAAAAGTATGTTTGTGAAGTAACTAGAGAGAGAGAGAAAAAAAAGAAACAGATCTCCATTAAGGTGCTGCACATTGCCTAGTCTGTGCCTCTTTGCTTTGCTTCCTCACGTTTCCCTGAGCAATGATTCACCGAGGCCTCATTTCCTTCTTTGGGCATTTGCCAACTTACAGAGCTCTAAAAGGAGCCCTTCCCCCATCCCCTGCTCTTGCCTTATTAGTGCTGTGAGAAAAATATTAACGTATTTGAAGTACATTTCCTTCGTGGTTACTGGGTAAATTCTTCCAGGCCTAAGCGTCCATGCGTTTTAGAGAAGAAGCTGAGGATGTTTGTCGCCAAAGTCTGACTAAGGATTTAGTCAGAAAATGTTTCAGATGCCCTTTCACTCTTTCCTCTCCCCTTCCATCCTCCCATCCTATGCCCAGCAAAAGTTGAGCTCTTCCCTGAAAGAGGGAAAACAGATTTTCTTGAAGAAGTAACTAACAGTCAGCAAGCACAGTTACTAAGCACGATGTTGGCATATTTCCCATGATGCCTGTAGCAAGCTCCACATCAGAGGTTTGAGAAAACACATGCGCTTTGTCACCTTGACACAAGAGCACTAAATTCAAGGATCACTGAATGGATCACTGCATGGGTGGAGAAGGAAGAGACTGATACAGGTATGACTTCTCAAAAGCCACGGTAGGTGACATGAAGCCTTCCACAGCCATGTCAGAGAAGAGGCAAGAAGACATTCCTGAGTAACAGGCAGTTATTGAATAAGCCCTCTATTGCTAAGGATGACAAAAATACTACCAATGCCATGTATTGAATACTACAATGGGACAGGCACTGAATACTTTACAAATGTTCACTCATCTAATATTTTAAACAACCTTATGAGTTGGGCCTTGTAATTAAGATAATTTTGTCCAAAAAAAGTGAGGGGTGGGGGGAAAGAAAAAAAGAAAGAAGAAAACAGAAATGAAATAATGAAGATACAACAGTCCACTTTGACCACCACATACCAGTCCCTCTGGGGTTACAGATGTTTCTCTTTGCATTTACACACAGGCGTTTGATGGCTATTTAGACTTTGCCCTGTTCCCCCCACCCTGCCCTCGTCCCTCCCCTTATAAACAGCATGGCATTGACCATAGCTGTATGTGTCTTCCTGTGAACTTCCAAGGCATTCTTTAGGGTAGAGACCAAGAAGTGGAATTGCTGGGTGGGAGGGAATGTGAATTTAAAAAAATTTATCAGCTACTCCAAATTGTCCTCCAAAAATGCCTTTTCAATTTATTTCTTCTCCAACAGTGTGCAAGAATACATCACTTGCTATTCCTCAGGAAAACCTGCTGTTATCAATCTTTTTACATTTTGTGCCAATCTTATGTGTGAAAAATGAGGTCTTGTTATTATTTTAGTTTGTTTTCCCTCGATTACCAGCAAGGCTGTGCATCTTTACAGATTGGCTATTTGTTTTTTTTTCTGCAAATTACTCCTCATAGCTTCATTTATTTTTATTTGGGGCTGTTTGTCTTTGCTTTGTTGATTTATAAGACTTCTTTACATGTTCCACATGTTCGTGATTTGTTATGTATGCAGCACATGTTTCCTCCCAGTCTGTAGTTTCTTTTACTTTCACTCTATAGGATCTTCTGCCTAAAGTCTGAGGTAATAAAATTTATCCTTCTTGCTTTTGCATTTTGTGCGTTGTGTACTCTGCTGTATTTTATCTTATACTTTTATGGTTTTGCTTTCATGGTTGGCTCTTTAAAACATCTGAAACATATTAAACATATGCAGAAGTTCCTTTCTTCTTACTCTAGATGCAGAACATGCTGAAGAGAATGTCCTTACACATCTGAACCCAAACAGAAGAGAGGTAAGTAGAAGGGGCCATCATCTCGTCTGGGTATATGCTGGGAGATGCTGGTAGTTTCCAAGAGAACGTTTCCTAAGGCATGCGTTTAAAGCCCCGAATAACAGAAAATGAAACTCTTTAAAAACATTTTTTTTTTCAAGATGGACTCTGAACAGAATGTTTTCCAGAGTACATTAGTACTCTGGAATACTAATAAGGTATTAATAATTATCACATGAGGAAAGGCTTTTGTGGTCACATATGATTGAAAGAGGCCTGGCTAAACAATTTCAAATAGGCTTCTTTGGGGACAGCTCAATTAGTGAACATTTATATTAATCAGAGGCTGCAAGTTGTCTTCAGATGAACATTTATAGCGTGCTATAAAATCCAAGGGATCATTCAGTTCAGAGCTAACGTTCTCAACCTTGGCTGCGTTTTGGAATAGCCAGGGGAGCATTATATAAACATGGGTGAATCTGAGTCTCTCAGCCCCAGAGATTAGATTTAATTGGTCCAGGATGTGACTTGGGCATGAGGATTTTTTTTAAAGCTCCCCTGATGATTCTAATGTGCAGCCCAGGTGGAGAACCACTGATTAGTACAATGGCTTCATTTAGTAGTCATGGAAACAAACATCTAAAGGGTGATGAAGAATCATGAGCTAGTTTGGGGAATAGCTGGGGCCAGACACAGATGTTTAGAACCCTAGAACTGGCCTTTATCTTTACACTGTGCTGTCAGCACATCATTAGGTGTGTAGGGTCCAATCTGGAGCACACATTACAGGCATAGGCTTTTGGTGAATATGATATGCTTTCTTACAGCACTCGTGGCTTCTGAATGTCCTCAATTTTCTTATCTATGAAAGGGCACAATAATATTCCTCCTTCACTTCAGAGTTAGTCTGAGAATTGCATGAGCTAATGCATATTATCTCATTTCAAAGTGTTTTGTAACCATACATTGTACAAATGAGAATGATGAGAGTTAAGCGGGTAAAGGGAGGTAACAGTGCCCAACACAATGCCCTGTTTATAAAAGGGGTTCAGGAGGTGTTCGTTAATAGTAATTGATGGTGGGAATAAAAAGCAGCTGCTCTTACAGAACAGTTTCTTCACAAACACACCTGGAATCCCTCATATCCCAGGCCAGTTGTCAACATTACCTCCCTCAGGGAATTGTTGATTAAAGTTACCATATTTCCAGCCCCAGGCAGTCAGAACATAAATTTCGTATAATTACCATTCATATGAATATGCATGAACATTTGTATAATTTTGCATGTTATGTTAAATAGTCTCTAACTTAATAAAGTAGTATACCCTGCGGTGGTCGTGCTCAGGATATCCTTTACTCTGGGCCGTCCTCTGTGATGGAGGCCAATCATCAGAGCCCAAAGATAGTGGCTAAATGGAGGGAGGGAGGAGAAGTTGTGGGGAAAGGAGGGTGCCAAAAATGGAGCCTGCTTTTGCCACAGCAAAGGAGTTGAGGGAATACTGTGGCCTGCCTAGAGCATAACGGAATGGTCAAGCTTTCCTGCTAAGGCTTTGGAAACATTTATGGTTCTGCAGGAATCTGGAAAATCAGCCGGCAAAAGCCCTGTGCCTGGGAGACCAGCTCACTTCTTAGGCACAGAAGGAACTTAGAGAGTTCTGACAGGAAGGACCCTCCATGACTTCCACTGGTCACCACAGACTTTTCCTTCAGCTGTAGACCCTCACTAACAACTCCAGACAATCATTTGTAAATAATTCAAAATATTTACATGGTAGGTGCTGGGGGCACGACAGTGAACAAACAGATCCCATTCTTGTAGTCATAGAGAATATAGTTGCATAGAGGACATGAACAAAAACCAAGTTAACAGAAAAATAAAATAATCTAATTTTGCATTGTTATGAAGGAAAGGTTGGAAAGAGATTGATGGACAGGAGCATCTGCTTTAGTGAGGATGGTCAAGAGTGGAGAGCTGACAAGTGAGAGGGGCACATTTCAAGAGGAGAGAATAAATGTGTGAAGGACATGGGGGGTGGGCAAACTTGGCATAATCAGGGAAGTGGAGGAAGATCAGTGTGGCTGGAAGGCAGAGTGAAGAAGAGGTGGCAGAAGAGCAGATATGGGTGGGGACATAGGCAGGGACTAGATCCTACTAGGCAAGGATAGGTGTGATGTTTATATTACACAGCAATGTTCAGCTTGGGTGATGGGCAGGGGTAATCTTCAAAATAATCAACACCTGGCAGAGATGGGCTTGGTTTTGTAAATCCTTCTTTAAGAAAATAAATTCAAAAATCTCCTTTTCTGGTAATTTTAGTCATTTTCTGGTGATGACAGGAGGAGGAAATACAATGGAGTGAGTGCCCAAGTATGAAAAAAATGTCATTGGAATTGAGAGGCCAGAGTGCAGGGTGACTTATCCGTGTGGATGCTCCAGCTACAAATAATGATGCCATGAGTTAGGTGGAAAAGAAGTAAGTGAGGATTTTATTTGCTTACTTGTTTGCTTGTTTTAAAATTTAAATTGGAGAGCTCTCCATTGTGTCAAAAAACAGCTATAGCTCTCATTTTCTTAGTTATCAGGTAGGTATGCTGTACAGGATCTGGAAAAGAAAGTGTACACAGCTTCTGCACATCCAATCTTGATTTGAGGCATCCAGAATTGTTGATTAGGGGGAGCTTGGGGTTCATGGGCGTTCTAAGATAAAGATTGGTGAATTAATGTCATAGAAGTGGGAAGTGAAGTCACAGAATGAATGAGGTAACCGTGGGAGACTATGAGGATTAGTAAGAAGTGAAGTAGACGGAGGACCAAAACTTAGGCAAACAACATTTAAAGAAAGAAAAGAAAAAGAGGAGCCTCTAAAAAGGAATAACCATATGCAAAAGGAGAATCTGGATAGAGCTAGGCGGGAGTGGTGTAGAGTGTCAAAATTCAGAAACCTCAAGTAAGATAATGTTTAAAAAGTGTTCATTAGATATAATAACAGAAAAGGCATGATGAGCTTTGCAACAATAGATTCTGTGAAGTGATGACTAAGGTGACCAACTGTTTCCTGTTGTCTTAAATGGAGGTGGTTCCCAGGATGTGGGACACACAGCGCTAAAACCAGGAGAGTTCTGGGCAAACCAGGATGAGTTGACCACCCTAGATAACTTTGCATTAATTAGTATGCTTTTGGTTGCAAGTTGCAGAAAGTCCCAAATCAATAGGCTTAAACTATAGGGAACTAGGGTTGGTTAATTCAGAAATTTAACAACCTCATGTTCCTTCTGACTTCCTATTCATCCATCCTCACCTGGATACCTCTCTCTCTCCTTTATTTTTAGAGTAGTTTGTGGAAATTTGAGTGGAAAGTACAGAGTTCTCATACAGCTCCTTCCCCAACACGTGTAGAGCCTCCCCTACAATCAACTTTCCCAACAAGAGAGGTGTATGTGTTACAGTTAATTAACCTACACTGACACATTATTTACATTAAGATTAGCTCTTGATGTACATTCTATAGGTTTTGACAAATGTATAATGACACGTATCCACCACACATACAGAATACAGAATAATTTCTCTCCCCATAAATTCCTGTGTTGTACCTATCCAACCCTGCCACCCCTTCAACCCCTGGTAACTACTTATCTTTTTGTTTTCATGGTTTTGTCTTTTCTAGAATGTCAAACGATTGGCATTAAGGTATGTAGACTTTTCAGATAGGTTTCTCTTTTTTAAGAGCAAGAAAAACAGGACTAGATACCTTTAGCAATCCTCTGTTCTCATGTCACTGGGAAGAACCGAATCACATGGCTACGCCTAAACAACCACTCAGGTGCTGGCACACAAATTACAAAAACACAGGTTTGGCCATGATGAGATGGTGAACTGGCCTCCCCCATATCTCTATAAGCAATGCCTGTGAAGACAGCTCTTAGGATGTTTGTTTTTCCTTTACTTTAAAGACATTTGAAATAATATGCTCTTTATTCAGCTTATACTGCCGTCTCTCTAAAGATACGTAACTTCACACAGCTGTTTTGTATTATAACTGAGCAGGTGAACTTGAATGCAGCACTCAGGTGACTCATGAGGCAATGGGAAACCGCCATTGGCTGATGCCTGGCTGTGTCTACATGCTGGTCCTGGGGTCTGTATTGATAGTCTGTGGTGTTTGTCTACTCCTGGGCCACACCATTCTGAATACTGAAAGGCAAGTATTAATAAAAAGCTTAACTAGAGGTGTATCTATTCCAAATGCTTTATACCAAGATGTATATATAATTATTTTTTCACCTGTCTTTATTTAAGTTTATGCTAAAATGTAACCTCAGTCTCTTCCCTGACCATACTATCTAAAATAGTACCCTCTGTGACTTTCTTTGAACCTTCCTTCTGTTTCATCATTTAAGGCACTTCTTCCCATATGACATAATGTTATACTATTGTATTTGTTATCCATCTACCCTCTGGACTGAGGGAAGGGACTGTGTTTTGTTAACTGCTAATTCCCAAGAACCTAGAGCAGTGTTTGACACATAATAAGCTTTCAACAAATATGTGTTGAGAGGGAAATGTGACCACCAAGGCTGACTTAAACTAATCAAAAGTTTCCTTCTGAGTCATTCAGGGAAAGGATTAAATGCCAGAATAAAATACAAACCTTATTTTCCAGGAGGACAGGAGAATGACTATTGAGTGGAAAATCATCTCTGTGAGTCATGATGAGGTGGTTGCCTATGTTTGGAGCTTCCTGACTTTAAATAGCCTGTGGCCCTCATATTAATGGGGGTTAAAATAACTCTTGGCACTGAGGGAACCATGTCCTTCATGGTCCAACCCATGCAAACTCTTTTTCCAAGCGCCTGGCCCATGAGGTTGTCATTTAATAATTTTTGTCTCATCTAATTTGAGGTCTTTTCCAGTCTGTCATGAGGCTAGAGAGAAGAAAGAAAGGCTGTGACTCAGATATACCTTATGTGTCCTGTAGTTTCTTGCAAAAACAATAAATAGATTTTTCTACCTGGGTTTCCTGTGCTAAGCACCCATTCAAAGGGAAGAGTATGCTGAGTTATTAGCATCATTATCAACAGCAAAAATAATAATTGTTCTTTAAACTCATTTACCGCAATACACTTTTCAAAGAGATTCCATCTCTATTCTCTCACTTGTGGATTTTAATGATTGGTAAGGTAACCAGTAATCAGGTAGATGGCTTTTTTTTTTTTTTCCACTTAAAGATGAAGAAACTGAGATGCTCCTTCCCTCCCTCTATTGAAGTGTTTGCACAGTTCGTAAGTGACAGAGCTTGGATTTGAATCCAGGTTTCTGACACCATGTCCATCGGTTCTACAATAACCATACTGACAATCTCTCCTCGTCTGGCCCATGCTGAATAATGAAATGATGTATTTTGAGTTTGGATTGATTTTGGAAACATTTAGTAAGCATTTGCCAAGTCTGTACTTCAACTTTAAGGAGGGCCTTAAATATTTATCCCTAAATATCCCTAAATAGGTCACCCATTTAAGAAGTTTTTCTTAAGCACTTACTGTATACTAAGAGCTGTGCAAGGCTCTGCAGACAACACAAATAGTGGAAGACATTTTGACAAAGGATGTTTTTGACTTCTTTTCTCACCTGGAGCTGCCTCGGTGCTCCATTTTAACCTCATTTTATCTGCTTAAACATGTAGGATAAATATGTAGGAAGGTGGTAAAGGTATAATGAATGAAATAAGTTTCAGGACTGTGATTCCCTAGGCATTTCCCTGTTTATAGCCCTTCTATTGCCTTGGAAGAAGGGATTGCCTTCTGGCATTTCTAAGACGCTCCCTGCCTGCCCACGCCACCACCCACCACATAATGTCTTCAGCTTGTTTAGTGTCTCAGATCCTGTTTGCTGACATAATACACATTGATTTTTTAAAATGGCCCCATTACCTACATAGAAATGTAATTTAGAGTGTTAATGTGGGAGGAAATTATGAGGTATAATCAAATCGGAAGAGAAAGGATACATGGCAATTGTACTTGCCTGGCACTGTATATAAGATTGAAAAAATACCAGTTGTTTGCATCAAAGTATAAGGAACTGATGGAGATTTGGGAGAAAGCTAAAGCCTTCCTCAAACTATCCTGTAGCTCTCTAAATAAAGCCCCATGCCTTCTGCTACATAATGAAGTTGAGATACCAGAAATGCATTTGTATAATGTAGCAAAAGAAATGAAATTCTTAGGGAGACAGGGATCCTAGAGTGGATCTGTTACACTTGAATCATTCTCTCCCCAACAATGTCCATCAAGAGGTCTCAGAAGACACTTTTTTCAGCAGGACATTAAGATGACATGTCTGTTTCTGGAAGTATGGCAAACTAGATGCCCGGATTGATCCTCCTACCAAAAACAATGGAAAGTCTGGATAAAATACTTTTAAAAATTAAGTGCAAGCATGAGCTGGGAAGAAAGTAGAGAATGCAGAGTCCAAAACCAAAGTGAATGAAAAGAAACAAACTATTAATACACACAAAATGGATTCATTTCAATACCATTATGCTGAAAGAACCTAGGGAAAAGAGAGTACATACTGCATGATTTAATTTCTATAAAACTCTAAAAACTGCAAATGAATGTATAAAGATAGAAAGTAGTCCTGTGGTGACAGTGATAGTAATAGCGGGGGGAGACCAAGCCCTGTACCGAGAGAAGAGGAAGGTCCTTTGGTAGAGTGTAGAAATAATTCAACACACAGCCAAAGTTGGAGTCAAAGGTAAAGTTTATTAGAAAAGGGATAACATTCCACAGACAGTGTGGTCTCTCAGAGGCAGAGAGTGAGAGGGACAGTGAAAGGAACGTGAGAGAGAGTAAAGGCACTGAGAGGGACTCCAGAGTGCTCAGGGAACTCCATTTACACGTCATTCTTTAGTTTCCTTTGATATGGACATACTGTGAGGAAGGGGAAGGGTATGTATTGTAGCATGAAAAGGTAGGAATATGCAGAGTGAAAGGTCTGCTGGCAGATCCATCCTTTAATCTTTAGGTTCCGCATAGTTTTAGCCACAGGAAATGACTCTTGGTTCCTGTTTCCCCTTCACAGGTGTGGGGAATGGATTGTTAGTAACCCCAGCAGAAATCTTCCTTTGTTCTGAAGGTGTCCTCCAGGCCTGGCTGCAGGGCTGATCAGCATATTGCAGTCTCTGAATGTATTTTGGTTAACATTTTAATTCTCTTGCCTCCTCCCTGCATTATTAGTACAGTTATAGAAAGTGGTTGCCTAGGTATGAGGGTAGATGGAGTGATGTGGTACAAGGAGGCAGGAGAAAATGTTTGGGGTGATAGAAATATTCATTATCTTGACTTATAGGGATGGTTTCATGAGTGTATACTGGTAAAATTGATCAAATATGTACAGTTTATGGTATATCAATTACAAAGCAATAAGGTGGTAAAAAAAACACACAACTATATAAATAATGAAAAACAAAGTGATATCAGGAGCCCAAACTTACATTTTAGGCGTGAAGTGATTTTTACCCTGAGGGTATACACCAAACTGGTGATCTTGATTTTTCCCTTTCACAACCTCATAGGGCGAGGTGAAAATAAGAATAAATCCAAACTGGTGAGTATACTAGGAAAGGCCCTGTGCAAACCTGACTTCAAAGTTCTACACCTCTAATGTAAGGGTGACCATAAAATAAACCTGCCTCTCACCGACACACTCAGGAGATGATGAGTGTTTATACCTACCTTTAGTTATTTTGTCTTGATAGCAAACACTAGGTTCCTGGATCAAAGATCAAAACAGTAACACTGCTGGTTCTCCAGGCTTTATTTTGCCTCTCGGGTACCCTGACAATGGCAGATGTTCATCCTGCATGTACAGAGTGAATCTGTCCTACAGGAGGGAAACTCTGAAATTATGAATCTCAGAGTTTATATAGGAACTGCTGCACAGTGGTCACCCTCCCCTTTGCAGAGAAAGAGAGAGAAGGAGAGAAGAGAAGAGAAGAGAGGAGAAGCGAAGCGAAGTGAAGCGAAGAAAAGAAGAGAAGAGATTTGCTCTTCAATGTAAGACAAATCGCCTCTGGAAAGAGAAGGGGAAAGAGAAGGGGAAAATCTCTGAAATGTAGAAAAATAACTCCAGAAAAGAAAACGTGCAGATCTCTCAGGATTATACACTACCTTTAATTAGTGTTTGCCATTCACTCATACTTTGCCAGGATTTTTTGCTCATGTGCAAACATGAAAATATTCACCTGTTTTTCCTAGGAGCCAGATGGGAAAACTGCTTATTTTGACTTTAGATGCTTATTGGAGAAGGGGGGAGTATACCACTTGAGCATTTATAAGCAAAATATGGCCCCATTTAGACTGAAGTCCCATTACCTGGATGAGAATAGTAAATTAAATTAGACATTTAATTGATGAATTTATAGCTGATTAGGTATAACTCGAGACAGAACTATAAAATAAATCTAAAGAAATCAACCAGTATGCAGCAAGGAGAGACAAAGATGAAAAATATAAAAACAAAGTTAATAGCTATGGAAAAGAGAGATCAAAGATCTGTCATGAGTCCAGTTGGAGTCCCAAAATGAGAAGAGAGAGATAGATAATGGAGGAGAGGCAATTTTTGAAGAATGATGACTCCAGAATTGATGAAAGCCTCTAATTCTCAAATTTCAAAAGACAAATGAATTTCAAGCAGGTTAAGAGATGTACACTTCTAAGTACAACATAATGTGTATTAAAAGCAGCAAGCAAGAAAGACATATTACCTCAAAAGAACACCTAGACTAGACCAAGAAGTCAACTGATTTTTAAAAATTGAGGTATAATTTATGTACTGTAAAATGCACTCTTTTAAAGTTTACAATTCAGTGATGTTTAGGTATCTTCACAAGGTTATCCAACTGTCACCACTACCTAGTGCCAGAACATTAGTATCACTCCCCCTAAAGAACTCTCATACCTTGCCTGAGCCAGCCGGCTAAAGACAAACAGGACCTGAAAGAGGCGGTGAAGCCTAAGAAAAAGAAGTTAGGAAAGAACTTTTGGGAAGGCATACAGTAATGCTGCAGCCTCGAGTTTATTTAGCATAGCCTTTATATATCTTTTTGAACATAATAGCAAAGCACAGAGTACAATACCATAAGAATGCTGGCATTTACATAAGTTCCTATACATCCTTCCCTCAGGGTACAAACATCCTTGCTTTCTGGGCTGTAACACATTCACTATCTTAAAAGGATTACTTTAGGAGGCAAACCTCCCCTCGGGGTCAGTAATGTTTAACTCAACACCCTGCTTCCTAGAACCATTGTTTAAGCAGTCTCAGCAGCTGCTATATGGCTATCAGCTAAGTGACTTCTTCAGTGTCTCATAATGGCTCCTGACAATACCCATTGGCAGTTCCTTTCCATTCCGCTTCCTTCCTCCAGCCCCTGTCAGACAACAATCTAATTTCTGTCTCTATAACTTTACTTACTTTTGACATTTCATAGAAACAAAATTATATAATATGTATCTTTTTTGTGTCTGGCTTCTTTTAACTAGCACATTTTCAAGGTTCATCCATATTGTAGCATGTATCAGTACTGCATTCCTTTTTTGTGGTTAAAGAGTATTCTTTTGTTTATTTATCAGTTGATGAACATTTGGATTGTTTTCACTTCTTGGATAGTATGAATAACATCACTATGAACATTCACATACAAGTTTTTGTATGGACATGTTTGCAATTCTCTTAGTATATACCTATGAGTAGAATTGCTGGGTCATGTGTTAAGTCTATGTTTAGCTTTTTAATGCACTGCCAAACTGCTTTCCAAAAGTGGCTGCATTGTTTTGCATTCCTATCAGCAATGTATGAGGGTTCCAAGTTTTCCACATCCATACCAACACTTGTTATTTTCCATGTTTCATTATAGCCGTAGCAGTGAGTTGTGGAATGGCTTTTCATTGTGGTTTTGATTTGCATCTCTTTAACCAATGGCATTGGTATGTTTCTGAATGTTTTTGGCCATTTATATAACTTCTTTGGAGAAATGTCTATTCAAATTCTTTGCCCATTTTTAATTGCATTATTTGTCTTTATGTTGCTGAGTATGACAGATCTTCATATATTTTTGATATTAGATCCTTATTAGATATATGAGTTACAAATATTTTCTCTCATTTTATGGATTGCCTTTTCTCTTTCTTGGTAGTACCCTTTTTTTTTTTTTTTTGAACCATGGAATACCAAGTTTCAAAAAAATTTTAAAAACTGTTTTACATTTCTCCTGATATGCTGGTGCCTTCTTTTCTTCAGCCTTCCCTGGGTAAATTTGGCAACCCCAGACCAAAGCTTACACAGTGACACACTGTGTATTGTATTGGTAATCCTGAACTGGTCATTTATTCATCAACACATTGACTTGGGAATATAGAATCACTGCTTCTAGCTGATAGCAACTGAAGAGTGGTTAGTAGGGGAAAACAAGTAGCACTTCATGTATACTTGTGTCACATGTGTGCATATTGCTCCTGCATGTGTGCATGTGTGCGCCCACTTGCACATATACATTTAGATCCAGAGCTATTAGGTCGGTTGGTAAAATGACTAATAGTCTTCCCTGGGATGGTGATCAATATTGTCTACATGTGGATGATTGCTTTGGAGTTTAATTATTATTTTTTTTCAATTCACTACATTTGTGAGTAGGAGAGAGACTAGAGTTGATCCTTTCATTTCCCTTCAAAGAGATTGAGAAATTCCCTTTGTGCACCTCTGATTTCCTCATCCAGCCTCTCATTTCAATCCCTTCCCCAAACCTCCATCCTCTGGACCACTGAGTCTCAGTAATTTGGCCAGCTCAGCATCTCTCCACCTAACCATACCTTTCTTCTGTTGCTATAACCGCTCCCCTGGTTTAGGCCTTCATTGTCAGCGGCACCCCAACTTATCTCCTTGCTGAAGTCCTTCAATATTCCACTCTGACCTTTGCATTCACGGCTGCCCAAGTGTCCTTCCAAAAACCTGCATCTTGTCATTTACCCTCTGAGAACCCAACAAAAGTGTTTAGGTCTTTTCATCTTTATGAATATTTGTCCTCAGTAAAGTTTGTTGAAAGAAAATATAAACAAACATGTTGCTTCTTTGCACAAAAAGCTTCACGGGCTCCTCACAACCTTTTGCCTGATGTCTGAAAAACTTGGCATGGCATCCAAAGTGCCTTCCGAATCGTGTCATAATCAACGTTTCCTGCTCCATTCCCCAACAGTCTCTTTTTCTCTCATACTTTGTCATCACCTACAACACACAGCTGTCCTGCATTATTCCGTTTCTTGTCACTGCCTATATCTCTATGTCTCTGGGTTTTTATTCACCTAATCTCTCTTCCAAGAATGTTCTTGATTCATTTTTTAAGCTAATAGGGATTCTTCTTATCCTTCCAGACACAGCTCCAGCCTCTTTCTTCTCTGTCGACTTCCCTGAATACCGCTTGGGGTCCCTGCTTTTTTGTTCCGGCTGCAGTTTGTCCACTCCTCTCACAAAGGCTACCCTACTCCTGGCTTCTTCCTGAAGGGTGGGATTTTTGCCTAATTTGAACCTATCCCCTCAGGGCCTGGGTAATAACTGATGTTCAATAAACATTTGTTAAATTGAGTAAAACTTTATGTGCAAACTTATTTTTTGTTTATATACCCAGGAAGAAAAATGAGGAGAAGAAGTAGGTATAGGTTCCATAGATTGATGTTCTATTGATTAAGCAGAATTTTTAGATATTTTAAATGCCACCAAGCTGAAACCACTGCTTCCTGGGGGTCTTGTGCTGTCCACTGTCTTTCTCCTTTTCCCTCCTTGTCTCCGGCTAGCTGCCCTCTCCACTACATGGCCAGTAGGTATAAGATCAGCCTCCTTTCTCTTCTGGCTTGTCTGATGGTCCCTCAAAGAAAGCGGAAGGTGACTCTCCCTGGGACTGTCTTCATGGTGACCTGGAATGTAACAGACAGTTGTCCAGCTGTAGCAGGAGAACAAAGCAGTAGGTATTAAGGACCCCTTTTCTTTTTTCGTTTTGTAGTAAATTTCATGTATGATATTGTGAGTAGAGATAACTCAGAGCAGCGGTTTCCTCCTCTGGAATTCAGAACACTTCTCTAGCTCTTCATCTTTTGCTTATGGTCTCTGACAGTTGCTCACTGCTCCCCAGAACTATATTGCCTTTGGAATAAAATCTAGGTTTCAGCCAAAGGTCATGAAGCAAGATTATAAAACTCTGACACATCAAACTGTCCAACCTGCTGATGTAATTTATTGGCAAGGACACCATAAGAATGTTAAACCTAGATAGCACCTGCACTTAGCACAGGATTCTGGCTGGGGCTGGCTGTCTCTTTCTTGCACATAGTGATGACCATCTCTGTCCTTATGTGAGGGTGTGGCATCTGCTCTCCTTAGGCCCTGTTACCGTATTGCCTGGCCACTTGGCCCTTCTTTCCTATAACTTCTTATAACTACCATATGTAGACTAGACTAACGAAATCCTGTTGGCCAGCTTTGAAAACAGATCTCCGCGTCCATCCTTCCTGTTCCTGCACGTCTTTCCTAAGCTCCTCCCTCTGCCCACCCTCTCCTATACTTAGAGGGCTAGCCCAGCACTTAGCACCTACCTACTGTCCAACATGGTTTGCACAAGCTATGGGTAATTATTTAAATTGAAATTAATTAAAATTGAATGAAATTAAAAATTTATACTGGCCACATCCCAAGTGCTCAAGAACCACCTCTGGCTAATGGCTACCCGTTGATCTGTGCAGTTTTAGAACATTTTCATCGTCACAGAAAGTTCTGTTTGAATACACTGTCACTTTGAGCCGTGTTTGTCTTTCTGGGACTTGTTCATCGAATTTCATATGAGCAAATGATTTTTCACTGCAGTGTTTTTTGTTCATCATTAGTTTCTTCAGAGTATCTTTCCTATACTGGGACTCGGTTTCACCAGCGTGGGTATACTAATGGAGACTACATGGTGTCTATTCTGTGCCAGGTACCATGCCAGACACTTTCTTTATGTTACTCCTGATTCTCACAATCACCTTGGGGGTTAAGCGACTTTTATTTCTATTACAGATATAGAAACTAAAGCTTAGAGAGGTAAAAGAATCTCAAGACTACACAGCTAGTCAGGAACTGGGATTAAAACCCTGTTCTGCTGGGCTCCAAAGTCTTCTCTAGTAGAGCATATCTCAGTGTTCTCGTCGGCGTGAAAGATCATTTGTGATGAGGACATATCAGGCCTCAGACATGTGGACTTGGGAGAGTTAGTATGCAATCATTGTTCTCAAAGGCCTTTCTGTCTAGTTGGACAACAAATAACCTCAATGCTACTGTCATCACATTGCAAACATTTGTATAAAACTTTATGATTTAAAATGAGCATTCTCATAATATCAATAACTCAGGAGGTGTTCTGGAATTGGGCTTATTAAGGAAATAGAGGTATATGAGACTGGATGGTGGAAATGCCGTAGAAGGAGCAATTAAACTGTGATTGACTGGCAGACAGAGAGTAGGTGTCCCAGGAGCAGAGTCTCAATGGATGAGGAGGATTTCTGCAAGGTAGAAGGGTGTCCCGGGCAGGAATAGCCACACAAAGAGTGTTAGACACCCAAACTGCAGCCTCAGCCCCTTCTGATCCATCTTTCTGCCTGCAGCCAGAGTGAGCTTTCTAAAACACAAGACTGTCCCGTCCTAGCTTAAAACATTTCTGTGGCTCCCACTGCCCTAGTCCAAAGTCCTTGGGATGGTTTGGGAGGCTGCACCTTTGGGCCACAGTGTTGTCTCCACCATTCTCGCCTCTTTCTCATCTCAGACATATAAGTGGCTTGTTTCTTTTAGGCACACTAAGCCCTCTCACCTTAAGCTTTTATTCAGATTGTCTTTCTCGACTGGAGTGTCCTTCCTTTCAATGCCCCTCTGCTTTACTGGCCAATGTTTCTTTAGTTTTTCAGGATTTAGTTAGCTGCCTCCTTAGGTGCCTCCTATGGATGCCTTGTGCTTGCCTCTATTATAACTACTACCCCCTCCATTGGAACTACCTCATTTTTGTGACTCCCTGCATCACCTCAGATAATAAACTGCTTGAGGGTAAGGACTATGTTGTGTTCATTATGTACAGAGCACTTAGCATATAGCAAATGATCAATAAATATCTGATGAATGAATAAATGAAGCTGTTCCCACTTATGTGCCCTAAGGGAGAACACTTTGTTTCCTGGTAACTATATAAGAAAGACCTTAAAGTAACCAATATGTTGAAAATGCATCACTAACGAGATTTAACTAGAAAACAATTTTATTTGGGTCTTCCAATGTCTTTAAACATTTATCCAGTAGGATAAATGTTTTTTTGACCCTGGATAAAAACATGGGTAGGTCCATGACTTTTCTAATTATCTTTAGGTTATATAAACCATCTCAATTCTTAATAAAAAATTGGCAACCAAGCCTTAGCTTCCCCAATGACTTGCTGATCTGGTCGCCTCCATTTAATTCTCACCATTACTCTCTACGATGAGTCCCCATTATCTTTTGTCTGGAGTGGGGCAGTAGCCTTAGCCGGCCTCCAAGTTTGTCTCTCTGCATTTTGAAAGCACAGATGAAGTTTTTTATTTTTGTTCTTGTTTTTTTTTCCCATAGAAGTTTTCGGTGGCTTCCAATTGTCGAGTGAGACTAATCTAAATTCTTAGTCTGGCATTTAAGATTCTCCATGATCTAACTCTAGCTCATTATTTCAGTCTTATCTCCTATCAACCTTATAATATCTATGCTGCCACCAAATTTCTGTGCTTCCTGAACATGCCTTTACTCATGTTATTTCATTAGCCTGGATACCTGGACCCTGTTTTTTGTTTATCAGGATTGACTCTTTAATCCAGGATGTGGTCAATACATCCAAAAGCACAACTGTTCATTATAGATAAAAAGAAGAAAATGCCCAAATCCATTTTTTGGAAGCCATCCCCAGCTTCCTAGTTGGAATTACTGTTATTTCTCAGTAATCTTGTAGCTGCATTAGGCTTTGAAACAAACCCAATGCATGAGATGAGGGACAAATGCAGGACATAGGTGATGAAAACTAGCTAAGGAAGTCTCATTTCCTCTTATTGAACCCCACAGATAGTCTGAACTCCTGTGTTACAATGACAGCATGCAGTTGAGAATATGTCCCTGATAACATGATGGTCTGCTGGACCAAAAAACCTGAAAATTAAGAATTCAGCTCCGGGTCTGTACCTAATAAATGAAGTGAAGGGCACTCTGAAGGTCAGCAGTTTGGTAGCCTGGGAAAGGCTTACTCTGTTTCCTGACTTAATGTCTTTAGCTCATTTTAGGGTGATGAAATTCTGTAACATAACTGTGTGCTAAGATGGCTTCCAAGATGTAGTGTTGTGGGAAAGGGGGAATGTAATGTAGTAGATAGTCTGGTTCAACATAATAGATTGTCCCAGTTTGCACAAGCTTCTTTATGAGGCTCTAGGAGCAGCAAGTGCCACTCATCACCAGATTGCACAGCACTCACTTCATTCCATGTTTTGCTTTATAATATTAATTCTGCATGGAGGAGATGCCCCATTAGACTTTTTGTTCCTCAAGGATATGTCCCTGTAGGGTCTACTTTGGTGTTCACACAGAGAATGCTTTTTACACTCACTTTTGGTGTTTGTTTATTGAAAGGTGGCTGGTTTCTTTGTTTCGGCTTCCCTGCTGTTGGTGGTTGGTTCAGTCAGCTGTCTGAAGCTGACATCTAATTAGGATAAGTCTCCAAGTTTAAGCCAGTGTGAATAGATAGGCATCATGTTGTTATTTAACCATTCAGGCAAAAATTTAGTTGGCAATAAGTGACTAAATAGGGACAGAGGAATGGGGATATTAAGCTATGTTAAGTATAGTTTTTGCATTCAAGGATTGGATGGTCAGTAATGGGAAATGCAGGTGTATAAATAGAATTTACTATGCTACACATGTGTTTTTATAATATCGTTTAGCTCATATACTGTAGGGGGCGGGGGAAGAATGGTATCTGCATAATGTTCAAGTTGTATTGGTTCATATATAATTTTCCTAGGCAAGGGGAGCTGTATTGGTGGTAGTAGAATTATAACTACAGTTGCAAAGAAAAAGTCCTTAGCTTTGTTGCTGTATCAGAAGACGCTCTCTCAACATATTTTAGGAAAATTAAATATGAGCACCTGCACCTGGGACTTGCTCCCTGCAGCATACACCCCAACCTTGCGTGTGTCAGGGCAGGTTACCTATTCTCCTGTACCCATCATAATGGCAGGGCAACTACATGGTCTTTGTGCCTATAAGCTAACCTTTCACTCTTGTTCTGTGAATTTTTAATACCCTTCTAGTTGACACAATGCTTTGCACCTATGATGTTGTTGATGAATAAATGGTAAATGAAAGACTAGCCCCTGAACTTCTGGATTGAGAACTACTGCATCCCAGAGGTCCTTACCAGAATAATCAGTATTTAAATAATTATCAGTAACATCACATTCAGTTCTTTTGATGGGATAAACAAGAAGGCCACTGGTTAGAAAATACAAGTTTGTTCTTATGTGCTAAGGGAAGGCACAAAAGAATCTGAATTTAGTTCACTCATGCCCTGTCAGGCACCTGGAGAGTGGTCTTCCTTGACCACTCTCTAAAACCTAGTACCCCCACAATCTCTATCTGCTACTCTATCTGGTTTAACCCATAGTTATTTTTGGTTTCTATCACTCATGGTTGAAACCAAGCCTAACTGAAACAATACCTAGAGAAAATCTTGCACTTAAACAAAAATATCCAAAGCACAACTGCTCATTATAGATAAAAACAAGAAAATGCCCAAATCCATCAAAAATTAAATGGGTAAATTTTTTCTTATAAAGTTATAAAATACACTTTGCAGTAATGAAAGTAAATGACAGCTATACACATAAATATGGATGAATCTCCAAAACACATTTTAAACAAAATAAAATGACTCAGAAAAATATATACAGTATGATACCAAGTGTAATATAAGTTTCAACAATATGCAAAAATATATTCTTTAGGGATACTGTATACACATAGGAAGTACAACTTTAAGAGAAAAGGGATTGATTAACACAAAGTTTATAAAAGTGACCATCTCTGCAAGGAGAAGAGGAAGTCCATCATGTGGGGTACAGGGGGGACTTCAGAAGTACTGGAATTTCTGTGAAACTCTGAGATGGAACATGGCATGTGTGTTTCCTTGTTACTCTTTAAACTATATGTGCTGTTTTGAATTTAAGATCTGTTTATTTAAAAAAAAATCTATTCTACCCTCTAATGATGTCTTTTGCTTGTTCATCTTGCCTCTACTATAACAGTCTTAAAACACCTAAGAAAACCATTAAAAATTGAAGTAGATATAGTCACAGAAAGCATTCAATATATTGGTTGTTATGACAATTAGTACTGAAGGGTAAAGTCTGAAAAGCAAATGAATGCCTAGGTAAAGTGAGTTACCTTACTTATTTAACATTAACTTCTACCATTATAACTTTATGAAACTCTAGTTATTTTTTAATGTAATGCTGAAGTCCCTTCCTAATAAAAAATGGAAATGTACTAATCAGCACATATTTATTAAGTGTCTGCTATATGTTTTTACACTGTTCTTGGAACTGCAGATGTCAGTGTGAATAATCTAGACATGTATAAAGAATCTAAAGTGCTTGATATGGTGTCTTGAATGTAATAAGCACCAATAACAGTTATATCGCTATTAATATTGCTGCTATATGTTTAGCCCAAAAGCCTGAAAGATCTGAAGCAGTTTAGCATCAAAATCTCCTTGAGGCAGCCTCTCTCACCTTTGAAAGTTATCTCTATAATAGTATGTTAGTCAGATTAAGTTTGTTTAATTCTATAAAATCAAAACTCCTAGAATTGTAGTGGCTTTAAACAAGAGTCTATTTCTTATTCATATCCATTCTTCTTTAGATGTGGGCTGCTTTTTAGTGCAATTGTCCTCCATGAGTATGCTCAGAATTTCAGGCATTTTGTGTTTGTGGCATTTCACGTCAAGATTTGCTCCCACAATCACCACTGCAGGGGACGCATAGCTTGAGAGTCTTCACTCATATTTGGTTGACTAATGCAAGTTATATGGCTCATTCTAATTTCAAAGGAGTGGGAGAAAGGCAATTCTCTTGTGGGTCTGGAAGGAGTGGGTACCAAATACCTATGAATAGTGGCAGAGTCATAGGTAGTGCAATTAAAGAGACATTACGATGTCTCATGTACCACCTCCACCTCTGTTTAAGTACTGAGCAACCCTACAAGGAAGTTATTATTTCATTTCTTCAGATGAGGAAGTATATATCGTGCTTGTCTAAGATGGCTTTTGCTGTAAGGGGCTGAGAAAAAATTCAAGTCCTATGCTTCACAATAGTAATGCTTTATTGAACCTTTCGCATACCACATAGAGAAGTGAATCATGAATATAATTCATGCTCTGCTTTTAAGCTCCCAAACATTAACAATAATAAGAGGCATATATCTTATGCCTGGAGATGCTCATTATTCAGAGCAATCATAGTCAGCTCCTGTTGGCGACTCCACACATATTGCATACTTCATTCTATACAGGAACATTATTTAACTGGTTTATCCAAGCCTCACTGCCAATTTCTTTTTAAATGATGAGAAATGCAATGTGCTTTAATAAAATCCAAGGTACTTCCCTCTTGGTTCAACTATTCACTAATAGACAACCATTAATTGGTGTGGTAGGTTGAATAATGGCCCCAAAGGATAGCGATGCCCTAATTCCTGGGGACCTACAAATATGTTGCTCACATGGGAAAAAAAAAGAAGAAGAAGAAGACACTGCAGATGTAATTAAGGGCCTTAACTTGAGAACATTACCTTGGGTTATCTGGATAGGTCCAATGTAATCGCAAGAGTCCTTATAAGAGGGAGGTAGGAGGGTCATAGTGAAAAATAAAGATGTAATAATGACAGAAACAGAGGTTGGAGTAATGCATTTTGGAAATTAAGAAAAGGGTCATGAGCCAAGGAATGCAGGCAGCCTTTTGAAGCTGGAAAAGTCAAGGAAATGGATTCTCCCCTGGAACCTCCTGAAGGTTCAGACTTTGAACCTCCGAAACTATCAGCCACTTGTGTCATTTTTAACTACTAAGTTTATGGTCATTTAATATAGCAGCAAATAGGAAACCAACACTGCAGGCAAACAGAAGTGCAGCACGCTGCATGTCTGCTTTATTCAAAGCCCTCGTAGGAGATCACTTAGTTCTTTTCCTATACTGGTCTCCTTTAAAACTTCCTTATTGGTTCCTTTTCATGATTGGTATTCCCTCCTCTCTACTTCTTATTACCTTTCAAAACACAGAATTTGGGGATAAAAAGTATTTTTGACCGATGTGAGAAATTACTGTAAGATGCCTCCTCTAATATATTTAGAAGAAGATAGGGTATAGATTTTAAATTAGAAGAAGAAGCAAGATAGAAAAGAAGTCACACAGGTTTGGGAACCAGATTTGATCTTGAGCACAAGCACCACCACCTAACGTCAGTGTGCACGTGGGTGCTATAAACTGAATGTGTGTGTCTCCTTGCTCTGAACTCATATGTTGAAGCTCTAATCCCTAGTGTGATGATATTAGGAGGTAGAGCCACTGGGAAATAATTAGGGTTAGATTTGTCATGAAGGTGGGACCTTCATGATGATAGAACTGTCTTTATAAAAAGAGGGAGAAGAGACATGAACTCTCTTTCTCTCTGCTCTGTGAGGATAAAGTAGAAAGGCAGCTATCTGCAAACCAGGAAGAGGCTTTTCACTAGACACCAAATTTGCAGGTACCTAAATCTCGGATCCCAGACTTCAGACTGTGAGAAATAAATTGATGTTTAAGCCACTTAATCTATGATATTTTGATACAGCAGCCCAATTTAAATAAGACATTGGGCAAGGTAGTTAATCTGAATATTATTTTTTTTATAAGTAAAATTGAAAATAGTACCTTTGCTTTCTTTCAAAAGGCTTGTGTGAGAATTAAATGTTGTATAGAGAAACTTGGCTCTCATATATATATATATATATATATATAATATATATATATATATAATATATATATAGGTGTGTGTGTGTGTGTGTATATATACACATACACACACACACCTATATAAATATATTACATCGTTTATGTTATAGGCTAAATTATGACTCACCTCCACTCCCGACATCATACTCATATGTTGAAATCCTAACCCCACAACCTCAGAATGTGACTGTGTTGAAAATAGGGTCTTGAAGAGGTAAAATGAGTTCATGAGGGCAGGACCTAATTCAATATGACTGATATACTTATAAAAAGAGGAGATTAGGACCCAGAAGTACAGAAGGAAGATCATGTAAAGACAGGGAGAAGACAGCTATCTATAAGCCAAAGAGAGACCTCAGAAGAGACTGAGCCTACCAACACCTTAATCTTGGACTTCTAGTCTCCAGAATAGTAAGAAAATTAATTTCTATTGTTTAAGCCACCTGGCATGTGGAGTTTTGTTATACCAGCCTTAGCAAACCAATACACCTGGAATCCAATAGACAAAGATTAAAATAAATTGTTGACTATTAATTGTAATTATTTTGATAGTAGAATTTAGTTCCACTACATTATAAGCATTCACTTTTGTCCTTGTCACTACTTGAAACCACTTTACCTGCGAAATTTTAAATTAAGGAAATCACTTTCTCTGTTACCAGATCTAACCCTCAATCCCTTTTTTAATTGTTAGTCTTATAGTTTGACCTCATTGAGGACTCAACTTCTCTATAAGGTGGGAAGATATAAGATGTCAACACCAGCCTGGATTTATCTTAACTACCCATTTTGGGCCCAATGGTCAAAGAAAACCTTGTATTTTCACCATCTACTCTGTGTAACCCATTCTCCTTACTCTACCCCTTGCAATTGGTCCCCAATTCTGGAGATATTCAACCATTGGCTTTCTTTGATTCTGTTCCCAGATGGTCAAATAAATACCTAAAAAATTTTACCATCACATATCTTCACTCCATGTCTGCTTAAGTAGACTATGCAACAAACACTGTTCTAGGCTTAGCTTTCATGACTGTCCATTGTGACAGCTATTCTGACTTTATAGCTAAGAATAATCTCTGCCGTTTAATGGCACCCATTAAGAAGTCTATGAAAAGCCAAATGCTATTATTGTTTTTTGGTGCCCTAACTATGTTTGGATCAACATATCTGTGATTCTTTTGATCTTTACCTCCTTTTGTTACCTCGGGGTTATAAGATGGCTGATAAAGCTTAAGAATTTATTTCCATGTTCACAGCAATAAGAAAGGAAAAACTATCACCTGACACCATCTCTTTTATTGTCTCACCAAATCAGTGTCCACCCTTATATGTTAGGGTTCTCTTGGCTCCATTCTTGGTTCTCTTGTATTCTTGACACAAACGTGCACTTCATGTAGGATCTCATCTCATGGCTTCTCTGACCAGCCACACCAGGCTGATGACTGAGCAATCTATTTCTGGCCTTATCCTCTTCCCTGAGCTCCAGCTCCTAATCTGCACTTGAATATCTATCAGGCCTTTCAAAGGGAACATGATCAAAAGAAGGTCCTTTATCTTTTCCTTTCTACATCTGTCCTCATATTCTTGATTAATAGCATTGCCATCTTCCCGTTCTTTTACACTAGTGTCTCCAAAGTTCTCTTGTCAGCTTCTTAGCTCTCTGCTTCTTCTCTACGCCTCACCAATATCTGATAAACCACTAAATCCTAATCATATCTCCCCCATATAGGTGCAGTCTCCTAGAGACTCCTTATTATTCTGCTTTAGCTCAGGTCCATATCAACTTTTATCTCCCCCAAAGCGTTCCCTCGTCTTCATGTGTAGTTAGGTGCTTTGTGGGGGCAGCCACAGAAGAGTGGCTAAGAGTGTAGAGTTCGAGCCCAAGTTCATATTTTGGTTGTGCCACTCACCAGCCACATGACCTTGGGCAAGTTGTTTAAGCTCTCAGTACCTGTGTTTTCTCATCTGAGAATGAGGATGATGATATTGCTTACCTCTTAGAGCTATTATTGTGAATAAATAATTTAATGCATGCAAAGCATTTTGAAGAGTGCCTGGCTCAAACCCTGTGGTATTGTTATTATCATTAAAAATCACATATGTGTATTAAGTGTTTAGCATAGTGCTGAGCTCATGGGGAGAGCTCAGTAAATGTTAATTACTATTATTTTCATCTGTGCTCTTTTTCTAATTATGCATTCAGGGTCCTATTGAAGTACTTCTTGCTGTGTTTTATAATTAATCTCTTAATTCCTGTCTCCCTCACTAGACTCTGGACTTACCCTAAACAGAACATAGACCATGTTTTAGTCATTGCTGTACGTGTAGTATCAAGCACAGTGCCTCATGCAAAGCAGAACACCAACATATGTTTTCAAGTAAGTAGGAAAGACAACAGTTTGTGTGGCTCCCAATTGCATACCTTGACAGTGTATGAATTTTTGATGGTACATCAGCTCCTTGGATCTGATTTTGCCCTACTCTTAGGTCTCAGTTATTCCCATCACTTTTGCACAAACGGCCACATCTAACTGTGAGGGTGACTGGGTATCTGGTCTTTATATTGGGCAATCATGGACCCAACTTAAAACCCCATTTCTTTGAAGGAGAGAAATAATATTGGCAATTAATGGCCTCTTCCATGGACATTAAAGCTTCTTCTCTTTTTTGGGAGGGGGAGTGGAAAGGAGATGATGGAAAATAAAGGAAAGGATATCATAAATATACCTCTAAAAAAGAGCATAACTCTTTTTCAACATGTTGATGACATTGAAAAAATAGGGGAGAGGGTATGGTTCTCGAGTAAAAGAAAGAAGAGTCATACAACCAAGTGAAATGTATGGCTCTTTCTTAGATCCTTATTTGAATAAAACAATTATTAAAAAGACAACTGGTGAATTTGAAAACATTCTGATATTTTTTTTCTTTTCTTTCTTTTTTCTTTTCTATTTTTTTAGGCGAGGCAACCCTTTGTTGACCTCACAGATTGCAAGGACCTTGTCAACTTACAATCCTTTTTAAAAAATTTTTTTTATGCCTGCAGCACCTGGCCTTCCTAGGTGGTCTCCCATCCAAGTACTAACCAGGCCTGACCCTACTTAGCTTCTGAGATCAGATGGGATTGGGCTTGTTCAGGGTGGCATGGCTGTAGATTGATATTTCAAATATGATAACCCACGATAAGTTATGACGTCATACTTTGGATGAGGTAATGGTATATATATATTTTTTAGAGCAGTATTTTTAAGTATATAGGCATGCTTACAATGGATTTGCTTTAAACTACTCCAGCAAGAAAAGGAAGTGAGGAAAGATGAAACAATCTGATAAAGCGTTGATAATTATTGAATTACTTTACTTTGGGGTATATTAAATTTTTTTTCACAGTAAGAAAATTCAAACAAAAAAAATCCCAAAACTTCCCAACCCTCAACTAGCTCAGCCCTGTCGATGGAAAGATTTCAGTCCAAAGATGGAGGTAATAAATGAAGACACCATTTCTTTGAAAGCTCCAGGTCCTTGCAGGGCTCAGAGAATGGCAGGTAAAATCAATACATGTGCCCTTATGAGTAAGCCTCTCTCCAAATGCTCCCTGGGGGCATGGTTCTTTTTCAGATTGCAACAGCATTGACATTTTAAAAAAGAAAAATAGCCCAACAAAACACTTATCATGCTGGACGTGTTGCTGGCACACACTAAGAGAGAATCAGAAAACTCTGGCCCAGCCACTCTCTGGCAGGTGCTGCCTCTTTTCTCTTTAGAATATGGAAGTTATCTAAAATCCAGAAGAAAAATAATATCATCTGGGGGACAATTTGACCCAAGGCAGGTCATGGCTGTTGAGTTTTTCTTCAAAAGGGATAGGTGAAGTCATATTTACTTGTTTCCAGGGCTGCTCTGTGCTACTCCACAATCAGCCAGGGTACAAGAATAACATTTGTTACCACTCTATCTGTTTTGTGGTGCTGGGAAGTTTCAGGGCAGGCACAGCTAAGAGGGTAACAATTTCCATGCTGAAAAGGTCACCTGTAAGTGGCTCTCAGTCTTAGCAGCAGGCCTGATTTTCTGCTGATTACAGTGTTATTGGCTTTCAGAGGAAATGAGAACCAAGAAGTAGTATATTATCTGCGTGGCTGATAAAAAGTTTTTTATATGTGCCATGTTAGAGATATACTATGGCAAAATGTTTATGATAAATTAAGTGAATGCAGTTGCTCAGGCATATAAACCCATATACACCCATGTAAGCCAGCGATGTGTATACAAACATGTGCCGTAAATTTATATCAACAAACACATCTTGAATATCAAGTTGTGCCAGGTATTGCCCCAAACACTGAGCAGACAGACCCGATTCTTGCCCTCAGGAAACTGAATGTCTAGGCTTTCTCTTGTTCTTTGACGGTCAAAGCTACACAGTATCATAAAATTCAAGTTCACTTTTTCTTTGAGAGACACTGTGCCCTGCTGCTTGCCAAGTTCTGCTTATTGCCACATATTATATCCCCCACTGATACGTGTATTGACAGGTGGTCCTGGCCAAGGTCAAAGACTCATCTGGAATAAGATTTCCCAAAGTGTCTTTAACAAAGGACCAGGCCTATGATCTTCTTCCACACACTATTCCTTCTATTAGAGATCCACGTTCTTCATTAGCACGTTAATGTTTCCCAGACTTTGCAGTAAAGAAAGCTATTGGACGTAGTGTTTCCCAGACTTATCTAACCTCAGAATCTTTTCATCAAATAACTCTTTTATTTATGTTTCATGAAACATTCTTTGGGAAATGTCAATCCAGGGGCACACGAAACCATTAGAATTGTTGACTCTGGTCTAAATTAAACAGAATAGGAATGTGTCCAAGTAGGAACCATTTTTGTGGTTCTTTGACTTTTGACTTACTTAAACCTAAAATCTGAGAGTTTGTAAATCTTATAAGACTTTTTTAATGGGCTTCTTGTTGTTTAGCTTTTTTCAAGATAATCTTATACTTGGATTACCCGAAGGTCTGTCAAAATGAATCGAATGTTAGCGTGAGCAGAGAATTGTGTCAAGCAGGGCCACAGTGCTGCACCATTTTTTGGGTGAGAGAGGTGGCCCCGGTGGTAGTTATTATTCATATATTCACCATGAGAATGTGACATGGACACTGTATTACACACTGTACTCACATGTGAAGCCAGCGAAGTCCTCCTGCATGCGGGAAGGCTGTGAGTGCAGTGTGTAATACAATGCATCCCTGGTGTGTAATACAATGTCTGGGACATAGTAGGTACTTGAAAAATGAATGAAGAGATGAATGAATAGTTTAGCTTCAGGTACCATGGTCATTTGCCATTTGTTCTTCAGGAAAACCAAGAGGCCAAACAATGTAAAACAGTCTATAATTGAAAACTGGCAATCACAGGATTTATCACACCATAACTATCACTTGTAGGACTGATGTAGGACTGAAGCAGAAATCAGGCTCCCAACAAAAACATACTGGCTAAATTCACTTCTGCAGGCCAGCTCTAAAGTTAACCTTAACATTTTGTATGAAAGAGTTCAGTCAAGAAAGATACTCAGAATTGGTTCCATGGAGCAAGGCTCATGACCAGTACATGGATGACATTCCAGCTAATTATAGCTAAGAAATTAAGGGAATGGGGATTGGGTAGAGGAAGGAGGAAAGGTCAAAGGCTGGAGAGACCCTGAGAGGGACCATCTGATCATTAGGACGTGGATCTCTTTTCAGAATAATAAGTTCCTGTAAGTTTCAGAGGGGTAGAAAGAGAAATACAAATTGATTTTTATCTTTAACTCAATTTTACTGCATGACTCAATTTTATTTCTCCCTGCCATGACTCAAAAGCTTAACCCCAGTTTTTCTTGGAGTTGTTAAGGAAAATAATTAAATATAGAATTTTCTGCCAACATGGTGAATCTTAAACCATACTGTGATGCATATCACAGGCGATGTGGTAAGAAAATTGCCAAAAGAGACACAAATCTCAAGTTTTTACATAGCCAGGCAAATACAATCTATTGCACATTAATTGTTTTCATCAAAAGAAAAAATAAAACTTCTATCATATGAGAAGCAAGAATTTACATCATAGAGCCAAGTGGTAGGTTTAAACTTCCAAAGACTGGTACCACCTCCTTGATGTTCACATCTATAACACATGGCTTTAAGGCCTCCAAGGAAAGCATTCTTGGAATACAAACCAGCAAGTAGCTTATTTAGCTTTTTAGAGGATTTACATACATCTCAACGAGACAGAGAAAGCATTTATAACATCATGTTTTCTAAAGAAAATGTTAAATTGAAAGGAGGAAATTTCTCTTTTTCTGTTGGCTAGAGGACGATTTTTTAATTTAAAATTTTTAGCATTTTATTTTATTTTATTATTAGTTTCAAGTATACAGTACTTTGTTTAGACATTTATACAGTTTACAAAACAATCCCCCTGATTGCTCTATCACCTCTCTGACTCTACACATAGCCATTACGTTACTGCTGACTACATTTCCTATGCCATGCTCCCCATTCCTGTGACCACCTATCAACTACTGATTTGTACTTCTTTAATTTGATTTAAAAAAATGTATTTACCCTTACAGAGTTTCTGCTCTTGGACTGTTTCATAATTCCAAGATTTTTCGGGGTGCTATATTAATTTCTTAGGGCTGCTTTAACAAAACACCACAAACTGGGTGGCTTAAGACAATAGAAATTCACTCACAGTTCTGGAGACCAGAAGTCCAAAATCGAGACCTTGTCATGGCCCTACTCTCTCTGAAGTTTCCGAGGGAGGATTCTCCCTTGCGCCTTCCAGTTCCAGAACGCCCCGAGCGTTCTTTTGCTTGTGGCAGCATAACTCCAGTCTCCATCTCTGTCTTCGCATGGCCATCTTCCCTCTCTACCTCTTTTCCTCTTATAAGGACACTAGCTGTATTGGATTGGGGCCCATCATTATCCAAAATGACCTTGTTTTAACTCGATTATATCTGTAAAGACCCTATTTACAAATAGGGTCACATTCATAGGTACTAGAGATTAGGACTTCGATATATCTTTTAAGGCACACGATTCAACCCATAACAGGCACAAGATATGTATGTGTAACAAGGGCTGTGGAGTGTGGAATGGTGTCCTGTCCTCCTAAAAAGCCACTGAAAAATCATCATCGCCTTCAGATTCAGTGACACTCTTTCATGCCACGCTTGGGACACAGAGATTTTGCTGGCGCTGTCTACAGTCCAGAAGGCACTTATCATTTTGCAGGTCTTGTCTCCTCACCTCTGTAGCATTCCAGGAACCACAGGTAGGTGCCCCTCCTCTGCAGCTCTGACTCATTGTGTGTGGTTCCCTTTATCCTAGAATCCATAGACTTCTCTGCCCTCACCCTCTTCTTCAAGTCAGCCTGGAATGTCTCTATCTGATGTAGAAAATAGCCTTTTCTCTTCAAGATTCTCCATGACAAACTATCTTAGGGGGAGATTTTCAGAATTGTTTTGTCTTCAGTCCTGCTAGATTCTTCCCCAGAGGCAACCGGCACATAGCTGACTACCTATTTCATTGTCAGGATACAGAGGAAGTTATATACGATAGATTGAGATATCAAAACTGCCCAAAATTGAGGTATTGAGTAAAAAGAGAATGTCCTCTTTTAACAAAAAGTTAAAAAAAAAAACAGCAAAAAAATATTGATCTCTCCTCTCTCACAAAGGTAATTCTTCTCTTCTTGCCCCAAATCACTCTGGGTTGATACTGTTTTTGGATGCACAGCATGAAGAGCTGGTTGATCCATCATTTCTTTCCCACCATCTCCTTTCTTCCTCCTCACAAGGGACATTATTCCAGTGTTTTTCTTGCTGTTCACTGCTTAAAATCCAATTTGCTTCATTATAAGCCATTTTCTCACCCAAACACATATGTCTTCTTTACCCAGATCCTTTTCTCTCTCTTACCTAATTATGTCATGAAATTTTTCTCTCTCCAGACTTGTCATGAGTGCAAAATGACCCTAATTACAAATGATGGGCATAACGATATTCTAACGACACACTTACAGCTAAGAAAAGAGAGCATAAGTGTTCAGGGAAAATGAAGACATGATAATAACAGTGCCATCACTTGCAAAGTCCTTCAAAGTCCTCAGAAGTCTCCTTCAGACTCTCCCAGAAAGTTTATGTCTACCTCTCTATCTTTCTCTAATCATGCCTGACCCACTCTAAGTAGCATAGTACAAGATAAGTAAATTCAAGTATTCACGCATACCATTTGATCTGTGGGAAGAACTTTAGAGATAATTCACACTGAGGAAATTAAGACTCAGAGAAATAAAGGTACTTGCTGAAGAACACATGGCTAGCAGATGAAGGGTAGCAGAATATGCCACCTCAAAACATGCCAATTTGTCATAATGATTATTTTGAGCTGAACACAATTGAGAAGAAGCAAATAGGAGAAAAGCCCTCTGCCCTCTCTAACTTATCTGAAAGCAGGACATAAATTTATAAAGGTGTCACTCCTGCTTTCTCTACCTGGAAAGACAAAGCTTAATTCCCAGAGACAAATGTAGACCCTTATCAATAGAGAAGACGCAGACATGACAAAACTTACTCTTTTTTTTTTTTTTTACCATGCTTTTTTTGATAACCTTCCATCACTGGCATTCCCTACACTTCTTTTCCCTTTGTCTTGAGCTGAAGATGGTATTTAAGCCAGGGTTCTAAGGCGCCTCAGAGAGTTATTCAATTTTCCCTGAGTATCTTCCGTGTATACGTGAGAAATACACATGATGTATACATGTTAATGCACTTCTGTTTGGTTTCCTCCTGTTAATTTATCTTTTATTACAGGGGCCTCAGCCAAGAACTCAGAAGGGAAGAGGGAAAATCATTTTTCCTCCCCTATAGCAGTGACAGGATTTGAACTAGGCCTCCTTCCTCTTCTCTGAGTGCTCATACTAGCACAAAACATGTTGTCCTTATACCTCAATGCCTAATTTTTCTGTCTGATTTGCTAATACTGGTGGCCAATAAGGTTTATCCATTCATTCAGCTAATATTTACTGAGTCCCTGCTATGTACCAGACACACAGTGTTTAACATAATTAAGTTCTAGTGGTATAACGAGACTGGCATACCACCTGCTATTGCTGGGCTTACATTCTTCTGAAAAAAAGCACAAAGAAAAGCAAATAACTAATTAAATGCAGTGTCTCAAATGGGAGTTGATAGGTTTATAATGGGAGTACTCAATAGTGCTTACTTGGGACGAAGCGTCCCAAATTGAAATTTAACATTTTTAGAACAGCAGTATTTTAACCAGATTCAGATTCATGGCTACATTTTGGTGCTCAGACAATATTGTCTGTGAAATCATTAAATATCCTCTGTCTCTCTCCCTCCAGCTCTCAGCTCTGCCTCCCTCTGTAGTAGCTTCATGATTATTCAGGTCTCCCCATCAAAATAAATGAGAATCACAAGTAGCTTACCTTTACCAGCTCAACAACCCTAGTGGAAAGAGAAATCCTCAAGATGGTTTGGTTGGCAGAAACCTCAGGTAGGGTTCCCATTGGCACAGCTTGGGCTCTGTGTCCATCCCTGGCCTAATTATGTGGCCAAGAGAATGATATGTTTCGATTGGTGAATCCTAGTAGTTATCTCCTTCCAAATACTTTTTACTATATTTTTTAAATTAATTCTTTGGTGGTTTCTCTAGGGTTCACTATACATGACTTAGAATCAGGACATTGAATAAAAGCAGAAAAAAGAATACTCCTCAAAGGAAATATTGGGAATGCCAGTATCATAAGAGGAGATAGATGCTGAGTAAACTCAATGTGCAGGAAGCTCTGAGGGTCAGGAACTGCGGCTTTCCTTTCTCAGTTCCCTGAATCCAGCACGTAGTAAGTACTGAGTATATATTGAACGATCGAACTCAGATATATGTGATCCCTGAGTCATACTTTCTGCTATCTCATTATTGAGAAAGAGCTGGATTAATTTTAGGAAATAGGAAGCAGTCTCTAAAAGAAATATAAGCCACTTGTTCTGATTGCTTTCTTCTCTCTCTCCCACCCCCCCACTGCTCTCTCTCTCTCTCTTTCTCTTAATTATAATACCATAATCATAAAAGTAGATCTGAATAATGATTTAAGCATAGACAAAGAAAATGAAATGTTGCCCCAAGCAAAGATCAGTCTGGTTCCTGCAGAACCAGAGAGAGAGACCAGGAAACTTATAACATAATGAGTGTGGGTGCAATACAGGAAATTTAACATTGAAGAATAAAAGAGTTAATGGCAGGGTAAAGGCAAAATAGGTGGCTGATGGGAGATCTTTGGAGTAAAAACAGAAAGGGGAGTAATTCGTATTGCTTAGGGGTGAGATTCAAATCGATGCTTGAATTTTGCTTGAAGGCAGATTCTAACTCAATATAATGAAGTCCTTTTTTTTTTTTTTGGTGCTGGCATTTATTTATTTATTTATTGTCATTTTATTTATTTATTTTTTAAACATTTAAAAAAATTTTTCCTCCCTTCCTTTACCCCCCTCCCCTCTAGTAACCACTAGTCCATTGTCCACATCCATGAGTGAAGAAGTCTTTTAAACCATTACAGAGTCTTATGAAAGAGATGTGTATGATTATAATAATAACAGCTTTACTGTTGTCTTAGTTTAAAGTTCTCCAGAAGCCAACTCTGGGACAAGTCGTTTATTTGGGAAATGAAGGGGATCACGGGGAGTAAACTAGGGTGTGCGAGAGAGGCTACATGGTCAGGAAAGGCACTTGATCAAGCCAGCCACCACTGTGGACAACTGGAGCTTCACCCTGCTGTGGAACTTCTGCGAGCAACGTGAAGCATGCAGCTCAAAGCCATTCTGCTCATGGGACAAGGCAGCAGAGATATGTAAACACTGACCCCTGACAGCTACTCCCAGGGAGTGTTCATTCCCTGGCAGAGCAAGTCTGCCTCCTGGGTGGCAGTGAAGGCTCCAGCTGCATGAGAAGCCAGGACCCGGTTAAGGGGAGCTAGGTTAAAGTCACTAAAATGGTGGGGACGGGGATCTGGAGGGGGAAGCACTATCACCAGTTATGCATTTATTGATTCTTCCCAAGAGCCTTCACTGAAAACATGGCCCTACTGACACCTTGGTCTTGAACTTCTAGCTTCTAAAACTGTGAGAGAATAAATTCTTGTTGTTTTCAGGCCTCAGTTTGTGGTAATTGTTTTATAGTCATTTTTGTACTGAAATTAACACAAGCTCTGTGGTGAAAACGTCTCTGAGCCTTAGTTGCTTCCTCTAGGAAAAGGGAATAGCAGCAGGCGCATTTAATAGGGCTCTCTAAAGCAACTGGGTCATCAATGTGAGTTTTATTCCTGAAGATGCAGAGGGAGAGCCACCTGTGGCCACCTGCGGCAACCCTGCATGGGCCTCTCTGCTACTCATCGGGCCTGTGTGACCAGTCAGCAGCTCCTGAGAAAATGAGCTCTGGTCTGTTGGTGTGAGCACGTTCCTATTTTCACAACTGGGGCTCCCTTCTGGTTCTTTCTTTCCAGAAAGAGAAAAACATCTGGGGGCACCAATTGCTCCTGGAAACCAGACTCGTTTGAGCTGGCGGTAAGTGGATTGCTGCCCACAGGAGGGCCGCTGTTTGACGTCAGAGCCGGCTGGGCACTAATTAAGGGGTTACTGTGTTTACGGGAAGATAGGAAAATAAATGTCAAGACTGCAGTGCTCTGGCAGCTGTTTCACAGAATAGAGGCCAACTGTGACACCTCTTATCTGAGAGCGTGGAGGGTCTGGCTGCTCAGGGCCACCAGGTCCCTCACGTGGTGATGGCGTACAAGGCCTGGTGCCCAAGAGGAGAGCGGTCTCTCTGTTCTCTCAGCCGCTCATCTTTTCCCCATGCGTACTTTGTTACAGGAGGGGGAAAAGAGAAATGAGGAAAATTATCTAGTTAATTGAAACATTTATAAAGAAGCCACGTTTCCAATTTCTAGCCCGGCTGCTCATGATCCCCTGTGATCCCGCTGTTGGTATTTGCAACTGATAAATCAGTCATTCTAAACAGGTCCTAAGAGGCTGCTTGGATTTGGAGGGACAGGAAATTAAAGAGACTTGGGAGGGAGGCTGTCAGCCCACGCTCCCACCCTGGCCCCCTGCCTGGCAGTGGCTATGGTGGGAGAAAGCAAATGGAGGAAGAGAGCCGGGAAAGCGAAGGTGATATTTGGTACTCAGAGAGCCACCAAAGACCCAGGTAGACCCCAGCCAGGTCTGATGGCGGCAGTGCAAGAATTGATTGCCCAGAGGGCCTAGTCTGAAGCTGGCTACAAATCAAAACCTCATGCTTTCTGCCAGACTCTGAGTCAGCACTTTAATTAGCTAGAAAGGTCGAAAGGACTGAACCCCACACTGTCATCCTGACCTATAGTCCCTAACTCTGGAAGCCTTCTGTGGTGTTGAGCCCCTGGATATCCAACACAGAGCCCCAGCTTCAAAGGGAAATGAAAAATGGACAGTTGGAAAAAGGGCTAATAGTATGGGAAATGGCACCCCCAGGGAAAAGCAGCTCTCCACAGGGCAGCGTTCTGAGGAAGGGACTCTGAAGAGAAAATTAATCTGGCACCCTATTTGGATTTAGCCGAATTAAACTAAAAATTCATTGCAGATATGTTTCCCAAAATGTTTCCATTTTTCTCATGTATGAGGACTGAAAGTTCAGCAAGAATTAAAATGATAACTATTACAGGTACCACTTGTGAAGTGCTAATACCTGTCTACCAGTCTGCATATATTGTCTGTATTCCTCACAATAACCCTGCAATGTGGGTGTGATCGTGCCCTCTGAATAGACGAGAACACGGAGGCTCAGAGATCTAATTAAGGTGTCAACGATCACATGATGTCTAAGTAAGTGCAAGAGCCTGGAGTCAAATTCAGCCTGATTCCACGGTCCGTCATCTCTCCCTTGTCTTGGTGTCCCAGTTATCTATTGCTGCATCGTAAGCCATCTCAGAAGTCAGTGGAGTTAACACGACAACCATTTTATTATGTTTATGACTCTGAGGGTAAGGATTTAGGGAGGGCCCGGTAGGGAGGGCTCATCTCTACTCCGGGAGGGCTCATCTCCACTCCACAATGACTGGGGTCTCAGATGGGGTGACCCCAAGAACTAGTGACAGCTGAGATAGTTCTGCTGGGGCTATATGTCTGGAGTCTTAGTCCTGACTTCCCACTGGGTTCCTTGGTTTTTCTCCACATCGCATCTACTGATATCTAAAATCATTTCTTCACTCACATAGCCAGTGCTTGGGTTTGAATGGCTGGAACAGCATCCATTCCCCTCTCCACCCAGCCTCTCTGTGTGGTTAGCTTGGGGCTTCCACATAGCACGGCAGTCTCAGGATAGTCAGACCTTTAATGTGGTGACTGGCTTCTCCAAGACTGATAGGAAGAGGCAGGAATTAGAAGGTGCTGGGTTTTTAAGTGTTAAGCTAAGAAACTGGCACAGTATGACTTCTCCCATAATATAATGGCCGCATGAGTCACAGAGCCTGTCCAGATTCACTACTACCTCATTAGACGCTCTGTGAGCATCATCTCCGCTCCTTACCAGCAGCTGCATAACACAGGAGCTCTTTCCCTTAAATTAGACTGTTTCGGAGGACAATAATAATGCCTCCATTTTGATTAGCTTTTTAGACTTACCAAAAGCTTCCAGCTGAATCTCTTATTTGAGCCTCACAATAAGACTTTGAGGTGAGCAGAGCAGGTTGTACCATCCTCATTTTAAGAAAATTAAGCTTTCAAGAAGCAAAGAGGCTCACTGGAGGTATATGGTGAGAAAATGCCCAGCCTACCCAACTCCTCACAACCCTTTAACTACAGCAACAATGAGCTTTTTCTGCCATACCTTCTGCACTGCTAATGTGCTCTCATTTGTCATATATCATTTTCTGCAGCTTGGAAAAAAAAAAAAAAAGCATTTCCAAAGGACTTTCTCTGTTAATAAAATAGCAGGCTGGAAATGATAACTCCATTTATTAAATTTAATGACGGAGAAAGATATGTGTTTTTCTTTAACTAAAGTTAAAAATTTGTTTATTTGGTTTTTGTTGAGGTGAAATTCACATAACATAAAATTAACTATTTAAAGTATATAACTCAGAGGCATTCAGCGTATTCACAATGTACAACCATTACCTCTATCTTGTTCCTTTATCTAGTATAGGCCCTGTGTTCTATACTATAAGATTTATGTAATCATTTTGCCTCATATGCAAAATCGAAATGCTTTGCAGGTAATTATTAATGCTAGGTTTTATTAAAATGAAAAATACTCTTTGTATTCAGCCCGACATGGGTTTAAATAACAGCACTTCCATTTTCTCGCCTTGTGGATTTCAGAAAGATATTTAACTGAGCCTGTTTTCTCATTCCTCATAGAAGGGAATAATGATGTCTACTTAGAAGGGAAATTATGAGGATGGGTGAGATAATGGACTTCAAGCACCTCTTACAGGGCATGGTTCTCAGTGGTTGCCTAAAGGATGGTAGTTGTTATTCATGGTATTAATGACCAGAAAAGAGTTATAGGACCTCAAGAAAACCATCATAACTGCTGGGCCTGAGACTTCCAGATGGAAACTGGAAGTGTGGATCTAAATGATTTCTATGTTCTGATATTTAAGATGATAAATATCTAATGGGTCTAACTTCCTTACCTCTCTTTAAAAAGCCTCATTCCTTCTCCCCACCCACCTCCCGACACACACTGGATTTCTCATCTTGATCAGAAAAACTTAATTTTTTCAATGGCTTTATTGAGATAGACTTGATATGTAATAAACTGTACATATTTCAAGTATACATTTTGATGTTTTGACACATATATACACTTCGTCACGATCAAGATGCTGATGTATCATCACCCCTAAAAATTTCCTGTTGCCCCTTTATAATTGTCTCTCCTATCCTTCTCTATCCTCTAAGTGACGTTTGAGATGTCCCCTTATGTTATATTTTTATTATACAGAATATGTAGATACATGGGTTTCCTCAGGGCAGGGACTAGATGTATTTTGCTCATAATTGTATCCCCAGCAACTAGGAATACAGGAAAACAAATATTTGTTATATTAATGAATAACCTCTTTGTCTCTCTACTCCTGAGGCAGTGATACTTAAGCTTTGTTCTCTGAGCGCCATGGTGATCGATGCCAAGACAGGAGAGAGCTCTGGGGCCTGGAGTGTCTGGGAGCATTTCACAAAGGAAGAAAATTGCTTTGAGGCTCTGATGATGAAAAGAGCTTGCTGAGGAGGGCAGAGCTAATGGCTTGAGCCCAGGCCAGGAAGTAATCCGGGAAAGATGAGAAAGTATGGAATGGGTCGGCGGCAATGTGGTGACCGACGTGACTGACAAGTGATAAGGAATAGGCTCCTGGAGCTGCAGGGAACTGGAGCCTTCATGAAATAGGAAAAGAAAAATAAAAACAAAGCAGGAGCTGCTGGTAACTTGGCTGAGAATCAGAAGACATTAGAGTTGGCATAGGTATTCAAGATTAGACAACACTCTCATAGCGCAGATGAAAAAGATGAACTCCAGAGAAGTGAGATAAGTTTCTCCAGCTCTCATAGTAGAATAGTAAGAGAACCAAGAAGAATCCAGCTTCTTCTCTGCTTGCTTTGTTCATTTATCTTTTACGATTTTTTTATTTACTTAATTTATTGCTTCCCTACAATATGCAAGCACTGTGCTAGGCACTGGGATTACTGGGAGGAAAAATATAGTCCCTGGCAACAATGAGCTCATGGTCTAGTGAAAAGACAGAAAAGGTCAGAGTGATGCAATGTGAGGAGAATTTGACCTTCTAGTTATGGCTTTCAAGATGGAGGAAGAGGCTGGGAGCTAATGAATGCAGGGAGCCTCTACAAGTTAGAAAGGGTGAGGAAACATTCTTACCTAGAGCCTCCAGAAAGTAATGCAACCTGCCAATGCCTTGACCTGAGCTCCACGAGACCCATTCTGAACTTCTGGACTACACAACTGTAAGATAATATACCTGTGTAGTTTTAAGCCACCAAGTTTGTGGTAATTTGTTATAGCAGTGATAAAAAATTAATACAACCCCTTTCTAGCTACAGATCCTTGGAGATAGTAACTTAAATTCTCTGAACAACAGTTTTCTCAGTACATAATAGTAGTACTTAACCCTTGGCTCATTGTGAGGAATAAATGAAGGACTAGAAATAAAGTGATTAGAATGATGTCTGGTGTTATGAATTATATCCCTCACCCCCAGTTCCCATGTTGAAGCCCTTACCCTTAGTACCTCAGAATGTGACTGAATTTCGAAATGGGGCCTTTAAAGAGGTGATTAAGTTAAAATAAGGCCAAGAGAGAGGGCCATAATTCAATTGGACAGATGTCCTTATAAGAATAGAAAGTTTGGACACACAGAGACACCAGGGATACACGCACAGAGGAAGGGCTATGTGAGGACGTAACAAGAAGGTGGCCATCTGAAAGCCAAGGAGAGCGGTCAAGAGAATTCAAATCTATTGAGTAACCCAGACTTGGACTTCCAGCCTCGGGAACTGTAAGGAAATAAATGGTTGTTTCAGCCATCAGTCTGTGGTACTTTGTCATGGCAGCCCAAGCAAATGAATACATCGGCCCAGGTCTGCCTGCAGGTTGGAGCACTCGGGATTCAGTCTGCACCTATTTCAGACTCTATCTTCTGATACACGGCAGGATTTCTCAGGGCGTGCTGCTTATTTTGAGAGACATGTTTAGAGTCTCTGGACTACAGAGTGAGTGAGGGTACTTCAGCTATCCATCTATGAATATTTTCCTCTCTGGCTACACTCAGAGGAAATTAAAAAAAAAAACCATCTGACAGATGAGGGCCCCGGCGGTTACCATGGTAAAGTGGAGCAGAGCCGAAGACTGGGGTGTGTGTGTCACTGTCTGATACTTGAGCCCAGTGAAATGTCAGCTTGGCTAATGTTCGTTTTGGACAATATTTTTATCCCCCCCTTTCTTTTCTTTTTTTTTTTTTTTAGCTAAGTCATTTAAAAAACTTGTATAGGTCCAGTTCTGATCACTGGGGTTTTTCACCTTCAGATAGAAAGCTCTTTGAGAACAAGGACTGAGCATTTTCTCATTTTATTCCGTCTTCCTGGCCGCTATTCTTCCCTCCTTCACCCTTCACATTCCCCATCGCATTCAAACCTGTGTCTGTCACCGAGCTGATACTCTAAATGTATTTGTCAGGTTGAGTTGAATTAATTAACCTTTGGAGATATTAGGTTTTCGTGTTTGCTTCTGATTTTAAAAAGCACTGACAATCAATTTCACTGGGAGTGTATAGTTCATTCAAGTGACGAGATCTGGTATTTGGTTTGTGGTCACGGCAGGACTGAGACATGTGAGCCAAGCACAGAGGCCAGCGCCAGGAGCTGAGTGCACAGGCAGGGCCTGAGAGCAAGGGCTGTGGACTTGGCTGGACCTGGGCTCACATGTCAGGGCTGCAGCCAACTCCTTGTGTGCCTTGGGGTCAGACTTCACTTCCCTGGCCTTTTTCATTGTACTCAAAATAGGAGTCCTAATACTTGTTTCATGGGGTTTTTACGAAGCTTACTGGAGATGGTCCAGGTAAAGCCCTGCTTCTGGTGGTCAGCTAACAGCTAACACTCCAGCTGTTATTACAACACTGTGACATGTTTCCACTGGGCTTAGTCTCCAACTCGGCGAGTTTGGGCACTTGTTTCTTGATCTCTACTATTCTGGGAAACCTTCTCTCTCACTATAGTCACATCTTGGGGTAGGTGTGAACAGACCACAGACCTGCATTTCTAGCCAGGCCATCTGTGGTTTCCCTTCAATAGGGAGGCTTCCAGAGGCAGAGATGGCAGAGATGTCTGGGGAAGGCAAAAGGTGGAGCCTGGAGAAATTTCCCAAGGTCAGGGACCTCACAGCCAGAGGGGAACCAGCTCAGACCAACCTGGTCCAGACTCAGGAGGCTGCAGATGCCCACGGACTGGGTGTGAAGAGTAGCCTCTTGGACATGCAGTGCCAGGCTCTGGAAGGAATCAGCTGGGAAGCGGAGACTCCAGGATTACCCAGAGAGCCAACAGCAATGGGTAGTTGTTAGGACACAGCTGACTTTGCCCCTCTGCAGGCTCAGTCTGGTTTCTCTCTTCTTCCTTCCCTTCCCAATCTTGTTTTTTTTTTTTTTTTTTTTTTTTTTTGCAGAAGCTGAGCGGTGGGGTCTGCTGGATCCCTTCATCCTCTGGTGGCTCCAGCTCCAAGCTTCAGAGCACCAAGTGGAAGCTTTCCTCTCCTTCCACCCCTGCACTCCCCCCCATCTTGGCACACCCCGCCTCTCACCCCACTCAGTCACTCTCCAGGTCACAGAGGGGCACTTGGGTTGGATCTATGTGCCATGAAGGAAGCCATCAGTGAAGGGGTTTATATCAGTCCTTAAATCCTTCCAATAGCAATCCCCCCCCCCCCAGCATTTATTGCATACTTGCTGTGTCAGGCACCTTGCCGGGCACCTCAATCGCTTTATGTCATTAATTTCCCAATGATTATAAGAAGTACTTCTTTATTGTGATTGAGAATACAAGTCCAGAGAAATTAAGTAACATGCTTGAAGCTTCACAGCAAAGCCAGGGTTTGAACCTAGTGCCATAACTTCAGAGGGTGTCTCCTCAGTGTGGAGAGGCAGGATGAGGAGAACAGGGGTTTGGAGACAGTGTTACAGTTTGAAACCTGGATCCGCCACTTTCTGACTAAGCAAACATGGGAAAATTCATTGATCGCTCTGTACCTCAGTTTCCCCATCTATAATGATGGGGATGATGACAGTATTACCTCCCTCACAGAACTGTCAAAGGGTTATACAGGTTAATACATGTAAGGGGCTTAGCTAAATGTCCAGCATTAGTAAGCACTCAATACACGTTTGCTATTATGATTAAGCATGACATAGGGTGGCCTCTGTGTCATGATGACTCCCTGGAAAGCTGCCTGAAATCTCTACACCGGAGAGAGCCTGGGGCTTCCCCAGATCACAGTGCACTCGCTGGGATGCAGATGCGTTTTCTCCCACAGTCTGGAGGATTCCAACAAGCCTTCAGGAGGGCAAGGATGAGGCTGGGGCGGAGGGGAGACCCCACCTCTTCTCTGCTCCGCTTCCTGGCCTTTCCCCTCATACACATTTAGTCTTGGCAAAATGAATGATGAGAAGGAGCTGAATTCCAGAGACCTGGATTTGCATCCTAGCTCCACCTTTTACTAGTAGTCAGACTTTTAGACAAATTTTTTTAAAACCCACTATTCCTCAGTTTCTTTGTTTGTAAACTAGAAACTGGCAAAATGGAGGGCAATGAGAGGGATAAGGGCCTGATGTGGGAAAGCCATGGCCACAGTGTCACTGCCTTCCTAACGGATTTGCCCTAGGTTCCATAAGAGAAGAGCTCTTTAGGACCTACGAGAGCTGAACTTCTTTGAGAGACTCTTCATCGGTGGTCTCCTTGACAGCTCTAAGTTCCAAACACTCTAGACAAAGTCAAGGTTCAGTGCTGAGCATGACTCATCACTAGGGAAATGTAAATTAAACATGCAATGGGATATTATTACCTCATGCCTGTCAGAATATCTATCATCAATAAATTAACAAAGAAAATGTGTTGGCTGGGATGTAGAGAGAAAAAAACAAACAAACCTGTGCCCTGTTGATGGGATTATAAATTGGTGTAGCCCCTGTGGAAAATAGTACGGAAGTTCCTCAAAATATTAGAAATAGAACTGCCAGATGACCCAGAAACTCTACTTCTAGGTATTTAACCCTCTCCCCACCGCCAAAAAAAAAAAAAAAAAAACCTCCAAAAAAACAAAACACTAACTTAAAAAGACATATGTGCACTCCCAACCAGGTCATTGCAGTGGTATTTACAACAGCCAAGATGTGAAAACAGCCTGCGTCCATCAGTGAATGAACAGATAAAGACAATGTGCTACATTCCCAACTAGATAAAGTTTTCCCAAATGCTGTTCTATGAAACACACATATGTTATAAGACAAAGATGTGCCAAATAAATGTTATTTGGTCAAATAAGCTTAGAAAGTGCTGTACCCCATATTTCTCCCCTCTCAGGTATTACAAATATATTAGTTGACTAAAGGCTCTGAGAAGTTCTGCAATACAGAAATCTGCCTGTTTAACTGATTGCCCTTGGAACTGTTATATAATACAGGTATCCCTTGGTACACAACTATTTGAAAACTGCTGAATTACACTGTGAGCTTTTTGAAGACAGGAGCCATGTCTTGTAAATATGTCATCTCCTAAGTGCCTAGCAAGTTTTGTACACATAAAAATTGGTCAATAAGTGCATGTTGTAGACTGTTCTATCCCTATTTTTTCTTATTTTTCTGAGGTTTATTTTCAAAAGAGCAAAGGCTTAATTGCAACCTAATATAATGGCCTGTAAGTCATACTGAATTTACTTCCTTCTTTACCATGGCAATTTGTAATGATTTATTCACAAATATGATGGAATTGCAGGACTGATTCTAATTTAAGCTCTGTCACTCTCTAGTTCTGTGGCTTCAAGCAAGTTACTAATTTTTGGATAGCCTAAGAGCCCTTGATTGCTGCCTGCCAAACTCCATTCTTCCGCAACCTTTTATATCTCCAGAAATTGACGCCACCGTAGACTTATTTGCTGGAGACAGAAACCTAGGTACCATTTTGGATTCTGTATTCCCACTCTCACCCAATCCACTAGCAATTGCTATTGATTCTACCACCAAAATACATTATATCTTAAAGTTATCCAGTTCTCCCATTTCATTTGTCGACTGGATGGGGTCACCAACCATTATCTCTTGCCATAATAATCACCTCAACAGTTGCTTACTACTTGTTTGTCCCCTCCCCCTATAATCTGTCTATAACAATGTCAGCCGGAGTGATCTCAGAATGGAGATTCTTAGATTATGGCACTCTTCCACTTAAAAATTCTTCAACCTTTCCACTGCATTTAGAAAACAATTCAAACTCCTTATCATGGTATGCATATCTTTGCTAACCTTTGCTGCTGCCTCTTGTTCATTCTTTCTTTGCTTTCTCCATCCCTGCTATGTGAGTTGTCTTTCATTTTCCCAGACAACCCAAACTTCCGTCACCTAAAAATCTTACATATATTAGTTACTCTGCCTGAAACAGTGGCCAATCTACTCTTAACATGCAGGTCTCTTTCTTATACTTTCAGTTTCAGCCTCAATGGTATCTCCCGACTGTCACCAGGCAAAGTAGTATCTCTTTCTCCCCTAATTTTTCTCTTTCTCTATGCCTTGTTCATTTTCTTTAGAGGAGCACTTGTCACCATTTGTTTTATGTGCTGGTTTTGTTGTTGTTGTTGTTGTTGTTGTTGTTGTTTGTTGTGTGTCCCCAATGAAATACAACCTCAATGAGCCAGAGACCACATCTGTTCTTTGTATTCCCAGCACCTGGCTGAATGACTGCAAACACACAGGAGGTGCCCATTTAAAAAAAAAAAAAAAAAGCTTCATTTTCTCAATTTGACAAGCATGAATATTATCTGTCTTATTTTTAGTTGAGCATTACCGCATACCTTTAAACTTGCTCTAAGGAATAAATTAATACAAAAAAAATATTTTCTGAGTCTGCACAATGTGCAAAGCATTGTGCTAATAAGTGTGATACATCTCAGAGGAGAAGGTGTTCTGGTGCGACGGAGGGAGAAGTTTGGGCTTTGGAATCAGAAAGACCTGGATAGTACCAGCTCTGCTTAACCCTCACCGTTCTGGTTAAATGTTACTTCTCCCTTCAAAAACAAAAACCGAATTATTATCTTAGCTGTCCAACTTACGTGCCCCCCCCCCCCCGGCACCTGATTCCCATATCCTAGTATTTATCACTGTGAGTACTGGTCTGCTTACTCTACTTTAGTTTCCATCAGATTCTTGAGGATGATGTCTGTCATGCTCACTTTTATTATCCCTGCCCCCAGCCCCCTTGGCCGCCTGAATTGGAAAGTCTAAAATATCATGTGCTGCCTTGAAATCTTTGAGCCTCGTAGGGCCCCCAAAAGCCTAACTGTGAGTTTCAGAACTCTCGCAGGTATATGCCTCCCATCCAGCAGGAAAAGCTTCTCTTCCCAGCAGAAACAGCTGCACCCCACTCAGTCTTCAACTAATGAGTTTCAGTTTCCTGACAGCCCACAGAATTATTTAAACAGTCTGATCACATCCTCCCACAGGAAACAGGAATCACATCACCCTCTTTTTACAACAAAACCTGCCTCCCAGAGACCCCGCTTTTCACTCTGCTCCCCCGGTGCAGCTTCTGTGTGATCCTGCATGGTGTGCAGCCTCCTCCTCCGCTGGGCTCTGAGTTTCCATAGCTAGCACAGTTGTCCCTACTATCCACGGGGGTTATATTCTAAGCTGAAACTAAAAATAGTGCCAAATCCTATGTATTGTTTTTCCCACATACATACTTATGATAAAGTTTAATTTATAAATAGGCACAGTAAGAGATTAATGACAATAACTTAAAAATAGAAAAATTATAACCAAATACTGTAACAAAAGTTATGAAAATGTGGTCTCTCTCAAAATATCATATTGTACTGTACTCACCCTTCTAGTGATGATGTGAGATGATACAGTGCCTACGTGATGAGATGAAGTGAGTGAATGAGGCACGGTGACGTAGTGTCAGGCTGCTACTGCCCTGACCACATGTCAGAAGAAGGATCATGGAGCCACAGCAATGTCATGTTTTCTACTCATAAATTTAATGACTTTTCCATCTTAACTAAGTATTTATCATGCGTTGTGGCCATAACTTTAGCAGTTTAGGTATAACAGCAAAACTAGCGGAAATTTCTTTTTTCTTGCTCCCAATTACACAAATAGAAGATTTGTTCTTACCTTAGATCTTAGCAACTGCAGCATATGATACATTTTTTCCCCCCATATGAAGTAGAGAACGTTTACCTCTCACTTAAAGGAAACAAAGACTTCACCACTTCTCTTTGGCATATTCGAATGGCCGGCATCATTACTCTTGTTCTTTGGGGCCATATTTTAGTAAAATAAGGGTTACTTGAATAGCATTGCGGTATCACCACAGTAGATCTGATAACTGAGATGGCTACCAAGTGACTAAGAGGCAGGGAGTGTACACAGCATGGACATGCCAGACAAAGGGATGATTCACATCCTGGGCGGGAGGCAATGTGACCTCGCGAGATTTCATTGTGCTACTCAGAACGGTGCACGATTTAACACTTACAAATTGTATGTTTTTGGAATTTTCCCATTTAATATTTTGGATCATGTTTGACCACAGATAACTAAAATGGCAAAAAGCAAAGCCGCAGATAATGGGACTACAATAAAATAGCATAGGCCTCATCTGTCCATTGTCAGGTGTTGTATGTTTGTATCTTCTCAGAACCCCAGGGCAAGAGTCCCTCCCTCATCAGTGGGGTAAGGAAAAGGTAACAAAGCACCCATACCTACCTACCTACACACACACACACAGACACACCAAGTAAGGTGTGATCATGCCCTGCACAAAATAGGCTACACATTCTTCTCAATCATGAATATGCATAAAAATAGACCTCGGAGTTTTAAACAATGTTAACTCTGGGTCCCACTCTAGGTTCACAGAAAAGAATAATAGGGGAGAAGCCCAAATGTGTATACTTTTGTAAAGTATCATTACTGATTCAGGTAAATGTCCAAGACTAAGTGCCACTGCAGTGATTACTCGATAATCATCTCTTGACTGTCTGACTTATGGGGACCTTCGTGCCCTTCCTGGTGAGATGGCTCAAAGGATAACCCCGTCATTCTGGAGGGAATGTCTGACACAGACTCTTGCCCAGGGATGACAAACATTTAGCCACAGCTTTCTAAACCCTCCTGAGAACCTCTGCAGACGCTGCTAATTGATCATGGCACTCTTTCTAGCTAAGCCTGGCCTCTGCCTCAGAATCCTCGTCAGCTACTACCTCGTCAGTTGAATGTTATCACGAGAGACGAAGCCAATTTTTCCCCTCTGCCCAGCTGTCCCTGATTTCTGCCCTGTGATGAAGAGAACTCTGCTGCCTGTGACTACTTTTGTAGCTCTCCCCTCTGCAATTCCACTCCCAGTACCAGGGTATCTCAGTGGAAGAATCCCTTCTCTCTCAGCTCCTACAGTTGGCCTGCCCAGGAGCCAAGTCTCCAGGATATTTTTTAATTGTTTCAGGCCATTGACCATACCGCTTTCTTACCTTTAATGACCTTTTTTATGCGGTCTTAGTATGTCATACTATCATATTCCTCTGCGTAGGTTCAAACCTCTGGTTTAGATCCATGTGGAAATAAGCATTTGTAATAAAATTATCTGGCACAGTAGAGAGAATTCAGGATTTGGAATTAAGATGGGATTCCTTGACTCAATCTTAGTGAGTTGTGAGACTATATAGGCAAGTGATAATTGTACTTATTTGCCAAATAAGAACAACAATATGTCTTTCCAACATTATATAATGTTACATATGTAACATTAATGTAACATATAATGTTATAAGGTAGCAAACATAAACAACACATTTGAAAAGTTAAAACTTTAAGGTGTTTAATAGCAGTGTGCAGCTATTTCCTGACTCTGCCAGAAAAATCTCCCTCTTTTTTTCCAGAGCCGCTAACTAAATAGGGCACCTTTTCCAAAGATACAGCCATAGCACACATTCCATTACACTAATGTACAGTCAATTAGAATGTAAAATGGGAACCATCAACCTTGAGGTGTTAATGAGTTGCCACTTAGAAGGTCCAGGGAAGCAAATTAAGTGTACATGCATAAACCATCAGAATTGCCAACTTTCTACCAGACTGGAAACTGAGCTGTTCAGGTTCTCTCCTCTGTTTCTCATTCACCAATGTAAAAGCTCCAGCTGGTGCATTCGGTCCAATGAGTAATACCACTGGCTTTCCTGCTGTCCCGGACCAGACCAACTCACTCCGGACTGTGGCTAAGCGAATGGAGCTGAACGTGTCCTGTACTTGGTTTCATAGGCAGAAGGATGGAGGTGGGTTGACCACAAATGAGGCAGGATACCTACTTCATTCTCACTGGAAAACATGCCTTAAAAACTTCCTTCTCTCTTTGCTGGTATACAGAAAAGAAGTTTTATTTGGGGGGGGGGGCGGTGGAGAATGTTCCCTGCAATATTATAAACAATATTCAAAGAGTTAAAATAATGAGAATTAATCATAAAATAAGAAAAGTAGAAAACTGATGATGATGTTATGTAAATAATCAGCTATGTGCCAGACACTGTGCCCACTATTTAGTAATCTATTTAGTAATTTTAAATTTAAATTCAAATAAAAAACCTTGTATGTAGATGATTTTCAAAGTTATTTCTAACATCGCTAGCTATTAGGGAAATGCAAATCAAAACCACAATGAAATACCATCTCACACCTATAATCAACAGGACAAGTAATAACAAATGCTAAAGAAGATGCGGAGATAAAGGAACCCTCATACACTGCTGGTGGGACTGCAAATTGGTACAGCCACTATGGAAAACACTATGGAGGTTCCTAAAAAAACCTAAGAATTGATCTACAATATAATCCTGCAATCTCTCTACTGGGTATTTACTTCAAAGACTTGAAAACTCATATCCAAAAAGATATTTGCACATTGATGTTCATAGCAGCATTATTCACAGTGGCCAGGACATGGAAGCAACTGAAGTGTCCTATGATAGATGATTCGCTAAAGAAGCTGTGGTACATATATACAACGGAATATTACTCAGCCATGAAAAGAGATGAAATACTGCCATTTGTGACGATATGGATGGACCTTGAAATAATCATACTAAGTGAAATAAGTCAGACAGAAAAAGTTGAAAGTCACATGGTATCACTTATATGTGGGATATAAACTTAAAAGCAGCAAATGAACAGGACAAACAAACTGAGACTCATAGACATGGACACTGGACTAGTGGTTACCACAGGGTAGGGGGAAGGGAGGAGATAGATGGGGGAAAACATTTTAAATAATTTCTTCGATTAAAAACAAACAAACACACAAATAAATATTATTTCTGCAGAGCTTATTAAAGATAAACACTCCAACAAACTACTCTTACAACCCAGACACAACTGTTTTGAATCCTTGTAGCCATTTCTTTCGTTATTTATCTCCACATTTCTCAATAACGTGCTTATACCACTACTTCTCCATTTTAGGTATTGTCTTGAATTCCTGCTATGAAAGATGAAAATTCAGTTCCTTTATCTGCTTCTGGAAAATTGTGCATGTGTGCACACACACACATACCCTACAACCTATGCTTCCCCCATTTTCTTAAAATATTTGTATTATAATATCTGGCGACAACAAAATGATCAGGTAAATTTTATTCATAGTTGAGCCATAACATATCCACTGGTCTTGTACACACTTTTTTTTTTTTTTTTTTTTTTTGGTTTGGTATTCACCAACTCTTCTTTGAGCTTTTCACTTTGGCTACCTTGATTTACAAGTGCTCTATTTGTTTTACGAATACCCCTTGTAAAAATAAAAACCTGTTCTAATTTTGTAGCTGCAATAGAGTCTTCTTTCTCTGCAAGGATATTAATGACAGCTATTTTTCTCTTTTAAGTCCTTCTTCCTACATTGTCTCTCTTTTTTACGAATCTCACTCTCCCCCGCCCCCCATCTTTGTGTGTGTGTGTGTGTGTGTGTGTGTGTGTGTTTGTTTTGTTCTCCAACATTCAGGTTAGAGACTTTCTTAAAGTGTCATTAGTCAACTCTGTGCTGTCAGCACATATTTAAAAATAGGATACTAAAAAAGTCACATGGAGGCTTGGAGGGGCAGAGCAGAGCTGGGAGGGTGGGTTTCATGGTAGGCAGGACAGGAATCAGCAATGTCAGTATCTATGTATTTTCTCTCCTGCATGGGCAGATGACTCAAAGAAGGTTTTCCAAAAGTATCCAGCATAGAGACTAAGCCTGGCTGCCAGCCTACTGAGACACTGATGGGGAGGGGCAAGGTGTGTGACTTAGAATTCAGTATGTAGATTTTCATCAAATTCACACTTTTCAGTACATTATCCCTGCCTTTCATTCAAATGATCCTCAAACTAGAGTCCTTTTGGTTCATTCTCTCCAGAGAGTCACTTTCTGTCTTCTACTTCTAGGGAAGAGGCAGCTGTTGGCTTTGAGAAGCAAGAGAGGGGTCTAAGGGTCTAACTGTGTTATAAATAGATTTTCAATCAGTCTTTTGGTTCTTAGTCACCATTACCCTTCCCCCCCCACACACACATACACACACTTGCATAAATCCTTGGTGTTGCTGACTCTCCAGTCTCTGCAGCTCTGTGTTGCATATCAGCTTGCTTCTGGACTCTCCCATGACCAAGTTAGAGGTCAATGTTTTGAAGTCTGCTAAGTCAGCTGACCTTTATTTTTTGGCTTTCCAGCTTCTGATATTTTGCTGCTTTTTTCCCGTCCTGTCCTCTTTGTTCTTGTGGCTTTCTACCTACAAAAAGTAATCTCTTTATTGTCTTTTTAATGAGGCAGAAGGATCAGAGGAAAGCCACAAGTGTTCAATCTACCACTGTTAATCAGGAGAAAACACCAACACAGAAAGATGGGAAGCATATATAACAGGATGTCTTGATAAGATGACATTGGCAGAAATTCAGAGCCAAAAGTAGAAGTCAGGTTTCTTATATCATCTTTTCTTCCTAAGTACAATCTCACTAAATTTATTAAATTCCGAATTTATTAATAAGGAATAAGCAATAATAATAATAATAAACAGGATTGACTGTCTAGTATGACCATATATATAAGTCTGTTAGGGCTACCTTAATAAAATACCACAGACTGGGTGGCTTAAACAACAGAAATTTATTGTTTCACAGTTCTGGAGTCTAGAAGTCCAAACTCAAGGTGTTGGCAGGTTTGATTTCCCCTGAGGCCTCATCCCTTGGCTTGCAGATGTTTACCTCATGGCTTACATATACGTGCTCATATGGTCTTTCCTCTGTGTGCACACATCCGGAGTGTCCCTCCCCCTTCCTATAAGGACACAAGTCACATTAGATTAGGGTTCTACCCATATGACCTTGTTTAACCTTAACTATGTCTTTAAAGGCTTCATTTCTAAATATAATCACATTCTGAGATACTGGGGGTTAGGACTTCAACATATAAATTTAGGGAGTGGGGAGCACACAATTCAGTCCACAACACTAGACAACGCTCTTATCATTTTATTTCTGTTCCTTCACTATTCTTCACAATGAGCTAAGGGTTAAGTACCATTAGTATGTATTGAGGAAACTTGTTCAGAGAATTTAAGTTACTAACTCTAAGGCTCTGTAGCTAGAAAGAGGTCGTATTCATTTTCTATTGCTGCTATAACAAATTACCACAAACTTGGTGGCTTAAAACTACACAGGTATATTATCTTACAGTTGTGTAGTTCAGAAGTTCAAGATGGGTCTCACTGGGTTCAGGTCAAGGTGTTGACAGGCTGCTTTCTTTTTGGAGGCTCTAGGTAAGAAGGCTGCCTCACCCTTTCTAACTTGTAGAGGCCACCTGCATTCATTAGCTCTCAGCCCCTTCCTCCATCTTCACAGCCATAACTAGAAAGCTAAATTCTTCTCACAGTGCATCACACTGACCTTATCTGTCTTCCTCTTACAAACTGAAAGACCTGGGTACTGTAAGATAACTTTCTATCTTAAGGTCAGCCGATTAGCTATCTTAATTCCCCTTTGCCATGCAGGTAATCATGTCATGTTGATGCTAAATTATATTTTACTTTAAAGACTGGGAGGGCATTTCTCTAAGGGAAAAAGGACTGAAATCAGAGTTGAGATATCTGTGTTCCCTTGTTGACTGTACCAATCCATAGTTGTCATCTTTGCTAAGGTATATTATATCATATATGCTCTGCAATTTTTTTGTATTGTGTTTTATCTCCCTATGGCAGTGATTCTCAACCAGGGCAATTTGGCAATATCTGGAGATATTTTTGGCTGTTATAACTGGGACGGGGGGGCGGGGAGGGCAGGGAGAGGAGGTGCTACTGCTAGAAGCCAAGGATGCTGCCAAATACTACAATGCACAAGATAGCAACCCCCGCCCAACAAAGAATTATCTGGCCCCAAATGCCAATAGCCCTGAGGTTGAAAAACGCTGCTAAGTGTTATGTGGGAAATGGATTATAGAGCTGCAGGAGAAGATGGGAAATGAGTTAAGAGTCAGTGGCCATGGTCCAGGTGAAGATGATTGTGCTTTGGACTAACATAGTAGTATTGGAAATAGAGAAGTGGAATTTAAAATATCTTTTGGAGATAAAAGTGATAGGGATGAATTATATGTAGGAAGTGCGGATGGTGGCAAGTATGACTGCCAGGTTGTTTTAATGATCTTCTGGGTACACAGAGGTGCAGTTACTGAAATGGAGACTTCTAGAGGAATAATAATAGGTAGTACTTAAATAGATCTTATTTCATGTCAGGTCCAGTCTAAATATATTAACTCATTCAATCCTCACCACAACCCAGTGAGGTAAGTACTATTAACAGCTCCTTTTTCTAAATGAGATTGAAGAGGTACAGAGAGGTCAAGTCACTTCCTCAAGTCACCCAGCCAGGAGTAAGTGGGTTTTGAATGCATGTCAAATTTCAAAGAGCAGATTTAGGGAGAAGAATTATCTCTTCTTGTCTTCATGCCCTTCTTGCCTAAGATGAGAGTTCGTGGTAGATGATGTCAATTCTTCCTTGAAGATACACTCAACTCCCGTTTCCTGCGATACTTCCATTATATTCACAGGAAAACTTCCCTCTGCCAACTTGAATCAGTCAGCTACATACTTTTCATGTTCCTGCACCCGAGGTGTTGGGCACTACTGGAGAAGTCCACCCAGTTTGGGGAATGGCTATATTTACAAAGCCATGGCCACTGCAGTCCACAGGACTCTCAACAGCAAGTCACCCTCTGTGTTTCTCCAGTGAACTTTTTGCCCCACTCTTCACATTCCTCTCCCCAACTTCCCTCTGTTCAAGTTCCCTCTGCCCCAACCCCTTAACCTGGACATTCAGTAGATAACCCTGTGTCCTATTTCACCAAGAAAATACAAGTGCTAGGTTGATACTTCCTCACTCTGTAGACACCCCTACCTATAAACTAACCCAGATTTCTACCCAACCTAGCCTCTTTCATTTCCAAGTTCATAGCAAATACTTTATCCCAATTAGATCAATCTATCCCTCATCTTGTGTTCAGGTCTCGGCCTCTTCAGGGACCTCCTTCATGAATCATTCTAACCCTCTTTCAAACTTCCAACTTCTCAGACTTGTCCTGCACCTTCCCAGCCTTTAAGGTTACTCAATGCTTTGTCATACATGCACAAAGTATCATTCTTAATACGGCTCTTACTTAGTTGGGACCAGAAAGGAGGATAATATCCGGTGCACTTTGGTAGACTTAAATCACAGACATTTCAGTTCTTTTGGGCACAAAGCAATTTATAATTTTAAAATACATTTTTAAGATCATTTATACCATAATTAAAAGTTAATGATTTCTTTTCTAGTACCAGAAGAATCATTCAAGTCAAATCTTTTAAAAAATATCTAATTATATTTCTTTCTCTGAAAGAATAATTTTCATAACCATAAGGGGGAAAAAGCCAGAAGCACACTTGCCCTTGAGTTTAGATATACTCTGATGTTGCATCTCCACCCTGACTCCTCAGTGTCTAGTCAAATGCCTGTGTGCAAGAGGTCAAATATAGAGGAAGAACAAAGTCTAATTCCATCTGTGAACAATGGCGGGAAAGGGCCACTCTCATATTTCTTAAGGAATATACAGTATTTCCTTCATTTAATCAGCCATTTAAAAAAGGGTTATTGAGTTTCCAATATGAGGCAGGCATTAAAAAGAAAACAAATGCTAAACTTGTCTTTAACATCTAGTGGAGATGCAATGTCTTTAATAACAATCATAACACAGGTTCACAATCCCTTAGCCATAGTTCCAAAGTCCAAAGAACTCTGAAACAAAAAGCTTTTTCAGAAGTTTTCAACACTTGTTTCACAGCAAACTTGATAGGTTTGATTTGAAGTTGTTTATAGACTTTATTCCAATTATTTAAACATATGCCACATATTCAGACAGCTCACTGAAGAATATTAATAGGTTAAATTTATATGTTGCTGTCTTAAACTTGATGCAGGTGTTCTGAATATGAAAATTTTTACTTCTGAAATGCTTCCAGCTGCAATAGTTTCTATGCATAGGTTACGTGCCTGTATAAACGGAGAGTTGGATATGGGGAGCAAAACGTTTATTGATTATCTCACTAAGTATCCAACAACATGCAAATCACTGTATAAGCTTCCTCCTACTTAAACCTCTGGACGGCTAAGGATGTATGCATTGAAATCTTCATGTCACAGATTAGGATACTGGGCCTCCACTAGACTAAATAACTTGCATGAGGAAAGGGCTCAGCCAGAATTCAAACTCTCATTTGTTGACTTATACGTGCTTATATATGCACCAAACCATTCAGGAGTGACTGACAGTGAAAATTTGTATCTGAACCTGGTTGGTGACTAACTTATATTGTGTCATAAAAGATGTATTAAAAACAGGGACATAAAGCCGTATAAATTCATTTGTTTAAAAGGAGTCCTGGGGGGCAAACAGAAGCAGCAGACACACATATTGCTTCAGGGGTTTAGGGAACACATCATAGAGGGGGTGGAATTTGAACTGATTCTGAAGGAGTCGGCAATCATTTTGCTCGTAAGCTGGTAAGCATGGTCAATCTTCTCTGCCTGATGGAAAACAGACTCCTGGAGTGGGTTCTGGCATCTGTTCTTACGTGAGCTTTCCCCCAGGATTCCTCCTTAATGTGCTCTGTGAGAGGAGCCTGAGCTGGGGCTTATGGTTATGCATAGACCTATTCCCTTTAGGGTCAGGAGTGAGCCTCAGGGCTTAAGGCCTGCATGTTGGGTCCGGCTGCACAGATTTTGAAGCTCAGCCTCCAGGCCACCGGCCAAAGAAGTGACACTATTTTATTTGAACGAGAAGCTTATTTTTTTTACTGATTGGTTGTACATCAAACTCCTTTCAGGTGTCTTGAAACAATGAAAAGGGTTTGGCTTGGCTTTTGGGGGTGCTTACAAGGGCCTAGTTTCCTATAGGACTTCCAGAACACTGGACTTCACCACCCTGGGACATGAAACATGTTTCCATAACAAATTCTGTGGCATATGTTTTTCACCTGGAAGGAGCCTACAGATTTGAAGGTTTGGCTCATGATCTGGTATGGCAGAATGTTGTTAGCACGTCTGTGTAGGGGCGGCTGTGGTGGCGTTGAGGGAAAGGATACTATCCTTATGCAAGGTGCTGAGGTATCTAATAAGAAAAGGGAAGAAACAGGAAATCCACGACCAGATCAGACTCAGGCTGTAATCGCAGCTGAGAACTAGAAAAGGGGTTTTCAGCAGAGCAGTGCTATTCCGAGGACATTCTTACCCAGAGCTGAATAGGTTGGAAGTCAGGAAGGTTGGGGTAGATATGCTGTGGTGGGTCTGTGACCATCTCACCCTTTTCTGTCCAACGAGGGTAATGAACTAAATAATCTCTAAGGTCCCTTCTAAACCCATAATCTATCTATCTATCTATCTATCTATCTATCTATCTATCTATCTATCTATCTATCTTCTCCCCTCTTTAATTCCTCCCCACCCCCCACTTCCACCCCTGACCAATGGATGTTGCCATTTCCCCTTAAGAACTGGATCTCTGAAGGTGGGGTGTCTCCTCCTACATGCTGGCGGCGTGCACCCGGGGCCTGGCACACCCAGGGTATGGTCTGTGGCTCTACCAGGGACGCAAAGCCAGGACCTTCTGCATGTAAAGCAGACGTGCTAAGCACTACACTATGGAGCCAACCACCCATAATCTTTTTGTGTCTATAATTCTAAGTTTTAAATTTCACTTAAAATATTTAAGTTATAAAGCCAAAGAAAGATATATGTATATGTGTGTGTGTGTGTGTGTGTGTGTGTGTGTGTGTGAGTGTGTGTTTAGGTAATATATGTTCAGATACAACTGTTTATGTTTCAGATGCAAATATTCAATTTCAGTCACTGCCAAGGGGTTTGGCACATGTATCAGCATGTATATATCAACAAATAAGAATTTGAATCATGGCTAAGTCCCTTCCTTATGCAAGTTACTTAGCATAATGGAGGCATAATGTCCTCTATAAAATGGAATTGCAGTGCTTACCTTCTTGAGCTGCCCTAAGGTTTAACATGACGTGTGTGTGTGTGTGTGTGTGTGTGTGTGTGTGTGTGTGTGTGTGTGTGTGTGTGTGTAAGTGGGAGACAGAGAGAGGCAATCGGGAAGAGGGTTTTGTCAGAGGATCACCAAGTCTTGTGCTTGTAACAGGAGAATCAGAGTGTGAAGGGTTAAATCAACCTGCAAACACTTCTCTGAACTGACCATTCTCTGAGCAGCAGCCTTAATCTCTAATGAATTTAATAAGCCCACCTTGTGATGTTCCGGATCCATCTGCTAGGCCGGGGCAGAGTCAGAATTAGGTTTTGGCTGCCAGCCGAACAATAATTATTGCCTAGCCGATTACAGATTGGCCTCACTGTGTGTACCTGTAATGGAAAAATTACTAGGCTGTCTAGTTTCAGAGCTGACACTGAGTGGAGCCTCCCTCTACTTCTGGCTTCTCCTTTTCCTACTCCAGGTTTGTCTAGCAATAAATTCTGGTTAATAATGACATTTTAGAGCCAACATGGTATCTTTGTGGATCAGCACTTTATCTCTTTGGGCCTGAGGCTTTGCAAATATAACATGCTCTTTCACAAATAGGGATGGGATGTGATGGGATAGCAAATTGAAAACTGACTCTAAAAGCACAGGAGTGTGTATTATTGCACTTAAATTTTCATTTAGAAATCATAAAACTATGTAAATAACACCACAATAATATAACTGCAAGATGTGAGTAATATTTGTTCTGATTACAGAAGCGGCCCATGCATAAAAGAAATTTTTGAGATGCATCTATTCTTATTTCCCAAACATATATGGATCACCTCCATGTGCTAGGGCAGCTGGAAGCAGAGATTGCCAAAGTGAGCTGGGTTTGAACTTGGCCATCAAGGGGCACATAGCATTAAGGGGAGACAGAGATATAAAAAGATAATTATAGCACAATGTGATACAGTGTGGTAGGACCTTTGATAGGGACAGAGCGTGTTGGAAACACGAAGGGGAAACAATAGATGAATTAGTGAAGTGTGTAAGTGTATGTTTGCGAGTGTATAAAATGCAAGCCTTCCCTCAGTGAAGGTAAAGATATAGCTAAGACTTGAAAGCTAAGTACACACCTATTAGCTGACAAGTTTGGGAATGAAATTTTATAATTTCAGGCAAAGGAGCAGATGTACCAAGTCACAGGATGGAGATATTGCAGTGGTAAGTACAAAAGAGAGGTTTATTTATTGTGCAAATGGTCATTCATCACTAGTACTTACCAAGCACCATGAGAAAGCTGTTTCCTAGTAGTGTGGGACAAGAAGACAATCTTTGCCCTCATAGATTCTACATTTTGGTTGGAGAGATAGACCAAAAAGATGTAAACAAATAAAGAAAATAAAAATTGCAAATTGTAGTCAAGTAAGTAAGGAGGTAATGCAAATGTTAAGTCAATGCCATGAAAGAAACTTGCAAAGAGCTGAGAGAATTGCAGAGAGATGCGTGGCATAGGATGTCAGCTTCTAGAGGAGGTGAGGTTCAAGTTGAGACCCAACGGGTAAGAAGGAATCCACTCTGAGAAAAGCGGTCATAGAGCAACCAGGCAAAAAGAACTGCATGAATGAGGGCCTGAGGGGGAAGGACGTTCTTTGAGGAACTGGGAGAAGACTAATATAAAGGAAGCAATGAATGAGGACATGAGAACGGAGGGAAGTGAAATCAGTGAGGCTGCGGGGAAGAACATGCATTCCGACCCTCCACATACCTCCTGAGCTTGTCTATTCCCAGCTCTCCGCTACCCAATGGCCTCCCACACACATTAAAATCCAAAGTTCAATCAGGCCTCATTGACCTCTTTTGACCTCATTTCCTACTACTCTCTTTCTTGCTTGCTACCCACTTGGCACACTGTCCTTCTTACTTTTGCTTGAACTCTCCAAGTATGTTCCCTTATCAGGGATTGAGCCTCTGCTCTTCCCTCTGCTGGGAAAGCTCTACCCCCAGTCATTACTAAGATTTACTCCCATCTTCCTTCAGATGTCACTCTAGAACCCCTGGTGGGAGTCTGGCTTGCCCATCTACCCTTGGAACTTGTTCGTGAGGCTTTGCACAAATTCTAACTTTCCAGCCTAAACATTGGGATGGAAATTACCGATGCTCAGACAGCAAATTTTGTCAGCAAATAATTACAAAATAAAAGCATATACATTGAAATTGTAATAAAGCATAGCAGGCAGTTATTAAGATTCTTCAGTTTGGAATCCCTAGTTTTGAAAACTGTTGCAGTATTACAAAGTAAATACAGTTACCAGCTAATAGATATTAAATATAAAAATTACAGCATCTGACAGAAAAGAACATTGTTTTCATATGAAGCTTCAGATGAACCAATTATTAACAAGGAAATTAATTTTGTAATTAATTTTTCTTCCAATTGAAGATACGGTGATAGCATGCATAAGAAGATTTTGAATCATATACAAATCATGAAGTCATTTTAGTTTTCTATACAATTTTTTTTAAGTTAAAGAAAAGGGAAACAAAATACCACTGGATAAATTTACCTTTTAAAATTAAATGTAGACTTACACAGAACTCGTTTGTATGACAGGTAAAATCATTTAGAAAAATTGTTGCATAATAATTATCAGGTCTAAATGTAGTAAAATTTATATTTCAATATAATTTGTTTTAAATTTATACCAATGTTGTCACAGCCTATAAAATATTCTTAACAGCAGAGTAATAGCTACATCAGCAGGAAGATTCTTTTCAAAATGAAATTGTCAAGCATTATTTGTAATCTTGCATTTGCCAAGAGTGATTGATTTTTTATTTTATTTATTGAAATGAAATTGTTAAAAATATAAATTTTGATGACTTAATAAATTAATTTATAGAAAATAGATCCAGGAAAAAATCTTATGATCAATCAAGCTGTAACATTAATATACTACTTATCATATTATATAAAATTATACTACCAGAAATATTGTTTTTCAGTATGTACGTTTATATTATTTCTCATATACTACTATTACTCTTATTACATTTTATAAGCAATAAAATATTTTTTAAGGAAAAAGTTTTATATTTTAGCACCTTTAACAATACTTTTTTGGCTTCCTGAATAAGGGGACCCTCATTTGCATTTTGCACTGGGCCTCACAAATTATGTAGCTCGCTTTAAATCAGGATCTTAGCAGAAAACAGAGTGCAATTGTGATGGTTCAAGAGACTTGAATTAAAGAAATATTTACGGAATGAGAGGAGTTAACCAATTAGGGCTGTTGAAAGACCCATAGACTAGCCGTGGAAGGAAGATGTTACCACACTTAGAGCTGCAGGAACAAGAAGAGAGAAAAGGTGTTCAGATTCTAGTGAGAGCTGGGGCCTTGGAGGAGGAGTCGCTTAGTAGAAGCTTGTTGTCTAGAGAGATGCAGCCACGACCAGAATCCATGGGCCAAAGCCCTGTGAGTGAGGGGAAGAAATACCCTGCCTTCTCTTGCCTTTCATTTTCCAATCTCCTGTTGTACTTTCCATTGACCAAACCTCACCAGAAGCTAGAAGGCAAGGCAGCCCAGGTGGTGAAGACTACAAGAGGCAGTCTCCGGGAGACCAGAGGAGATGGAGGAGGGCAGAGAAAGGATTGCTCGTTGTGTGTGTGTGCACACGTGTGTGCATGCAGGTGCACGCTTGCGCGTGTGTTACAAAGAATGAGGATTTTGTCTTAAATCCATTGCTATATCCCAAGCACCTAGAACAGTGCCTGATACGTGGTGAATGTTAAAAAACAAAACAAAGCAAAGCAAAACAAAACAAAACAAAAAACCTGTTAAATGAATGGAAGAACGGATACTTCAAATCTGATTTAGTAGGTGTCAGTAGGTTCCTGTAGATCATCATTCCTGTCTTTCTTGTGAATGGTTTTCCAACTAATGCACTTCACTCTACTGGGCACGATTCACAGGAGGAACCCCTGAAGAGCCCTCCATGTACAGAGCTACCTTGTAAGGAAGCCCAGAGGGCTCAGCTATCCTCTGTATGAACTCCTGTCAGCCAAGTAGAGTCCTTGCAGTGAATCAAGTCCTGGTATCTTAGCATGGCTGACTGGACCAGATCAACATGTGACCATGTAGCAAGAAGTCCTCTTTCTCTGAAGGGGCCTGGCAGGACATCTGCCCACTAAGTCCACCCCATAATGAGAGGTAAATCAGTCAAATCCTCCTTTTGGGAAGGTGTACCTGCCGAGAGATCAAAGAGGAAGTAGATCTTTTCTTACAGTAAGGACTTAAACTGGGCAGAGAAAGGCACTAACATTTGTGAGAACCTACTCGGTGACATCCATTTTTTCAGTCATGAGAAGCTGCAATGGCTATGCTGTACCTATGATGTGACAAGTGTAAGGACAAGAGGCCAACAGGCTAAGCATAGCTAGTAAAAGGATAAGAAAGAATTCATTGAGCTGCTGAGCCAATACTCACAATCGCCTATCTTAAATTATTACAGAAAATAAATAAATACCTATAATTATTTCAGCTGATGTTAGTTGAGTATTCTATTACAGCATTTGTAATGGATATGCTAGTCATATCCATTCTATGAGGATATGACTCTATTCTTTCCTCCTCTTCTTCCTTTCTGCTTTTATCTGCCACAGGCACTCATGGCCACTGCCTCATTTCACTGGGAGTTCTCTCAGCTAATGAATTTGTAGGACCCTCATATGGAATTTCATCCTCTCCACTAGAATCATGGGGTTGGAGGACACACCTATTAAATGTTTAAGGCTATATTAAAATTTTATTACTCTACTTGCTGCATGAAATCTCCATTGTGTCATAATTCTTGGAGTGGTAACTCAGTTTTAGCTCTGGGTGTGTGTGTGTGTGTGTGTGTGTGTGTGTGTGTGTGTGTGTGTGTGTGTGTGTTAATTCCTGGAACAGTAAGCATTTAGCCTACTATTTTACCTCTAGATTTATGAGGCATATTGCTGTGGGAAATGTGCAGCCTAAATCTTAACAGCCGGGCAATTGAGGTGGGAACATAAAGCACACAAGCAATCAATATGACACTTTTAAACAGGAGTTTTGTAAATGTGAGGTTGTTTTAAATTATCTTTGGAAGCAGGAGATGAAGTGAGGGAAAAGCAGTGAAGGCTGAGGAATGAGGATGCTGTCGCCTAATGAAAAAAGCCGTATGTCCATGCTTTGTTCCCAGTGGCCAAGATGGTTTGCTATTACATTGAATCATATGAAATCACTGACATTAGACTGTTTGATTTATTTTATCTAAGATAATTGTAGCTTTAATCAGCAAAACCTATTTTTTTAAGTAAAAAGAATTAAGTTCTTACTATTTACTTACCATTATGTATTTATTATGTAATAAACACATGTTTTCTGAAGAAAAAAGAAAATGCAGCTAAGTAAAAAGAAAAAATGGTCACATATATACGTATGATATTTCTATACATGCTCTTTTGGATTCTTTCTTGGAATTTTCATCTCTCTGATTACATTATACATCTGTTCTTATATGCTGTCTACATTATCTATTAGAGCCCTTGCCATGTTAATCATGTGTTTTAAATTCTCAGTCTGATAATTCCAATATCCCTGCCCTATCTGAGTCTGCTTCTGATGTTTGCTTGCTCTGTCTTGTCAAACTGTGTTTGTTGACTCATAATACACTTTGTAATAGGTTTTTGTTTTTGTTGTTTTATTTTGTTTGATGGCCATGCATGATGTAAAGGGAACTACTGTAAACAGGCCTTTAGTAATGGATGGCATAGTATGGGGGAGGGGAAACATTCTATAGTCCTATGATTGGTCTCAATCTTTTGGTGAGTCTGTACCTCTAGACCATGAATTTCACATGCGCTGCTCATTCCTTCCACCTTAGGAGGGTTAGAATGGCTACAGCAGGATAGAGTTGGGTATTTTCCTTCCCTCAGGCTGGTTTGGCTTTGAAAAATAAATAGTGTAGGCTCTGGTAAAATAGTTTCTCTTGGGGGCAGATTTTGTTAAGAAAAACAGAACGGTCTGGTGTATTTCCAAATGGTTAATCTTCCCCTCCCCCTACTGGAAACATAAGGGGATTTTCCCCTGATATTCTGTGCCAGAACCTGGTTGAGTTCTGGAGGAAAATCTCACAAAAGGGTGGTAGCCTTTCGATGACTGGGTTCCCCGAGAGGTTTGTCTCTCAGACTTGCACCCAATGAGCTCTGGCAAGTTATCAATTACAGTTCAGGTGTCCAACCCTGGCACTGGTTCCCAAGGAGGTTTCTGATTTAGGGTTTCTGCTCTAAAATTGTGGAGCAGAAATTGTGATTCTCTACATCCAATCTGTCTGTTTCCGTAATTTTGAGGACAGGAAAACATAAAGTGATTTGGAAGACTGGATGGTGTAGTTTACTAAAGGAGGGAGTACAAAAGGATAAAAAGGTGCCACTTTAGATTTGTTGAGGCTGTGGAGCAGTTAGATGCCAGGAGTGACATAGGACCGGATGGACTTGGTTTTAATTGTGTGAACTTTTGTGCATATCTAGATTGTAAGTTCCTTGAGGGAAAAGTTCACGTCTTATTTCTATGTGTTGGGGGACTGCCATATTATATGTACTTAAATGTTATGGATGGATGGATGATGGATGATGGATTGTTGAGACTATGCAGGGAAAACATGCCAAGCACTGTAACTTTATTGAATCTTCAAAACGATCCCACAGAGTAAATACATTTCTTATATAGAAGAGAAAGCTGGGACCCAGAGAAATTTAAAAAATCCCTGGATCATGCAAATGGTTAATCAGATAGAAGAACTATAAATCCTGGACATCTGACCTCAGACCTAAACTCTTAAGCACTGAATGTTGCAGCTCTTCCCCTAATCCTCCAATCTTGCTTAACCAGGAGAAATAGAAAACCTGGTGGAAGAAACAGCATTTGGCCTTTGAGACAGGAGCTGAACTTTCATAGCAGAAATGGGGAAGACTGGGTAGGGTTGCCAGATTTAACGAATAAAAATACAGGACACACAATTAAATTTGAATTTCAGATAAATCATTTAAAAATTAGCACACTGTAGTCCCTATAATATGTATTATATTGCATGCTCCAATATAAGTTAGAAATTTCAGTCTCCCATGTAACTTTTTACCTCCATACCTCATAGCTCTTGTTATTCATTTCTGTGGTACATTCTATCCTATCTTTTTACCAATCTTAATGGCAAAATCCATCTTTCAAGGTCCATCCGTATTAATTATCACTTGCTCAGCACTTTCTCACCTACAAAATGCGTTCACATAGATAATTTTGTTTGATTTACGAAGCAGCTTGCAAGTAAGCAGGGTATATGTTGTTATTAACCCCTTTGTACAGATGAGAAAACAGAGCTTCTATCCAAATCTCACAGAGCATTCATTCATATAATGAGACTCTGGGGTCCTGTGACAGAGATTTTCATTCTTCTTCCTCTTATCCACACTAAGACCAATCTCAGAATTTCTGTTTTGACTCAGTGCACAGGTACCTCTTGCCGCTCTTGGCCTTTCAACTTGGCTCGTGACTTAAAGTTTACCTTATTTTCAAAATATGTCTTATTTCCAATAACACCTAAGTTCTCTTAAGACAAGAGTCTTTCTTGTATCACATTTTCCCCTTCCCTTTTTCATATATATCCTGTCACACTGATGAACTTTCCAAAAATTCTGTGAAATGGTCTTGAAAAGCTACCCAGGTCTGAACAATCCACAAATTTCCATTGAGTTCTTGGCAAGGTAAGTTGCCAGCACTTGTAACTAAAATTGTCTTTTGTTGTCTACTTTCAAAATGTAGTCAAATATTCTTCCCTGATATCTGCGACTTAGTGGTTTCTTCTAGATGAACATTACCATCTACCACACAAATGTCCAGAACAATAGCCAAAGAATAGGTTAGTTTATATAAGAGTAATTCATTTTTCTATTGTTCATTCTACAGTATTTAATGATGCCTTTAATGTGCTACACTTTGTGTTAGGCAGTGGGGATCAAAATGAGAAACACATGGTCCTCCTATTCAAGGAATCTGCAGCCTATTAGAAGTGATTTAACTTTCTGCAAACCCCAGAGTACAAAGCACAACAGATAAACGTTGTAGAAGTTCAGAGGTGGGAGAGGTGGAAGAGAAGAAAGTATAACTTCAATTTTTAACCTTGATTCTGCTCTAAAATTTATGCAGCCGGTCCTGATATATTAATTATGTGGAATGTAGCCTCAGAGTAATTACTGTGATTATCTCAAGAATTTTAAAAAGGACTAAATGCTAATGTGAAAAAATGACAGACTCAACAAGAGGCATTAGAGGAACTGTTAAGTATAAGGGGGAAGGTTAAGAGCCCCTGCCCCCTCCACTAGCTCTTTCTCTGCTCCAGTGAGAAGCAGCATGACTTGCTGTTTACCTTTGGCGGTCATTATTCTTTTGCTTCTAGCCATCTTATGGAATGAATCTCTCTCTTTCTCTCCTTTCTTTTTCTCCCTCTTTCCCCTTTCCTTTCCTCTTTTCCTTACACACATGCCGGTCTTCCATGTCTTATTTATTCTAGTGTCTTTCAGTGACCACCTTTCCTAATTTATTTGTTGAAACTTCCTCCTTTGCATCATTCATTCACCATTCATGCCAGACAAAATGAACTGGTATTTGTAACTGTAAGTTGGTAACTGGTATTTAATAAATACATATGAAATAACTAAGCAACAAAATATTAATACTGTCTTGCATTGCTATATCACTTTCCAGTTTTTTAAATGTTTTTTTTGGTCTCATTTTTCCAGTTTTATTGAGAAATAATTGACATACAGTACTGTATAAGTTTAAGGTATATGGCATAATGATTTGACTTACGTACATTATGAAATTATTACCTTGATAAGTGTAGTGAATATCCATCAGCTTACATAGATATAAAAAAAAAAATTAGGGTTTTTCCCTTGTGATGAGAACTCAGGATTTACTCTCTTGACTTTTATATATACCATGCAGCAGTGTTAGCTATTGTCCTCATGTTGCATGTCACATTCCTAGTACTTACTTATATTCTAGGTCAAAGCTTATTATTATAGCTCTTCAATATAGACTCAGAACTCAACTTAACCACCTCAGAATTAGATAGATGTCCAATGTCTCTAAGATCGTTAAGATAGCAATCTATTGCAATCCCTGACCTAGCTCCTCAAACTTCCCATGCCAGGCAGGCAGACAAAATCCTGTCCTTTCCATTTCTCCGGTGGGATAGCATGGAGGATAGCCCATCCAAATGCCACTGTTCTTAATGTGCATATCCGCAGAAATTGGACTATTTCATAGGGGAGTTGCCAATTATTATGGAAAATAGGCATTGTCCTATTGGGCCCTATTTTAGATCTGTCATTATGCCACACGCCGTGAAGGAAGAGATGCCCTACCCTTCCCTAACAGGTCCCTTTAGAATTAGACATTCTCCACCTGTTCTTACAAGGATCTCTTTGTATTTATTGAGCCTCATTATTACATTTAATAGGCCAGGCTGCCAGGCTCTAGACAGAACTATTAATTTGAATCTGTCCTAGATGACACAGTGTACCCAAAGAATAATCTCAATAAAATTTATAATTAACACAATGATAATAAAAATAGGTGTCTCTCAAATAATGCCCCCATTATGATCCCATTCCAATTGTTTAGTATGAGAAACTCAGAAATTTAGGATTCTCTAACCATTTAATTTTGGGAAAGTCCACCAGAAGCAAGCCTTTCCAACAAGTTACTAATTGTTCTTAGTGCCATTCCTAATATTGCTACTGCTTTTCTAGCTACCGTGCCAATAGCTGCTACACTTAAGGCCCTCTTCCTACAGCTTCAGTGAACCCCATATCCATATCACACCATATAGCCGACCTTTATCAATGGAAGCCCTTTGCCCTTTGCCCCCATTGGTTACCTGGATACAATGTCCATTATTGGATACTGTGACCATGCCCTGTGGACACATGTACTTCATTGGAGCTATATTGATTGTCACATAATTTTCAATTTTTATAGCCATCATTGCTGCTGGATCCCAGTTTCCTCAAAATTTAAAAGGAATTCAAATATCTCTCACCCTTTCTATAGGTACCATTAAACTTGAAAACTCCCCAAAGTGGTCATCCCAGTGAAATTGCCCAACCCTAATAGATATAGATGCTCTAACTAAAAACCATTCACATTGTGTTAGGCCCAGATTCAATGTCCTGATCATAGGCCACACCAATTGGACCCCAGTGGATCTATTATATTCTATTAAAATTATAAACACCTCACAATATCACATTAAATAACATATTAAAGAATTAAGACCCACTATTAATGATTTGGTTGCAGAAGGAGTCCTCATTCTCACCATTTCTTTCCTTACTAGCTCTATTTGGCCTGTCTATAAGCCAAATAAAAATGAATCTTGACATGTGGTCAACTATTGCAATCTCTGGGTGGAATTACCTCTAATTATGGATCCTATGCCAAATGTCATTAAAATTACTGACACCATTCAATCAGCTGCAGGGAAGTTCCTCATAGTTATTAATCTAGATAATGTCCTATTTTGTCTCCATTTCTCCAGCACCATAGCCACAATTTGTATTTACTTTTGAGAAGTCCCAATGTACATTATTTAGCTTACCTATGGGATATCTCAATAGACAACCATTGGTCATAATTTATGCACACAGAACTTTTGAGGGTTTGCTTTTGTCTTCAGGCACTGTGCTATGGCATTACATTAATAATAGTCTACTAAGGGGAGAAACTCATGAAACCACTGCACAAGACCTTTGAACTGTTGTCCAGACTTTAACTGACTGCAACTGAGTCAGTGCACCTCAAAAAAGCCCACCACATGACATGTGGGAGCCTAATTCGGTCTGTGGAAGTTAACCCATATGGTGAAATTGCATATTTGCAAACACTTTTTTGTGACATCCCACACACTTAGTACAGCCATCCTAGTCTCCTTGTCAGGATAGAAATGGCACCTACAAGATATAACTGAGTCTAGACCTTCAAGCATAACCAGACTGCAGAAGGATGTGGCTTTCTTTGCCTTAGTCTATTGATCTAGGAGACCTAGTTCACCTCTCTCCCAGCCTGGCTGGCTACTTAGGGAACCCTGTGGGGTAAATTGAATCTATCAGAAAGAAAGTCCATTAATTTTATGAATGGTATCACCTTTGTCACATGTAATGGAGCCCACTTGAAGGCCACATTTCCTATCCCGTTACAGGAACATTCCTGTTAAAGGATGGGATAATTGTCAGCCCAATTCAGGGATCTGATCATAGTTACTTAGGTACTGGAGGATGCCCTCAATTAAAGTATGACCTTTGTTCCTATTTTTAAAGGATCCTGGGCAGTAATGGCCTTGCTGTTTGGTTGAGTAAATTGATTCAAATAGACTTTTCACTCAGGATCCTGTGACTAGGATTCTACCACTCTGGCTCAATGCCACATACCATAGCTCCTTTCTATGCATACCATCAACCCTACTTATTTGGGTCAATCAGTCTACAGTTCCCCATAAGAAGTTACTCCATAACTTGTAGAGGCAAAGGAATTTTCAGTCATATCTGTAATAATTTCTCAAGTGTAAACTTGGCCTTATGGCCTTGGGATCAGTGCAGAACTCATATCAGGAGCCCACACCTCCAATCATACTAGTGTCCTTGTAGGTACTATCCATAATTCAATTACAGTCAATAGCACAATTAGGATGATGACCTAAGCCCAGCAGACCAAAGCATCCCAAATGATAACTTCTGCAATTGATAGTCCTAGCCTCTACAATGGTACCTCAAAGTATCTTGCCAACACAATTCCACATTGAAAGCTGCTAAATAGAGATTCTGCTGATATTTTCTCTTCTCCTAAACTTAACTGTGGCTCTTTTACACCACCAAAACCCCTTATAACTTCCTAGCTTCCCTTCTTCTTCCTCATTTTCTGACTTAACCCCCATATTTCAATCTATGTAGGCCTGCTTATGCTCTGTCCCCAATCTAACTCACACCACTGTCACCATGGCTATTGTGGACTACATAACTAAAGATCACATCCACTCTTTTATGTAAATCTCTGCAACTCCATCTTATCTCTTACACAATGTAAGGACACTTTCGAGAAGCTAATGCTCATTGGCAGGCCTTTTCCTGCCTGGATATATTCGAGCCCTGATGAATGATGCTGTAAATGATACCTTTGCCCATTACCTAACCAGTTACATCAAGGAACTCAAGCAAATTATTTGGATTTTTTAATCGACCCACTCTTCTTCTTTTCATGAGTTGCTTCTTGGTATAAGCTAGGACCCTGAAAATGAGCCGAACTCCCCATGCTGGTGTCTTAAAACTCTCTCTCTCTCTCACCTTAAAAACTGAATTTGGAACCCATTTCCACTATCCCCACACAAAAGCCTAAAACTTGACTTCCTACCTTGCTTAACAGCTGAGACTTGGTTACAATAACTGCCCATTTGACCACCCCTACATCATTCACCACTATGACCCCTAAAGTTTCATCAGTTCTGATTTCCCTTACCCAACAACTCACGCTTCATTCTCCACTGTTTCCCTGTCACTATCTTCACTTCCTACTTTCCTTGGCCTGATAGACAATACCTATGTAACACTAACAGAGAAAATCACCTGGAGTTACACCCTTGCAGTTCTGGGCCTGCTAACAGGAGCCCCAGCCTGGACAACCGCTTATACAACTAATTTCTGCTCTTCTTTAGGTCTGTGATATTCATCTTAACTGACAGTCATCCTCTCCAGTAGAGCCTCTGTACATGCCCCCAGCACTCTCTCGACCTCTCCAAGTGCTTCCTTATTAACCATCCCTTGTCCTTCCTAGCCTTCCTTGCCAATCAATAACTATATACAACTGTGACTTCTCCCACCCCACTCCACCTCCACCTCCACCCCCTGATTGAGATTATTTGGCCTTGACAGGTCTTCATCGATATAAATTTACCCACCAGACATTCCAGCCCTAAGACCCTTGGGCTACTGGTTCTCTTGTGGCACTCTTCCTGTTCAACAGGGTCTCACACTCTACTTCCCTACCCCACTCCTTCTCATCTATGCAGCCTGGTCTGTCTTACAGACATGTAATACTCAGGTCACTATACATTCAACTAGAGAATTCACTTCCCTTATAAAGCTTTCCCTCAAAAATGGCCACGTTTTACCTATTATATTGAACCTCATTACAATCTTTAGTAACAGGCATAAATTTAGTTTTTTTCAATTCTGTAACAGAGACTCAACTCAGAGAGGCCACACAGACCACATACATCAAATGGCCCTAGATGCCATTAATAAGGGAAAAAAACTCTGGTTGCTATAGTAGCTGATAATAAATTGGCATTAGACTACCTACTGGTATCTCAAAGTGGAGTGTGTGCCTTGAAGGGAACCTCCTACTTCATGGGCATTAATAACACAGGAAAGGTCTACAGAAGAGCTCAACAAATAAACCAACGAACCAAAATGTTATTACTAAAATACTCCAAAAGATTCCCTGGACTCCACTGACTTCTTCTCCTGGCTATCTCTCTTCCCAGGGCACATGACTCCTCCCTATCTTTCAGGGAGCTATAATAGCAATTGCTAGCCTGATCATTATGAGTTGGCTTTGCAAATCTGGTAGTTTTCAAGTATACTTTTATTTAAAGGAAAACTGGGAGATTGCCGTATTAACCCAAATATCTCAGATGAATTGTGAAGAGCATGGGAAAGAAATTTGAACCCCTAATTGATGTTTCTTTAGCGCCAGTAAACTCTTAATCTCATCTCTGCCTGTGTCTGTCAACTCCTTTACAATAAGGTTCACATTGTTCCACTTCCATCCCATAAGCTCACGCATGGTCTTACTTTCAAACTTCATGGCAGAGGCTGTACTCTCCTCCCACTGACAGGATGTCCTCTCTATAAATGCTCATGTGCTCTCTGCACTCTCCAGCAGACCCATGCCCTTTGCCCCTCACCTTGGGACTTCCTTACTTGTGTGAGTAATAAAACTTTCTTTGATCAGACCAAAGGACCATTCTTAAGACTTTTGACATCTGAAGCTAACCCTGAGAAGGGGTTTCTTCATGTTACGATAAAATTGCTCTTTCATATATTATTATAGTTATTTTGCTGATAAGGAAATTGAAGGGCTTTGAAGCCATTCTAGATGATTAGATCCTACCTGACAGGTAACATATTTAATCAAAGCTCTTTGAAGACAAATCGTTTATGATTAACTTGGGCCTACAAATCTTTTGGTGTGCGTTATGATGCCGAGCCAGAAGATTTCTCCAGCTGGAAATGACATCTTATACTTGTAGCATAATAAAAAGGGAGGCTTCTAAACCAGTTACAAGTGGGGTGGGTGGGTGGGTCTGGCGCTTGTGGTCTGGTCCTAAAGTGCTGGTACTCGTGAGCTAGGAGCTGTTCTGCTAGGGGGTCATTACTACTCCTGCGTGCTGCGTGGCCAAATTCTTGTGATCGATTTGCATGACCATAGATCTCATGAGAGAAAATGCTACAGCTTTCTTATTCCCTTCCAAATGGTTTCTTGGGTGATCACATACACAGTAAAAACACAGTCCTCAGAAAACTTAGGCCATGACAACACCCTTTAATATAGGGGTTATTAGACATAGCAGGAGAACCATATTGCTCAATTTTTGTTAGTGCAAAGGTCCCTAAAATGCACTAATCTGCTTCTCTTCCAAGAGAAGGGCAGCATGTTGAACATGATGGATAGTCTCCTTGTACCCTCATGGTGCAAAGTAACCATGGTACTCATTTCTGCCTCACCTGTGATGTTTAGAGGACCCTAGGATGATCAAAGAGTATGTATGAACTCCAGCATATACCATGAAATAATAAAATAATAATGGATCTCCTATTCTGAACATCTACCACATGCCAGGAAATTTACATACATTATCTCTTAAATCCTTATAAGTCTGTGAAGTACTGACATTCCCATTTTACAGAAGAGAAAACTGGGGCAGATTTAGAGGTCATTTAACTAGCAAAAGACAGAACTGGTTTTCAAGTCCATCTCACTCTCCAAATTCTAAATTATAGCCAATGTCTCTCCTTCCTTTGGCGTCTTTGACAGGCAAAATGATGCCCACCCACCAAAGGTGTCCCCATCCTAATTTCCAGAATCTGTGACTATGTTACCATATAAGACAAAAGTAGTTTTGCAGGTGTGATCAAGATTTTGTGAGAAAGAGATTATTCTTAGGATTATATTGGGTCCTTATAAGAGGAAGGCTGGAGGATCAGAGTCAGAGTAGATACGACAATAGAAGCAGAGGTTGGAGCGATAAGGTCATGAGCCAAGGAATAAAGGCAGCCTCCAGAGACCAGAAAAGTCAAGGAATGTGTTCTCTTCTAAAGCCTCCAGAGAAAAACACAGCCCTGTTGACACCATCATAGCCTTGTAGCCCCATTTCAAACTTCTGACCTTTAGAACTGTAAAATAATATATTTGTGGGGTTTTTTTTAAGCTTTTAAGTTTCTAGTAATTTGTTATAGCAGCAATAGGAAATTAATACAATGTCCCATTCCACTTTAACTATACTTTGATATTACTTTTTATTTTGTAATATATTATATATATATATATTATATAACATATGTTATATAATATATAATGCATATTATATTATGTGTTATTATATATTACATAATATATATTCCAGCAAAAGTATCTTTTTTATTACTCTATACCTACCAAATCTTAATGTTTCGCAGTGTCTATGTTGTACTAAGCACTATACTAGGAACTTTATAAATAAAGACTCGTTTAATTTTCCTAACAACCTGTGGTAGAGACAACTAACTTTCCATAATAAAACTTGTGCTTCCCTTCTATAGTACAGACTGTTTCTAGAAGTTCGTTGCCCAAGCAGAGACTACATTTCCTATAAATCCCTCCATATCTAGGTATGGCCGCAGGGCTGGGTTTGCCAATGAAATCTGAGTATAGGTGATATAGGTAGGAAGCACGTATGCCTTCTTCACTCCTCCCTTACCCTCTACAGAGACCTGGAAAACTATGCGTGGAATAAGTCTTGGCCCCTTTTACCACTGTAATCTTTTAAGAGCAAGAAATAAATCAAGACTTGGGGCTTTATCTGTTATGCCAGCTGGTGTTACTTCGGTGATACTCCAACCCTATGAAAATATATATTAGTGACCTCGTGTTTAATGGTAGTGAAACTAGGGCTCAGAAAAATGAAATAACTTGGCCAAGGTAACAAATTTGAAAGTGGCAGAGGCAGAATTCTGACTCCAAATACCATTGTACTTTTACAGTGCTACATAGTATCTTATATAAAATGGTGGTTCAATTGTCTGTTGAGCAATTTTTTTTTTTTAAGCAAAGTCTCCGAATCATAGATTTTAGACCTATAAGTTACTTCAGAGATTATCTTCCCTAAATGTCTTACAGTACTTCAAAAATGAGAAGGGGGGCGCCGCGCGTAAAGATACAGGTGACTGGCCTGCGTGATGAGACAGAGCTGGGACCAGAAGCCAAGCCTCCTTTTCATTACCCAAATGCTACTATGCCAGCTTGTCTTTGAATCAAAAACGGTCTTCAGACATTTTTATATGTATCACCTATGACCACTGAATATAGAGTCTTCTCTTTAGAACAAAAAATAGGGAAAACAATTTTTAACTGTATTAAAAAACTCTCCGAGGTTATTGCAAATCATGATATGTATACCTTGTTCTATTCTTAATCTCTTGTTTTATTGAGACTGAATTATCTTCACACTATAAAAATAAAAATGGCAGAGCACTGAACAGATGGAGAGTTGAAAGAATAAGCTGAGGATTCCACATCTTGGCAGTCTGAAAATATGTTACTACAGTAAACATATTTTTAGCAAACAAATCATGGAGATTCACATGTTGATCTTGCAATAGAATTCTCTAGTTTGGCTCATTTGTTCTCTAAGTATAGCTGAACTTCTTTGTAATAGATTACTACTCCCACCCTGCCCCCAATTTTCAAGCCCAGGAGTGAATTTAAGAGCACCAGAGAAATGGGTAAAATTGAAAAATTACAATTATGATTTTGTACTGGGTAAAATTTTTCTAGTCAGATCAGAACACAGATACAAGACAGACTATTTTGATTTCTGCTACTGATCTGATTTCTTAACCTGGAAATTCTAATATGGAACAATTTCTCCAAAAAGTCATAATTTCTTTAATAATGAGTGCTCTGAGAAACGGAGTTCTGAAAAATCTGAATATACAATGTGCCATGAGATAATGGCAAACCCACTGTACTTGTAATTTTCTATGATAAATTTTGATGTTAATTAAACATCTTAGCATCAAGGAATCTCAGGGCTGGAATGGAACTTGAGGGCATAGAACAAAGGGTCTCCCCAAATTCTATTACTTGGAAATTACTTTCAAGGTCTATCTGGATACTAAATATTCAATTTATTTCTTAATAGTCTTTTTTTTTCTGTAAATTAACTTTAAAACTAAAAATTAACTTTTAAAAAATTATCAGCTTCTTGAGGTATAACCTGTATAATACCTAAAATTCGCTCATGTAAATTCAATGATTTTTCATGAATTTACTGAGTAGTGCAACCATAACCACAATCAAATTTTAGAACATTTCTATTACCCTCAAAAGACACCTCCTGCCCATTTTCATTCCTGGCTTTGAATTCTCAGCCCTAAACAAACAATGGTCTCCTTTTTTTTTTTTTTTTTTTTTTTTTTTTTGGCCTCTTACAGATTTGCCTTTTCAGGAAATGTCATATAAATGGAATCCTACAGTATGTGGTCTTCTGTGTCTGACTTCTGAGGTTCCCTTTAAAGTTAATCAGTCTGTCCAACCAAAAGCTGGGCTCAGATCCCTTGCTCCTGGGAGTCACGAGGGAGCCGGTGGGGCAAGCTACAGGTGAGATGTCAGTGCCGGGTTCTTGAGGGTTCTTGACTGCTGTCAGCTGGCCACTGCCTCATATCGTTTTGCATGACATAGAGAAACAACTGATCTTGATCCTTCCCCAAGTTCACTAGGGAAACCTTGTTACGATTTAACTTCCTTTACAAAATAAAATTCGACCATTTTCTCAGCACTCCATCACAGTTATGGCCTTTGCACTGAGGTCAATTCGAGTGCTTCACTAAACTATATGACTGATAGGAGTGACTGGCTGAACATATGAAGGGCAGGGACTAAGTGTAAGCTTCTGACCTGCACTTACTGAGAACTTCTCCTTCAGGAAGAATAATTGCAGCGCCTGATGGGGAATGGAGTTCAATGGGTGATCAATGCCTGCGAGACTAGGGAAGGCACACCCTCAGCCAGGGTAGCGGGGGCAGCCCTGGCCATGTAAAGGTGTCACAGACTTGTGAATGTTCAATCTGGAAAGGCTGAATCCTATTTGTTCCTCTCAGAGTTGGGGACACTGATTGTGCAGGGTCTTTAGTTAGCATGCTGGAATTTCCGTCCTTATCAGAATTAACCAAAGTGCTCTACCAATTTAGGATAGCCAGTGAAGAGCTGTGAATCCTGTCTATATCTGGACGGGGCAAGGATCCCCTGATGAGGCAAATTAAACCTCAGGCTCCACTTCTGGGGTAACTTTCCATCAACTCCTTTAAGTTAAACCTTTGTAACCATACTACACTCAGTACTCAAAGACTTAGAGTTCCTGAAAACTGCCCTAAGGGTCTTGAGAATTACACTGTCACATGGCCTAATCTGCATTGCTTTGGACTGGAACTACAATGGTATCTGATTGTCTTCAAACCTCTGACTTTCATCCTTGATTAAGGAAAACATTCTCAGCAAATACTTTTCTCTGGTTCTTCTGTCTATACAAGAATTTCAGCTCTAGCAGAGCACAATATGGCTACCTCCTATTTGTCCATCAAACTATGGCTTCAGTTCTGAAAACAAACAAAACGGAACTGTAGTCCTATTTCTTTATTGAGAAACTGGCTGTGGTCTCCAGGGGGCTTAAAATACTTTTTTCTTTTTTTAAACAATAAACATTCTCCTTGGGATACTCAGCTAAGCACATCAAGTGTGTTCCAAGAGGCAAGGAGCAAAGGCAAGTAGCCTAACGTTTTTGAGGTTTACCCCTGTCATAGCATGTATCAGGTCTTTATTCAGTTTCATTGCTGAGTATTGTTTTGTTGTATGTATGTGCCACAATTTGATTACCCATTCACCAATTGACAGTTTACTTATTTGTTCACCATTTGATGGTTATTAGAGTTGTTTCCTCATTTTGACTATTATGAATAAATCTGCTACAAACAGTGTTTCATTTCTCTTGGGAGAATTGCTGGCCATATGGTAAATTTATGTTAAATAGTCAAACTGTTTTCCAGAGTGGCTATACCAGCAATGTATGACAGTTTCTCTATATTCTCCTCAGCATTTGTTATTACCTTTTTCTTCTTCTTCTTCCTCCTCTCCTCCTCCTCCTCCTCCTCCTCCTCTCCTCCTCCTCCTCCTCCTCCTCCTCCTCCTCCTCCTCCTCCTCCTCCTCCTCCCTCCTCCTCCTCTTCTTCTTCTCTTCTTCTTCTTCTTCTTCTTCTTCTTCTTCTTCTTCTTCTTCTTCTTCTTCTGATTACTTTAGCAATTTTGGTCAGTGTGTAGTGGTATCTCATTGTAGTTTTAATTGGTATTTCCTCAATTGCTGGTGATGTTGAACATCTTTTCCTGTGATTATTGCCATCTCTGTATCTTTGATAAATATCTGTTCATGTCTTTTGACCATTTTCTAACTGGATTTTTTTTAAATGTTGAGTTTTGAGAATTCCTTGTATATTCTTGATAGAAAACTTTTGTCCAATAGGTGATTTCAATATTTTCTTCCAGTCTGTATATTTGTCTCTCTATCCTTTTATATAGTTCTTCACAAAGCAACAATTTTTAACTTTGATTTTCATGGTGATAAAATGAATTTGCTCCTTTTATAGATCATATATTTAGTGTCAAGTCTAAGAACTTTTCATCCAGTCCTAGGTTCCAAAAATTTTATGTTTCTCTTAAAGTCTTATAGTTTCACATTTTCTATTCAAGCCCATGATTCATTTCGCATTAATTTTTGTATAAGGTGGAGGGTTTAGGTTGAAGTTTGTTATTTTATTTATTTGTTTGTTTGTTTTGTCTATAGATGCTTATAGTAGTCAGCCTTGGCTACCATAACAAAACATCATGGAATGGTGGCTTAAACAACAGCAATTTATTTTCTCATGATTCTGGCGGCTAGAACGGGTTGGATTCTTGATAAAGTCCCCGTCCTTGGCTCACGGACATCCCAGGTCTTGCTGTCTGATGTGGGAGAGAGAGAGAGAGAGAGAGAGAGAGAGAGAGAGAGAGAGAGAGAGAGAGAAAGCCTCCTACTTCCTCTTCTTATAAATCCACCAATCTTATCAGATTAGGACCCTTAGCACCCTCATTTAACCTTATGATTTCATTTAGCCTTAAGCACCTCCTAAAAGCCCTCTCTCCAAATACAGTCACATTGTGGGTAAGAGCTTCAACATATGAATTTTGGGGAGACACAATTTAGTCTAAAACAATGTCTTATCGCTCCAGTACCATTTGTTAAGAAGGCTATCTTTTCTACATTGAATTGTTTTCACACCTTTGTCAAAAATCAGTTGGGCATATGCGTGTGGGTTTATTTCTGGTCCTTCTGTCCCTTTAATCTGTGTGCCTATCTCTCTGCCAATACAATACTGTCTTGATTATTGTACCTTTATATTAAGCCTTAACATTAAGAATTCTTTATTGTTTATTTATACTTTATTCTTCTTTTAAAAAATTATTTTGGCCATTCTAGAACATTTCTTTTTTCATATAAATTTTAGAATAAACTTATGTGTATCTACCAAGTGATGCTGGGGTTTTTATAAAAATTACATTAAATCTATAGATCAATTAACTCCTATGGACTGACTAAATTCATGCATAAGCTTAGAGAGAAAACTTAAAGCCATAAAGAAGCAGTACAAGAGGGGCACGTGACCTAGGATAGGTTAATGTGCACTTATCAGTAGGAATTCTGCTTTCAGCCAAATGAATCTGAAGCTAACTCTGTCCATGCCTTTGCTTCTAGAGTCTACTGTGGGTTCCTCTAAGAGCCTTCCAGAGTCACAGACAAATCAATCTCAAGGCTTGAATTTGAGTCTTCCTTGTTTCTTCTCTGTGTAGCCATGGGGTATGGAACTGTAAAGTTTGGGACAAATCTCCAGCCACTGTTAACTTTAGGCAGCCAAATTTCATGAAAATAATATACTTAGAGAACCAGCCAGGGCAAATGGACCCTCTTTATTATTAGCTTTGATTTAGACCTAATCCCTCTGTAGGGCTCTTGGTCCCAAAAAGCAGAGCTGGAAAAATGTTAAGGACTCTCTTTGCCCCTTTAGCTTTACGCCTAGACTAGGAAACACCTCAGCAGACAGATTTAGCCTTGCTTTCCCTGAGCTCCTTTATTGGTACCCTAGTGGCATCTGCTTGAACTTCCCAGGGCACACATACCCCTGTCTTAAACTCACCAGGGAAGAGACATTTACAAAACCAAGTACAGAAGTCAAAAAGTGAGAAGCCAAGAAACACCATGGCATTTGAATTCCAGGTTGTAGGTTTTTAAAAAAATCATTTTCCTTATCACACCAGAAGCCCAGCCCCAGCTCTGTGGCTCCATTTCCCATGGCGTTGATCCAAATCGGTGCTTCAGTGTTCTGTTGAGGTGGAGTTGGGGCAAATGAGTGGGTAGCCTTGGTCTCTCCCTAGAGGCTGCCCTTTCCCAAGCTCTTTCTAGCTGTGCTACTAAATCTGTTTGCCTGTATTGCTGGGGAAATTGAGTTTCATAAATCATCATGCAGTTCACATGGATGCTAACATCAGATAAACTGCCTGACAGGCTAGCTATAACAAATCATTGCTTGTTGCTATGCTGCTCCTTAGATTCTTGAGAGAAAGATTCCACAGTGCAATAACAGCCAGTTATGTGTCCCAGGGGCAGCCAGAGCCACAGCTTTCACCTTTCAGTGCCTTTGCTCATGTTGCTGCCTTCTTTTTAGAGAAACGCCTCTGTCTGCGACCAAACCCAGCTCAGCCGCCTTCTGTGAAGCCTTCCCCACCCCCACCACTGCTCCCCCAACAAAAGCCTCATAAACCATTCCCTTCCCGTTGCCCTAACGGCCCTTTTCTATTATTATATTTCTAGCATGGTTGGTTTTGTTCTTTACCCAACAGTAAACTGCAGGCAAAGGAAGACAGGGAGTATTTCTGAGCAGTGCAAAATCTTGATTTGTACTTCAATCAGATGACTCTGGTGGTAATGGAGCATGGAATGGTTTGGAGAAAAACTCAAGGCTGAGTCACCTGTGAAGTGGTTCTCACAATGTGAGGGATGATGGGGTTGGATCCAGTGTGGGGGTTGTCAAAACAGAGAATATTGACTTTGTTTCCAATGTGTCAGTATGTTTTACCTGAAAAATGTGATTTAGATCTGTTAATTGGCAAAACAGAGAAGGGATTGTTGTGAGTGGATTAAATGAGACCCGGCATGTACAGCGCCTCACCCGAAGCCTGGTATGTAGTAAGTGCTCAGTAACTGCTTATTGCTTCCCTTCCTCCCGCCTGCAGCAGCCATAGTTCTGGGCTCTGATCATTCTCCGGGAGAGGAGGGAGAGAAAAATGATGTGGGAGCAAACCAGGGCAGAGGACTCATCAGTTACAGGTGAAAAAGATTGACCTGAACTGAGGCAGATGGATGAATGGCCTCTTGCAGCCCAGCGGTATAATATATCTACTCATCCAAGATTTGAATTTTAACGTGGACAACAAGAGGCCACGTTTCTATACTAAAGAAGGCTGTTAAAATTCACGAAGCAGAGAAGCTCTCTAAGAAACAAGATTCATGATGGTCTTTTCACAAGGAAGTAGAAGATTGATTACAAGCAAAGGTTCTAATGTATGTTGTATCCACTGCCTTCCCTCCTTAGGACAGGGAGGAGAAACACCAAGGGAATTCAGATGGGTGAGCATTTAATCGCCTCCCTGTTTCTTTTGCTCATGTCTGCTTCGAGCCAGGAAAGGCCAGAATAAAGTCACCCTGACCATCAGCAACTAGTTTGCGGTCTCAGAATCTCGGCTTTTTTAATATACAGTTTGGAGATAATCCTACTTTTCTTGTCTACTCCACAGGGCTTTTGTTAAGATTGAGGAAGGGAAAAGGGAGCTATGACCTGGTTTTACATAACCCATCCATTTGCCACAGAGGATTCTTTTTAAAAAAGCTAACCTGAACCTGTTGCTTAAGTTTTGAGACACCTTCCTACTGCCAATAAGAAGTCCGCAATCTTTATAGCATGGCTTTCAGGGCTTGGCATGCTCTGGCTCTACTCTGCCAGCTTCATCTTATCTCATGTCATCCTTTACTCTCTGAACTCCAGCTTCATTGGCCTTGTTTAACCCTGTTTTTCCAATGCTTTGCACAGTGCCTGGCATATAAAGGTAATTTATAATATAATGTAATAGAATGGTATTAACAAACTGAACAGTAATATTGCTATACCAGATACTATTCTGAGTAGTTTATATGCATTAATACATATAAATGAATACTAGAATCATGTCCATTTGACAGATATGTAAAATGAGGCATAGAGAAAGTAAGTAAACTTTCTTAAGGTCACACAGCTAGCAAACACCAATAAATGAATAAAGTTGTTGTTGTTGTTGTTGTTGTTTACACAAACAATATATTTTATGCTTCGCACCACCACAGTGTGGTATGCTTATGTTCTCATTTTTCAGATGAGGCAGGGAAGACATAGACCTGTCAATATCAGGAAGAAGAGTCAATAGGATTTGAACCATCCAGAGGCTAATTGAGGAAGGCTATTATGGAGGTACCATAGCATGTTAGTTGAGAGCACTCATTTTGGGGCCGGGCCGGCTTCCTTTGAAATGCACCCCTGCATTTTACTGTGTATGAGAATTGCCCAAATTTCTTAAAGCAACTGTGCCTCAATTTCTTCATCTGTAAATTGTGGCACTGTTAATAGTACCTATCCTCATTTGGACCAGATGTGATCATATTTGTAGTGCACTTAGAACAGTGTAACTGTTGTAGGAAGAAACTATAGTTTGTCTACAGGAAATGCCAAGGAGAGAGGGTCCTTTGCTTCCTTAATCTTTCCATAGGGCATTCATTTTGGATTGAGATATTACAATCAAAGAATCATTGGGGTTAGAGTTGACGGTCACCTGATGCACCACCTCCTACTCATTAGTTAGATAAGCAAACTGTGGATGCTATAAAGATGAGTGGGTGAAGTATGACAAAATTCTGGAGAGTTTCTTGGAGAAACATGAGACCTTCTGTATGATAGAGGTTTAAAAAAGATTGGAAATATTATATACCAAGCTAGAAAAATCAGGCATCTTTTGTTATTGAAAGAAAAACCTTCCCAATAATTTCTAAAACAACCTCTTGATTTTCTGTGATTCAAGGGCCAAAAAGAGCAGAGATTATTAGAGTGTTTACTTACTTTCTAATTTTATCCTCCTACCAATCAAAAAAGAAGCCTGGGTAGCTTTGTTTCGCTTTTTTCTCTTATTCCTTCTTCCAGTATCTGCTGTAGGTGTTAATGAAAAGTGAATTGGTCAAATCCCAGCTGATTAGGAGGAAACAGAAAAAGAATAAAAATTCAGGGTCATCAGGTCCCAAATAATCAGGATTGCCTGTGCTAAGCTGACTTAACAATAAGGTGTCTGAAAAGTCAGTTCTGCTGTTTTTTTAAAGAACTTTCTCCAACTTGCTTTCCTTTCTGTCAGGCAATGAGTTCAATGACATCAGCTTTCATTTCTACTCCCACAATATAAATTTCATTTATCCAATCCCTGGTCCACTGTGCAAATCTGGCATCAGGAAAGAAATGTCCTGATCTGACACATAATGCAAGTCAAATTACTTGAAATTCAGTTTGAAACTGTTGTCTGGAATCACTGAAACAACTCAGGGCTAGATATGTACAAGCTGACGCAAAACCTGCAATCCACCGCTGGAATTTTACCCAGGGCTGGGGATATGCAAATTGCTGCAATTTTTCTGGATAGCAATTTAGAAATACAAATCAAGAACCTTAAAAATGCTCATACCCCTTAACCCAGTAATTTCACTCTTAGGAACTGACCCTGAGGAAATATTGAGAGACAAGGGCTAAGGTTAATGTACAAGGTTGTTCCCTGCAGCACTATTTGCAACTACAAAAACAAAACCAGAACCAAAGAAAATGTCCAACAATTGTAAATTACATCATATTTCAATTAGCCAAGTATGTCGTTGTTTAAAAGAAATGTTTAGCAGCATGGGAAACATATGCCCAATATGAACATGGGGGACAGAGGGAGGACTTAAGTTCCAAAACCATAAGCAATAAAATACAATTCTAATATTGTGGGTCAATTTTATATATTCTTTATCTCTCAGTCTACCTAGAGGATTTATGCCTAGAAAAATAACAGGAAATAAATAAATATGTTAACAGTAATTTCCTTGGAGTATTGGTCTCATTGTGTTTTTCATCGTTACACTCTTCCATATTTTCCAAATTTCCTATAGTGAGCATGTTATTTTAAATGTAAAAGGAATTATAAGTAATATCTGCTTCAGAAACAAGCAGATATTCTTTGAAATGCAAAATCCTCTTATTATATCATCTTACTGCCTTCATTTTCCCTCTCATTCTTTTATTACATAACCCTTCGCTTTAAAAGATTCTCTGGCTCCTGTGTGCGTGTGTGTGTGCGTGTGTGCATGCGCGGGTACGTGCGCGCGCGCGCGCGCGCGCACACACACACACACACACACACACACACAACACACACACATATATATATATATATATATATATATATATGCGCGCGCGCGCATGCGCACACGTCTATAATGGTTTAATTCCTTAACCTGGCCTTCCAGGTCTTTGTCAATCTAGTCCCAGCATACTGTCTGTGTGTTTTTATTAGCATTTTTTTTTTCTCCTCAAATCTTCATTTCACAGATATTTATGAAGTACTAACTCTGTGTCCGTTTGGTTCCACGCTTCCCTCTTAGGTCCCTTTACTCTCCACATATTTCCTCTACCCCAGACCGGTCTCGTATGCTCCCACCTTTAAGTTGCTATCCCTTGGTACGGTCCTTCTGGGCCCATTGCAGAACACCCGATGCACGCGCAAAATGCTCTCGGAGACTCTCACTTATCTCCCCATTTGGAGCACACTGTTTCAGAGACTTAGGCAAGTGCCTTACTCCCTCCTTGCTTCCGCTTTCCCATTTATATAATGAGAAATGTAGTAGAAACACGTGACTTCTCTACATTCATTGTAAAGATAGAAAGAGCTAATAGATGTAAAATGCTTGAAACAGCATTTGGCATAATATAAGCATTCAAGAAATGTTTCTTATACATATTAGAGACTGTAAATTTCCTAAAAGTAGGACCCTAATCTCATTCTATTTTATAACTCCTGTGGGACCTAGCATCTTGCTTTGCCTCCAGTTGAATACTCAATGAATATTTGAGTAAATGTATGAATGAATGACTGTTATATGAACGTTTACTGAGAATAACCCTCACTCCTCTGGGCACCCTGTGACTGTAAAATGTACCCACATCATTCATGTGGTCAGTATCTGTGCTAATCGTTGTGTTTACAGGCAGACTGTCAGTAGCTGTACAACCCTGCTTTTGCTCTGGAAGCACTGTGGGGTAGATGCTTGATATCCTGCCCCTCCAAGATTCTACACTGTTCATGTTTTTCTGTGGCAAGTTGCAAAATGATGACCTTATATTTTCCAATCTTACTAATTTTCTTGGCCACAAGCCTGAAGAAAATTGCATTACCCCTTTCACTTTAAGCCCACACATTGTATTATCCCAAATGAATGTTATGACTGTGGTTGAATTGCAGGGGGCCACCTATTCATTTCATTTGTAAGTTAGCAAAAACAAACAAACGAAGGCACAAAATAACCAGTTTATTTGCATGACCACTATGCGCAGGGTACTGTGATAACATTTTCATACACTTATCCTGGTGAAAAATGTTAAAGACACAGAAGCTGTGTGCTCACAGTCATATCTATTTGTCCCTCTGTACCTCAGCTTGTTTCCCTAGGCCACACTATTTTCCGCCCAGATGCTCTCCTATTCTCTGGGCTGTCTGTTGATTGTCAACTGGAAAACTCTACTTGCATGTATAAAGCGGAGTTATCTCCTACCCTGAACTGCTCTTCCATCCATGTCCCCGCCATCCACTCAGCCGCCCAAATCGGAAACCCAGGGAATATCCTCCATGACTGCCTCTCTCCTCACACATAATTCATCACAAAATCTAAGTGCCTTTCACAGTTTTTCACCAGGATAAATGTAGAAAGAGAAGACTATGAACAAATACATAAATATTATATGAGCTTTTTCTCTCCTCCTCTGGAGGAGGATTAGCAGGCACTCCAAGGGTAGAATCACAGGCAATCATGTTTTTTGTTCCGTGCTTAGTAAAGTGGCCATGTTCTCTAAAAATCTCCCCTGCTACTCTTGGTCTCCTCGTCCAGTGTAATTTTCTTTATAACACTTATCGCTGCCTGTAGTTATGTAATATTTATGTATTTGTGCATAGTGTCCTCACCCTACTCTCCACCCCATCAGAATACAAGTTCCACTAGGAGAGGGGCTCAATCTGTTGCAGTCATCTCTATATCCTCAGCACCTAAAAAACCCCAGTACCTAGTAGGGCTCCAGTAACTATTTGGCAGATAATTGAATGGATGGTTGAATGAATGGGAAGATAGAGAGCCCAATATATGTTGGTTATTACTAATAATGTCATATATTTTCTAATACCTCCCTTTGGATTAGGTCCCCATTAAGCGGCTCACTTATACTCTAGGATCTAGAACCTGCTTTCTTCTTCCACACGTGGAAACTTCTACAGCCTCTTCAAGTTACTGGCCCGTGCTCGGGTAGCAGTTTCAAGGCCTTTTGGTGACACTATCCTCCCCCACTGTGTTCTGGGGAAGTACGAAGGCTACTTAGGAACTTTTCTTCTGATTATGTTAGGAAATTGTTACCTAGGATCTGACACCCCAGGAAGCTTTTCTGCTTCAGATCTGATGAGGCCAACCACAAAGTGACAAGTTACCTGGCAACAATCAGGGTATCCCATTTTCAAGTGTATTTGTAGTTCTTATTTTTGATCTACACAGAAAAGTTGGTTGATAGTTCTGGCTTAAGAACAAGATCTTACCTTCAGATTTCTTTGAATTGTGCTCTCCCTTGAGAGAATGAGCTTGGGAAGTAGAAACATGGGGTTATGCTCTTGGTTTTTGTGGGCAGGAAATCAGGCCTTTTGGAATCAGGCAAATCTAGGCTTAAATCTTGGTTCTTCTCCTTACTAGCTCCATGCCTTAGGAAGAGACTTAGCTTTTCTGAACCTCAATTTCCTGTATAAAATGTAGCTTCCTTCATTAACATGTATGTATTTACCACCTATTAAATTCCAGGCATCATTCTAGACATTAAGACTATACCAGTGAGCAAAAGCCACATATGACTTCATGCTCATAATTTTAGCCTAATCTGGATAGAAAACCATTAAACAAATAATAATGCAAAGGGGAAGGATGAGATGTGATGGGAACTTACAGTGAGGATATAACCTAGTCTGGACACTCAGGAAGGTTTAACTGAAGCAGTTAGAGATAAACTGAGTTAGGCAAAGAAAAGATGTGAGTAAGTGGACTGCAAAGAAAGAGAAAAAAGTTTGGGTCTTCTATTGAGCTGTGGTTTAGGGCTAGAGGATAAGATTATGCTTTTACAAGGGGTTTGGTAAGACTCTTAGAATAAGCCATGCCACTTTGGGGACCAGATGACAAAGTGCACAGATTTGAGACAAGGCAATTATCTCAACTTCTGCATAAAAACCTTACATTCTCCAGCATCGGGGAGAGCATCATGTGAACTTGGATTTAGAGCTCCCTGTTGGGGGATTGAGCAGATCTAGAAGAACATGGAAGATGCCAAGTTGGACTGTAGTTTGTTGATCAGTTTGTGTATAGCTGTAACCCAAGGAGCTCTCAGAAATTATTGGTGAGAGTGAGGGTAGCAAGTGCTATATTACCAAGTGAGGGCAAGAATGGGGTCTTTTATATAAACTGTTTCCTCTTGAGTTTGAGACAATTAAAGGGGTAACACATGTCTCTAGTACAGTTTAGTAGCTCAAATGGTACAGTAAGTCCTTACTTAATGCTGTTGGTAGGTTCTTGGTACTGCGGTGAAATGATATGTAACAAAACCAATTTTACCATAGACTAATCAATATAAACAAGAGTTAGGTTTCTACAGCATTTCATCTACATTATAACAAAACAGCATTGAATGAAACATTATTTGAGGGCCTGATAATAAATTGGTCACCGAGAATATGATCATGGCAATACTTTTATATCATTAAAATGAAAATATTTTACAAATATTAACTCATATAATATGCATAACAGCACTATATTTATTTTCTACTGCTGTGTAATAAATTATCACAAACTTAGCAGCTTATAATATATAATACAATTATCACCTCACACTTCCTATGTGTCAGGAGGCTAGGCACAGCATAACAGGATCCTCTGTTCATAGTCTCACCAGGCTGCAATCAAGGTCTCAGCTGGTTACATTCTTATTTGGAGACTCGTCTAGGGAATATGTTTCTAAGGACATTCAAGTTGTTGGTAGAATTTATTTTCTTGCATCTGTATCACTGTGGGCCCAGGCTTTTGCTGGATGTTGTCCGGAGACTGTCTTTGTGTTCTAAACACCATCCACAGTCCAAGGCTATTCCCAGTTCCTTGCCATGTGGCTTCTCCAACATGGCTGCTTACCTCACTGAGCTCACAAAGAGCTTAAGCTCCAGCTTGCCAAGGCAGTCTTATTAATGTAACGTAATCACAAGAGTGACTTCCCATTACCTTTGTTGTATTCTATTCTTTGAAGCAAGTCACAGTCCCTTCTCTTTGACCTCACTCAAGAGGAGGAGATTTGACAAAACTGTGAACATAAGTAGGTCGACACCATTGGAGGTCACTTTAGACACATACGTAATAACACTCTAAGGGAGGAACTATTATTACCCACATTTTGTAAATGAGGAAATAGCGATACTTGGCCAAATTCACATGATTGATAAGCAGGAGAGCCTGACTTCAAATTCAGGAAGTCTGGCCCCAGATTCTATGCTCTTGAGGCTCTGTCACCATGAGGCTCTGTCACCATGCATCACTGAAGAGAGTCCAGTCTGTTTTTCTCCTGTCATAAACTTTGGCAATTTTTTTTACTCTGAATCATTGTCGTCTTTCATCTTTAAACGATAATCCTGATAACCTCCTATCTGTGTTATATTCGCTGCTTTAAACGCATTTCGTATTCCCCAGTGATGCAAGGAGGGAGATTGTATCACCATTTTCCAGATAAAGGACTGAGTTTAGAGAGGATAAATCCCAGCACAACTATGGAATAGAAATGGGGCTCAATCAAGAGCTTCTAGTTCCATCCTCCATCACAATGCCACTATGAACACTGTAAGGAAGTTACTTCAATACTTTTATTCTCCCAGATAATAATGAAGATGTCACAATATGTCTGAATGGTAATGAGCTGTCTGTATTCTCTAGGCTGAGGAGACTAGCTTGTGGCTGGCAGCCCTGGCATAGTTAGACCCAAACAGAATTTTTTATAAACAATTTCTAATTAGTTACCAATATTTAAAAATTGTCAGATTTCCCATAAAAATCAGAAAAAAGAAATTGTAACACTGAGTCCACATTTCCCAATAGAATTTAGTAGAGGCAGCTCGCTACAGATTGGACATAAACTTTCCTTACACCATCATTTAGACTCCCTACTCGCCCTCTGTGGACCTTGCGTTTGAGATCCTCTCATTTTAAAGATGAAAAAAAGGTACAGTCCACAGAAGTTTCCAGAGGCCTCCAGCTAGTTAAGAATGGCAGAACTGATATCAAAGTTAGTACCTTAAGGAGTGCCTCTACCAGCAGGACATTTTCAAGCACCGATTTCAAACATGTGACAAATTGCCTTGTTCTCAAATAGCCCGGCTTCATAGCACTACTTAATTCACATTTAAATTACACTGGGAACAAATACATTTCACAATGTTCAGCTCCAGGTTTCAGAGAAAAACATACTAATAGAGGACTGCAATTACGAATAATTTCTCTCAATCCCTCTCTTTCTCTCCCACTCTAAATTAATGACCATTTTTACGAAGAGGCCACATGAGCTTTCAGAGCAAAAGGAGTAAACAGGAGGACATGCATTAATGTGGCAGGCTAGTTACCTCCCACGCCTGAGTTTAGAGCTCTTAGAAATGGAATTTTTTAGCTGTGCTTCTCCTGCAAATATCACGGGAACATAATCTCCCAGAGTCCAGAGGCAGTGAGTGTTGGGTAGAATGACATTTGCATTAGTCTTTGAGTAAATATCCAAGACAGGTAAAGAGGGAAGGAAGCATCAATTCAATTTAACTAAGCAGTTGAGGGCTCACTACATGCCAGTTATTGTGAGCATTGCTTTCACAGACATTGCTCGCACAGTTATTCTATTTTATATACACTACTCACAAAATTGTGAGCAGAAAGAAAAACAAAGAAGGAAACATACAGGATCAAACTCATATTTTTTGACCCTGAGTTCATCTGGGTGACGTCAGGCGGATCTAGTGGAGAACCTCAGCTTCAGTGACCTCAGCGTGTGACCTTAGGTTATTGATTTAACCGTTCTGAGCTTCATCTGTTCCTCACCTGTTAAATGCCATATGCTAGATGCACAATACATTTGTAGTTCTTTTCTTTCAATTAGACCATGTGGTTCCTTTCTGGGGCTACTTTAATGTTAAATAAAATTGAAAAAGCACTGGGGTTGGTGTCGGAAAACTTGGATTCTAGTCCCCACACAGTCCTTTCCTGCTAAGACGCATAAGCAAATTATCTCCACCCCCCATTTGAAAAATAATATATGCACATGATAATATAATTCAAACTGTATTAAAGATTATAAAATGAAAAGCGGGTAGCCCCTCTCCACTAAATTGCTACTCCCTCCTCAGGGCCAATGCCTAGTAAGAATTACTTGAATACTCTTCTAGAAGATTTTATTACACAAATGAACACACATATACATTCACGCGCACGCACAGATACACACACACACACACACACACACACACACACACACACACACATTCTCCTCTCTCTCCCCTCAAATGGAAGTAAATTTAAAATAAATCTTGGAGATATTGTGTGTTGGCCCATATTACCTCATTATTTTAATATACCTGGGCCCATATTAAGTCATTAAAGCAATTTCCAGCCTTTTGTTAATAATAGCAATAGCTGATATTTATGGATTGCTTATCATGTTCCAAGCACTATTCTAAATACTCTACGAGTATTAATCTTTTTAACAAAAACATCCTGGGTAGAAGCTATTATTATCATCCCCATTTTATATTTGAAGAAAACAATGTCCAGAGAACTTCAGTGCTTGACTTACAGATACACAATAAGTGGCAGAGATGAGATCCATATACCTCTCCGCATAGTTATATACATTTGTCAGAGTATCTGGCAAATGATGGCTCTTAAAGTAGCAGTTTAAGTAAATTGCACTTTTGAAAGATCAGTATGATAGCAGGGTGGAGAATAGACCTATCTTAGAGCTCCTATCCCACTGTGCTGTGCTTTTTAATTTTCTTCCCTGTCTCCCTTGTTAGATTCCCCGCTTCTTGAAGGCGGAGGCAACAGGGCCAGCATATTGCCGACTCTTAAAAACATTTATGGTGATTACTGAAAAACAGGGAAGCCTTTAATGGGAGTGGTATTTGGTATTTTAAAGGGTGGATAAAATTTTGATAGAAGGAAATTGGAAAAATTACCTCGTTTGAAGAAAAAGCAAAGGAAAGACTACATAGGCTATTTGGGGGAGCAGCAAAATTGTCCAGTTTGGTTGGGGAAAGGGTGCATGGTGTGATGTGCTCACAGAGGATACTGGAAAGGGAATCTTGAGGCAGAACGTGGGGGATTCTAATGCTATTCTGAGGTTTGTGAGATCTCTTCCAGGCCACATTCATTAACCTGGAGGGCAAGACCGATGAGCAGCTACAGAAAATGCCCACATATACCCACAATACTGATGTCAAATAGTTAAATTTATTGAATCCCATTTTACAAAATTGTATGTATCACCACATCAGGTTTCTTTCTTTCTTTCTTCCTTCTTCCTTTCCTTCCTTCCTTCCTTCTTCCTTCCTTCCTTCCTTCCTTCCTTCCTTCCTTCCTTCCTTCCTTCCTTCCTTCCTTTCGTTCGTTCTTTTCTTTTTGATGTCAAACGGATGGCAGGTTTTTCAGTATCAGCAGCTTGAGAAATATAATATTAGTGTAGTGGGCGTATTTCCAGTTTTCATTTATTTTAATCTTCGCCAACTCCCTGAATTCACTGTCTGACATATTTATTTTTCTAAGCTCTGGGCCTGTGGACCCAGGTTTATGAATGTAGCTTATAGATGTACTATTCAAATTCATTTATATACAAACATACCTCTCAGTGGATTTTGTTACATTTCTGTTAATCTTGAATTTTGTGAAGTTACTGAGACATCTGACAACACACATTATTTTCAATAAATGCTAACGTTTTTCAACATTTGACTGTATATCCTGGTGAAAGTATGTAATTAAATTCAAATTAGAAATAGTTTCAATAGCCACACTTAAATAGATCAGCACTACCCAATAGAAATATGATGTAAGCCACAAAACTGAACAACAAATATAATTTAAAATTTTCTGGTAGCCACATTTAAAAAAATAAAAAGGAACATCAAATTTAAACAATATATTTCATTTAATCCACTATATCTAAAATATTATTTCATGTAATAAATACAAAAATTATGAGATATTCTACATACTTTTTTCATAGTAAGTCCAGAGTATATTTATATACTTGTAGTACATCACACTTTGGACTAGTCATATTTCAGGTGCAGAAGTCACAAAGGCTATAGACTACTATATTGGATAGTGGAAAAATAGAAGCTACAGGTTTCAGCACCTTTGAGTACCACTATTAGCTCAAAGAATGGCTAGAATGTTTATATCCTCCCTGCTCCCATCAAAGCAGCAACAATGTAAAGTTTCTCTCTCACTTGTGATTTTTTAGGGGGATCTTGTCTCAAGCTTTTGTATCATGGTCAAGGAAAATGAGACTCATAGAGGTGGGGGTGGAGTGAGGGTGGGAGAGAACTAGAGGGCCGACTTGCTTGGTCCTGCAAGTACCGCCTCATTCAGTCTCCCTGTTGACAGGTGGAGATGGAGGCTCAGTTCCCTGCCAAGCCACGCACCTGCTGACACAACGCTGGACGGGGACTGAGAGCATGAACTTCCTGCTCAGCCCTACTGACACCCTTGTGCCAGCATGGAAGGGGGGGGGAATCTGCCACTTGGGGGTAGATGTGGTCCAGCACCAGGACAGGACATCAAAACACTGCCATCTGCTTCCGTAGGGCAAGGGTAGTGGGGTGAAAGCCAGCTGCCTCTGGGAGAGAAGTGGGGCAGGAAGAGCAGAGATGTTTCTGTTGGAGTAGGGTGTGTATTGCCAAAAGGTTTTCTGTTATTAAACCACCCCTTTCCTGGGTTTTTAGCTGGGGTAAATGTGCTTTTTCAGCATTTTGTTTGTTTGTTTGTTTTGGTCTATGCCTGTTGGCAGGTCAAACCTGGAGGCTTCTACGTTATCCTATGTAGGATGTATGGGAGACAATAAGGAAACAGAGAAATCACCATGCTGTCATTCCTCACATCTTGAGGTTCTAAGCATTCCACTTACTTCCATCATTAAATATTTTCTTTTGCTTGTTAGCTGTGTTATGTCCAGAGTTATTTTTGTATTAAGAAGGAGTGCCTGGGAGGTATGGAGCTACTCTGTCTAGGCTGGAACCAGGAACCTACTAAGTGCTAAATCTAAGTACCACTTTCTAATCCTCATCCCATTCTATTTGTTACATTTTTTTTTTTTTTTGCTATGATAAATGCTTCTCCTTGAAACTAATTTCTCCCTCAGCATTTATTACTGTACTTACGAGCTTCCTCCTATCTTTTGGTCACTTCTAAATGTCCTTTGCAGTTTCCTCTGGGTCAGTAGCTTTCTAAGGGCTTGTGTTCCCCAGGATTCGGTCTTAAGTCCTTTTATCTTGCCTCCTCTTTTCTCTCTCCACAGCTAGCTGTATGCTGAAAATGCACAAACCGTTGTCTCCTAATCCTCATCCCAATCTAGTTCCCATTGGAAACTTCCAGCCGGCTATACTGGCAACTGTTACCCAAAATGTAACTTATTATCCTCATGTGCATGTGCAAAAGATGTTCCTTCCAAATTGGCTTTTATTTCTGAATTTCTGAATTTGGTTATGACCCTATAAACCCTATAACCTACCAGGAAACACGCTCAAAAATGTAGTATTCTAGTTTGGCTTCTTTCTTTCTTCCAAACTCCAGCACATCATCAAGCTCTTAACGTTTTCCCTGCATAGGCAATACCTCCCTTTGTCTCCATTCCCTCTGGCAATGCCTAGAGTATTTACTCAAAATCATTCTTCCAATTGTTTTTAAATTCGTCTATCTGCCTCTTTTTCATTACCTTTACAGAGGCTCTAGCGTGATCTCTTTTTAAGGCAAATATGATCAAATCTGTTTAAATCCTTTAGTAATTACCTTTAAAGAATGGATTCTGAATTTCAACTTTTCAGGCTCATCTTCCACAGTTTGCTCCATTTCTGGAAATACACTGTAATCTCTCAGACCCCACACTTTGTCCAGACCTTTGCTCATACTGCTTGGTCTGCTTGAAATGTTTTCTTCTGTCACCCACACCTGCTCCACATAAACCAACTCCTACCAGGCATGAAAGGTTCCAGACATGTCATCTCTTCGGGGAAATGTTCTCCTTTGCCCTGTGTGAAGTGTTTCTCTTCCCTGTTTCTAAACCCCTATCTGCATGTTGTGATTGATGATTTGCTTCTTTGCCTCCCATCTGGATTCTAAAGAGGCTCTGAGGAACCTTTTCCCCACATCTGTATAATACAAATAGAGAACAGAAAAGTCAGCTATTAGTCCTTTGACTAGTCGTCCTAGAGCGGAAGTATACTATTGCGGTTAAAAGCACTGACTCTGGAGCAGAAAACCTGTTTCAAAGATCCCTTGCTCATCTACAAGGATCGACTAATGCAATACATTTCTCAAGGAGAATTCTCCTGGAAAATAGTCAAGATAGAGAGTACTTTTCTTTTAGAAATAAAATTTCTCCATTAGGTACTTTAGCTAAAACCTATTTTTTAATAGATTTCATAAAAAGCAATATGGTAAGAGCACTTAGGTATTTTCTAGTGGTTAAGAAGAATCGCTTTGAAAATGAATAGGAAAAATCTTAATTGACTATTTAAAAGGAACCATTGGATTTTCTAAGCTCAAAACTTTGATCATACTATTATTAAATAGATATTTGTGCTTCTGTCTCAACAGTGTGCTTGTTCCCTGAAAATCAAGCTATATGAAACTGTTTTAAAAACATAAATTGTTATTTGTTCAATATTTATGGGGAAAAAATTACATTGAGTTTTCCCTTCCTCCCGCAATTGAAAAAACACTCAAAAGCAAAGGCATGTGTAGAGTTCCTCACTCAAAAATTTATGTTCAAATATATAAAATTCATCTTTTGTAAAACTCCACTTAAGGAGTTTCTCAAATTTTATATCCCTCCCATTTCTCCCCTTACCTTTCATCCCCTATATCCATACCCATTATATCTTTTGTACTTCTTGAGGGAAGACTTTCGAGGCACCAAAGGCTGAGGTTTGTTTCTCACCAGTACCTCCAAGATGGCAAAAGAGAGCTTCCTCTTCAAAGACCCCTGGAGTTTCTAGACATTGGGCCAGGAAAGATTATGGATACAAACCAGCTCTGCTTTGCTGTAACCCCTTTAACCACCCCCACATTGGCTCATTTTGAGAGGGCAGGGGCATCCATGTGTGCAGTTCTTACTAAAAACCTTCCCCAGATGTGGTGGAAATTTTAATGTCGTGGTAATTCTTTTTATTGTCCAGTAGGGGAGAAAAATATCACAGCCGATTGCATGCAGAAAAAGCTTTATTAAGTCACGGAACAATTACACTTTTTAAAATTGCTAAGCGGAATACCCCAACATTTTTAAATGACTTAGGAAACTGGCACATCTTTAGTAAGCAGGTTCCACTTTCATCATTTTCTCTGCCCCACCTTCAATGCTCGGTTGTAGAATATTCATTTATTTATCTTATTAAGTATATTTATCTCACAGTCACCTGTCAAAGCTTTTGTTGTAAAAACACATCTTAACAATTACGTACACAATGGAAAGATCTGATTAGGTGTTTACAGGACTTGAAATATTTAAAAATACACAACAACAGGGTTACAAGAAGGGTAGCGGCATCTTTCAATTCATTTGACTATTTCTTTCTCTTTTGCAAACATGAATCTCTGACATCTGTCAAGGTTTATTCCTTAAAACACATCGTGTTCCTTTTCCCCCCTCTTCCTCCACTATCAATGTTGTAACAATCAGAATTCTCTTGCCTGGGAAAAAGAAAATTTTACCTACGAGGGACATTTATTGACGTCTAGCTGTTACAACCCAAACCACAGCACAAAAGTCAGTCATGTACAGGTGACGCGTTACACTGACATTGGTCCACATTTTCTGTACACTGTCGGAGAAGGTCGGGGCTCCTAAAACCTGAGGCTTACATGACGATGCACTTGCCGAGCAGCTTCTCGGCCACCTTGGGCATCTGGGATTTCTTCTGGTTCGGCTGGAGGCAGGTGGGGGGCTTCTTCGCGTGGTTCAGCAGCATGTGAAACAGCTCCTGCACGTTGACATCCTTCTTGGCAGAGGTCTCCAGGAAGGCGCAATTCCACTCCATCGCATAGGCAGCGCCATCCCTCGCCGTCAGCTCCCGGCGGCGGCTGTCATCGCATTTGTTGCCGACCAGCACGATAGGATACTTACGCAGGTTTCTACCTTTGATCTCGCGGATCAGCTCATAGAAGGGCTTCAGCTCCTCCAGGGTTTGCTTCTTGGTGACCGAGTAGACCAGGATGAAGGCATGGCCCCTGGCAATGGCGAGGCGCTGCAAACCCGGGTAGCGATGACCGCCAGCCGTGTCGGTAATATGCAGCGTGCCGGTGCCACGATTGCCGCTCCGGACCTGGTGGTAGGTGTCTTCCATGGTTGGTACATACTTTTCGCGAAAGTTGCCGCGCACCCATCTCTTCACCAGTGCACTCTTACCAACGCCTGTGGAGCCCAGGATCACCACGCAGTAATCTTTGTTCCTTCTCTGCGGAACGAAGGCGCGGATGATCAGCAGAGTGGGCAGAGGCCGCAGCCGCTGCATCAGCTTTTCCTTGAAGCCAAAGCAGGAATTGCCCATTGTCGGAAATAGGTGCGGAGATGCTCGCACAACTTCTCTGGCACCGAGCCAGAAGCAGGCGAAGCCTAGGGAGGAAGAAAGGGAGAGTGAGAGACTGGACTTCTAACCTGGAATGTTGTCACAGCATCTGCCTGGACAGCTTCTCCAGGGGATGCCGGGGAAGGTCTCAGCTCACTCCCCAAACCCCACATCCTCCCTCCTCGGAGGCAGAGCCTGGCTCACTGCCCACCTCAGGCACCGACAAAAGGCAGTGCAGGTGCGGAGATTCGCTCACCACCTCCTACAAGGACGCCTTACTCGGTGGCTACACACCCGTTATTTGCACAACACACTACTAGCTGCAAAATGAGAAACTGTAAAAACGGACAGCCTGCCAACCCTTAAAACGCACACATGCGAGAGATGTTACCAAACCTTCCCTCCTCAAAAAAAACCCTCGCTGCACTCTTTCCTTGGGTATTAAAAATTTGCCAGCGTCTCTGGCACTGATCCATTACGGCAGGCAAGGGTTGGCCGCCACGGACACCGCGATCCAGGGTGTGGTCACGGGGTTGGTAAGGGGCACCCAAGAAGCCCACAGGGGCCAGATGCTCGGTTCGTTATGTCAACAGACCCATTGCCTGCAGCGACTATTCCAGTGTCATCCAGGGACGTATACCCCCCGCTTGGCGGACAACGTGTCCGCCGGTTCCCATCCGCAACAGCCGATAACAGGCTGGTTATCCAGCTACGCCTCGCATTCTAGTTCCCCCCAAAAGGCTGAAAATTGCTTTTGGCTCTTACCTCTCTGCGAGGAGAGAACCGAGTGGGCTAGCGGGCAAATCGCTCCTCGGCCAGGCGGTGTTGGCGGCGGCAGCGGATGCGGCACCAGGCGCGTACCTGGAGCGGCAAGCGGAGCGCAGCCAGGTACGACCAGCTCGCTCGGAGGCTCCGAGAGAACTGCTCTAACTGTTGGACTCCGACTGGAGCACTGGAACCAGGGGGCGCAGACTGGGAGACTCCACTTGCACTGTACGCAGAGGGGAGGACTGGCCGTGCAAGGCGGGCCGAGCCCAGATGTGCTCCCACCCCTCCCCCACGATCTTCCCGGCGTCCCCCACACCTGAGAGTACCAGTACCCACAGCCCAAGGCAGCGCAGAGCGGGGGCGGGATGGGCGGGTTCCTGGCTTTACAGGCTCTGGCCCCTGGGGGTGAGCACTACTGAGGCTTGTTATAAGAACAGGCTTCAGAACATGCCTCTGGTTGGTAGTATTAGGCAGGCTCTATGTAAGAGATAAACCCAGTGGCATTAACATCTATCACATTTATCGCCACTCCTTGTACATTGAGTCTCATTTGATCACCACGAAAACCTTATAAGAAAATGAGAGCAGGAATGTACGCAGCCTCTAGGTGCCTAGAGTGGCTTCTGACAGACAGCAAGAAAACATGGACCTCAAGCTTATGCTTGCTAGCAACTGGATTTTGCCAACAATTTAATGAACTTAAAGCAGATTCTTTGTGAGAAACTGTGTATAAGACCACAAACCAGCCAACAGCTGTGATTAAGCAGAGAACCCAGTCCAGGCCACAGACTTCTGTCCTGCAGAACTGTGGTTTCTGTAGTTAGGTGTGTTGTTTTAAGCCATAAAGTGTGTGGTAATTTGTTACACAGCAAAAGTAAACTAATACAGCAGGTAAAATTACTTGTTCAAGGTTACAGAAGTCATAAATGAGTGACCTAGGCCCAAATGAATTTCTCCTGACTCCGAAATTTCTTTCTCTGGTATTATCATTCTATGTCATTAAGCTGATACTCTATTTCTTATTCATTAATGACTTTTTTATATATAGCTTTTTTCTTACCAAAAGGCACATCCATGTTAGGTGGAGATCAAGGGCACATGCTTTAGAGGCAAAAACTGTGTTTAGAATGTATATTTTTCTTTTCCTTATTACACTTTAATATAACTGAACTGTAGGATCTTGAGATATTACTTTTCTGTAAAGGAGGAACCGATACATATGAGAAAGAATTGTGGAGTGGATTCAGGAAGATATTGCCTGAAGCACTATTAGAAGGCATATTTAATGCAATAGGCAATCTATGAATGACAGCTATCAACCTTTGTATAGTAATGCTGAAGACTGTATACACATAACCCTGTAGTCTTTGGACATTCAGAACATGATATTCTGAAAGAGGTCATAAACTTTTTAATCCAAAGGAGAGCATATTTCAGTTTGGAGAATATAGCAGTTTCAGGGAGAAAAAATTGGGGGAAGAACTTGGGACAGGGAGGAAGTAGGGTGTGAATTCCAAGTAATAATGAAAGTATTGCCTATTCCTCCTAAACCACAAGATTCACTTTGCCTATTGAAATCAGAGTAACTGAAATGTCCTTAGGAATGAGAAAGATGAGAAAAGAGGCTCCTGAAACCATGTGGAAGATAAATGAAGGTGCCTTTGTAGGTGAGACACATACACACACACGAATAACTAGGGTAGAAAAAAGATATATCCAAAGTTAAAATCTTTAACTGCTAGAGAGGTCAAATTAAGAAATTATTAAATAAAATTTACAAGGAATGATAACAAATTATAAAACCATAACTCTTACACGCAAACTGAGTCTTATATCACAAAAGCTAGTATACAATCTTTTACCTTAAGAAGAGACCTATCCCAGGAAACCAGCACTGCACTAGGCTAGAACATTCAAAAGCATGGGCCAGACCAGAATTCTGGAACAAATATTGGCAAGTTAAAATCTACAGTTTGAGATATATCAGTAAGAAACAACAATAATTGAAACTAACACTGAGATGAACCAGATACTGGAATTATCTGAGGATTTTAAAACAACCATCATAAAAATACTTCGACAAACACAATTTTTTTTAAACAATCAAAAATTTCAGCAAAGAAACAAAGTGTATAAAAAGGATCTAAATGAAAATTATAGAACTGAAAAATACAATAGAACTTTTAAAAACTTCCTAAATGGGCTCAATAGTAGAATAAAGATGACAGGATAGAATTAGTGAACTGAGGATAAAGCAAACTCCACCAGGGTGATTCCAGGGACATCCATGCCAAAACACTCACAACAGTCTCCTCTTATTTGCGGAGCGTATGTTCCAAGACCCCCCATGGATACCTGAAATTGCATACATTACCGGACCCTATATATACTATGTTTATTTCTATATACACATACCTATGTTAAATTTATAAATCAGGCAATTTCACAGATAGAAGTTTTGTTTTTACTGTATAGCTCAGCAACCTCAACATATAATTTTAATTTTATTTATTAAGATGAGAACTTTCACCTTTTTACTTAACGGAAGCACTTTATGGTTTCTCTTTGGCATATCCAATTGTCAGCATCACTATTCCTGTGCTTTGGGGCCATCGTAAAGTAAAATAAGGGTTACTTGAACATAATCACTGTGATTCCACGACAGTTAATCTGATAACCAAGATGGCTACTAAGTGATTAACAAGAGGGTAGCATATACAGTGTGGATATGCAGGACAAGGGATGATACATGTCCCAAGTGGGACAGAGATGAAAGGCAGGAGATTTCGTGATGCTACTCAGAATGGCATGCAATTCAAAACTTATGAATTGTTTATTTCTGCAATTTTCTATTTAATAATTTTGGACAATGGTTGACCATGGGTAACTGAAACTCTAGAAAGTGACATTGAGAATGAGGGACTACTGTAATTCAATTCTAAAAACTGAGAACAAAGAAAAACTCTTGAAAACAAGTAGGAAAAAAACAACATATTGCTATGAGGAACACTATTTTGGATGACAGCAGATATTTCATTATAAACCATAGATGCCAGAGGAAATGGCGTGACATTTTTTAAGTGCTGGAAGAAAAGCACTGTCAACTGCAAATTCTATATCCAACAAAACAGTCCTTAAAGAGCAATGAGGAAATACTAACATGTTTATATGAAGAAAAGCTAAGAGAATTGTTCCTAACAAACCTACTCTTAATGAATGACAAACAAAAGTGTTTCAAACAGAGGACAACTTGGAATTTCAGAAAGGAAAGCAGAATATCAAAATATGTAAAAATAAGGGTAAATATGATAGACTATATTTCTTCTCATGAATTTTTACAATTATATTTGATGATTGGAACATAAATCCTCACAATATCTGATGCTGAAGACAATAATATTAAAAATTGGGGAAGGCAAAGGGTCCTAAATAGAAGTAAGGTTTCCATACTTCACTCAAAGTGGTCAAATGTAGATACTAATAGATTGTAATGTCATATATGCATATTGAAATACCCAAAGCAACAACTTTTTATACAGAGATATACTCAAACACACTAAAAGTAAATAAGATGAAATCCTGAAAAGTGTTTCAGTAACCCACAGGAAGGTGAGAAAAAAGAAAGAGGAAAACGAGAAAACAAAGAATACAGTTGCATATTTAAGCTCAAATATATCAAGAATTACCTTAAATATAAATTTGGTAAATACATTAATTAAAAAGGCAAATTAGCAGAGTGGATGAAAAGAACAAAAGAAACACAAGTCAACAATATGGTATTTGAAGTGAGAAGAAACATTTCACATTCAAAGTCATACCTAGGTTGAAGGTAAAAGGGTGTTTTCATAATACGTAATATATGAAAACTAAAATTAAGAACACAAAATGATTTATAATCACTCTAAAGAAAATAAAATATTTTTATATGCTTAACAAAACACGTAAAGGATCTCAATGCTGAAAATTACAAAATGTTAATAAAAGAAATCAAAGAAGACCTTAATAGATGGAGAGACCTAATATATTCATGAGTTAGAAGATTTAACTTAGTAAAGTTGTAAATTCTCTCCAGATTGATCTATAGGTTTAATGTAATTCTTGTCAAAAAACCTAGCAAGACTTTTTGTAAACATACACAAGCTGATTCTAAAATTTATATAAAAGACATAGTACATAAAATAGCTAAAATGCTCTTGAAAAAGAAGAATTAAGTGGAAATAATCACTCTACTTGATATTAAGTCTCGCAATTTAGCTACATTAATCATGATAGTGTCATATTGCTGGATAGACATATAAATTAATGGAATAGAAGAGAGAATCCAGGAATAGGCCCACACAAATATGCCCATCTTATTTTTGACAAAGGCGCAAAAGCAATTCAATGCAGGAAGAATTGTCTTTTAAACAAATGGCTCTGGAGCAATTGGACATCCATAGACAAGTAAAAAACAAGTAAAAACAAGTAAAAAAAAAATCTCAACCTAAATTTAACGTTTTATAAAAATTAATATATAACAGATAAGGAGGTTAAATGTAACAAGTAAAATACAAAATTGTTAGAAAAAAATCAAACAGAAAAATCTTCAGGATTTAAGTCCAGGCAAAGAGTTCTTACACTTAACATCAGTAGCACAATCCATTTTTAAAAATGTATAAATTAGACCTCACAAAAATTAAAAATGTTTGCTCCGTGAAAGACCCGTAAAGCTAATGGAAGAAAATATTTGCAAGCCACGTATCTGGCATAGGACTAATATGTAGAAATAAATATATAAAGAACTCTTGAAACTCAGTAATAAAAAAAGCCCAATTAGAAAATGGGCAAAAGATGCAAATAGATATTTCAGTGAAGAAGATAAACAGATAGCAAATAATTAGATGAAAAACTTTTCAACATTAGCACTAAAGAAATACAAATTAAAAGTACAGTGAGGTATTGCTATGCTTCAATCAAAATAACCAAACTAAAACTAGTGATAAAATTAAAACCTGATGAGGATGCAGAGCAACTGGATCACCTGTACATTGCTTGTAGGAATGTGAAATGGTAGCCACTCTGGAAAACAGTTTGGCAGATTGTCACAAAACTAAAAATACAACCCAGTAATTTCACTTCTAGGTATTTATCATAGAGAACTGAAAACTTATGTTCACACAAAATGCACACTACTTTGTGAATCTTGCACACAAATATTTACAGCAGCTTAATTAATAGTAGGCAAATACTGAAAACGATCTGGTCATTTTTTAATGGGTATATAATTAAATTACAGTACACTCATATCATGGATATTACTCAAAAAAAAAAAAAGAATTATAGACACAGGTAAACTTTGGATGAATTTTAAGAGAATTATGGTGAGTAAAAAATCCAACCACAAAAGATTATATACTATACGGTTCTATTTATGTAACATTCTTGAAATAACAAAATTATAGAAATGGTAGTAGTAGTAGGGGTTAGGAATGAGGGAGGGGCATGGGAGGAAGGTGAGTATGCTTGTGAAAGGGCAGCATGAAAGATTCTTGGAGTGATGGAACTGTTCTATATCTTGACTGGTTGTAGATATACAAACTTACAAATGATTAAATTCCATAGAACATACATAAAGGAGTACAAGTGAAACAGGAAATTTGAATAAGAGCAGTGAATTGTATCAATGTTAGTATCCTGGTTGTGATACTGACTACAGCTTGCAAGATACTACCATTGAGGGAAACTGAGTAAAAGTTAATCAAGATCTCTTATTTCTTGTAATTGCATGTGAATTTTCAATTATCAAAAAAAAAAACATTAATTTTAAGAAGCACTCGCGAAAAACAAAACAAAAAAATCCTCATGGCTCCCTGTTGCCTACAAAGTTAAAGTTTAAATCCTTCAGCTTCATGTTCCCAACTCCTTGCAAACAGACACCAAATCCCCTTTAAAGTCTTACCTTCCACAAGTCTGCACACACTGGCTTAATAATTGAATGTTCTTGGAAGTTCCCTACATCTGCTTCTCCACTCAGCTCATCCTGCAACTCCTCTACCACACACCCCAATCCAATTATCCTCCCAGAGGCACCTCCACCTGGAAAGAATCCCTCCTGAGTTCTCAAAGCACCTTTTCACCTTGTGTTGAAGCTTCTTACATACTTGTTTTATATTTTCCACAAAGCTATGCGCTTTTGTCTGACAGAGCTAAGATTCTTTTTATCTCCGATTCCCCTCGTTTAAGTAAGTGTTGGAATGGTCGCACTCGAGAGGCTGTCATGGAATGGTGTGGTTAGTTAAAGCAGATTCCACCAAGAGGGTGGCCATCACTGATGGAGTGCCTGCTCTGGAAGGCCTGGCTTCTCACCAGTGTTTCACCTCTTTATAATTTAGTCTTTAACTTTATCTCCAGCATCCCTCAACTGATGAAGGGTAAATACATGACCATTTCTGACACACTAGAAAAAACTTTCTCACTCAATACCTGGCACAGAATAGACAGTCAGAAAATGCAGCTGGGGTTCGGAGACTTGGTCTTCAGTTTTGTTTGCTCACATACTAGTTTACGACTTAGACAAACAACTTGTTTTCATTTCACAGTTTTCTCCTCTGTAAAATGGAGACAAATGTATTCTATGTTTCGAAATAGATTAACTGACTTATTTGTATAAAATTCAGCAGAGTATTGCTTGTGGAATGTGAGTAAGCGAGCATTTATCTGAGCGTTTGCCATGACATCCAGGCGTTGTTCTAATAACTTTATACATGTTAACTCATTTAGAACTTACTGTGAGTCTGTGAAGTGGAGACTATTGCTATCTCCATTTTACAAACGGGAAGGCTAGGCATAGAGAGATTGAGTGGTAGAGTCCAGGAAGTCTGGCTAGCTCCAGGACCTATGAATTTTATACCATGCCGCCTGCCTCGTAGAGGCAGGTGGGTATGTTCAGGATCCTCACAATTATAATTCTGGGAGTTCGTTTCCTTTTGGTTCCTTTATAGACTCTTCCCTCATTTTCCTTTTAAGCTCTGTAGAAAACTAATTGCAGTTTTGTTCTCCATCCTTCACAAGGAGATAATATTCACAATTTTGAGCTCTAGGTTCAAGGTTGCTTCAGAAATCTCTTCCCTTAACCTTTGCAAGCATCTTCTCCCATTTCTACTGCTTGTTCCAACCAGACTGCTTTTCCCTAGCACCCTTCTGCTACAAAAAGCCCCTTGTTCATGGAAGTATCATCTCTTACCTCACAGAAAGAAAGCCACCAGATAAAACTCCACCAGTGCCTTAGCCCACACATATCCCGCAGCGTTTTCTCTTTTCTCCATCCAAGGTTAATGCTTTATCTGCGTCCTGGTGTGCTTTTCAACTTGTGCTTCCTAGGATCATCTGTGGGGGGAATCACCTGGGATGCTTGTTAAACATACCCAACCAACTTACACATTGTTACATGTCAAATTTATTCCATTAAAAAAATACCCTGTCCACCTCTACAGAATCACAATCTATAGGTGAGACCTGGGGTCTGCATTTTAATAAGCTCTCTCAGGTGATTCTGATATAGAAGATGCTTGAAACTATTCCCTTAGAACCTTACTTGATCAACCATCCCATGTCTAACCTAGCTCTTTGATCTCTTGCTCTCCATTAGATTTCTTCTTGTTTTCTAACATGGGCTTTCCATGCTATAAATGTCCCTATAAGAACTGCTTTCACTGCATCCCAGAAAAAGTGTGTTGTTAAATCTCTAAATAGTTGAGAGTTTGTTACCTATTGATTTCTAGTTTAATTTCATTATGATCTGAGAACATACTTTGTATGATTTCTAGTCTTTTAAATTTGTTCAAGTGTGTTTCATGGCCCCAAACGTGGTTGTCTTGGTAAATATTTCATATATGATTTTTAAAAAAATGTGTATTCTTCTGTTATTCAATATTTTATAAATGTCAGATCTAATTGATTAATGATGATGTTCAGTTCAACTGTATTGTGACTCATTTCCTGCCTGCTGGACCTATCAGTTACTCAAAGGGTATTTAAGTCTCCAACTATAATAATAAATGTGTCTATCTGTCCTTCAGCTCTACTAGTTTTCGCCTCCTGTGTTTTGGTGTTGTTTTCCGGTACGTACACATTAAGGATTACTATGTCTTCTTGGAGAATTGACTCCTTTTTCATTATTCCTGATAATTTCCCTTGTTCTGAAGCTTGATTTTTCTGAAATTAATACACCTACTCCAGTTTCCTCTTGATTAGTATTATAGTATATCTTCTTTCATCTTTTTACTTTTAGCCTGTCTTTATATTTAAAATGGCTTTCATATTTTTACAAAACACATATAGTTGTTTCTTCTTCCTTATCTGTCTTTTAATTCGTGTATTAGACTCTATATTTAATGTAATTATTGATATATTTGGTTTAATATCCACTATGTCTGTAACTGTTTTCCATTTTTTATTTCTTTGTTTATTTTTTCTCTTTTTCTGCCTTCTCTGGTTTTAACTGAGTATTTTATATAATTCCACTTCTCTTCTCTTAATATACCAATTTATAATATACATTTTTAACAAATTCAAGTCCACTTTCAAATAACACTATACCACTTCACATTCATTGTAGTTACCTTACAACATAGTATTCCCAATCCATCTCTCCCTTTATAACACTATAACATTAATGTCATTTACTTCACTCATCCAAATACTATAATCACCTAATACATTGTTACTCTTAATTCTTTGAACAGTTATCTATTAGATCAATTAGTAAGCAAAATAAAAGATTTTATTTTATCTTCATTTATTCCACCTCTAACATTTTTCCATTCTTTTCTTAAAATCTAAGTTCTGAGGAAAAGCTTTATAGAAAACATTCTGTCTGGAGAGAACCTTGAAGGAGGAAGACATTGGGGAAAAGACATTTCAGATAGAAGAACAATACTAAAAGGGCGCAGAGCATCCAAGAAAGCATCTATGAATAAAACGGTAGTTGGATTGGAATCCATCCTAGAAATCACCTGTGGTTTAATTACCTTACTTCCTAAGTGAGTAATTTGCCCAAGTTTACAGAGCTGGAAAGTTGCAGAAATGTGATTCAAAGGAAAGAAGAGTGATTTCAGCACCTATTCTAATCACAGAGGATTGTTAGGATCTGCCCAAGATAGACCAGCCAATCAGGTGCAGCCAGGATAAGGCCTTCGGTTCCTACCTCACAGACCTTTCACCTTCTATTCTCCCACAGGTGCACATCCTGAGATACAATTAATCCTCAGAAATCCTATGGTTACTTTGGAGATGGAATTAACACAGTCTTCTGGAGTCAAGGAAAAAAATATTCCATAACAGTCAGAAATAATATATTCTCGGGAGGCAGAGAGGATTTGTAGAGTAGCACTAACTACAGCTTCGAATGAGCTGCCAGCATAGTCTTCTTAATGAAATGAACCAGAATTCTTCTCTGGAAACAATCCTAGATGATCAGGTCTGTGTAAGTGAATATGTTTACCCTAGACCCAAAGGGATGCATCAACCAACTGAAGCTTCCTTGAGGAAGGGGTATGAGAGGAGAGTGTTGGATACCACAATGGAACTAGCAGAAGAGGGTCTTTCTTTGTTTCCAGGATACTCACCTTGGAGAATTATGTAGTAATTACAAATAAAAAATTATATATTCACATAACAATAAGAATGGGTGTTAAAACATAGTGCTTACTGAAAAAAAAAACTAAGAAAATATGATGAGATATATGGCATCTCATCATTTACATAAGTTAAAAATATATGGTTATTAAACAATGTTATACATTTTGCAGGAACACATACATGCAAGATACATATTAAACACATTAGAACAGTTGCCTATGGAGGCAAGGAAAGGCAGTGAACTACCCAGAAGATGATTAGATAGATAGATAGATAGATAGATAGATAGATAGATAGGATTTACATATTTATTTACATATGTATGTAATATATGACATTTATTTATATAGCTTACATTCATTATACAAGCATGATTTATATAAGGATGACTCGTATAACCTATCCTTATGTAAATTTGTGTGTGTGTGTGTGTGTGTGTGTGTGTGTGTGTGTGTATGCTGTAACCTAAATAATGATAAGATGTTGAAGGCAACTTTTGTAAATGATTCATTTTAGAAGTCCTCACACTTCCTGGTGTATAGTAAGCAAACAATAAATATTTCTGAATGAATGTCTTCATCTTTAACTTACCTGATTTTCTGAATATGACCTGCCAGAGAGAGTAAAGACCTTTCCTCCCAACATCTCTCTTTCTCCTGCTCCCAGTTATCTCTTTGCCACTATGGTCTATTAAACTGGCTGAAAAGAGCTGCTAGAAAGAGAGGAGCAATTACTAAAAACGGGAAAAAAAATATTCCCATTAAAAACACATTTCACTCCCCTTTTAAGTAAAAGAGTTTAGTTTTTCAGTGTATTCGCTTTTGATTGTTTCCATATGCACAGTATTTCCACTGTAAAATACTGACTGGCTATTTCTTTTACAAGTAAAAAAAGAGAAATCAGTTTTCGCCCCATTGTATCATTTCGGCAGAACTCTAGATGCTATTGTGGGATATAATGGTATATATTTCTCATTTCACTGTTGTAAAGCAAAATCTTATTTCTGCCTGTAACATTAAATTCTTCAAGACTATTTTTTAAAACTATTTTTCTACTCTAAAAAATAGTTTTAAAAATTTAAGTTTTAGATTTACAGAATTTTTGCAAAAGTTGTGAAGAGAATTTCTATATACTTAACAGCCAGTGTTTCCTATTATAACATCTTACATTAGTAATATATTTGTCATGATTAATAACACATAATTATGAACTCAAGTTCATACCTTATTCAGATTTCTGCTAAGAGGACCTCAGTCTTTTCTTGTAAGGCCTTCAACTGATTGGGTAAGGCCCACCCACACATAGGGGATAATCTGCTTTACTCAAAGTGTACTGATTTAATGTTAATCATATCTGAAAATATCTTCATAGAAACAGCTAAACTTGTATTGACCAAACAACTGTGTACCATGGCCTAGCCAAGTTCACACATAAAATTAACCATCACAGATAGTATAGAGAGTTCCCACATATCCCACAGCCAGTTTCCCCTATTCTCAACATCTTACATTATTACATTATCACAATGATACATGATTAACTCAAGTCCATTCTTTTTTCAGATTTCCTGTTTTGTTTTGTTTTGTTTTGTTTTATTTTGTTTTGTTTTTTAATGTTCTTTCTGTGTCTCAGTATCCCATCCAGGCTATCACATTATCATGTCCCCTTAGTTTCTTCTTGGTTGATTTCTCTGTTTTTGATGACTTTGACTGCTTTGAGGAATTTTGGTCAGATATTTTGTAGCATAATGTAGTAAATTAGAGACTAGACTTAACCAGAACTCATGAAATCTAAGAGGAGAGCTAAAGGGGACATATTGTGTCTATATGGTAGACAATCTGATCCAACTCTCACTTATACATGGAAACACTGAGGCCCAAACAGAATAATAATAAGAGCCTACTCTTACACAGTACTTACTGTATGCCTGGCACACTTCAGAGAGCTTTCCATGTATCAACTCATTTTATTATCACAACAGTATAATTAGGTAAGTACTATCATCTCCATTTTGCAGATGAAAAAAAAAACAGGCAGAGTGGACAAGCGACTTCAGAGAGGGCAAGTAAATCTTCTAAAGTCACATATCTAATAAGTGACAGAGCCAAGATTCAAATTCATGCAGTCTGGCTATACTTATGCTATAATACCAGGTAATGAATCTCCTGATGGTGACAATTCAGAATGACTGGCAGCAGGGGTTTTACATAGTATATGCTTATAAACACACTCTCTTTTACAAAGAACATTATAAAACTCCATGGTTTTGTAATACTGAGAAATATGAGAAAACTTAAAAAAAAAATTTATACCCATAATAATTCAATAATTCAGTAGCTCCAATCTACTCAAAGCTGTCATTGAGCAGAAATATGAAATGTCCTATTTCAGATTTTGATTTTCAAAGGGACTTTGACCTTTCTCGAAGCATGTGCATGGGCAGTAGCAAATGCCTCATTTACAGCTGCTGGGAGCCACAGGCTCTCTTCACTCAGAGGTGTGGGTGGCCAGAGGTCTGTTCTGTGGGAAGTCATGAAAGGCGAGGAGCGTTTGCCATGAGCCAGCTGTGTGCTTTTAGTATTTCATTCAACTTCTCCCCTTGTGTTGGGGAACTGTTTTCTCTCCTCCTGCACTCCTCCCAGTGTACAAAACAGGAACTTCTGTCCTTTGTGAGGGACTAAGAAGTTAGCTTGTCCTATCCTTTTCCCTCTCCTTTACTTCTTCCCATGAGAGGAAAAGACTTCTCTTCTTCACAAGGCTAGAGAAGGGCCTTGAACTGTGGGCTCTCTTTCAGTCTGGCTGCTCCCGGGATGGAGACCTTTTTTTTTTTTATTGCTTCTGCTTTCCCGTAGGAAGGACAGCTGGATCCCAGCCGGGGACCCTGTCTCTCTGCAGAATTCAGGGGTTAGAGTCAGGCTGCCTACCCTTGAGTGTATGTGCCACATCCTCAATTCTACCCACATGTAGGTCCAGACTAGGTCAATGTCATGCCATTTTGAAGGTCATTTCATTGCGGCTCCAGTTTAAATGTTCCAATGGTCATCAATAAAGCCACTATTTTCATCTCTATGTGACTGTAAACATGGCTATTTTTAAACCGGCCCAGAACCAGAGAAGTCCTACTACCCAAAAGAGTGGAAGGGCCCTTGAAATGGCATAGCTCAAAACCCTTGTTGTGCAGGTACAAAGCTGAGAACTGTATGCCCTCTTTCTGGCCCGCCCTCCCGGATCCTGCCTAGGTGCTGGCAGCGTAATGAAGTATGTTGCCCGAGACTGCTTCCATCTCCTAGGCCGGCTCTGTTGCTTTAAGCCATGCCAAACCCTGTGGAGCTGGAAGAGCCGGCCCAGACTCAGACCTTGAAGGAGGGCTCGGTTGGGACCCCATAGGAGAGGCCTCACGGCATTCTCAGCTTCACTTTTCCTTGACCTATAGCTTACTGATAGATTGTCTCCAGCAGTTTGACAAGAGCTTGGAATGTCTCCAGATGAGAAAGTTGTCCTGAGACTTATGATTAAAGCTCTTATGCTTACTGATCACAATCCTTCTGGTGTGGCATCCTTTCCAGACTACTCCCATCTTTGTTCCTAGGTTGCTAAGGCCACTGAAGGACCGCATTGCCAGAGGAATGGCTCCATGAAGCACACCAGACCCTGGAACCACCACTAGCCCCGGGAATAACACCCAGATTTTCCCTTAAATACCCTAAGTCGGACTGAGAAGGTATGGTAGTGCTGAAGGTGTTAACCTGCTGCCTTCACAGATCACCAGTGCTCTGACAATAAAAACCTATTCTAAATATCCCAACTCCTATGTTGGTCTATTGGCTGAGCGGCGCAGGCAGCACGAGCCTTGGATTCGGTTGTGCCTCGCTGTGTCTCGGCTTTGTCCAAGTGGACTCTTTGCTGCAAATAAATTGCTCTGTGCCTGTGGTACTCACTCACTCAGGAGCACCTGAGCCTCCCTTCCCTTGGCATGGCTCAGACCCCTTTCCTTTGCGGGGGTGTCCTGGGATACTGGGATTTCGGTTCTGGATCCGACCCCAGTGGACTGGAATCTGCATCTGTGTCACCTGCCTCCCTGCCCAGTGCTCGTTCTGCCCACACAAGGGTGGGTACTCTCTGCGAGTTATATAGTGGACTTCTCTTAGGTTCAGACTGCATTAAATAGAGCAATAGTTTCATCTCATTGTATGACTCAGAGACGGTTGCTAGGAAAACCAATGGGACTCGGTTTAATTTGTAAATTTTGTAATGGCCCTAAATTAGCAGCAGTAATTTGTGCTCTTGCTTCACATGGATTTGAACTGAGCTGACTGGCAAGCAGGTGAGGAGGAGAAAACAATTAGAGGTTGGCTTTCACCACGGTATGTTCACACTCCTCATAAAGGTTTTTTTTTTTTTTTTCCTGCCTCTTTGCCAAAAAGCTAACAGGGATTAAAGAGGGAGCCAGAGGGAACACCATGGTGTCTCTCTGAGTGTACCCGGAAAACTAGAAAGGCAGTTCCGCTCTTCTGAATTCAGGTTCATAGCAGGTTCTCAGCATCCTTACACAGATCAAAGAACACCTACGAGGATTTTTATTTTGAAATGGATTCAGAGCCCTGAAATTGTAACTCAGGGGTGGGGGGGCTGCAAACTCCAAATTAGGAGAATCAAGTTATTTGGGAAATTTCATCATGAGGAAAAACAGGCGTCAGATCTGGAAGAGGGCCCCGCTTCACTTCTGCCTGGTCTTTTCCTGGTCTGTATCTGTACTCAGAGGGTTACCCACATCTCTGCTCTGGGACATTTCCAGTGATGAGGAACTCACTCCTTCCCAAGGCAGCCACTTTTATTTTGAAACAGCCATGATTGTTGGAAAGTATGCCTTACATGGAGTCAAAAAAATGAGGTGTGAGTGGATGATTTTCTCTCTTTGATGCAGTTAACTGGCTGAACTCACGGAGGCTTGTTTATGAGTCTGAGAGACACTTCCCACCCCCCACCCTCACACCCCAACCCCCGCCCCACGTCATGTGTCCATCACTGAACAAGCCACACTGGCTCTGCGGCCCAGGACTATCCAGACAGCTCGGGACTTCCACCTTCAGGAAGAGGAGAGAAGCAGTGGGGGGAAAAAACCCAAAACATTCCTTAAAGCATTGTTTGAATAAAACGCCGTCTCTCAGGGCCTTGCAGTGTTTGCCTCATTGCGATAAAAAAAAACCAAAATCAAAGTTCAGTCACTGCTGCCCAGGGTAAATGTCATATGAAACTCTTCTTTATACAAATCAGGAGCTATGGGGGATGACTTGATGTTCTAGATGTGGCCAGATGTGCCAAGTTCGGGGAAGAGGATCCTTGCTCTCTCTTTTGGAAACATCATAGTCCCATTGATCCCGCTGGACGTCCCATTAGTTTGTGGCAGCTGCATTCCCCCAGTGACTTATGTTGGACTCTACAATCAGTGAAAACCCCTAGGCTATTTCTCCTTTGTTGGTGCAACATCACAAGGCCCCCAGCCCCAGCTCCATTGAGACTGTGGATGTCCAGAGCCCCTTCTAGCTCCTGGCCTGCTTTTGCTGTTAAGTTCATGAGTTCATCTTCAGCATTTCAAAATTTTGGGTTGCAGGGGCTGCAACCTCTTGTCTCTGGTTTTTTGACACCTCTCCTGGTCTTTAATGCCCCAAGAGGTCACCACCTGTGGATAATTGATCTCATTCACATGGTCCCATTCTCTTCAGCTCTAATTTATCCAGACCAGAATATTAAATGAAGTTAAATGTCTAATCTGCCCTTTATCAATGTCAATTCTCTCCCTTCCAATTCCTTGACAGAAAAGTTGAAGGAAAGGGAGGAAATGAGGAGTTCTACTCTTACTTTGATCATAATTAACTTAACTTATCTGATAATATATTACTCTCATGAGGTGTAATAGTTTAGGATTTTTGGAAAAGACTTCCACCTGAGAGTATATATTTTGCGTGCCCTTTTACTTGGTTCACTATTGCTGAGTTTAATGCCATTTAATCGTTTTTGACAAAGAGTTTCCAGGGTCTATAAAAGGGACACATTCATTAAATTCTCATTCAGTTCACTCATTCTTCTGGAAAGTCTAGTTTTATGTGTCACTCAGCCATAATCTAAGTTTGCCTCATTGTAGAGAAAGAATCCAGGAAGAAATAAACAATCATGGGTGGCAACTTTGCAAAATTCAAACTGTAAAATGATGACCAGAGTCCCTGTCAAGGGATTCTAGTTTTGCCTCTAAACTTGGCTCAAGATTTACTAGAAAACTAGCTGCAGTGTAAACTGGGAAACAGAAAGAACATATTTCTTGGAACATGGAGTGTGTGAGTAATCTCAGCCTTAGAGCAGAGTCAGAATATGTCTGGCCCGAGAAACAGGAGTGAAAAGATAGGATGGTTTTCTGAGGCTGCATCTATGGGAAACATCAGTACTTTACACTGAAAGTCAGAGGCATGCACAAAGAGGAGAGAGGAAAAAGGAAGGAATGCCTTTGTCCGAAATACGAAGGGGCATGAGTTTGGTGTTAGGGTGCCAGGGGTAAAAGAAAAGAAAAGATGGAACTCTACCATCATTTTTCTACTTCTTTTCTTTCAGAATAATGACTTTAAACTTCACATTGGTCACAGCAGTGAAAGTTTTACTGTGCAAAACAAAGTACATGGCTCTGAGATTATAGAATTCCTTGCGCAGATGTATGCCTGGGAAGAATCCCAGCAAAAAGCAACTAATCATCATTCCCATAGCAGCACTCTGTATTTAAAATGTAGATGCATCGATAATATATACACTCTTGAGTGGTTTATTAAAAGGTACTTTGAACCATTCATACTGAGATAATAACAGTGCAAGGCAGCCTGCCCTAAGCGCCAGGAGGGGAATGAGGGGTGAGCGCTCCCAGGGAGATGCTGAGTCTGAGTGGACAGGATGTCTGCAAGGAGAGCCCAAGGGAGCACTGAAGTGAGCCTAAAAGAGAGTATCTTTGGGATTCCAAGTCTCCTGTGACCTGTGTAGCTTGACTGTACCAACAGGCAGTTTGGAGGATAAAGACAGTATCTCAGGGCAAGAAGTAAACCGCAGGCCCAGTGGCCTCCTGGTCTGGGATCCCCAAGGCAAGAGGCAGAAAATTATACTAAGACTCGATTTCATCTAGAAGGCATATCAATCTAAATGCTGTTCCAGAAACTCATCCCTTGGCGAAGCTGGGAGCACGCCACCAGCTGTTCGACAATGCTGGACATTTTGGAGCAGGAAACTTAAGTGTTTTTCAAGCATATGCTGCTTACCCCCAACCCAAGGGGTACACAGAATGTGCAAGACTGTTTTGCTTTGTCACTGTGTGTGTGTGTGTGTGTTTTGCTTTGTCACTGCGTGTGTGTGTGTGTGTGTGTGTGTGTGTGTGTGTGTGTAGAAGCTCCTTGTATTTAATGCCTGGGACCAGAAATGCTCAATGTCCTGCAACTCTGAGCCAGTTCTTCACAGCATATTTAAACCTTATTGTCAAAATCTGTGCTTTGGACCCCGTCAAAGACAAATTCCCTTAGAAGAGGTAGGCACAACTTAAATTGAAAACGGGTGTGATAATTCTTATAATCCTTACCTGTACAAACACTTGTGTATTTAGTCTTTTCATCTGTTCTGTCATTTGGTCCTGACAATAGCTCTGTGCTGAGGGTGAAGCAAGTATCTTTTGGGGAGGAGTGGGTTATCAAGCCTCACACTATATATTGGGGCAGAGAAAACATTGATAACTTAACTATATTAATATACTCAAAAGACACGATAAAGAAAGCAAAAATACCAAATATCTTAGGGGAAGATAATTGTAACATATATCAGATGTAACTGACAAGAAATTAATATCCAGATTACATATTTTTTAATTCTACAAATCAATTAGGAGAATCCCCCCACCCCCACTTGTTGCCATATGGGAACAGAATACAAATAGACATATTACAGATGAGAAAACACAAATGACAAATAAACATATGAAAATATGTTTAATCTCATTAGTAATCAGGGAAATAAAAGCTAAGCCCGATGAGATACACAAGTGTTTATGAGGACGTGGGTTAACGAGAACTTTTATACACTGCTAGTAGCATTGAAATTTGTGCAATCACTTTGCAAAACGACTTGGTACTAAGTAGTAAACTGAAAATTTGCCATCTCTATGACCGATCAATTCCATTCCTAAATACGTGCCTAGAGAAACTCTTGTACATGTGTAATGTACACATGTACATGTGTACATGTGCATGTACAAGAAAGAATGAGAAAATGGATAAACTATGACTTATGGCATCAACTCGAATGAATCTCACAAACATATTTTGAATTTGAAAAATGATGTAGCTCACATAGCTCATAATCTTTTCCTAACGTTCAAAAAAGAGCAAGATGAAACAACATCTATGTTCTTAAAAAATTTCTAAGTATGCGATAAAATATAAAAATAAGGCAAAGGAAGAGTAAACAAGCACATTCAGAAAAGGGATGACACAGGGGAGGCCCAGAAAGAATGTGGTGAAGGGGAGGAGCTCAGAGGCGGATAAAAAGCTACCAGTAATATTTTCATCCTTCAGTTCTTGGAGACTTTTAATTATTTCATTTATTTACTTAGATATACACTATGCATATGTTTTGTATTAGCAACTATTACATAATAACAAATTTAAAGATACTAGAGGAATTTATTATTTAATAATAGTGAATTATTACAAAATGTATTTATTGGCTATTATCTATTATTATCTATTAATGCAAGGGTGCCAGGAGTCTGTCAAAGGGCTCTTTCTGAGTTCTATTTCTAGAGGTCACAGGACATGACCTTGAAGCTCATGACCGGCTGGCTATGAGCCATGTAACCTCTCAAGGCAAGCTGAGCATCTCAGGGGTGCTGCAGCATTCAGCTTTGGTCAAAGGCACCTAGGTAGGTGGGACACTGCCGCTGCCTCCCGCCGGGTCCTCTGCCTAACCTCTTTGAAGAGTGAGTTTATCCTACTCACGGAAAGCACCGCCACCAGGCAAGGAGAGGGGCAGTTTCACTCAGTAAGAGGGGTAGACAAAGCAGGGAGTCTCCACCTAGCCTGCAAAGATTATGTGTGGGATGTGGACCAGCCCGGTGGAGAGTGAGGGTCCAGCAGGACCATGGGGCACGTTGGACGTTGGGGCAAGCCAACAGCCACATTCACCTGTGCTCCTAGGCACCCAGGCCTGAGAGGCCAGAGAGAGAAGTTACAGACCCAAGTCAGGGAACTGACCACTCCTCTCTTTACCTTTTATCTGTTTAGCTGTCATAAGCATCTGGGACCAGGAATAAAGTTAGATAGAGCATGTATGTGGCTCCACTACGTTCTGTGGTCTCAATTTGGAAACCGAGAGACTGACGGAGGATGGGGAGAGTAAGAGCTTCCCCTGGTACGTGGGAGCCGCCGCTGAAAAGCGGTGAGGAATGGGCGCCTGTGCGCTAGTTGCCCCTCCCTAGCTGCGTGACCCTGGGCAAGTCGCTGGGCCCCGGTTTTCTCTCATGTTTCTCTTCTTCCGGTTGATCTTATGGTGGCGTGATTCAATGCTCCCACGGGGGCCTTTGAAATATGTAGGGGGAAATTTTTGGTTGTCACCAGGACTGGGGGAACCAAAATGCCAGCGGCGTGCCCCTCATGAGAAACGCTGGCTCTCACAGTCCTTCGAGCCCTCTACCTTCTCTGGGTCGCCTGTATGCGTGATGATCGCTGCTGGGGGCTGGGAAGCTGCAGGAAGCTCTGTGAATGAAGCACGCAAATCTATGCTCAAACCCTGCGGGACACATGGCTGCTGGTCCTAACGTTAGGATCTTGAGGGCTGCAGATGCTCTGTTCTCACTTGTTTCCTCCTGCTTGGGAACGGAGTCATCCTAGCAGCAAGATTCGGTCGAATTTGGTAGAAGTGGACAGTCAGTCACAGACACTTACTCGCTTGTTCTGTTAGACAGCAGGAGCAGAAAACTGGCTTGTTCCAGTTCTAACCGCAGTCTCAGAGCAACCATGTATTCAGGGCTTTGTCATCCTATGCAAAGCTGAGCAGTGCCCTCCTGGGGACACACTGAGAATGTGCACACTGGCTGCTCTGAGAAAATGCCTTGCCGCCCAGAGAGAAAAACTCCGTGGCTGTGGCTGGAGCCAACCAACTGCCATCAGCCTGTGTAGGTGCCTTAGTGAACACTGGACAGAGGCGCACCCTTGGGGAAGACAGTGCACACCAGGGTGCATAGATCTAGGGAGGAGAGAGAGCTGGATTTCAGTGCTCACCTCCTCCCTTGGCCAGCCACTCGTGCAGTGCATGAGCTGTGCAACTGTGCCTAGTGGCCAGTCCCTCTCACTCCCCATTGGCTTCACTCTGGAGCCTGTCTCTCTATGACCACCTCATGGCAACCTAAACCTAAAAGCATGTACCTCCCAAACTCTAGTTCCAAAGGGATGGATCCAGATGTCCAGGCCCCTTGGCCTGACATTCAAAGCTTTCTACACTCTGTTTCCAATTTGCTTTACTACCCACTATAGCCCCAGACTTCCTTCTAGGCAGACCACCTTAGTCATTGCCTCTTAAATAATGCTCGTGAAATTTCATCTTTACCCTCTCTCTTACACTCTTCCCTTATCCTCCCCTGCTATCTAACTACTTGAAGTTTCTAATTATTTTCACTTTTCTGGGAAGCCTTCTGGGATTGCCCCAACTCAGGCATCACTGAAAAGCTCACACTGTACTTCTCACCTCTCAGTGGCTACACAGCTCATGTTTTGGGAGACTTGCATCCTAAGATTATAAGTTCCTGGAAGGTAGAAACCTAATTGGAGGAAACTTGGCTCCCAGGCTCCCTTACTTAAGAATCTCACTAAGCAGTTTCCATGGTAACAGATACCTTCTCTTCCTGTTCTCTCCGATCAAAAACAAACAGACAAACATAAACTATTGAAGAACAAGAAATCTGGCTCCCTGCCTGGACTGGCAAGGAGAGCATCAGGACAAGGATGAGGCTAAATCTGTGAACCTGGTTTAGTAAATTGTCCATGAACTTGGCCTGGGATGCTTTAGTGCCTTCTGAAAGCCAGGGCTTCATTTGGGAGACACTGATAACCTGTGGCCCACACCCTTGAGTGCCAGGGCAGGAAACGCTCTCTCTTCATGGTTTGCCTGGAGATTACAAGGGCTGAAGCTCCTGTAACAAAAAAAAAAAAAAAAAAAAACAAAAAAACAGCCATGGCCGCACAGGTGGAGCCTTACATATACTTGGCTGAATCCGATTTACAAGTTTTAGAAAGAGGCGCTTTGAATGGTTTTTATAAGCTTTGGCGAGTTTGTAGCAGTCCTAGATTACTTAAGGACTCAAATCCGCCACAATTCAACACAGCAAATGTTTCAGAAAGTGCCTGGAAATTAGCATCTTTGCTGAATTTCCCTAGTAAAGCAGGAGTGTATACTGAGCACCTCCATGATCCAGCACAATTCTGGGTTCTGGATATATGGCTGGGAACAAAACAGGAAGAACTCCCTGCTTCATGACTTCCACTCCAGCTCCATGCCCGGTCTGTTTTTCACTTGATCCAAGCTCTTCCCCAGGCTGTGGCAGGGATGTCACAGAGCTCCTAGCGTAGGGAACACAGCAGACATACCTTTTAGAAATATCTTCTCAACCCCCAGTGCTCAAAGTGCGGTCTGTAGACTAGCAGCATCAGTACCATCTGGGAGCATGATAGAAATGCAGAATCTTAGGCTAATCCCAAGACCTTCTGACTCATAAACTGTACCTTAGTAAGCCCTCTGAGGTGAATCATGTGTAGGTGAAGGTTTGTAAAGCACTGCTTCAGAATACCAAGTCCCACAAGCTGTCTTACAAACAAAAAGAGCAGAATGGTGAGTTAAGTTTGAGAAAGAGCACATCCCGACTGTCCCTTGTAGACTCAGAGAGCCGGCAAGCGAAAGACGAAGAGGTCCTCAGAAAAAAAAAATGTGCTCAAAATGCCAATGCTCCTCAAAGTAATCGGAGAGTCCGACAATGACTCAACAACTGTGAACATTGCATGGAACTAGTGTCTTGTGAAACTCACCTTGGGAAAAGCCATGTTGGCACCCCGGCATTCACAGATTCAACTTCCTTGGCTTAAACTGTTCTGGATGGAATGAGCCCATAGTGCAATATCCAGCAGCTTTGCTGAGGCAAAAATTCGAATCATATGCACTGCCCAGCTGGGGATCTGGGCCAAAGTCTCAGTTCTGGAGGAACAGGGGGGTGGAGGGAACCAAAGGACTCCTTCTTCATGTGGCTGGGTTGGTCATGTCCTTTGGAGAAATTCAGAAGCCTTTATAAGCATGCCTTATTTGTCACTTAGGGAATTCAAGAAGGCCCTGGGCCATACATACTCCACAGGTGTCAAGAATCCATGATGATTGCTAACATTTACTGAGAATTTCTTACCTGTCAATCTGAGGCACAGAACCTGTTCCTCACTTCAATCCCTTCTATGTTGAATGCGATTTTGTATGAACTGGGCACACATGATGAAAAAAAAATAATAAAAGTCAAGGGCTTCTAAATATCTGAGGACTCCTGCAATCCTCCAGTGTTCTAGTGTCCCCCTGTCTCTGTCCTGGCAGCACTGCTGACGTTTTAGTGAGGTCCTCCCCGGAGACTGGCAGGTCTCCGCCTCCGTCATAGGTAGATGCCAGTTCTGCTTGGAGCTGACCTGAAGCCCTCTTGCTGTATGTCGTCCCTTTGCCCCGGAGATCTAGGCCAAGCAGGGAAGAACTTGCAGTTTCATCATTAACTTCCAGGTTGCCTGCCCTGAATGCCGAATCAGAGAAGCAGGATCACAAGGACCTCAAGACAGGGGCCTGGAGCAGCAGGCCAGATTCAGCCCCTTGGTGGCTTCTTTGACTCTCCCATCTGGGGACTAGTGCGGGGAAGGAGGCGGACAGGGACACGCTTGGTAAGGCCCTGCTGTGAGCACGCATGTGCCATGTGTTAATCTTCCCCCATCTACATGGCGTGAGGGACGGGCTCACTGCCACACAGGGCTGAGAGGAATGAGCGGCTGAGCCGAACGAGCAGAGGAGGTGTCTGCCTCCCACCCAATAATGCTGCTGTCTGTGCAAAATTTGGAGCGGGAAAGGAAGCATGTCTACTAGAGCATGTCAGTAAAGGCAGTACATAGCGTGCCTAAGAACAGGGTAAGAGCCAGACTGAGTTAAACCAGGCTCAGTTACTTCCCAGCTGTGTGACCTCAAAGAAATTCAACCTCTCTGTGTGTCATTTTCCTCATCTGTGAAATGGGGAATAATCATACTTACCTCTTAGGACTGATATGAGAAATAAAATGAGTTGATAAATATCAAGCTATTAAAATAGTGCTTGGCACATATATAGCAAGGAGTCTATAAATGTTTGATATTATAATCATTGTTGTTATTGAATTAAATCTCATGAAGGTAGGAATCATTATCTGTTTTAGTTCCTGGTCTGTTTTAGAACAGTGTGCCCTGGTACTTAATAGGAGCTCCATAAATACTTATTGTGTAAATATTATTACAATCAGAAAACTGTCTTAACATGCAGACATTATTTATTTGGCCAGCAGAGAGCAGCAAATAGCTATGACTGACTAATTCTGGGCAAAGGCGGTTTTAAGTGTTAACTTTGAAGGCTAACAGGGCTATCCTGAGCCAGCTGGTGAGTTGAAAGTTTGCCATTGCACCTGTATGAGTGACTTCCACCCTTCGCATTCACCTTTGCGCAGCTTAGAGTGATCGGCAGAAATCCCAGTTCACAGAAAATCTTGGTTCAAGTTTTTCTCACAGACCCAATTTCTTGTCAATTTCCTTCCTCCCTTCTTTATTTACTTCTTCATCTCTTTAATTATTCTCTCACTGACACAAACTACTCCTCTGCATTAAGGTAGTGTACTATACACACTCCCAATTTTTATCTGTACAACCGCAGCCTGTATTCCAAACCATGAAGTGCATATCCTTATGCAGTATTCTTCCCAACCAATTAATGTGCTAAATGTGGTATAATAAAAGAGAACAGAGAACATCTGATTTGATAAAACGAGACCCAGAGGGGTGCTGTAACTTGGCTCAAGACACACAGCAATTAGTCGTAGAGCTAGAGCACTCTCCATCCCACTGGATCATCAGTTGCTTCCCTTTTTACCCACAAAGGAGAGGCTCAAGTGGTCCCTGAGAATTGATCCAATCAGCGTAACCATCAGCTTCTGGCCCCGGACGTGGTTCCCCTGGGCTCTGACACAGAGGAGCAGACTTCCTTCCAGATCGGCTTCCTGGGAGGTCCAATGACAGTGGACAGAAGGCCTCTATTTGCTCCTCAGCTCATTGGGCTCCTGCCCACAGCTCTCATGTTTCCTCTGTGACCGAGTGCCAGTCCATCTTCCCTAGCTGGTGCATGTCCTCAATAGGACAGGCCCACACCAGCAAAATCAAAGGTGAGTTCCCTGGGAGCCCCTGGGCAGCCCTGGTAACAGATCCCAAAATGTTCTACTCACCGGCACCTCCTGGAGTGGTTTCTCGCAGCTGGAGTGTTCCCCACATCAGCCTCATTCATGGCTGCTCCAAAGTCTCAGCTCACGGTGGCCCATTGCTATGGCTTCTTAATTGGCTTAGGATCCTGTCTTTCCCAATTATTATCCAAAAAATCATGATGGGGCAGCTATTTGGAAAAATATATTTAATTGAGATTCCTACTGAAAAACAAATTTTACATGAATCGATGAATTAAAGAAAACTAAAAAGGAAAATTTTGAAAATGGAAAAAATATGGGTAACCTGTTCTATTATCTTAGATTAGGAAGATTTCCTTACACATTCCAGCAAATATAGAACTCTAAAGGAAAAGATTTACAGAGATGATTACATAAAAATTAAAGAGCTCTATGCCCCAGGAAACATCGGAAACAAAATTAAAAGCAAGTAAGAAATTGGGAAAAATTCGGCTACACATATAACAAAGTATGAATTGCCTAAATCAGAATATCAGAGGAAACCAGATAAAGATATTGAAATGACAACCTAAAAATATAAACTTATAGGAATATAGAACGTGTTCAATCTCACTGGTCATGAAATGCATGCAAACTTCAACTTTTTCTCACCGCTCTCGAAGTGGCAAATAACACTGCACGGTGGCAGTGAGGATGTGAAGACACAGATCCCCTCGTTCTGCTGGTGGCACATTTCTGGAGGGCGCTTTAAGCTTACAGGTGTCCATGATAAATGCCTTTTTGTATAGTCTTTATTCTTATCGCTGTATTTATTTATTACCTATTAACCCTCCCCACCTTTTACTACAAGATCAATACACGCCTTGGTAACAGGGACGTTGCTTATTGATCTGTCCCAGGTGCAACCTGGCCCATGATAGGATGTTCAACATACACTTAGTGAATGACTGAACTTTGGCCCCAGAACTCTACTCTTAGGAATTGCTTTTAAGGCAACAGTCAGAGATCTACAAAAAGAATTACACCCAAGCGTGTTCACGTCAGCATATGTTGCAATAGTCAAATCATTTAAATGTCCAACAACAGATTAGCAAATTATGATACATCCTTAGAGACTACAATAGTAAAGTCCTTGAAATCGTGTCGTGGGTGATATGACATTGATTTTCTAGATATAATGTATTCTGAAAAAGGCAGGATACATAACACTTTTCTAGAGAATTTTTTGCGATTCTCCAGAAATTTTTTTGTATATAATACTATCTATCTATCTACCAATCATCTATCTATCTACATATTTTAACACCAGCTCTTCTCAGACAGCGATGCCAGCACACCTGCCCACAGTGGATATGATCACTCAATACCACTGTAGGGTGTCACTGACATAGCTTCCTACATGATTCTTAGAAACAGAGCTGTGAGAACTGCAGAAATCACCTAGTTCACAGAGGCAGAGGAAGAGTGCAGCTGTCCTGAGGGTCCCAGGGCAAAGGTATATACAGAACCAGGAACAGAACTCACTAAAATGCAGTAATTATCATAAAGCAGCTACCAATTTCCCAGATTCCAAGGGCTGACTTTTGTCCTGAGCATTTGCTCAGGGATAGCTGTCATTCTCCATTTGGCCATAAGAGGGCAGACACTTGCCATCTATGGAAGTAGAGAGCAGGTAGATATTTTTCAGGCTGGGATAACATCTCCCAAAAAGGTCATTCTGTTCTAATGAGAAGCTGCAGCTCAAAACAAAATTCTCAACTCTTCTGCTGTAAATATGCCACTTGAAAGACAGTGAGTTTTGAAGACTGAAGTTCTCTTCTTGGTTCCAACTTTATCTCTTCTCTCTGAGCCTCACTTTTTATTATGTGAAGTGGGGGCTATGTGACTATGAGGAGGTGATCCTAGGGGGTAAATATGTAAAATTATAAAGTTCTATATTACAAAACATATGCTCATTAAAAAAGTTTAACAAAAATGTTGTATATGTGCATGTGTGTGTGCGTGCTTGTGTGCGTGTGTGTACAAAACTGGACAAAGGAGAGCGGTCCAGGCAGAGGGAGGCTTTTCAATCTCAGGTGAACATATATTTGTAAATTCTCCAGCAATTGACACCAGTCCATTTTGTACTTGGAAAGGATTTAACAACTTTTACTTGTACTTCGAACTGTGCTTATTTTAAAAGTTAAAGATGGGCTTTACCTAGTGAATCTGTGTGTGAGAAAAGTGAAAGGTCACAGGGATACACATAAAGTCCGACGATTAAGTTGAAAAATATTCCTGAATACAAAGGAAGTTCTAAATGATGTGAATTTTTAAAACTCTAAGTGTTTGTGTGGTCACCTATGTGGTCATAAGAAGCCAAAAAAGTGAGATGTAGACATCTTTAAAAATCTGGTGCCGTTTTCTTAGGATGTGAGCCCTCGTAGAAGTGTTATTTTCACACTGATCCCTGACAGCCAGAGCGATACCGCAGTTTGAGTATCATATTTTGGAACATTGAGGAACTGGGACACAGTTGACAGGCAAGCAGTCATTCATAAGGGGACAGTCCGGAAACCATGGCTGGAGACAGGGTTGAAGAACTGAGCCATGAGCCTGAAGAAGAGCAGCCCTGAGTGGGACAGGATCTGTAGGAAGGAGTTTGGTCAGAACAAGAGGGTCAAAGTCACAAAAGAAGGTCCGGTCCAGTACCAAATCAACAACCAAAGCTAAGTGTATCATCAGAGAGTCAGGAAGCCCTGGACACTTAGTTCAAGGAGTGCTGGGAAGACCCCTCTGATGTCAGGTGAAAAGGTACTGCTAAAGTGGTCTCAAAACATTGTTCCTATACAACGAAATCAGTCATATATCAAAATGTGATGGGCAACTTGCTGACGTCAGAATGGTTCCAGCAGCACCATTGGATGAAAAGACCTTGAAATACAGGGGACAAAGGTATAGATTCACAAAAGTCAGACAACTCGGCCTGGCGAGTTAAGCCGTATCAGCAGCACTAACATATCCTGATGAATGTCAGCAAATGGAGCAAAGTCTGCTTGAATCAAAAAAAAAGAAGGGGATCCCAAAGAATTTATGTTTCCACAGAAGTCAGGCAAAGATTGGAATGAGCTGAGGTGTGTCCACGTGCCCACACCCTGTTGAATTTCCACACCGGGCTCCGCACTCTTTAGGGAGCTGTATTTTTTTTTTTTTGGAGGCGCAGGGATGATCCCTCAGGCTCCATCACAGCTGAGATGTTATCTCATTCTTCCAGGTTCTTATTCTAGGTTCCTCTTTTAGCCACTGTGGTTACCTTTTGTTCACCTAAAAATAGGAGGACCTTCTGGGTTGATGGAACCACAAGATACAGGTGTGTTGCTTTGTGAAAGGACTGCATGGCAATTGTAGTTTATTGAGATTCCCCAATGAGACCAGTCAGCCTCTCGAAGCCTGATTGATTTGAAAGATATAGCAGTTTCTAGAATTGCCAAGATGAGGATGAGTCCCAAAACCACTCTCCCCTCTGAATTTCCTTCAACTCTCTCAAAAGTACTTGCCAGGGCTGCACTAGCTCTGAGAGTTGTGCTGGAGGACTCAGGCATCAGAATCGTTGGGGTGCTTTATTTCAGTTCTGAGAAACAGTTAAAACTACCTGGAGGTCATAGGGGAACCACTTACCTCATTATTATGGTCATTTTCTTCCCCTACAGGGGAAAATGAAGGAATAACACCTAGTACACATCCAACGGGTTGACCAACATAAACTGATTTTTGTTTTTTCTTTGAAATAGCAATTGTATTTTATTTGTTGAATATATTGCTGAATTTCTTATTTTTTAAAAGCAGATAATTAGGAAATTTTACACATCTCTTCTATAATAGTCCTCAAAGCTACATGAAAAGATTTAGGATGATTTATAAAACTGGTATACATGGCCGATAATTAATACTTTTGTCTAGGTTAATGATCCTTAATAAATACTGTTTCTCACCTCTTGAAGAGTTTCTTGAACTTTCCACTGATTAAAAATGGCTATGTTAAACTTGCATTCTTGAAACTGAGAACTTCTTTAGAACTCCAATACTCATTTCACATTTGTGGAGAAGGCAGAATACAGAGGGACAGGCTACAATCTCTCTACTTTTGACCTCAAATTTCTCCGCCAATATCCATGTTATTTCTCTCTCATCTCAGGATGAAAGTGTCCCTTTACACTTTCAAAACTAACACAACTGGTCTTCTTGATCCTAAATCTCTGACCTTCCTTGGTGTATTTTCCTTGGGGCTTATGTTACTCATCATCTTGTTGACTTCTTGGCTGGCTGTCACTCTTCAGGTTTACAAATCTGCACTGTTCTCTCTCCACAGACAAAAATGCAACGCTTTTCCCTCTATGCTGGTTCCTCCTGGAGCCAGCACTCTACCTCCTTCCTTCCCGTCACTACCACCCACTGACTGCTCCATCTCTAACTTCTGCCCTTGCCACTTGAAAAGGTCTTAGCATTCAAACCACCAAGTCTTACTGGCTTTATATTCAATCCTTAAATGCTTCTGAATCTCTCAAGATAGCTAACATTTTTTCCTCCATGAATTTGATTCTTTCTTTGGCACATCCCTCACATTTTTCTGAGTAATCTACCTCATTTTCTTCCTCTCGGCTGTTGAATGTGGTCAGCCCTGGTTTCTGATGCTTTGATGTTCTGCCCAGCTGTACTTCTCATTCTCAATGATAACGGCTGCCAAACCTCCCGCTCTGAGTGGTCTACTCGACCTCTCATTTCTAATTGTTAGCTTGTCAATTCCTCCAGAAGATGGCTTTTTAAAACCCAGCCCAGGCAAATCCAAACCTATCATCTTGCCTATTGTGGTAGATTTTTTTTCCAATTGTTTGCTCAGATCAAAATGGATTCTCCATTCTTTGGAAACCTACCCCAATCCACAAGGGTAAAGTGCTAGCAGCCACTCAATTTGACTTCCTGATCACAGTTGATTGGCACAGGGACAGGCACCTGCCTGAGGCTGAACCACTCATGGACTCTCTCCTAGTCTTGAAGTGGGAGAGACAAACAAGACTTGGACTGGTTGTAGAAAGATCCAAGTCTTACTTCCTCTTTTAGACCTATCTCAGGCCTTTTCCCCATCTTTAGGAGAACCTATCCCTTCATCATCTGGGACATGAGATCATTTGTCATATTTTAGGTTCATCTTCTCTTCCATACTTTGAGGCATAAGCTACTTTTAATTCCTGGCACCACAGTGGTTGATTGGAACTCAGTGCTGAATGAATTGGTTCATATACCATTAGAGGTTCACTGGGATAGGAAAAGGCCTGAGAGAAAAGCCAAAATCAAAGTATTTCCTTCTGGCCTTGCTTACCATGATTTTACCCAAATTCCAAGAAAAGAAAGGACGGGGGTGCTGAGCGGGTGAATTAAAAAGACTGTGACCCAGGCCTCCAGGCATCAGTCAGTGTCTGAAAAACAGGATGGTATGTTCATAAAATTGTTTT